>CAJGYM010000032.1:0-600000 GCA_904845305.1 Caenorhabditis auriculariae
TAAAAAAAAAGAAAAACTTTCAAGATGCTCTGAAGAACTATTAAGCAAATTTCTATTAGGCCCTCAATCTGTATAATTTTGAATGATTTTGTGAATTGAAAGTCAATATGAATCTGTTACAAATGGTTTTGCGTTGTGTCTCCAACCTGTCGACCGTTACCAGGAGCCGTCGTTCCGTCGCTTGGAGTTGACTCCAACCTCTGCGCCGAGAGGAGCGTTCAGCTCAGGCGGCTGGCTCTTCTGCATGCTCGTGCTGGCGAGCTCCCACGGAAGAGGCAGAAGAGCCAGCCGCCTGATCAACTTTGGCTAGATTTGATTGAATTTCTTGATTCGATTGCAATAACTCATCATGTATATTTTTGATATTTTTTCATCCAAGCGGAAAAAAAGGAAATTCCTTTCAGAAAAGATTTTTCTCATTTTTTGCACTTTTTTAACTTCCGTTTTTGTAAACTAAAACTGAAAAGGCTAATACGTAATGAAAATTTTCGACGTTTTTTGAAATTTTTTCAAAGAGCCCTGAAGACTTTTTCTAACTTGATTTCTTCAATATTTTTCTCGATATTATCGATATTTTTCCTTTCAAGGAAAATTATTCAGTTTTCTAATTTAAAAGTGACCAAGAAATTTTTCAATGTCTGAAATCAAAAAATGAACGGTCATATCATCTTGCGAAATGCCTGAAGCCATCTTTAAAAACGAAACCATGCTCAATGAAGAACAATGTAATTTCTCCTGACTGAATGGATTCCTCGAGCTCCGGACGATTCTTTTTTTTTCTCAGCAATTGCTTAGAAACCCAAAGCAGCTGAGGACGGATTTGAACACACGCAGACTGTTTCATTTTGAAGAAGATTTAACAACTTGAGAAAATGTTTGTTCCAACTGTCTGGTGAAACATGGAAGATTTTTTTTGGGCGACTTAACCTTCTTGATCAGAAAACAGGATTCGATGCCAATTATTCTCAGAAATTAGAGCATTTCAAACGCGTATCATTCTTCATTCCGCCGCCTCATCTGACCTGGCCTGAAGCTCGAAACAAATGTGACACCTTCTGAAGTGAGGTGTGATGGATGTGAACTAATACCGCCTTCTTTTCGCTCCTTTTACCTAACAATGCGATTCACAAGCATTTATTTGTCTTTCTTCCTTCGCTTCGTTATTTTTCATCTTGTTTCTGTTAACCTTATGCCTTTTTTCTACCTTTTCAAATTTAAAATAGAAGGTTGGATCATAATAAACTCACATTTTTCGTCTTTCTTTTTGAAATATTCTTTTAGAATTTTGTAATTGCGAAATCTATATGATACAGACCTGATTTCTTCTACTAACATGAATAAGCTTTCGATTCTGTTTTTTTCTCCTTTCAAAAGATTTTCGAATGTTTTTGGGCGAAATGAAATTTCGAAAGGCATTTTCGAATAATTTTTTTCATTCCAGCCTTTCGAAAAAAAGAAAAAGTAACTAATGGTTACATTTAAAATATTTTTCCTTTCGTTGATATATTTTTATATTGTCAAAATTATTTTTTTAGAGATTCGCGTCCAAAAAAATTAAAGCTGATTGAGAACGAATCACTAGCGATAATTTCAAATACGCTTGAAGTGTTATTTTTTTTTCCTTGAAAAAATCGAAAAATTGAAAAAATCTGGTTATTTATGGCATCATAAAGTTTTTCAAAAATCAATCTTTCAACTTTTTGAAGCAACCACATTAATTCTACTTACTGCTATCCTTTTTTCAATAGTTATTGTGAAACAAAAATATCGTCATAAGTCCAGAATCTGAAAAAAAATAAGTTCAAAAAAAAATGGAGAAATTGTAAACGGCCAAACAAGTTTTTATGGATCATCCTAATCGTTTAGAAATTTACTTGTGTGTGTAGTTTGGAGTTCCTGATATTTTACAGAAAAATACTTTGGAGGTTTCAAGGAAGATTCTTTATTGAAAACGACTCATAATTCTAGGAACATGGCAGTTCAGAATAGTTCTTCATTGCAATCATCGTTTATCTGTTTCCTTTAAATTCTCGGAAAAAATGTTCTAAAAAAACTTCTGATATATTTCGTATTGTCGATGAAATTTCCTCTCTTGTGAATAAGAAACTTTTTCAGAAAAATGGCTCGACTCTCCTGGAAGCAAATTAAGAGCAAGTCTCTTAAGTCTTACCTGCAGCTCCAGAAGCAGTGCTCCAAGCTACGTCAGACGGACAGTCTCCGGGTGAAAGTGGAAGTCAATCGACTACAGCGGTTGACCAACGAAATCGACAGCGAAGGACTGAAGTTCCAGAAGAGGTTCAGGAAGCAGAACTTCGGGGTTGGTGTTTCATTTTTGTACAAGGAAAAGTTTTCGAAAAAAATCTTGTTTCACTTTTGTTTGAATTTCATAAGTAATGATTTTCAAAATTTGTTTCTGGTACTTCTAAAAAAATCTGGTCAAATTCGATAAAACTTATGTTTTCAAAGAAGCATGAAATGAGCTTTTGACTCTATTTACCTCCAGAACCAGTCTGTTCACCTCCAGAACCCTTTTCAATCTTTTTCTGAGTATTTCAAAAAAATGAAAATAGGAAAACCTTGTTCTCTCAGAGAGAAATGAAAATTGAATGATGTTTCCTCGAGAAAATCTAAGTCTTACAGGAGCTGGGAAGAAAGACGAGAGCCGTGGCAAAAGATTACAGTTTGACCAGGATTCGTCTGCTCCAGATAAAAGCCCACATAATCGAGATGGAGCAGGCTTTTGTTGCGGTATGCAAGGCATCCGGGAAGCAGCCGACGCCTGCGCAGAAAAGAGCGAAGTGCCAACTGACCAAAGGGCTCTTCAGGGCTCACTCAGCCCTCAAGAAAAATGAGGATCTGAGGGACAAGCACGCGCAGGACGTTCTCAAAGCGTTGAGAGTGAGTAAAACTTTTTCTTTTTTCATTTTTCATCCTCTCTTCGTTTCCATTTTCAAATTCAAATGATTTACAGGAAGAGGACGACGAGATGGAAGGTACGGTCGACTTCAACGACATCTTCCACGACGAGCCGGACCAGTAGCCCAGTTTCAGCCGTGAAAGAAACCTGAAAAGTTGTTAACTGTATATAATGTGATATAAAATGTGATACTAGAAATAAAATGTCATAATGAAAGTTTTTATAAGAGATCAAGAAAACACGTAAAGTACAGAGAACTAATTTGGGCCATCGAAGGTTTTGAGTTGACGCAGGATTTGGTCATTATTCGTTTTGAAGCTGAATGTGGATTCCAAAGCGTTTTTTGAAAATAGGAAACCAAAGAACTTCTCGTGATTTACAATCGTCGTTTTATCCGAACTTCTTTTTGTTTTCATCAGTATTCCGACAAGGATTCAGCGCTATTTTCAAATGAGAAGATCTCATAACTCAGAATTAAAAAGTTTCAAGTCGATAACGAAACAGAAAGTCGAATTTATATTCGAATGATCTTGGAAACTCTGAAAATTATTCTGATTAGGAAAATGTTCTTTCACTCACACTAGCATTAAAAACAGGAAATTGAAGGATTCAAAGTTTTTTTCAAAAACTTGGAAGGGAAAAGTTTTGAACGCACATTTAAATATTGCAATCAAAAGAAAATATGCTCAGTTTTATCAGAACTCCGATTTTGCTTTTAGTGTTCCTGTGTTATTCTTCAAATGAAGATCCCATTCAATGAATTGACCTTTCCGAGAAGTGTGAAAAAGGTTCCTAACAGACACACAAGTACATATTTTGACTGCGAGATCGATCCGCATTTTTGACCCAAAGCGGGAAACGTCCGATGCCCTCACAACGAAGACGATGCCGCGTTTGGAGGACTCCTGGCCCCGACATTTCAGTCTTTCCCAATTTTTTCTTTTTCTTTCAATACTTTCACTCTGTTTTTTTGTTTTTTTCGCTCGGAACTTTCACTTCTGAAAAAAATCCAACATATATATTTTTTTAGTATCTATTTCTGAATACTATCTCGAAGTACATCGAAATGGTCGTCGAAAATCAGGTAATTGGTTCGCAATCTTGCCTTTAACTTTCTGATACGAAATTTGATCAACTGAATCATGTTCACGAGGAAAAACTTTTTAATAAGAGGAAACTTGTAAAGAAACATTTTTTTAAAGTTCTTATCTTTCAAAAATAAACTCAAATGTTAATATTTGGTTCACAATACAACTTATCATTTTATATTTCAGCAAATGTATCTAGTTTCGGCGATAAAAGAAGCTGCTCAAACGTTCGTCCTCTTCCGGCAAATCAGAAAAGAAGTCCAACTCAACTGCAACTCTCCTCTGCGGAATGAACTGCTGCAGGTGGAGCAGATCTGCTTCGCCTGGGAAGGGATTGTTCTCGAACTCAGTCGGAGCATTCGTCGGGAAGAGTACGGGGTTGGTTTTTTTCCCAATCTATCTGTCTAGTAAGTGATAAATTACTTCTCACCGTTCATCAAAAACGATAGGGTTCTACATTTGAATTTTCTCAAACTTCCGTAACAAGATATATTTTCTTATAGCTGAGAGACCGTGTTGTATAAAATGGTAATAAGCTCAAAGTGCAGAAAGTCATCACGCAACTCTTCTGGTCTTGAAAGTTTACGGGTTGGATGAAAGTTCATCATCGGAAATTTCCTTCTCGTACCAACTTGAAAAAACGTTATTCAAGTTTCTCGAAAGCCGTTGATAGTTTTATCAAAGTTTCTAAAAAAAGTCCCAAAAAAATCCTCATACTGAATAAGAGATTGAAGTTAAGCATCTTTGCTTTTTTAAGCAGTTTTTTTATTTAAGGTAGCTTTTGCTTTTTTTTTTTTTGAAACATGATCGCCTTGCGCGAAACGAACCATTTATGTTTATTAAACTAGGTTTTGTTGAAAAAAAGTTCTTTGAAAATTTAATTAATGGATTTATCATGAAAGCTCTTTTTTACAGGGTTGGACAAACGAATTGACAGCGTTGTCGGACAATTGTGTCCTCAACGAGCTCCGAATCGTTCAGTTGCTGATGTACATCGAAGCCTCAAGAAAGGTCTATTTGGAGACGCAAGGCGGCTTCGGTTCAACAGACAGAAAAAAGCACGAGATCCTTTTCCTGGAGAATGAGCTTCAACTCGCATATTCCGTACTCGAAACGCTAAAAGATCAAAATCTGCAACTTCAGACTTTATTGCGAAATATTATGGTCAGTATATTTATTTTTTGGTTTGTATTGGTCATGGACTTTTAACGTCGTGGTTTTGGCCTTAACAGATTTTCTACAAAACAATACTTTTTTTAGTTCATAAAATACTTTGATTATCGAAAAAAATTATTTTTTTGTTTTTCGATTGACCTTTGTAACTACAATCAAAATCTGACTTATTATCAAATACTTTTTCTTTTGAAAAATGTGTAGTGCTTTCAAAGTTTAATTTTGATATGACGTCTCAAGAGTTTTGTTCCAGGGCCAGAACAACACCGTCGAGTCTTTTTTTAGTCGACTTCCTTGACGATGGCGACGCTCGGCCGGTGATGGACTAGCCTGATAAATAATCCCGCAATGCTACGTTTAAATCCAACTAATACATCTTGAGAGTTTTATCCACAATTTTTTGTTGAAATCCCGTATAAAATGAACTTTTATTAAGGTTTTTGCTTATTGAAACTTTCCCACAGAGTTTTGTCTGCTCTTGGATATCGAGAAGTGAGACTGAATCTAGAGGGGTTTTCGACACTTTTTCTCAGCGTATCAATAGTTTTTTTTAAAGGAGTTCAACAATAAAATTTGAAGTATCATAATCTATCATAATTTCAAAGTGGAAATGATCGACAACGACCGCATCCTCCGACATATGCAAGACCGGGCACGTCGACTTCGCGAGCAGCTGCGGCGGGACGAAGAAGACTTCGAAAACGTCTTCACTCAAGAAGCCGCCTAATCCAGTCGAAACAGGGAAACGCTGTTCGCTTTTCTCCATTAAATGAGTGGGAAAAGTCATTTTAGAATCATTACTGTTCAAATAAAGTATCGATCAATTTTTTAACCCGATTTGAGACGCGTTTTCTAGAGTGAAAAAGTCTTCAGAGTGTGATTCAAACGTTATCGAGAACACGGTTGTAAAATTCAAAAAAAGTGTGGAAATTAGTGTAAAATTTTAATGAAAACCCGTCAATAGAATGAAAAAAAAGCATTTTATTCTATCGTAAAATACAGTTAAATAAAAAGTATGAACCACGAAATATTGAACAATATTGATTTCAAAGTTTTATTGTCACTTCCCCGTGAAAACCTAAGACTGGAGAATAGTAAAAGTCTCAGAAATCTGAAAAACTTTCTTTAAATGGGCGACAAAATTCGACTCGTCATGTGTAATTAAAACGGACTATTTGAACACGTGAGTCGCCTAGGAATTTGCTTCAAAGTATTTTTTTATTCTTTGATAGTTCGTCGTCTATATTGAAGATTAGAATAAAATAAATGTTCAACTGAATTTTTATTTCAGGGTTTGTATCATTGGCAGTATGTTCAACTTGGGCAAGATCCAGCATTTGAAGTCACTTTGGTCCCATTTACTTGTCTTCCAATCAGGAAAATCAGGTATTTGTTTTATTTTTCCTTTTTTTCCATAGTTTTCCAATTACATTTTTATGATTTTTCTCAATAGTAGTAACGTAGAAATTTAATTTTTTTAATGTGCAAAGTACAAAAAAATGAACGAAAAAGCTCTCTAAATTTCTTTCCATCTGTCTCTGTTTCTTTTTTTAATTCTCATCAAATTCGTGAATAATCATTATTATTTCAGATTCACCTCAAAAAAACACTCCGACAACAGCTTTTTGGCGCCTTTTACAGCCTAAGAAAAACCCGGTACTTTTCGAGTTTTGCCGACGTTTCCAATATACAAACAAGACTATTCCACAGAAATTTGGCAGTATTTGGGATTTTTCTCGAAAGACTTTAACTGATCAACTTGCAGGATCCGATCGCCCTCGCGGGCTTCCGAACAACGAAAGGTCGGATGGAAGTCGTCTTCCACGCACGACTACAACGACCAATCGAACGTGGGCGGTGTCGTGAGTTTGCATTGTTAGGGGAAGTAGGTGAGGATAAGGGGAAGGTCTGAGTCCAGTTAGGTGATCGGTAGGGAGTCCAGGGGTCGGAAGGGGTGTTGCTTCGGAAACTTTTCTCAAACCAGGCAGTTTTCGAACTTTCGAATTAACACCTCTTTTTGGAATTTTTAGTTTCAACAGTTTCAATTAGTATTTTTCTCCATTCACAGCAGAACTTTTTAATGTGATAAAATAATTTTTCTGTTTTCGTGACAACTAGGAAAATCTTTTTTGATTTCTGTGAATTGACTTCGAATTCTGAAATTGAAATAATTGTTCGGGCGAATGTTTAAAAATCGCCGCAAATAGATAATTTTCGCATCTAAAAACAAATTAAAGCAGAGTTTTGTTAGGAAGTCCCACTGAGGGGTGAGTAGTTGGGGCTGATTAGGCGTTAGTTTAGCTTCAAATGTGGTGTCACTCTTATAAAGGAACTAAGGGCAACGAGGGGAAAAAGTCCCCGTGTGAAAATCTGATCGTGTTGTTCTTAGATTGTCGAAGAAGCCGACGATGATGATGTCGAGGGCGACGCTTCCAACTGTTCAATATTTTTTCTAATGCCATTACTTTTCGCAATAAATTTTTTTTTTGCCACTATTTACAGTTTTTCTCGCGGTTTGGATTCTGTCAAACTTCTGTGACATATTTTTAAATTCTTATTTTTGCTCTATTTTTTTTGTGTGGAAATAATTCTTTCGGTGGTTGTTTTGTCTTCAATAAATCAAAATCGAGTAAAACAATAGGGTTACCAAGATTCCACCAATTAAAAGCTGCGTTCAGATGGAACTGTTTCGTCAAAGACGGCTTGTGCTGCGTCTTCAGCTCGCCGAGCTCGTTCCCAGCAGCCCGCTTTTTTTGAGATAATTATCCAGTAGAATCTCAAAAAAAGTGTTTATTAACACTTAAATTAGTTTCAAATCGCTATAACTTGGCTCCTAAAAAAATCGAAGTTACAGCAAATTCAAAAAAATTTTTTTCATTTTTTCCCGCTACGGAAATGTTTCAGCTGACCGAGAGCGTGTTGTCGCAGCTCCCGTCGGCTGCTTTTCGGCCTACTGACCTTGAGGATCACGTCGTGCCTGCGGCATCGACTTTGTCGCTGGCCGATGTGAGTTTACTTTACTTTGAAAATAATTTGCATTTAACAAAATGAAAAAATATAGTTTAAAAAGATATCAAAAAAAAGATCCAACTTCGAAGAGAGATCGCCACGGCAAAATTCCGTTTCGGGTGAATCCGCACAATAAAAACGGGTGAAACAGTGTGAAACCAGGCGATCAACGCAGCAATAAAGTCTTTCTTAAACTTTTGCATTGAGTCTCACTTAAGTGATCTTTCAAGTAGCAGGGCATTTCTAAAATTTTTTTGGCGAGATAGGTAGATTGGCAATCGTGAAGCGTTGCCCACGCGACGCAGCTTTGTCGGAATCTCGAGTTAAAACGCAAGCAAGAAAAAAATTTTTAGAGTGTGATCGTTATTATTTTTCATACTTCTTCTTTTTTTACACTTAGCTTTGAAAATCAAGAAAGGAATAAGAACTCACTGGGAATCTGTCAGAATATGGGGCTCTTGTTTGACCTCATGACTTTTGCCTCACTTTTGTCAGTAGACATGTACCGTCTTTCGCGAAAAAGTAACTTTAAAAAATGACCTTTCAAAATTTTTTTCTTTTATTTGAAATACTTAGTTATTGAAATTAAAAAATTCGGCTGTTTTTATTTTGATTGACGTGTTTTTTCAGGACGATGGTGAATAATAACAACCGGATTTCCAACTACAACTACGTTCTCAGAACTCAGGACTCACCGCATCGTGAGTTTCCTTAATTTTTTTCTTTTTCTGAAACTAATACACCTAAGTTGTTTCATTATGATTACAAAACTGCCATCGTTACCAATTTTTCATTTAAACATTAAAAACGTTTTTGAGCAGATTTCTGAAAGCTTACTTACTGTCAAGCAGAACCTACCTTTCTAGAGAAAATGTTTTTAAGATCGTTCAATTGAAAAAAGAAGCCAACTAAAAGCTCATAAATATGAAAGATGGAAAATATATTTATTATATTATGAGATTCTTTTGCAGATGTTGACGCGATAGTGCAGTTCCAGACGCCGCGACGTTCGCGTTTGGACAGCTCTGAAACGGTGATGGAGGGAAATCACCGTGGATGATATCACGGTAAGGCATTTTTTTCATTTGTTTTTTTCAGTGATGCAAAGTTAAAATAGGAAAAATTTAAAAAAAAAATCAGTTTCTTTTTCTGCCTTGAGAACTCACTTTACGTTTTTTTGCTCACTCACAAGAAAGTATTTAGCAATCAATAATTACCTGGAAGTTTTTAGTTTTTTTCCAGGACAATGGTGAACAACAACAACCAAATCTCCAACTACAACTACATCTCCTCATCACCCACGACCCTTTGATTCGTGAGTTCCCTTGGTTTCTCCAATACCTTTCTGAATATACGAAATTCAGGGCCGTCCCCACCGCCACAGTTTTATCCGCCGGAGCAACAGCAATAAAAAACAGTTAGTTTCTCCTAATTTACCAAAGATTTTAAAAGATAAATATAAAATTTCCAACGAACAAAACTTACATTTTTTGCTCATTCACAAGAAAGTATTTAGCAATCAATAATTCCATGAAAGTTTTAGTTTTTTTCCAGAACGATGGTGAACAACAATAACCAAATATCTAACTACATCTCCTTATAACCCACGACCCTTCGATTCGTGAGTTTTCTCAGTTTCCTCAGTTTTTCTTTTCTTATTTCTTTTTGGAAACTAATACACGTAAGTTGTTTTCATTTTGATTACAAAACTGCCATCGTTAATCATTTTTCCTTTGCAAATCGAAAAACGTTTTTCAAAGCAGACTTTTTGAAAAAAATTGCTTAATGTCAAGCAGAACCTACCTTTCAAAAAGAAAATCTAAGATTGTTCTATGGATAGAAAAGAAGCCAACTGAGAGCTCATAAAAAAAGGAAAGATGGAAAATATTTTTATTATATTATGAGTTTGTTTTGCAGATGTTGATGCAAAGGGGCAGTTCCAGGCGCCGCGACGTTCGCGTCTCGACAGCTCTGAAACGATGATGGAGGAAATCACCGTGGATGATATCACGGTAAGGCATTTTTCATTTGTTTTTTTCAGTGATGCAAAGTTAAAATAGGAAAAAAATTTATCAGTTTCTTTTTCTGCCTTGAGAACTCACTTTACGTTTTTGCTCACTCACAAGAAAGTATTTAGCAATCAATAATTCCATGAAAGTTTTAGTTTTTCCAGAACGATGGTGAACAACAATAACCAAATATCTAACTACATCTCCTTATAACCCACGACCCTTCGATTCGTGAGTTTTCTCAGTTTCCTCAGTTTTTTTTTCTTTTCTTATTTCTTTTTGGAACTAATACACGTAAGTTGTTTCATTTTGATTACAAAACTGCCATCGTTAATCATTTTCCTTTGCAAATCGAAAACGTTTTCAAGCAGACTTTTGAAAAATTGCTTAATGTCAAGCAGAACCTACCTTTCAAAAGAAAATCTAAGATTGTTCTATGGATAGAAAGAAGCCAACTGAGAGCTCATAAAAAAAGGAAAGATGGAAAATATTTTTTTATTATATTATGAGTTTGTTTTTGCAGATGTTGATGCAAAGGGGCAGTTCCAGGCGCCGCGACGTTCGCGTCTCGACAGCTCTGAAACGATGATGGAGGGAAATCACCGTGGATGATATCACGGTAAGGCATTTTTTTTCATTTGTTTTTTCAGTGATGCAAAGTTAAAATAGGAAAAATTTAAAAAAAAAATCAGTTTCTTTTCTGCCTTGAGAACTCACTTTACGTTTTTTGCTCACTCACAAGAAAGTATTTAGCAATCAATAATTCCTTGAAAGTTTTAGTTTTTTTCAGGACGATGGTCAACAACAATAATCAAATATCGAATTACATCTCCTTATCACCCACGACCCTTCGAATCGTGAGTTTCCTCGGTTTTTTTCCTTTTTTTATTCCTTTTTGAAACTCGTAATTGTAAGTTTTTTTTGATTATAATTACAAAACTGCCATCGTTAACCATTTTTCTTTAGAAAATCGAAAAACGTTTTTTTAAGCAGACTTTTGAGAAATTGCTTACTGTCAAGCAGAACCTACCTTTCTAGAGAAAATGTTTTTTTAAGATCGTTCAATTGAAAAAAAGAAGCCAACTAAAAGCTCATAAATATGAAAGATGGAAAATATATTTATTATATTATGAGATTCTTTTTGCAGATGTTGACGCGATAGTGCAGTTCCAGACGCCGCGACGTTCGCGTTTGGACAGCTCTGAAACGGTGATGGAGGGAAATCACCGTGGATGATATCACGGTAAGGCATTTTTTTTCATTTGTTTTTTCAGTGATGCAAAGTTAAAATAGGAAAAATTTAAAAAAAAAATCAGTTTCTTTTCTGCCTTGAGAACTCACTTTACGTTTTTTGCTCACTCACAAGAAAGTATTTAGCAATCAATAATTACCTGGAAGTTTTAGTTTTTTCCAGGACAATGGTGAACAACAACAACCAAATCTCCAACTACAACTACATCTCCTCATCACCCACGACCCTTTGATTCGTGAGTTCCCTTGGTTTTCTCCAATACCTTTCTGAATATACGAAAGTCAGGGCCGTCCCCACCGCCACAGTTTTTATCCGCCGGAGCAACAGCAATGAAGAACAGTTGGTTTATCTCATTTTACCGAAGATTTTGAAAGATAAATACACAATTTCCGACGAACAAAACTTACACTTTCTGCTCTCTCACAAGAAAGTGTTGAGGGATAATAATTTCCTGAAAACGTACCAAACTGTTTTTTTGATAATTAAAAAAATGTTTTTAAATGTCTAGATGTCTTTTTGCGTCCCAAGCTAGCTGTGAATCGTCTCCGTGAGTTTTTTTGGAAAAAAATTATTGCGTTTTTTTCGAAACTCATGCATGATAAGAATTTCGAACTCTGTTTTTTTTTCAAGTCACTCAATTATTAAAAACAGATAAACTGGCCGTTTTTATTTTGTTTGACGTGTTTTTTCAGAACAATGGTGAACGACAGGATGATGATGATGAACAACAACCAAATCTCCAACTACAACTACATCTCCTCATCACCCACGACCCTTTGATTCGTGAGTTCCCTTGGTTTCTCCAATACCTTTCTGAATATACGAAATTCAGGGCCGTCCCCACCGCCACAGTTTTATCCGCCGGAGCAACAGCAATGAAGAATAGTTAGTTTCTCTTAATTTACCAAAGATTTTTAAAAGATAAATATAAAATATTCAATGAACAAAAAAACTCTTTAAAAAAACCATCAAATGTGTAATTTTTCAGACGACTATCATACGCAGAGCGGTCAACTGCTCCGTATAGCCATGCTTTTGGTTCGTTGATTTTTCTGTTGAAATTAACGAGAGAATTATGAAACCTGAGATTGAAAAAAAGGCGAATTGTCTGCTTTTTCAATTATTTTTCTTTGCAGGTGCTGATCCGGGAGTGGACTTTCCGACGCAGCGACGCTCGCACCTCGACAGCTCCGAAACAACGAGGAAATAAAATCAAATTGAACAAGATTTCGTTGCAAGGTTTGTTCCTTTTTTCAGTTTTTTTCTGATTTAAAGTTGAAAGTTGTGACATCCACTTCTCGTTCTTAGTTTCAAATGGAATTGCATTCCAGGAAGAGGACGACGAGATGGAAGGTACGGTCTACTTCAACGACATCTTCTACGACGAACCGGACCAATAGCCCAGCTGCAGGCCCGAAAGTGACCTGAGAAATTTTCAACTGTATATAATTTGGTATAAAATGTGATACTCGAAATAAAATGTCATAATCGAAGTTTGTTATAAGAAATCATGAAAACACGTAAAGTACAGAGAACTCATTTGGGCCATCGAAGGTTTTGAGTTGACGCAGGATTTGGTCATTATTTTGAAGCTGAATGTGTATTCCAAAGCGTTATTTGGAAATAGGAAATCGAATAGCTGTGATTTAGAATCGTCGTTTTATCCGAACTTCTTTTTGTTTTCACCTGTATTCCAACAGAGATTCAATGCTGTTTTTAACAGAGATAATCCACAAAATCTCGTTACTTAGAATTAAAAAGTTTCAAGTCGATAACGAAACAGAAAGTCGAACTTATATTCGAATGATCTTGGAAACTCTGAAAATTATTCTGATTAGGAAAATGTTCTTTCACTCACACTAGCATTAAAAACAGGAAATTGAAGGATTCAAAGTTTTTTGTACGGCAGACCAATGGCACCATGTAACGGATGTTCCGACCATGGATACGGTCTTCGACTGGAAATGAAGTAGAAAAAAATGATCCTAACGACAAGTGTTCGACTTCCTTTGAAAACTTCTGGAAGTTCACCGCGGTGTGTACTCCAGAGCGCAACGTGTTTTATCAAGCTTAAATTTTCTCCATTAAGGAATGAAGCTTTCATTTATTTTTCCTGTCTTGATACTCTGCATACCGGGTTTTAACAAGTTTCGAAATGGTTTTGGAAAAACTGAGAAAGCTGGGTTGGAGAAAAAAAAAACCCAATTATTTGCTAATTCCGCTGTTAGGGTTGTGAGGCAAGTTATCTGGAGTGCAAAGTTTGGTTCAACTTTCCAGCTTCAAGATTTTGCCGCTCATATTTTTTTTCGAAGACTTAAAATCGAAAGTCGATCCTTCTCGCTCTTTCAATTATTAGTCACGAATAAGAAAAAAATCTCATCGTTTTCCTCCTTCTGGGATGAACTCTCGATTTAACTGATTGGTTTTTAAATGGTTCAAAAAAAGGGAAGCAGGATGTTCATGGCTTTTAAATTTCTGCTCAAAAAGTTGATGGCTCAAATGAACTGGAGATAGTCAAAAAACTATATTAGCTCGGTTTTAAGGATAATTGAGGCAAGATAAGACTGCTAAGAAGCCTCGGAATCCAATTTTTGTAATAATTGCTTTTTCTCCGAAAACTAGCAGCAAAACCTAATAAAAAAAAATGTTTGTGTCCCAATCAATAAGTACAAAGGAAAATTCAAGTCGATACAAGAAGAGGAGAGGAGCGAGCCGAGTTGGATGGGGCGCACTTGCGGCTTGAAATTATTCTTGGCGCCAATATTTTATCCGACAGACTGTCATTTTGATTGTCTTCCATTCTTGTTACTCGTCGTCCGGACAACGCCTCATCAACTTTTTATCCTCGAAGTGTGCTGTCTTTTTTTTCTGTTATTTTTCCACAGCTCAAACCTATTCGATCCGAAAGAAATCACAAGTTGGTTTTTTAATATGTGTCTCAACTAAAGACGATGTTCCAATTGAAACTTTTATCCACGAATTGAAATTGGAAGCAATTTTAAAAATTTCGATGTCCAATATTGATAGCTGCTGTTGAGAATAGTAAAGCGGCTTCAGCGTGACCAAAAATGTTAAGTATACTGTCGAGATTTTTCCGCCAAACAAGATATAAGCGTTTGAGGCGATTTATGCATACCTCTTTCGAAATTGGCGGATTTATAGAAAATTTTTTTAAAGCATTTTTTTCCAATAAAAATCCTGCAAGAAATCCATTTGAGATTACAGAGATTCAAAAAATTATTCGATCAACTCGATAATGAGTTGAGGTTTTTTTTATTTGCGTTCTCTATGGTATACTTCAAAGTACGTCTTAAATTGCATTTGGAAAACGTCTTTTCAAGACATTTACTCGATTTTTTAGATGACCACTGACCAGGAAAACGAAGATTTCATCAAGATGGCAGTTAGATCTCACGTGTGGCTCCAAAGAGCAGAAAGAAACTTTCGTATGACCAGCTCCCTGAATGCTCAAATCGAAGTCCATCGTCTCCAGAAGTTCAGTCTCGAGAACAAAAAAGACGCGATTGAAGGAGAAAAATTGCGCAGAACGCCCAGTTTTGTGGTTCGTAATTTGTCTTGTCTTTGAAAATTGATCGATTCTGACATTGTTCCCTTTTTGCAGATCTTGGCGCCTGAAAAAGAAGCGATGCTGGAGGCTGCTGATCTTCTGAGTCTGAAGGCAATGGCGGCTCATGCGAATCTGCAAGACACCATTAAGAGGGCCACCAAAGTCATAGCCAACCTCCCAGCAGACAAGAAGAGAAAAGATAATCGGATGCGCCTTTGGACCTACGAGCTTGAAAAAGCGCGTGAGGAAAATGCTTATGCTTTTTATCAGATGCAAGATATCAAGGACTTGCTCCGTCAAATGGTCCAGAATACTGTGAGTTTTCAGAAAGTTTTACTGCGGACAGTTACTCATGTGTCTTTTAGGTTATCGAGAACCACAGGGACATTTCATTGGCCAATGACACAAATGACGCCGCCGGGTCCTGCAATTCTGTCCAATAGCTCATTGTAAGTTTTTTTCGTATTTTTATCAGAAAAATAGAAGAGATATTGAGAATTTTTGAATAAAACGGAAATTCGAGAAATGAATTGTGCAATGAGAGATTTTAAGGAGAACTTGGATCGTGTTTGCCATGAACAACCCTGTTTTTTTTGTTGCCGTTCTTGTCACCCACACGTCCGGCAGTCGTTGAATTTCTTGAGCATATGAAAATTTGTGTAAAAACATTTTTCCGTGTACATAATTGTTACATTGTTGTTTTCTTCTTATAATTCCTTTCGATAGCATTTTTTTTTTAGAATTTTATTTGAATCCTTACTACCTGATACTTCAATGAGTTTTTTTTAATCGTGCCTGAAATCTTCTAATTTATAATCGTACCTGTGACTTTCATCCTGTTTTTTTTTTAAATTTTTTTTTTAGAAAATCTAACCTTCTGATCTCCGCGGATTCTACTGCAAATTTTCAAATATACATATACTGTTATTTTTATTGAACCTTTAATTTTAACCAACTTCATACCGTGAAACGGCCTTCATGAAAAGTCAAAGATTTTTCTACTTTTCATACATTCAATCTCGTTTCTTTGTTTTTTTTTAACACTCATTGAATACATGATCTCAAAGTTTTTACGCTATTTTGAAAAAAAATTTTTTGTTGTTATCTGCCTTTTTGCGCACATTTAATTTTTATTTTGTGTTGTTTTCTTTTTTTAACGGCCTCCTTTTTTCCACAAAAAGCAAATAAATTTTAGACATGTACTCTGTAAGTTATGTCCGAAAAAAATTTCATGTATATTTAGTTTTAAAGGTCGTCGGAAAGAAGAAAAATATATTATTTGACATATCACTGATGGACATCCTATACGAATGAAAAATGAAAAAGAAGTCGTTCTTTTTTTTTGGTTCAGCTCCAAACGGACGATAACCCGCGTTATTATTGGTTGCCCACAGAAAAGAGAAGAAATAGGGCAGTTGGCCACGGAGAGCAGAGAAAAATAAATAAGTGAGGTATTTCTGAGTGCCACAGAATTGGAAAAAATTTCAGCTTGTGAATCGAACGAAACAAATCGAGAAACTCTCTAAAACAAAACACAAGATTTCTTGGAAGATTATGACATGTCTACCTTCTGACTGGTCGGTCTTCGTTTCCGCAACTATTTGATATTTATAGCTGATTCATGGCCAGCTTGGGACGCTAGGGGGGCGTGTGAAATGGTCTACGAGTCATTTTCGGCCAACGAAAATCCGCAAACCGACGATCAAATCTTCTTTTATTCTATGAATGAGAGGAAAATGTTTTTTGAAAACTGAATAAATTTTTAAACTTGTAACTTGAAAGACAATTTCATAGATCCGTGGTTTATCACAAAATAATTCTACTAGTGTGTTTTAACTGTGGTTTGAAAGTGCTCGAAAAAATAGTTATCAAAATATTTTAAAATGAAAAACGGAAGTGAAGAAAAAACTTTTCTTGAAAATGCGCTATATTGATTGGGTCATTAATGATCAGACGAAATCCTTATTTCTCATGAATATTAATCATCAATTTAGTTTGAGAAAGCTAAAACGCCTGGACATTCCTCTTATGCGAAGCCCTTTCTCATCGTTTTCGAACAGAAACCAAAGCGAACGTTTTTCACTAACTTTTTTTTCTATAAGTTGATGTTTATTTTATAACCGGAAGGAAGAACTCGATGTATCTTAAGAAAGTCAAAACTCTGAGAGCCTTATTGTGTGGAAATTCTTATTTCGGCAAAGGTGGTGGAGAGAGAGCGACATAACTTGATTTCATCTCCATCAGATCCATTAAAGCTTTCAACTCACAAAAGCATTCAAAATGACACAGATTGAAAACTCGTGGGAATTCGCTGAATTGTTTCTCAAGCGTAATCTTATTTGGTGAAAAAAAAATGGAACTTTAAGCATTTCAAAATATTTCGGAAGACAGCGTGGTCGTTGAATTCTCGAACTGTGTCATTTTCTGCTTTTGTGAGTTGAAACAACTATGGATCTGTTACAGATGGTTTCTCGTCAAGTCGCTCGTCTTACCATCGTAGCCCAGAGCCGTCGGGCCGTCGCCTGGAGCCGACTTCAGCTTCTGCGCCGAGAAGAGCGTTCAGCTCAGGCAACTGCTTCTTCAGTCTCCGCCGTGGCTGCTCGCCAGCGTGAGCACGCTCGTGCTGTGCGTTCCGCCGCTCGTGCTCGGGCATCAGTTCGCCAAGCTCGTGCTCAGCAGTTGGCTGCCAAGGACGCTCAGCAGCAAGCTATCGAGGAGGTTGTTATTCAATTCATCCTCATCATATGTTTAACAGTCCCTCAACAGATACCAAACTTTAACGCGGCTTTGAGGAAAAATCGAGGCTGCATTAAATTCAAAAAAATTTCAAATTTGTGAATCCATGCGACACTGGAAATTGGAAATTCGTGAGTCATGAAAATATTTAAGCCAACCGAGAGCGCGGTACCGCAACTACCATCGGATTGTTCTCAGGCTCCTGATTCTGAGGATCAGGTGGTGCCCTCGGTTCCGACCGAGTCGCTGGCCGATGTACGTTAATCTTGTATGCGAAATTTCGCAATCAGCAATTTTTGGAATTCAATCAAAATGTATATAGAAAAATACACCTTTTTATTTGGATAAAAAAACTTTCAGAAGTGCTAGTCTCGCTCTGCCGTTCATCTTCTCCTTCTTCTCGTCTCATTTTCTGGGCTCTTCTTTTTTTTCTTTTTCTTACCTGAATAAAAAGTTTATCTGTCGTTTTGGTTTTATTCATCAAAAAAATGAAAAAAATGAATGGGTTTGAAATCTGTATATGAAATGTAAACACAAAGAAGGAAGTCTAAAAATCCGAAGTTATTGCGCAAAATAACTTTCTTCTTGGAAAAAACATTTGATAAGATCCCTGAATTCACTACGTTAATATGAAAATCTGCAGGACTCAATTTCGGGATTTGGATATTTCAGTTAAAAAGCCAATAACTTTTTTTCCAAAAATATGTAATAAAATAGATGATTTTTAGCTTTTTGAGGTTTTAGCTTTCCTTACCAGGAGAGTTATTTAGCTATTAATATTCGTCATACAAGTGTTAGAAAAATGACTTTTCCGAAATCGCCAGCTTGATTCTGACCGCATGAGCAGATAGAATCGAAAAAATTATATAGTCGATGTGACACGACTAGAAATTTAATGGAACGACACTCCGCTGCTATTGTGGTTCTTGTGCGCGCTGTTGCGAAGCGTCTCGCCTTTGCGAAACTCGGTCGCATTTTTCATTTTCTTATATTTAGATTTTTCATCATAATAATTATGTTATTATTATTTTTTTGTTTGGCACGAAAACAAACTAAATTATAATTAAAAATAATGAAAAATTAAAAAAATTAAAAAAATTTTTGAAAGCGCGACCGAGATTCGCAAAGGCGAAGACGCTTTCACGGCCACAAGGCCACTCAGCGGAGTGTCGTTCCATGAAATTTCAAGTCGTGGCGAACAGACTATAGGATAAAGGAAGAAAATTTATGGAAAATCATTTTCTACTTCCCCTCCTTCAGCATTTTCGCTCACTCAGTGCTTATGTTCTTTTAAGTACCTAATAATTTATTGACAGATCAGCGTGAACCTAAATGAAATCACTCGAATCAAGAATTTAAGAGAATACATTATACAACCATACATCATTTGAACCTTGGAGGAAGGATAAGATGTCGTGTAAGGTTAGATTTTTTTTCAATGCGGCGCATTTTTTTTTCTTATATCCTAGCACCAAATTTGGAAAGTTCTGGATTTTTTCTATGACTCATATCCCTCAATAAATTGAGTTAAAATGCTTTCAAAGCTTTTGTTGTTCGATTCTGTAAAATCAAATTTACCGTGGGAACTGTTTTTCGAAAGCTTTTAAAGGGAAGAATGGTTCAAAGCGCTTGCTATTCGCCTTCTTCTCTCGAACCAATTTTTTTGTTTCTGTACAGTTCTTTCTTCTTAAACTTGGATTTCTGGATTGAAAGAAATCATGTATATGATTGAATAAATTTTTAGTTTTTTTATTTACGCTGTGAGTCTCATTTTATAATTTATCCATGTTTAGTTTTGATTTCATGAGCGAGTGTGTTTTGACTTTTTTATTTGGTTGGTGTACGCTATAAATTTTCAACAATATGGAAACGTTGAGTTTTTATTTTTTACAGATAATGGATCGGAAACTGAATACTCTCAGAGAACGGGTTTCTCTTCTCTATCAAATAATGGATGACCGGCGGAATATCGTACGACGAGCCAATGATGCAGTCAATGAAAGTTTCTCCGCGCTCACAGTCGACGCGATGAACTTTGCTCTGCACCGATTTTCTGAGGCAAGGAAAAACTGGCGCGAAGCTAAAGCCTCTCTCAAGTTACTGGAAGAGGAGATGAGGCTTGCTTTGTCCTCAGAGGTACGACACTTTCAAATATCAAAAAAGACGTTTTTTAGGCTTGAACGAACTTAAATTACTTGGTACTGTTCTGAGCGTTATAATTCAGGAGGAATCTGGAAACGGCAACGGCAACGGCTTACCTGCATTTGAAGTCCGTCCTCAGGTCGAGAACGGCGACTCTTCTCAGGAGGAAAATGAGAACCCAACATAAAGTAAGCCGAGAATCTGATTTCCTTATTGAGAAAAAAAGCCAACTTTTTCTTCCTTTGAATGCAAAAGCTTTTTTTTGTTGCAAATAATTCATAAAATCGATGAACTTATGAATTCAGATTCGCTGAAAATCGCCTGATTATCTTTTGCTATCTCCTGCCTTGCTTCTCTGCCTGTGAACCCGTAAATTTGTAATTTTCTTCTTTCTTTAATAAACTATTCTACTTTAAATTTTTTTCGAATAATTATTGATTATTGATAATTATCACTTCCAATACTTCAGAATATGAAAATGACAGCTTATGCGTCCTACTCAGAAAAAAAAATAACGGCATAATTTGTGTGCCGCTATTTTTTTAGTAAATAGAAAAAGAGTTTTCTTTTCGGTCACACATAAACTTTTTGCTGACATGAGCTCATATTTCCACTATGGAGCGTATGAAAAATAAGCTACTGTAACATGCGAATTCCTATGTTGGAATGAGTCAGAGGATGTACAAACATTCGATACAACTCCGAAGAATGGCACCGGCCTTCGCCCTACGCGTCTCGGCAACCCGCTAGACGGTAGGTCAACTGAGAATGAAACAGCTTAACAATGTTCAAAACCGACATGCAAATATCAACCTTTTCGGAAGAGGGAAAAATGAATCAGGTCAAAAAATCAAGATTGTTTTTAAGAAAAGTTCAAGACGGAACAGGATATAATTGAAGTGAATTAGTTTCTTGTCACAGGAAATCTTCAGATTACATTTATTGATATCGCACTGGGAAACTTTTTTTGAGATGGAGTTTTTGAAGTCGACGAATAAGTGGAAAATTAGCCAAACCGATTATCGTTTCCAACAAATAAGAATTTCGCCATGTTCAGAAAATTCTTCTTCCGAAGACTTCTTCTAATCCGAGTAATCGAAAGTTGTGGTTGGACTAAATCTCAACAAAGTTTTTTTTTGTTCAGATTCAAAAGAAGGAAAGATATGAAGAATACGATAAATTCCATTTTTGCAAAAATTTCGTAAACTGAGTTGTGTCTGTAAAAATCATTTCTCTTAAGCAAATCTTCATTTGAAAAGCTTGCTTATGGCTTATTTTCTTGTTTGCCTTTCAAATACGAGGCGAAAAACGTTTGTCGGAGTAAAACCAAAGACTGTTCCCGACAAAAAATAATAAAACCTAATGTACACAAGTTTGTCAAAAATCTTCCAAAAACTTTTGAGGCGTTTCCAAATGATGAGCTTTTTATTTGGAAACTTTACACTGAGGAAAACTGAAGACTGTTCAGTTTGACTGCTAAACAGTTTTTTATTAAAAGATCATAACTTGGGGAAAAAATAAGAGTTTATTGAAAACACATAACTTCGGGGAGATGCGCTTAATTAATTTTTAAGATCGAGGCTCGAAAGTATTGAGCTGTAAAAAAAACAAGTTCTCACACCAATTTTAAGTTGCAGTTTTCAAAAAAAGTTCTGACTCGAGAGTAAGCTGTATTATTCTCTCCCAAAGCATCGGCTTATTTGATCTTATGATTATTAATCATTATTTCCGAAAGGCTGTGTCGCATTCTTCATAACCAATCGAGATCACAAAGTTGAAATCGGAATCTTAAATGGATATGGTTCTTTTTAGCATCTAGAATAATGAGCCTCCATATTTTGTAACATTCTTCAGGTCAAGACTGTTTGACAACATGTCGAATAGAGTGTTGTAACTAAAGCAAATACGAGAAGTTTCCCACGTGAAATAGAACAAAAAGGAACGTGGGCGATCCTTGTTCTAACTTGATTTGTTCTCAAAATCTGTCTTTCTTCCATCAAACATTCCTTAAAAACTTCAAAAACTGTGTGAAAAATGCTTGTCGCCCACAATGTTGATATTTCGAAATGAAAACTCCCTGGAAAGCTATAAAACCTTGTCAGCTTTCCGGGATGATTTTTAGATGATAAATAAGTGTTTTGCATGGATTTCGAAATATCGATGATAAGTTTATATCGAATGAATTTCCTATGAGGATTGTAGCGTTTTGTAGAAAGATTGTAGTTTGTGCCCAGTTATCGGGAGATTAAGTGTCATAATTGTCATTGTAGCAGTTTTTCAACATTTCATAAAGTCAATAAGAGGTCTATTTTCTTGATTCACAGTTAAAAAATAATTAATGAAAATGAATTCCTTGAGCTTAAGAGAACGGTCATCGACTTTACATTCTGAATTACCATGAAACTAAGTTCAGCTTTTCAGAAAAAGTGAGAGAATACGAAAACGTTACAAATGCTTTTAGTTCACACAATCTGCCTAATAAATATCTCTTCAACATTTTTTTAATGAACTTTTTTTATAAGGTCAAGCAAAGCTCAATCCTATGAAAATATTGTAATACTTTTTTTGCATCTTGCAAAGAAAAAAACAAAAAAATTTATTAGTGATAGTTATTTTTAAAAAAATGAATTCAAAAAAACTCATAAAATGGTCTCCAATCTCTTAAAAACCTGAACTACTAGGGCAAAAAAAAGTTTGCCTCCTTTCAAAATTGTTAGAGAAAACTGCAGGAAGATCTGGATTATGCAATAATGCAATAATTCTGATCGTCCTTGAGCTCGACAGTTCTTGTCCATTTCGATATCATTTTTTTAGCTTTCGGGAGTTCGCTTATCACTCAAACACAAAGTCCGGTGCAATCCACATGACTCAGCTTATCCCTTCCTACAGTCTCTTCGGACCGGAGGGATATCCCTTTAGTCTTCTCTAGTATTTTTCGGCCGATTTGATGATTCAACAGGAAAAACTTGATCTTTCAATGGCCGCAGGGTGTGACTGAAGGAGTAGTCATTCGATATTCAAATTCAAAAAAAAATTACCTTTTCATTGAAAATTTTTCATGCAAACAAAAAAACTGTACCAATAAAATTCTGATAAATTTTTTTGTTATAAATGTTGATTTGTAAATATATAAAAAATAGGAAAATTCTATTAAGTTTCATTTTTTTCATCATTTTTTTATCAAGCCGCTTTCCCAGAATGAAAAAAATTCTACAAAGAAATCGAAAAAAATGACATTTGAACAAAAAAAGGAGGCTATGCTGGCTTATCAATTGTGAAATCAAGGTGATGATAAAAAGAGTCATATTTCCAGAAAATGAGAGCACAAAGGCGAGGGAACCGAAATTATTGGATATTTTGTTGAGTGTTGAAGTTGAAAGTGTTAACTTCCGCAAATTTTAGGAAATAATGTTTATGAGGACAATCAGAAAGAAACTTCATTAAAAAGGATCCTAAGAATCCTTTCCAAGAACTGTAGAAGAAAACTCTACAAAATTCGCAAAAAGAGACGAAAAAAATTTTGTAGTTCAATTCAGGTTCTTAGTTTCTGATTTTTGATCAGCATAGTCTATCACGTTCAGTATAAAGTCTGCTAAAATTTACTCAGCCAACTCAAAAATTGAGTTGTTTTCAGAAAAAGAGGAAAAAATGTGTGTTTTTAGTTGGATAATGTCTGAAGGGTTTTTCTGATACTGGATTATCTACCTGATAAAATATTCATTCTACAGTGCGTTCCATACGAATACGACTCTCTTCGATTGGGACTTTTTGGGCGCATTATCGAAAATCTGTGGATGCCTTCAGCGTACAGAATAACCTTTAAAAAGTAGAGTTGCATTATTCTAACATACAATTCTCAGGCTATCGAGAAAAGAAGCCTCAGTGTAAAAAAAATTTTTAATATTGCATATTGAATTTCCTTTTTGAAACCTATTATTTTTTTAAGTTCAAATTTCAGGGTTTCCGTTTACTACAATAAAGGGTTGTTGCGGACAATTTTAGAACCTTGTTAAATTACCTTTCTGCTATAGTTAAAGAATGAAATTCAGACGTTTGAAAATGCAAAGAAGCTTATTTAAAACCATTAAGACCAACTGATGATTCAGAGAAAAACAACAAAACTTTTCAAAACAAGGAATGTTTGCAGTTCAAATGCGTCGGCTCAGACGAAACGGCCGGGTTGAACTCGGGACAAACTCCGCCCTCAGAGGTCGACTGCATATTTAAACGGAGCATCGGTTCGGGGTCTTATCGTTCCGGGCTCCAACCGTCTAAACTCAAAAAATGAAGGACGACATCGGCGTCAAAGACGACGACATCCCGACCATCGAGGAGATCCGCATCGAGAACATCGAAAATGAGCTCGCTAAAAAGGTTGGTCGTTCTGCTTTGAATATTCGTTCTATTACTCGCTCTGGGGTTTATTTTTCTGAAAGAATGCGATTTAGTAGTAGACCAACCACAAATACGAAATACGTTCCATAAAGCTTGAAACAATCTTCTCAAAATAGTTCAACTTTGAGTTATCACTTCACTGTTCAAAAAAATAATTTTTTTCGCATTAAAATTGAAAAATATTTTTTTCAAAAAAATCATTGTTTACATTTCAGATATTCTTTTTTTCTTATTTTTTTCTAAATTTTTTTGAGGAAACCTACAGCTTGAATATTTGTCCATTACAAGCCAACTCCTTTCTCACAAATTCTCAAACAAATTTTTCAGCAACTTTCCTTCACAATGTCCGAGAACAAAAAGTTTTCCCGACAAAGGACAAACACAGAAAGAAGCAAGATCCACAGTATCAAAAAGTCGATGAAGAGGAAAGTCACTGGAAGTCTCAAAAGGTTTTTCATTGACTTCTTTGAGCTATTCGTAAATTTGATTTAAGTATTGGAGCATACGCCGGTCGGTTGGCAAAGCCTGCAAACGCCTACATTCGTTGGAACTTGCTCTTCACTTTTCTTATCTTCTTTTTTATATCTTCTGCTATTTGGATTCCTGCTATTCCTGCTCTCAATGTGAGCTTGAAACTTCAGATCTCTTTTCAAACTCTATTTTAGGACTTCGCTCTTGAAATCGTAACAATCGTCTCCATAATTCTCCATTTACTCTGGATCATTGCAATTTTCAACGCTTTGCGGTATACTTGGCGACTCAGGCGGTTCGCCTCTCACAAAATCGAGCTGGACAAGGTAAATGAATAGGTGAAACGATTAAAACAAAGTTTTTCAGGTGAAAGCGGAGCAAGGTATCATAGTCAAGCACTTGGTGGGTCTTTGCATCTACAAAGAACCACTAGAGCTCATCATGGACACGATCGACAGTCTTGTAACTCAACCTGACGCTAAGAAAAAAATCACTGTAGTTATTGGAATGGAGCAGGGTACTCCCGATAAGGAAGCGGTTGGTTAGAAAAGGAAGATGAAGTTTTAATCAGCAGTTTGTCAGAAAAAAAAGCAACTCCACGAAAAGTACGATCCTCTTTTCGATCGCTTCATCGTCACTTTCCATCCCAAAGGTCTTCCTGGAGACATTCCCGGTATTCACAACTTTCCGTGAAAGTTCTTAACCGCAAATCCCAGGTAAATGCTCCAACTTCAACTACTCGTCCAGAACTGCCGTGAAAATGCTTCGATCTGATAAAAACTACCCGCTAGAGGAGTTCAGCACCAATCTCGAACTTCTTGTTACTACTGGAGATTGTGACTCAGTTTTCGGGGATCGCTACTTCGACGCCCTGGAGGAAGATTATTTCAAGTTGACCAAAGAGGTTGGACTGTACTTTGGAAAGAATCAGAAATATTTTATTTTTCCAGCAACGTGAATACACAGTCTGGCAATCTCCGCTGTTTTATTGCATCAACTTGGACCAATCTCCCTTTTTCGTCAGAGTCACCGGCTTGCTTCGGTCTGCGATTGTTTCCAGCAAGAAGTTTGACAAATATGTATTTTCAGCGCATTCTTCATGATGGGCTACTTGATCCCATGGAACATCAACACAATGAGCATTTTCTCCTTGACCTTGAAACTTTTTGAGGAAGGAGAGTACACTCATCCTGGATATCAGGTACGAATTCTTTCCAGAGGAGATTTTGCAGATTTCCAGAGAAAAATTCAACATAATTTGATGAAAGGGATGAATGATTTGAAAGTTGAAAAATTTTGAATGATTCAAAAAATATTATAAGGAAATTAATAAATTTTCCTTCCGATGTTAGATGAACTTTCTTGTTGAATATATCAATCAAAACTATTGAGAACTCTTTTGACTAAGCTATACTGATCCAGTGATTGATGAAATTTCTGAATATCCTTGGCTTTTTGAGACAGAAGCCGTAAATTAAACATAAAGAGTTTGAGCGATTTCCACAAAATTATAGAGTTGTATAAGTTTCCTGATTCAGAGTATCTCAGCATGTCTCTAGAGAATATGAACAAGTACTTTGACCACACTCGAAATAAAAATGTTCTGCTCAGATGGATGACATCATCGCTCTGATCCGCTGGTCACTCGCAGTCCGTAGGAAATGCGTGATTCGCGCCATTCCCGTCGCAACTCTCAGTGGACCAACAAGCGGTGAGATTGACCGAAAACCCAAAAGAAAGAACCTTCTTGTTAAGGTAAAAATTACATTGACGAATGGTACGAATGGGCGCGACAAATACGCAGATGGACAATTGGCGCTGCGGAAGTAAGTTAAAAATTGAAAAGAATTGTTTGCAAAACGGTTTTTCCAAGGTTTTCCACTACTTTGCAATCAAGTTCTTCCGACTTCCTGTTGGAGTTTCGATTTCTTTTGCTGCCAAATTTGTCTTCTATTATGGATTTCTGCTTTGCATCGCTTCAGTTTACACAATCATCGCTCCTTTGGTGGTGAGTGATTGCTTCATTTGGAACATGATCGTGAGGATCAGCTTAATTAGGCAAAGGAAGGTTTAGAAAAAAAAACTTGAGCATCTACATTCCACAACCATATTCATTCTAATTTTTGTACAAAGGTTGAAAAACCAAAAGATAATGTGAGATTGATGTGAAACACCCAAGCAACGTTGTTCTTTTTGCAAAGTCAACAAAAATCTTTTAAATACAGTTCCAATTTTGCAGTAAGAAATGCAACTGTTCTGAATGTACGAAAAAGTTTCAATTATAAAATAGTCAATAAAAAATAATCGAATATTCAGAAATTTTACTTATTTTTTATGGTGAACATTACCCCGATAGAAAAGTTTCGAAACTCTTTCAATAATCTCTTTTCAGACCCCCGCCATGCTCTCCGCCGTGAACCACGGAGCCCATGGATTGGTTATACCTAATAATAAAACCTTCACAATCATCATGTTTGGATTTCTCGCTCTCCAGTATTTCTGGTTCTTCATGGTCTTTCTCATCAACTACATGTGCCAACCGGTAAATCTTCTGGAAACAATTCAATCTGAATTTTTTAACCTTCAGGTATTCCCTCGCAAAATCAAAGACAAAACCGGGTTCATTCGGAACATCTTCCATCTAGTCATGACCTGGCCTACTTTGGTCATGTACTGCTGCGTGGAACTTGTCGCTTTTCTTGAGGTATTGATACAAAGCAAAAAAATTCTACTTATTTTCAAATTTCAGGTCACAGTTCGCGGAAAATCCGTTTGCTCCCACAACGCTTCGAAAAAAGACAACTTGATCGCGCCAGTGCTCAGCAAAGTTCCCGATCGCATGGAAGTTTGAGAAAATGTGAAAATGTAGCTTATAAATTTGCGGGTTTTCCTTAGACATCAATGTTGTACTTTTCGGGTCCATGCGATTTTAGCATTTGGCCGTTATTAAACTTTTTCTCATATCATGTGTCTCAGAATAAAAAAGTGGTTATAATTCTTTTTACTTGTAAAATCGGACTGTTTGATAGCTAGAAATGTGAAAAAAATTTTTTTCTTTACGAGAAATACAGAGAAGGGAACTGAAAAAGTGGGAAGTTCATCGTGAGAAAGAAAAGATCCCGAATGTCGAAATTAACAGAGCTCGATCGATTTCGATAACTGATGCAGTATTCGTTTTTATTTTAATATTTTGCTGAGAGTTCGAGTTTTGAAAAGGAGACTCTTTCTAGTGTACACATTGAGACTTCTTCTGGTGTATCAGAAAGTGTCTTATCATCTTTTCAGTGCCGATTGTCATTCTACAGAAAAACGATACGGACTCCTATTATTTTGAAAATTTTTTAGCAAGTAGTATTTTCGGTCGTGTTCGAGTCGGAATCTTCATAAAAAGTCTGAAAGAAATCATAAAGTCTAAGCTGCAGTTCATTTTGAGTTTTCAGATTAATGAAAGTTTTTGAATGAATATCTTTATTGGTTCAAATAGACTGACTTCAAAAGTCATTTTTCAAAAAAAGCTCAGAAAATTGGTAAACTTTGAGCAGTTTGAAAACTTTTGTTTTTTTCACAAACACTACATTTTTTTCATTTTTCCCAACACCGTCTCAAGTTTCTAGATAATTATATTGTTGACGATAACCTAGCAAGCTTCAGTATGTCTCCCTTGATCTGCAACGTTTTTTTTTCCAAGTAATTCAACGTGGGATTAATTTTTCCCTATTGGATGCAATTCTGTTCAACCGTCTTGTTTTGCGGCTATCCTCATGAAATTCTCGGAACCTATAACTATGACTTCCAAGACATCTTGACGGTCACTTCAAGGCGAATCGTCTTTGTTCCATTGAGAAAAGTCATCGGGCTTTGAGTTCAAACAAAACCCCGGCTACTGACTGACCTGGATTAAGTTCTATTGACAGGCGTGTTGCGCAGTGAAAGGACAATTTGGGTCGCCGGAGGTAGAGACAATCCGAGAGAACGAGAGAAAAGGGGCTGCCTTGACCGAATCTTCTCCAGCACAACGCATTCTTTCTGCCAGCCTCGAAAGCGTCCACATTCGGAATGACGGCGCTTCTGTGGATCGCCGCCGCTTGTGCGGTACTCGTCCAAGCTGAAATCTCGGATCCCAATGTCCCAGTCGTCATCCATCTCAACCCACCAAACGTCCGGCCACGCTTCCTGGGACAGGTCAGCTATCAGATTTCCTTGAGCAGAAGCCACGCTTCATTTAAAACTTTGCAGAAAAATCCTCTGTTTTTTGGGTATTTCTTAATTTTTTCGAAAAAACTGGATCAATTTCTTATCAGTTTCTAGCTGATTTACTTTCCGAAAATCTTCTTTAAGTGTCATTCAGCTCTCTTGAAAAAAGAAAACTGCAAAAAATTTTTCGAACTTTGGCAAGCTTTTAGAAAAAAACTTGAAAAAGTTCCAGGTCAGTCCTCCACGCGCTGTTAACACCCCACCATCAGGAGTTGCTCCACCTGTTCCACAGAGACCAACTGCTGCTCAAGAAAGCGCCATCGCTGTCCCTGTTGCTCCAGTGAGGCTGAAAATATTTCAGCTTGAATGATGATTTTTTTTAGCAACCATTCTTTGGAGCGAGCCCACCAGCACCACCAAATGCTCAGCAGCCAGTTCTGCAGACCGCTTCTCCAGGCAGTCAACAGTTCGTTCCCCGCAGCGGCGCCTCCGTCCCGCCACCACCTCCAGTCACCATGCCTCCAGATGTCCAGAACCAGCTCATTAAGTTCTTCGGACTTGACTCGTTCGGAATCCCTGGCTTGACTGGAAACCATCCTCGTGGATTTGCCGGTGCCATCCAAGAGCTCCGTGCCGCGGGAATTCCAGTGCAAGGACTTCCAGCCGAAAACGTGGCTGGAGGAAACGCCGCTGCCAATGGCGTCACCACCAAGACCGAAGCTGGTAATTAATTTATTCTAAAAGTTCATTCAAAGAAAAATTTGAAGACGTTCTCGCTCAAGCAAACCCCAACTTCCAAGACCAGTTCACTCAAATTGCCAACGAAGTCAAGAATCCTTCTCCCTACAAAGGCGGAGCTAGCATCCCACTTCCAGCTGAGACTCCAGGAGAGAACGGTCTCATCGGACTTCTCTCAAATTCCATCCGCAAAGTGATCAAAGACAGTTAGTGATTTATCATAAATAATGATCAAAATTGATAATTTTAGCCGGAGTCGGAGACGCTCTTTCCAATTCGATCCCATCTCTTCTTGGAGCTGGAAATCCTTCCGGAGCCTCTGAAGCTTCTTCCTCAGCCGCTGCCGCTGGCGCCGCTTCGAGTCCAGCCATCTCAGAGTCCAACGATGAAGCCCCTCAAGTCGCCACTTCTTCTTCCAATATCCGCCGTCAGCCAAGCGCCGCCCAACGCGCCATTTCTGGATTTGCTGCCGCCCTCGGAGGAGGTTCAAAAAATAAAGAATAGTTTCAATAAGGAAAATTTTTTCAGGAGGCAACAACTCACCAACTCATGCCGGTCTTCCACGTATTCCAGGAATCCCACTTCTTCCAGGAGGAATTCCTCGCAACTCCCAGGGACAAATCGACATTGTCAACCTGATTGGTGAGTCATTCTAGTTTGTGCCTTCATCAATCGTCGTGAAATATGGGTCATAGATATTGTTCAAGACGTAGACTAGAGTACGAGAGAAAATTCGATAACTTCAGGATCTGTCACGAGACGAGTTTCCAACGGAACGACCCTCGCCGACGTTCTTCCACCAGAGCAACTCCAGACTCTTGCCGACAACGTCACCGATGCTCTTCTCCCAGAAACCCCAAATATTGATCTGTCGAAGTTCATGGGCAGATGGTTCGAAGGAATCAACTCGCCGAGAGCTACTGAACAACGATGCGTCGTTCACCACTGTGAGCTTGGAGTTCTAAAAAAAATCAGTGAAGAAATCGCTTTGATCAAAACTCAGTTTTTCTAACTATGATAATTTAGAATTGACGCAAGGTTTTGAAATGTACAAAAATGCGAATGAAAAAAATCTTCTCGAAAATCCAAGAGAAAATAATTCAGAAAAAAGGCTTTAACAACTTTTTATTGCTTTTTAGTAAGATATGATGGCGTCTTAAGTTAATTGGAGTCTTATCAATGAAAAGACAAATAATCCATGATGAATATCATAACCAAAAGTTGTCCTAAGCTACGCTTAACTGTCAAAAGCCCAAATTTGAACGAATTTTTTTCCAGACGGAGGACTCACGAGAAACGACAAGACCGCCACTTTCACAGCCTTGAAGATCTACCGCGAAGGATCTGAGTTCGGTCCAGTCAGATACTCCATCGGCTACGCTTTCCGAGGCGGAAACAAAGACGCGATGCTGCAGTTGCACTCGAGCGAAACCAGCGACGCTCAGCCCTGTTCGTTAACCTTGACCCTCGACGTCAGTCATCAATCAAACTTTCAGTCTGGGTGTACAAGCTCGGCCCTGAGGGCAAGGATCCGTTCGGAAACCCACAATACGAGTACGCCATCGTCTCCAACTGGGTCAAATATCCAGTGACGGTGCTTGTTCGCGATCCTGACACCTTCAAGAGCAAGTATCAGAAAGAGGTACTGAAAAAAAAATTTGAAATTAACAATTTCCGAAAGCTATATGATATGAAAGCCTCCTTTTTAAACATTTCAGTATGATTTAAGTTGGACAAACTGAGTTTTCGTTTAAAAATTGAGAGAAAATTTTGATTCTAAAGCAATGAATTTGTGGAGCAGAATTTGAAGACAACCGGGATAAATCAGAAAATGAGCTTTGAGATTTTTTGAAACAGTAGAAGCCGCTCTGCTCTGTAAGTATAGTTTTTGAATAGAAAATTGGAACTTAAGTTTTTTTCCATTTGACTCTCCAATATAAAATAAAGGAGACTCTTCAACTTTTACAAAATGAAGACTTTTGAAAAACCAGAAATTGAACAAAAAATGGAAAATTGTTTCAAAAGCGAAAATTTTAGCTGATTTTCATCAAAACTAAACGAAATTTTCGGAAAACGTCGACTAATTCAATAATTCTTGAAGGTTCTCCGCTGGTTGGAAGACCAAGGCTTCATCAACGGCTTCATCCGCGCTTTCAACCTTCTTCAACCCGCTGGATACTCGAGCTGTCAGTACGCCGACAGCACTTTCGAGGTCTTCGGCAAGTGATTCGAAGTATCGTGACACGGGACCCTTCTCCAACAAAAACCGCGAAATCTCTTCTCTCCTATGACCTCTTTCTTCTTCGCCCACATTCCCTTCAACCATACATGTACCATATCCAAATCGATCCTTAATGTGATGTAATAAATATTGCCAAATTGGTGTCAAATCGATGCGTCGCATGACAATACCTGCACTATCCGAACAATTGGAACAGCCAAAATGGAGGGCGTCAGAGACGGCGATTCCGAAATTGGGGTGAGCAGCCTCCGCCCCAATAACGAAGGTCGCAACACACGATTAGGCGTCCAATATCGACAGTCATTGTATTCGTTCATCTGGTGGCCATGTTGCCTTCTGTCGTTCTTCTTCTAGTCCTGGTAGCCCATGCCAACGCCATCGGCGAAAATGCGGTGAGTCTTGCGTCATCCTTGCGTCCGATCCAGGCCGACACAACTTTTATCTCTATTGCGCGAGGACGAGATCTCGCCAGCCGCCAAGGTTGTCCGACCAGCTGTCCTGGATTTAGACGTTTGGAGATTTGAAAGTTTCTTGCGCGATCAGATTGCATAAAAACTGTTGTTCGGAGTCTGGAAGGAAGTTTTCAGAAGATACATAAAATATAAGAAAGATAAATAGAACTCTTACAGAAACTTTTTCATCGTGAATTTGGTTAGAAAAAAGCTGACACCGATTGTATCTTCTCCGTTTTTTTCAGACAATGAAGTCATTGGATTGGCGTATTTAATCTCTGTTTTTGTAAGAGCAAAAATTATCGGAAAAAGCATGTGCTTTTCGAATTTTCAAATCTGTTAACTTGTATGAAAAATTACAAATTCATAAAAAAAGTTGTGTGACATTTATTCATTATTTTCTTTTCTGAAATGTTTTCGCTCAAAAAAAAGCCACTAGTCATTGTTCCCCATTTTATTTGAGAAATTATGAAAGCAGTGAAGATCCCGTGCATCACTTCACTAAAAAAAACAAAAGTTGTGAAGCTGATGAAAAAAAGTTTGAAAAATTTTTTTAGGGACTATTTTGAAGTCATTTTTTTACGATTTACAAAAAAACTGAGTTCTCTTGAAGTTTTTGGGGATTTGTCTGATGCCCTAAGAAAAGTTTTGAAGTTCTTATTTGTTCAGCATCGCTAACATTTCTGAAACACCTAACCCTCAGCTTTCAAATTAATCAAGGAAAACGTCCTTGCAATAAAATGATCTTTCGAAAAATAATGCATTGAAAAAATTTGAAAAAAATTGGGCGCAAAAAGCCCTGAACTTTCTAATCATAACTGATAAATATCTACATAAAACCATGCATTTGCATTTTTTTCGCTTGAAATAGTGAAAAAAGTTGTTCATAAAAAAATATATTGTTTTTGTTCCCGTTCATGAGAGAAAAACGGAAATTGTCTGACCATTGGTTATAAATGACAGATCCTCAAAAGTTCAGATGGACCTCAATACGATTACTGGTATCATTGGCGGGATCGGAAAGATGTTGGACAGCAAAATTGAAACGATCAATATCCCAGCTGAAATGATTATGGGAAAATGGTTCCAGGTTTTATTTTCCGAACTGAAAAATCCTCAACATTTTTTTCAGATGTATAAAGCTGCGATGAACTTCGACATCGTCCGAACTCAAATGTATTGTCCTGTCGCTTACTGTAAGTTGTTTTTTTTTTTTGAAGCGCGATGCAGGGAAAAATCTGGAATAATTGCTGAAAAACATCCGTGAGCTTTTCAGTTAACCCAAATCCGATAATGGGAGAAGAAGGTTTCTCGATGGAAGAAGCTTATCGAGTGGTCTCCAAGACTGGTCCTATTGAGACCTACAAACGCGATATGAACAAGGTTGAAATTGACTTTTGAAGGAATTTTGAAATGATCTGATGTTTGAAGGTCGGACCTGGTCAGTACTGGATGTACACTGAGGAATACTTCTACCCAAGACAGTGTAAGATTTTTCATCTAGAAGTTATAATTCAAAGCTGATCTCCTGTTTCAGTCTACGTCATCGGTGCTGGACCATCTTTCGATAACGAAACCTTGAAAGCCGAAGAGCCTATCCAGTATTTGATTGTGTCCGACGCCAACCGACTTTCTCTCATGGTTTACGCCCGTGACCCACTTGTCTTTTTCCAGGTGATTCTTTAATCACTCAATCTGACCCAAATAAAAATTGAAGGCTAGGTCAAGGATCTTCCAATAACCTTGATCGGTTTGATTTTTCTTTTGCAGAAGTACAACAAGCCAGTTGTCGACTTCATGCAAAAACACGGATTTGGCGGAAACGTTTTCTGGAACAGTCCCAAGCCAATTTACCAAGGTCCTGACTGTGAATGGCCATCAGAGAAGGAAGTCTTCACTCGGCGGTTTGAAAAAAATTCTTCATATCTTTGAAGTCAAGATTTTTCTAGGGTCCTCAAGAACCAAGAAATGGCCCAGAGAAGCAAGAACGGTACCGACGAACCAGTACTTTCCGGTATGCCGCTGGCCGACATGATCCGTGACCCAAAAAGAACGCTCGAAAGGCTCGTCGGTCCAAAAGCCCTCGCACAGGCCGCTCCGACACCCCTCCAAGGCCAATGACCTCCTTTCCATCCATAATATCCACCTCCTCTCCGATTTTTCTCGCTACTGTTTGTTCGTGTCTCTGTATCTCGCGATAAATTGTGTCATAAAGGACATTCCAAACCCGCCTCCTCGTGTTCTTCGTACAACTTTGCACGATCTGACCTACAGGGCCGGCTATCTCACAAGTCTTCTCGACGCGGATCGTTCCCAATTTTTACGGTCAGTCTGCAATGCTTTCGGCGTGCGTGCTGGCGACAGCGCTCATCGGAGTTGTCCACGGTCAATTTGATGCTTTCGCTCTGCCCCAGGGCCAGCGCTACGCTGCCAAGCCAACCGTCCCTCCAGAGTTCTCCAAGTTCTTCGAACTCGACGGCCATGCTCGCGAACTGGTTGATTCTCTGCTAGGTCCTCGTCCTGGAGGTCTCTTCCCTGAGAAGACCTACGAGATCGGAGCTCCTGAAGAGCCAGCTGCACCTAATGGACAGCCTGTTCATGTTGTGTCCAAGCTGGAGAAGACCCTCGAGCAGTTCTTCACGGCTCCTGAGACACCAGCTGGCGGTCAGGCTCTTCCTCCTGGCTTCAACAGTGGTTTTTCTTTGTTGAACAACAACAAAGCTCTGACTTCCTTCGGCGACGTCAGACGCGCTCCTGAAGTAAGTACCAATTTTTCTTTATTTTTCAAATCTTTCTTATGACATTAGGAAAAAAATTATAGCCAAATCCACCAGGAACATCTATTTGCATTTTTAGTCATTCATAAAGAGACATGCTTCAAATCTTTTTTTATTTTTTTTCCGAATTTTTGTGGATTAAATTATTCATATAATATATACATATAGATTCAATGTCTCGAAAAGGTTCGAAAGGAAAAAAGAAAAAAAATCTCGAAAACTATTATTTTTCAACCTTTTCTTTTTGCAGTTTTGAAAAGCTTCAAACTTTATAAGTCTTGAAAAGATTTTTTATCACAAAAAACTATGAATTTTCAGAATGAGTTCCAAATTGAAGGATCTGGAGAAGAAAAGAGCTCCATTCAAGGCATTCCTAAGGTAATTGAAGCTTCGAAATCTTTTTTTCAGTTTTTTCCTATCTCAGGTCTTCCCGAAATTGCCAAAAGCTCCAGTTTCCGAGCCGGAGCCAGCAGTTTTCAAGAGGCCCATGTCTGTTCCATCAGCTGACGTTCCTTCCATTCCAACCATCGCCAGCGCTCCAGAAGTCCCAGAAGGCGGTTTCTTGCCAGCCGATATTCGACGCTCCCCAGCCTCAGTTTCTGAAGTCGCTCATTCCATCGACAGCAAGGCTGAAGACTTCAACGGAGAAGAGGTTTGAATTTGCGCCGAAAAATGAGAAGAAATCGAAGTCATCGATTCAGTACGGCGGCTTGTCGGACGACACGTCAAGCTCGTCTGGTGGCCTCATCGGAACTATTCTCAACCTTATTACACTCGGTTCTAAGAATGGCAGAAAGACGGCCAATGGCGCTCCGACTAACGAGGTAAACAAATGAAAACGAGAAAGTTCTTATTTTGAATGACATTTAGGACAAAGATGCTCTCGGAAAAGCTGTTTCTGGACTGTTGGGCGGGGAAAATAGCCCTCTCCCAGCTAAAAATATGATCTCTAACGTTCTTTACAAGGCTTTGACCAGTGGAAGCGTTCAGGTAGTTTTTTTCAAAAAAAGTGCGAAAAGAAATTGTTTGAAAAAGTATTGAATTCGGACTTCGCTTGTAGTTTTTAAAAAAATTAAAAAAATCTATTGAAAAAAAGGGACTCGGAAAAATTTAATAATAGCTTTTTGTGTATAAATTCATTTTTTTCCGACTTTTTTTGAAATAAAGGGACATGAATTTTTCGGTCGAACCAAAGGTTGAGATTGAAAAAAGAGAGAAACCACTGTTTCATCACTAGAAATAATTTTTCAGAGTAATGAGACCACTCTAGAAGAACGCAAAGGCAACGAATCCGTCGTCCTGACTCCAGCTCAATCGGCGGCCATCAGCGAAAATCTCGAGATGATTCAAAATCTCATCATCCAGCCATCTTCGCCGCTCTGCACTTCAAAACCCGAACCTGTCGAGTTCAACCTTGAGTCGTTCATGGGCCAGTGGTATCAGGTTTGTGACATTTGCCCTTTTTCGAACGACGGCGAAGAAAAAAAAAGCCGCCGTGCCAACCGTCGATGCCCCACCCACTCAACCTAAATATTTTCTTCTGAACGGCCCACACTTTTTTCCTTCCCCTCGAGAACGGCAGTTTGGCTTCCAGGTCGTCTACAGTCCGCCGCTCTCTACTGGACCATGTAGCATGGTCGCCTACAAGAAGCTTTCCGACGTTGGAAATGGAGGTTCATCTTTTTCATTCGAAAACTTTTCAGCTTTCTGTAATTAAGACTATATGAAAAATTATAAAAACAGGTAAATAAAAAAGAGTTGCAAAAAGGAACTCAAACTTTTCAATGTGATTTTTGAGTAACCGTGCGGTCTTTAGAGACATTAACACTACGGCATTCAAAATCGAGTGAGTTGAAAAAGTTTAAGAGAGGTTTATCAATTGACCCAGCAAACGTCTATGAAAGAGTGTAAAGTTGAGTACTCAGGCAGAAAACTTTCTCTACGCTTTTCTCCAAAAACTATCGTTTAAAAAAAATTCGATTAATATCGCGTTACTTTTCAAGAAAAAAACCAAATGTTTTTGAAACTGAGACAATATTCCAATTTTGATCTGCAGGCGTCGGATCGATCTTCGAAGTGTTCCAGTACACGACCGACGGAACTCCCTACGGAAAGCCAGTCATCAGCTCCGGATACTCCATCGTCAAGTCTCCTGGAGAGCTCATCTACCGTACCACCAACAACCAGGATGACGTCACTGGTAAGGATCCTTCATTTTGGGTTTTTCAAACGGAACTCAAAAATAACTTGCAGTTCACGTTCTGCACGTTGGGCCTCTGAACGACAACAACCAGTACGAATACGCGATCATGTCCACCAACTGCAACTTCCCGCTGTACGTCTTCGCTCGTGACGCCGTCACCTACAAGCAGGTATGTAGTATTCAGAAGTACCCTACGAGAAAGGTCATATTGGTGGAAAGTCCGAATTTTTCAAGAATTTCGCTCAAACTATTTTCTGAAGGTCAACATGAAGGTCTCTCAAAGTGGCTGGCTACGCGAACTTCAAGATTTTTTCTCGAGTGCTGAAGTTTCAAAATAGCTCATGCTTTGCTAGCATGTTCAGTTGAGAAAAAAAGAGATTGAAGAAATTTTTATAAGGGAATTCCACTTGAAGAATCCCCAATGGTAAAAAATTTGATAGAAAACTTACACGAGAATGAATTCCCATGATGAGAAAATAATCAGTAATGAATGAATTTTCTGCAGAAGTACGAAACGGAAGTGACAGAGATTCTCGAAACGAAAGGCCTTGTCAACGGATTCTCCCGAATCCTCAACATCGTCGCCCCAGTGGACAATTCGATGTGCGTCTTCCCTCCTTCTCTCTTCAACATCCAAGGCTGAAAATCCCTGCCACCAAACTAATCAATTTCGAACCCCGATTCTTTCATTTTAGGTATTTTCTCACATTTTTGTCCTTTTCTCTGTGTGTTTTTTTTCGCTTTTTTCTCTGTTCTCGCTGCCTTCGTCCACTCGATGTCTTTCCATTTTTTTCATCACCGCGAAATGTACCTCCGGGTGAATCGTTAGATCATTTAATATCCCACATTCCACTCATGTTACTTTGCGTGTTGCCTCTGTCATTTTTTTCGTCATTTTTTGTCCTTTTTTATCATGTTTAGTTTGTTCCATTGAATTTTCGGCTTCGTCGAAAGATGGAAAACGAGCGATCGGCTGAAAAACGCCAGAATCCTTGATTTCCAAATCACCAGGCCGTGGTATAGTGCATTATCGTGTATATAGAACCTTTTTTTCGTAACATTTTTCCCTTTTTATAATTTATCTATGATTTTTCAAATTGCGTATTATTGTGTTTTTTGATTTTGTTTGTCATTTTTCGTGTTTTTAATAAATTGATTGTACTGAGTTTGAGTTCAAAGTTTTTGAAACTGGATTAAATAAAAAGAAAAAAAGAAGGAAAGCGAGGTTTATAGTATGATTCGTAGATTTTTGTTACTGGAACTTTTTCCGATCACTGTAGTCTGGGTTTTCGGTTATTACTTCGTGATTGAAGTTGAAAATTATCTGAAAACCAACATTTTTTCAGTCTTACAATGTGCTTTGTGTATTGAACTAAACGTTATTTTTTATTTTTTTCACCAGTCGGAAATTTTCTTGTTTTCTTTCACTGCTGATTTCAAAGCTGAGTTTTACAAGTTTTCACTGATATTTTGAGCATTTATAAAGTTTTTTTATTAGGCTAAAAATTTCTCTCAGAGTTCTCTTAGCTTCAAATTGAATCGAAAGTGACTATCATATAAGTTTTTTATTGAAGATCGGTTTTTTTTTTTCTCAAAGCATTACTGAAACCTATGCTTTTTTCTCAAACCAACAGCTTGTTCAAACAAAACTTGAGGGATAGCTTCTTATTGACCATTTTCTCTTCTCCAGACAAAAGTTCGATCGGTACCTCAAACGGACAATTATCTAACACAACCATCAGAAAAGTCCTTGTCTGTCGATTTGCCGATTTGTCAGGTCCGAAAGTGCAAGGCACGACGGCCTTCGGACTTTCTCAACCTTGTCAATGAATGAGAGAGAAGAAAATGAAGTTTGTTGCAAGTTTTTTTAAATAAACGCTTGATAGTACGAAAAAAAAGAAAAAAGATTTTAGCGCTCTTAAAATCGCTCAAAAAAAAAACCGAAGGTTTTCATTTTCAAGAGACTCAAGGACATTTTATTTTCTGTTTGACATTGAAATTTGGAGTTTTTTTTTCTGTTCTCATAGAACAGTGAGAAAAAGCAGTAGAACGGGTATGCGTTTGAAACACAATAAAATTTCTCAGTCTATTTCTAAAACTTTTTCTTTAATCATAACCTATTCTTGAAGTTTGAAAAGAATAGCTTGAACGACGTTCAAATGCGTGAAAAAGACAAATCGTGGAGTCGCGAAGCGGCTCTTTTCCTGTTTTTTTTTTCCTCGGTATTCGCAAGTTTTTTCCATGTGGAAACTTGCGATAAATCAGAGAAAAAAAAATCGAGAAAAGAATGATGGAATTTTTTAGTAAATAGCGCTCCTTTTCTTTATAGCAGTAATTGGGCGCTTCTCTGCGTCTTCAATTTTTGAGGAGTGCATTACAATTCGAGCCGGTAACGACTGTCAAGGTTTTCGGCGCACATCCCTGATTTAAAAACACTTACAGAAATATCTCCTTATTTCAACTTATTATCATGCATCCCTGGCTGGAATGTGGAAAGATACATCGGCCAGGGGCTGGAGGAGAGTGAATTTTGAGGTCAGCCGCTTTGATAGTGGACACCCGTGGATCGAAGTGGGTCAGAACATTCAGTTGGATACAATGCGCGTTCCACTGCTGCTGGCCGTTTTCATCGGCTGCGTGCTTGCCGATCCGCAAAACGCGCCGTCCTTCGAAAGTCTTCCCGCCGGAGTTTCCCCCGGACAGGTATCGCCGTACCGGTATTCATAATAGTTGTTTAACTTGTTGTTTTTTTGCAGGAACAACCGGCCGTCGCGCCTATCATTGGTCAGAGCCAGGACGAAAAGACTAGTCTGGTCCGTGTTGGACAGGTCGCCGAGTCAATTTTGGAAAAACTTGGTTTTTCGACTCGCGATGAGAAAGATATCCGCCGAGCGCCTCTTCCTAGCTCGATTCTGCAGGTTTTTGGGACGCTAAAAAAAGGCAAAAAGAGAAATTTTTTTGAAGCAGCTAAAAAAATGTATGGATAATCGAATTGTTCGAGTTTAATGGCATTCCGAAAAAAATAATTTTTCAATTTTTCCGAATGATTGTTTTTCCAAGGAAGAAAAAAAGAGTTGCTGATTAAATATTTTTTTATCTCGGATGTTTTACCATTCATCTTATTAGTTGTATAACTTCTAAAAACTAAACCATAAGGTTTTTCTCACCATTCAAGTTGTTTTTTCACGACCGAATTTTTAAGAAATGAAAAACAAATGGAAGATCCTTGCGGTTCTGAATATTTAGAAGTTTGTTCTCAACCTCAATTTTTCAGAGTGAAGACCTGAGCGCTCTTGTTGCTGACGCCGAAGCTAACGCCAACCGAGTTGACCTCCAAGGATACACTTCTGGCCAAATCCCAGGCCTAGCGCCAATTCCAGTCCCCGGTTTTCCAGGACCTCAAGACGCCCCCACTATCCCTGGAGTGAACACTATTCCCGGCCTGAGCAACTTCAACTATCTCGTCGGCCAGCTTTTCCCTCAAATCATTCCTCCAGCTAACACTCTTCTTGGATCTTCTATCAGCCGCATTCTGCCAAAGGACTCGGCTAAGAATATTGCGAAGGATGTTTTCAGGTTGGAAATTGTATAGATATACTTTTACTTATTAATGGAATTCCAGAGCAGTCCACCCAGCCGCTGAGAATGTTGACGTCGCCAGAATGATGGGACGTTGGTTCCAAGTTATCAACTCGCCTCATGTCATCCGCGAAGCCTGCACTGTGTCCCACTGTTCGTTTAATTTTTCATTTTGTAGGGTCCTCATGCTGAAATAATGACCAGTTTGAAAATTATTCCCCAAAAAAAAAGAGCTTCTCATCGTTTTTGAAAAGGGACTCTTGAAATAAAAAAACCATGTATTGACCTACTTCTCACAATAGTGATCAACAGTGATCAGAAGTCACAGATGATACTTTTTCTTTTCAAATAGAAGCTCGAACTTTACCGAACTCTAAAGCGGTAATCACCTTTTCAACTCTTAGGAAACTTTTCAAACAGTGAAAATAGAAACTAATTGCAGTCGGAGCGCTCACCAACAACACTTACTCTGCTTCTTTCACCATCTTGAAGTTCTACCGCGAAGGAAACCCCAACGGTTCCCCAAGGTTTGTTCTCAATCGATGCTTATGATGGCCAAGTGAAAAACGCGTTTTGATTGAAGGTACGCTCTCGGTTACGGTTTCAAATCGGGAGAAACTGGACAATTCGTGCTTCACAACAGCAATTCGCCAGACGCCGAACCATGTAGGAAAATGACGCCGAAAAAGGAAACAATGATTTTTTACAGTCTGGGTGATCAAAAAAGGTCCTTTGAATGATTACAAGCAGTATGACTACGCCATCGTGTCCACTTGGGTTCGATTCCCAGTTTTCGTTGTTGCCAGAGATCCTGAACGATTCCGTCGATTGCACATGAAGAATGTGCTCCAGTTCTTAGAAGATAACAGTGAGTGGTTTTTCGAAATGTTCGAGTTGAGCTGAAATGGTAATTTTTGGATAAAATCAAGTTGTCGATATCGGTACCACAACTTGATAATCTGAATGATATATTGACGAAAAGCCCATTTTCAAAATGATTCAAAACCCTTTGATATTTAAAAGGAAAAGGATAGTGGTTTTAAAGCTCCAATATTTTTCAATTGGATGTTTAATAACCGACACCGAAAAACTTGCATTGTGAAAAAAGTTATTTTCCGTTTTTTCATAAGTTCTTAGGACTTTTTTTTTTGAAAAAGGTCATCAACTTTATTTGCACGACCTCAACGAATGAATATATCTACTAACTTGAAATTTCGAACGCATTTGTTCGATTTGAAAAGATTCAAATTTCGCGCCGCCATTCAAAAAACCACTCAACCTTCAAACGCAGACAACAAAAAGACTTGTCCTTCCTTTGAGAAAAAAATCGGTTGCAGATTACATCAACGTGATGACAAAGGCGTTCAACATGATCTCGCCAGTCGACTACGAAGCGTGTCAGTACACACCGACCTTCTCCGGTACCGGCCGATAACGCTTTCGAAAGTCTTCTCAAGACAAAACCTGCAACCGGGTCATCCTACCTTTCAACACAAAGACAACTTTCAACCCAAACTACATTCCACGTTTTTTCAGCATTCATATGATCTTTCACAGTACTAATAAATTCATGAAAATTACCCTCCTTTATTTTCCAAAACAGAAAGTTGAAGCAGTACGATGAAAAATAAAATATTGTTCGAGGAGAAATAACAATTGTGAAAAGAGGATCAACTTTAATTGGACTTTATTCGTTTAACATTACTGAAATTTTTTTAGAACAAGGTTTCTCAAAAAAATTTCAGAAAAGTCTTAATATTTGAAAAGTGGAACGAGAAAATGTTTATGAACACCTTCATTTTGAAAAAAAATACTCAAAAAGTCCGTTTTTTTTCGTAGAATTTATTATCGTCGCAGACAGTTTTATTGCTATAGCGTAAACCTTTCTTTTCAGTAACGTAATTTGTGGGTAACCATTAGCAGTCAACAAACAGAAACTCGAATAAGATAGTGAACAATCGAAGAATTAAAGGAAAATAAATAAATTTTAAAATTCCTCATTTATTGAAAGCATTTTGAACTGAAAGGAGTAAAACCTTCAGAACAGACTTTTTAAAATGAAAAAATAAACTTTGTGAAAAAAACTTCGAAATTTGACAAAACTACGCACATTTCCTATAATTTGAGAGAAATTAGAAATATTCCAAACATATAATTTAAAATAAAGCGAAGTTTCGAGAGACCAAAAGTTTAACGGCAGCTTGCCAATATCGAAGAAGTTCAACTAAAAACAATTCAATAAGGCGGCAAAAAAGCATCTTCCCATGCCGGGAATCGAACCCGGGCCGCGTGGGTGAAAACCACGAATCCTAACCACTAGACCACATGGGACACGGCGTAGAGAGCAGAAGGACAGGCGTAAGTGTCCGTCTCTGCGCTTGTCTTGCGTGCATTGTGTGATGTGAGAATGGTAAAAAACGACACAGCCTTATGTCTTTGCATTTGAAGAATTTGAAGGAAGTGAAAAGAAGCTTAAAACACAAGAAAATCAATCATTTTATTTTTTTATTTGATCTTAAAAAAATAATGTTGAAATATACATTTTTTTTAAAAAATGTTAAGGCCAGATTTTTTTATAGTTCTGAAGACATCATATTTTTTTCCCAACCTTCGCTCACCTTTTTTTCATAAGGATTTTTTTCGAGCTCCTAGAAGCATTCCAAATTCTATTTTTCTTTTTGTTAATTGGTGAAAAAAACAATTCTCAAAGCCGCTGCTAACAAATACATTTTTTTCTCTTTTTTCTTCGAAATTTTCTCTGAATTATCCATTTTTCGACCTGATGACCCAAACTAAACGATAAATTCCAATGAACAGTAGTTGATTGAAACCAGGTCCGGAACCTAATTTGAATATTTCATGTTCCTCGTCTGTTTCGTGTCATAACCCAGAAAAATTTATCATGATACGGTTTTTTGCCTTGATCTGAAGACCAATGAAAGATAAGATGTGGAGAATTTGTACAGCGCTGCGGGTGGTACGATTTTCGGACTGATCTAGCATTGGTTCTCCAGATAAGGCTGATCGAACGGGAGCACAGTCTTCGTTAAAAATTAGGCCGAGGCCGTTTCAGAACTGTCTCGTGTGTGTAAGTTCTCGTCAAAGTTCGGTAGGGAATGATAAAGGGCAAGTTCAAGAGTTGAGAAGTTATTGGAGAGACTTCAAAAGAGAATTCCTAGGGACTGGAAACGGTATTTTTGATGAAAACATGTAAACTTATTGGAGAGCTTTTTCATACGATCACTTAAAAAAAGATCTAAAGATTATAAAACGTTACTGAAATAAATTCAAAAATTAACCTGAACAAAAATTTTTTTCACCTGCGTCTGTTGCGAGAAAATCTATTTTTTTATCTTTTTTTGAGATTTATCTTGTTTGGAAAAAGATTCAAAAGTTAGCTTATTATCTGAACTCTCATACGAAATTGCGACCGATAAAACTCCTACTCATTTGTTGAAAAAGAAAAGTCTTCATATCAGGAAAAGCGGAAGACAAAGTTTTTTATTCAAAGCGACTAACATCTGTAGGCAAAACTCCTGAGATAATCTTTAACTCAAGTCGAAAAAAAGCTTCTTTCTCTCAGCGGTCTTCTCAGTGCTATTTAATGAGATTTTTCAGCAAGAATTTAATTTAGAAAAATTTTTTTGTGCAGCTCTAACTCTTCAAAATAATTACAAGAGCTTTTTAGCGATCAAGAACAATGAAAACTGGCAGTTTATTTATTTTTTTTTCAGAAACAATTATTCAGTAGAAGAGTTTTTAGAATTGAATAAAACGTAAAAAAATTTCTGACGCATTATTGCCTTTGAAAAACTTGAATTTCCGTATTTCCAGGGATTCAATGAAATCTCATATTTGCTCGTTCACCTGTCTTTGATGCTCGAAGTTGTCTCAAAAGTTTCGGAAGACTCATAAAAATGAAATTCTATAGGGTCACAATCGAAACTTCCGCTTCAAACGTTTTCCGAATTCCAAACTTTGTTCTCAATGTTAATTAGTGGCCCATCTTTGCTCATCTATTTCATGCTCCTAGATGTATGTGAGAACGGAACTGCGCTCACAAACTCGAAGGCCGGAGAGAAGGAAACGAGACGCCCCGAAGGCAGAAGCCGTGTGGCGGCTCTCTGAGCCCCCCACTCCGATCAATAACGCTCTCCTGCACTACTGTTCGCACTTTAATGGCATGTCTACGACTACATCCTACGATTTGTTTTGTCATAATTTCACATTTCCAACGTCCTCATTAGTTGGTTGCTATGGAGAACAACTAACATCCCTGTTTTCTTCTCTTTTCAACTCGAAGATTTCGCTCTGTTGTACTTGTCTGATTGACTGAAGCCTTCTTTTTAGGGTCGATTGGAGCGCAAATGGCTGAGAAACCTATCGAGTATTGGCTCAGTTTGTTTTTCTTTTTTTTTACTCAATAAAAAACCGCATAGTTCGGTCAGCTGGTTACAACTAAAAACATTGAAATGTCTCCTGGAAAATTAATTGACTTCCACAGCTTTTTATTTAGTTTCTTCTACTTGATATTAAAAAAATTTTTGTTATCAGCCAAAAAAATATTAATTTGAAAAAAAGAAAAAAATCACTCTTCATTCTCGAAATTTGCCATTTCATCTAAACAAGTCTAATTTAGAATGAATTTGCTGGGGTCTAATAATTCAGAATATTATCAAAAAAAGCTTGAAAACTTTTTTTCAGGCCGAGCGACTGATCCTTATCTTGGAATAAAAAGAAAGGCAAGGGTTTTTGGAGACGCTGTGCAATCGGGTGAACTTAGAGGTTCGTTTTAATACCTGGAAAATATTTTTTACAACATCCACGAATGGAAAATTTGGTATCAACGAGTTTGCACAAAGTCCAATTTTTTCAAACTTTTTTTTTTCCAATTTCAGTTTTGATACTCAAAGAATAGTTTTTACTCTTTTCGAAAAGGTGAAAATTCCAGGCCGACGGCGCCAGCGTTGCAATTGAAATCCTTGCGCACAAAGTTGTGAGCCCAGACCAGGATGAAGCGTTGTATTCACTCCAGGTGATATTTTCACCTGTCTTCCAATCTATTTTTCTATTTTCAGACTGTCGACGCGTTGGCTCGTCGATGTGGGGAGAAAGTTCACATCCGCCTTGGTAGATACCGGTTCTTGAACCAGCTGGTGAAAATAATCACACCGAAGTATCTTGGTGCTCAAACTTCTCAAGAAGTAAGTTTGCGTCAGATTAGTTCATTTTTGGCAAGAGCCAACCTTGAGATTGATTTTGAATTAAATTTCAATAACGACTTTTAGGTCAAAAACTTTGCGATCAAGCTGCTCTACACTTGGCAAAGGTCTATCAAACACATTGGGAAGTTCAAAGAGGTTTTATTCGTTCGAGAATTTCAGAAAAATTATAAAACAATTTATCGTGGTTTTTGTAATGAACTTTTCATTTTGTTTCTGAAGGTCGAGACTCAATTCCAAAATTCGGATTCCAGTACTTAAATATTATCGAATGTTTGATTCAAATGTTCCTAAATCCTCCTAGTTTTACATTATGAAAAATGGGAAGATCAATCAAATCGATAACAGCAGATTAATTTTCTTCGCGTTCAGGTCTACGATTCGCTCCGTGAGCACAATCTGATTACTGAGGATCCCTCCATTCCCGAAGAAGAGATTGCGATTGCGCCATGTGAGTGCTGCTTTTTTATGCAATTTTCTTAATGTGTCTGTTTCCAGCAACTCCGCGTTCGGCTGTTTTTGAGGACGAAGAAAAGTCCCGCGTTTTGAAGCAGCTGTTGAGCAGCGGCTCACCCGAAGATCTACAAGCTGCTAATCGAATGATCAAAAACTTAGTGCGGACTGTAAGTTTTTGAAATGCATAATATTGGTGAATGATAACTGCTTTTGACAGGAATGGTCTTGATAAGAATGTGTGAAAAGAGTGAAATCTTAAGAAAGGGTACGCAAAAAACCAAAATGGTTGAAAATATCTCAAAGGGTGGTCTGAAAAAAGTATATTGTGGAGAATAAGATTTCGAAGTCCTATGCATTCAATGAAGGAAATTTTTCAGGAAGAGCAGAAAATCGCAAAAGTCCATCAAAGAAATGGAGACTTGGATGCTGCCAGTAAACTTTGTCGAAAAATTGAGGAGTGTGTAGTAGCCAAAGCTGCCCAATCTTTAGGGCTGGTTGATGGGGATATCGAAGATGTGAAGGTTGATCGAAAAAACTGATCCCTTATCTATATATCCTTTAGAAACTCTACGATGATCTCATTTCTATCCGACCAACTTTGTACAGATACGCCGGGGAGCTAGCGGAGACCGAAGACCCAGCTCTGGTTCAAGTCCTAGAAGTCAATGACTACGTCAGTCTTTTTTTTACCTCCTACAAGTCTAAACTGGAGTCTCAGGTCAACAAAATCATCAGAAAGTACGGCGCTGAGCTGGCTGGGAAACACAAAAATAGAACACCAAGCACGAATGAACTCGATTCAAGGAGTAATCTTGGAAATTACAAAAACTTCATGTATCAAAATTGTATAGGCCTAGTCGAATCTGAAATGCTGCTGGATTTGGCGAACGTTGAGCCTATTACCTCTTCACCGATCGTCAATGAGGTATTGAAACGACTTGAGAATAAAAACTTGGATAAAATTTAGCGATCGGAGAACTTTGAAGAGCTGTTGGAAGCACAATATCCTGTTCCTGAAGAACAACCTGACGTTCCCTTCATCGGCTTCGAGAAGGTTTTCAAGACTTCATAGTCTTGAATAAAATACTGAGCTTCTTTTTTCACAGTGTTCGAGAAGATTAATAATTAATCATTTTTTGAGCTAGAAATAACTTCTTCAAACTATTGACGTGATCCGATTTCAAATTTCCTACCAATGTTTTTTCAGAACATGACACCCGTTTTGCCAAGAAGATCCGGCCAGAAAAGCGTTGACTCAAGGAGATTACTAGAGAAAAACGTCAAGCCGTTGTTTGATGTCGGAATTTTTGAGGAAAATACTAACCACACCTTGTGAGTTTCACGAATTACTTGCTTTTTTCCTTTGATCTTCCTCTCAAATAAAAATGACGTTTCCAGCTCGGAGCCCAAAAAGCCAACTCTCAACGAGTTATGTCATTCCGGAGCGACTTCGTCAGCCTTCCTGCTTGATCAACTGGACAGCGCCTTTCCGGTCACGTCAAGTTCAAAAACCATCCATCACGACGTGAGTATTCCGCCCACTTTATCATGGACTTTGTTGGAATTTAGAACGGCTACTTCCGCACGCCGGCCAATATCTTTCCCGAGACTATCACTTTTGACCCAAATCAAGTGGAATTAGGTAGGTAGACGAAAGAATTCGAACTCTTTTCGAAATCAACCGACTCAGATTTTCGTGACCCAGTTGTCATCTTGGACAAAGAGTACATCCGCGTCGTGCTTTATTGGTAAGAGATTGGTGATCTTTGATGGAACAGAATAAAATTGATCAAATAATATTCAAATTTGTCGGATACTACAGAAATTAAACCGTTCTGAGTTTTCGATTATGAAATTGAAGTGAAATATGTTAGAAAAACCCGTGTTTGTAGAGGCCAGCCTGGCTTGAAAAAACAAAAAATAAACTATTGGGTTTTTTTACTGCAGGACAAAACTTGATCCGAAGAGTCTGATCCGCTCTTTCATCATCTCGGCCTCAAACGTACACGTAGAAACTCTTCATGATGTTCGCCTCACCATGTGGACTACCGATCAAGTATTTTTTTTCCTTCTTCCGAGCTCAAAGCTTTTTTAAAAAACGGTCGTTCTCTAAAACAAAATTCAGGAATTTTTTTTCGAGCTTGAAACTTTTCGAAATCTAGAAAAAAACGCAAAAAAAAAAAGCCATCTTGACCGTGATTGAAACTGAAAACAACAGAGTCGACATTGAATTAACTTTTTGAATTTTTCCCATTTTTTTATTTCTAAGATGTACTTCAGAGTTCTGTTTCACAAAACCCTGCCTTTTCCAGCAACTCTCAATCAAAGTCCAGAAGTGCGCATTCGATCTGCCAGGATTTTCGCTGGCCCATCAGAAATCGGAGCCGACCAACAGGATGATGTGCGTTTTACCGATCGGCGAAGTCATTGAAGTAGGCGTCCCGCTTGGAATTCCTTTTGACGGGTGCGTTCAGGCCGAAATCGACTTCTCCATTTCGTTCACGCATCATTTCGAGCGAACCATCACCGGCAGTTTCACGTTGAAGTTCAAATAGTGGGAAGAAACATAGCGTAATCGTTCTGATCGGTCGTAAGCGAGGAAATTTCGTATTTTGAAATTTTTTTTACTGTTCAATTGTCTTTACTGTTCTGTCGCCACCACTATAAATTTCTTTCAAAAAAACCTAAAAAGAAATCTCAAATTGTCATTTTTTTCTCGGCTTTCATGTTTTTTTAGTATGAATAGTAATAGAAAATTTTTTTTGAAAAAAACAATAAAAAAATGGAAAACTGCGTCATTCTTCTAATATTGGAGCCATAAATCAAAAATTTTTTTCCCGTTATCCCTTCAAATATAACGCATGATAAGAATGACTAGCGCTTCAAACTTTAGCCGAATTCCATTACCGCATTTTTTTAAGGTTTTTTTCAAATTTGTCTTCTTTGGCATCATATCTCCTATTGAATCTATTCTTTCTGTCCTTTTTTTATATTTCATGCAATAAAATTATTTTTCAAATAATACTTGATTCATTTTTTTGTAAAAAGCAAATCAATCATCACAATTTTTGCCAAATATAGGAGTAACACGTCATTTTGATAGCGATTCTGGATGTGAGTAGATCATTTCAAATGTTCTTGAGATAGATAATTGAGATAAAAATGTGAAAGCAGGGAAGAAACAACGCAAATGACACCGAATAGTTCAGTTCAACTTCAACTTGAAGTAAGTTCATACAAGACAAAGAAAAAAGAAGGCACAGCTTGAACAACGTCGATCAACGATTGGAGACAGGAGAATGATAAAAATTGAGATTTGAACGATTTTAATATTTACAAAGAATAATAACAGTAACAATTCATACAGAAGATTCGTTGCTTATTCTCAACGCGAATTTGTTGACGGCAGTTCGAGATTGTTCGGTTAGGTTGAAGAATGGAATACTGCTGATGGTACAAACTAGTTGGATACCGACGTCAGCATCCTGAAAAAAAGCAGGTTGAAAAAATAGGTCTAAAATTTCAGAGGAAAGACTTTGGTATTCATAGAAAATTAACGCGAAGTTGAATTTTATAACTGAAATTTAGAAAGCTTCGAAAATTTTAAAGAAGTTTCCTATACCTGCCCGGAAAAATTATGATATCAGATTCAGAAAACTTTCGATATGATCAAAATAAAAATTAACTTCAACAAAGAATTCACAAGAACGGGGGAAAACGACTCTTTAATTCTCAAATGGATTTTCGAAAAAAAGTTCCTTAACCAAAACATTTTTCATAAACTAACCTGATTATGTGACCGCATAACAATAGTCATTCCATGTTGTATAGAGTCCGAAACAGGCTCAGCGCAAATCAGCGACCACTTGGACTCCGTCACAACGTCCTGGAAAATGGAAACTTCTCTCAGAAAAGAAAGACATTCACAAACCTGCGTTGGTATCCTATCACTGAAAAATCGTTGCAAAAATGTCCGATGCGACAATTTCAAAGTTAGACATCTGTAAATCATTTAAATAGATTTTTGTTTCAGAATAACAAAGGGTACCTTTCTATATGTCGGGTCACAACTTCCGAAGGATGTCGCGGAAGCAAACGGGTCGTTTTGAGGTATTTGGTGAGTGGTCGGACGATCCAAGTGAAGACGTTTTGAGCAGCGGTTAAAGAGTCCATTTGATTCTGGACACTCTGAAAAAAATGAAGTTATAAAATATGAATACCGAAAACTGCAGATACTATGAAATTTTTTTGACTAGTTTGAGTCATTCTCCAAAGTCTCAACTCTGCTGACGGTAAAAAAATGATTTTTTTATTTTTGAATAGAAACCACTGGGCAAAACTGAGACCCTTGTTTCTGAAGCTGATTCACCTTTCCATTCGTTCCATGTTGCTCGGCACTTTGAACATGGGAAAAAGCGTCTTCAGCAGCCGCCATCAGACGATATCTTCAATAAAAACATTTACCTCTCGAAACTAAATAAAATTTTACTTTCTCTTCTTCAATCTTCGCTCGAAATCCATCTCTTCTTGCATTATCTCAGAATACCCAGCGATTCTCCTTCTTGCCGCAGCTTCCATCAGAGCTCTTGTGTTAACCTGTGGATCGAAAAAGACGTTTTTTTACAATTTATTGATAATAATCACCTCGCTGACCATCTCCTGGCCACTGCATTGCTCGATATTGTACATTTTGAAGCCAGCGCCGCCTTGAGAAACTCCTGGACGAGATGTGGCGGAGTGTCGAGCCTTTAGAATTCAAAAAATCCATTGGAACATGGAAAAGTTAAATTACCTTGTCTAAGTGGAAGTTGTAAGAAGGAAAGTTAGAGATATAAAATTGCAATATTTCTGTCGCCGCTTCTTGGATAGATGTAGCTCCTGAAGAATTTCATTTTATATTGAAAAGTGAAGATTTTATACCAATTGTCATCGTTTTGGATTCACCATCAGGATCCCGAACAATAGTAACGATGAATTGTTTCCTCATCTTTCTGAGCTCCAAAAGAACCACTGATAAATAATGAGTGTAAAGAAGGGCGTCAAGTAATGAGAGTGAAAAAGAAACCTGAAAATCATTCATTCAAGGTTTGAAGTTTTCGAAAAAAACATACTATGTATTTATAATTATCATATCTCTCAAAAAGTATCCGGACAATGTAGAAAAGCCAAAACGCAAAAAGAATAAATAGAACTAAGAAGGTGAGCGCAGCTCTTGATAAATACCTGAAATAAAAAAAAGTTAAAAGAGAAAAGTGAGGAAATCTTACAATCTGGGCATATCAGCCAGTGATTTACGCCAGAAAAGGGCCCAAATAGCCACGATGAGAAGGACGCTTTTCAGAACCAGCAGAAGAAGCAGACCTTGACAATCGATCTGGATGGAAAAATTTTTATGAATTTTTAGGATTTGCACGATTATTTCTTGAAACTCAAAAGTGAAAATTCCTGTAAATAGTTCAAACTAACTCATTCAACTAAAAAAATAATGGACTTTTTTTCAAAAAAATCGACTTTCAAAAAATAACCCTATATGGGTGCAGACTTTTCGATTCTATTTTTTGAAGATAACCAGATCTTTCAGCCCTGAATATTCGACTTATCAAAAACATGATTTCTCATCAAGCTATCAAACTGAATTCTCATAAAAATGGTTGACTTGGAGAGTTTCAAGTTTCAAGTTCGGAAAAGCTTATATTAGTTGTTGAAACCAAATACTGTTCTTGAAATTGTGGAAAAAAAAGCCTTTCTACGTGATCATCAAAACCCTAACTGATTTCTGGATTTTTAGTGGCTTCAAATGACCTTCTGTAGACTGTTCTTCTTGTTCAGTTTCAACTTTTTATTTTTGTGGTTGTGTTAAATTAAAAAAATAAAAAAATAAAAGATAAAAAAACTAACATCGCAGACGATAGGAGGAGTGTCAAATCCGACGTATGGTGCTATAACAGGTATGCTACACATAGCCGGGGCGCTGAACATCGCTATCAAACATATCATACAAGAGGAGAATAGCCAAAATAACCGGGAACACCTGCGAAATTGAAGTTAAAAACTCTATGTTAGTATTTCTAAAAACCTTCGTCCAACAACTCGACCAATTGGAGGAGAAAAAGCAGACTTTTCATCTCCGTTGTATGAATGCTCTGAGGTGACGCCGGTTATCACTGTAGTGTTGTCACCCCATTCATCGTGCGGCATACTGAGTTTGACACCCTGGAAATAAACCTTAAATAACAAGAATCTAAATAATCTGGAAGCTCATCAAACTGCGAATAGTTGGGGTTTGAAATAAGGTCAATGAAATTTCATTTGAGATGGAATAAACAAAAAACCCTTTATTATAGCCTAGGGCAAGTTATAAGATTTGTTGCCTGGGTGCAATTTTGAAATGAGAAGTTTACTAAATGAGAGATTCTTAAGACGTTTTTCAAACTGAAAATTGTAACGATTTCAATTTTTGAATTCATGAAATCATTGATGATGAATATGATAGGTTAGTCCATTGAAGCAAGTATCTCTGATTCAAACAGTTTTCGGAGAGTCCGAATGATTTATAAAAAGAACTATCAGAATAGTTATCCTCAGTTTATAATCATTTAAAAATTTCTGTTGCAGAGACTTCAGAGCCTCCTCATTTTAACTTTTTCGAGTTTTTTGAACTTTAAATTGTTCCACGAAAATTCAATTTTTGCTAATTTGGAAAAAAACGGTTGAAAATTTGAGTTGAACTCAGATGCAAGTTAACGTTTTTAGTAAGTCTCTGAAAAAAGGTTCGTGGTGGTTTACAAAAACTTAAAATTCACATTCATGTTATTAGAGTGTGAAAAACTCGAAAATTCCTCATAGGAACTTTTCCTTGAGTTCAAAGGGTCACTTTTCAACTGAAACTGCATGACCAGTTCATTGAAGCAACAAACAGCTCTAGTTCCAGATCATCTGGATTTTACTCAAAAAAAAAACCTAGTTCCAGCCTATCAAGCAATTTACTTACGATTTCTTTTTACGTAGCACCCATTAATCCCCTGGATCCTAACGTGTTAATGTCGTTTTCAACATCGGTCGTTCATTTGAATCACACCGCTAGCCTACCAATGTCATAAAAAATTTACGATATCGCGAACCTCATTAGCGACGGCGGAAAAGCGAGGAATGAAAGGCTCGCCGACGTCGGACTGTGCATATCCGCGGCCTCGGGGGTTCTTCATCCGAGGATCGTACCGAAACCGAGCATCTTTGGGCGGACCACGCCGGCCGCCAGCCGAAACCACTGACATACCCGTGAGCGACTGAAAATCAGGTATTAGTACGGGTGAAGTATATCATTTGGTTAATCGATAAGTTATGCGAATTAGAAATAAGACAAAAGGAAGGACAAATATTAAGAACAAAATAGCTCAGGCATAAGTTTTTTTTAGATTCATGAAGGCTAGTTATATCTGAAAAAAAAAAACATTAAATCTCGAAAATGCATCATGTTTTTTGTTCTAACTTAGATGGCTCTTTGGAAGTTCTGGTAATCATTGTACGCTCACGAGACTACTATTATTTTAAAAAAGTAGATCAACTGAAAATAAAATTTTGAGCTCTCATTAAAAAATTCAAAAAATGAAGACTCGTACTTGCTTTCAAAGTTAAAAATTTTGATCTAACTTCTACAAGTTAACAAGTTCACTGTGCAACCAAGAGAATCGGGTACAGGAGAAAAAGGCAAAGACCCGGTCGATTCCGAGCTCAGAAAAGCGCAAATTGTTGCCAAATGGCGAAGATGTAATAATTTCAGAACGGAAAAAACGGTGTAAAACACAAGGAAAGTCAGGACCAACACATGGGAGGACTTGGAAGAGAATGGCGGCGGCGTTAATGTTATTGATTGGTCATTGCATCTACCGGAGAGCCAGATGTGCGATGCGCGAGGACCTCTACGAGTGACCGCCGCTCCTCCTCCTCACCACAATTACTCACACGGCCAGGGACTCGTATGTCATGCACGCTTGCGTCCGTCCGGCTCCACATCGTCCAGCCCATATCCAGCCATCTCTGGGACTCGTTTGGGAAGTCAGAATGGAGCTGGATGGCCTTTTTGACTTGGATATATCCAATGAAAAATTTGAGCAAAATCTATACGGACAACTTTGAAAAACCGGGAGCTTCTTTGAGATAATTCCCTATTGAAATAAAATTGGAAGGTACGTGTTGTGAAGGCTATGATCAGTTATTTTGGAGTTCATTGCAAGATAGCTCTGATCATCCAGAAAGACAACAAATAAAAAGCTAAGACTGAAGCTCAGAATAGAGCTGGGTGGCCTTCACAAAATGGAAATTTGAGCAATATCTTCAAATTAAAAAAAACTGCGTGTTTTTGAGCTTAAAATTTAAGTGGAAGGTTTGCGATTTTACGACGACATAAAAAAATAAAGCTTATCAATTTTTTGGACTTATACACAAGCCATAACAGCCAGATACTCCTGCTGAAACTGAAAAACAGAGCTATGTGACCTTTTTGACGCAAAAAAATAAAACATTCGGTGGATACTTCGAACGGAAAAAAATTTAAAAAAATATAAAAGTTTAGACATTGCTAAATTTAATTTCAAAAATTATTAAAAACAAATTTACAAGCTGTTCTTTTTTGCCTGACTTGGTTAAGATACCGTTTTCGAATCATGCATTGGTATCACCTATGCGATGAATTTGAACAATCGAAACTTTGATTCAATTTTCAGAACATTTAAATAGGCGCCCTACGTAAAACCAATTATTATCAGAAGTACGTCTTAAAAACTATAAAACTTGCCGGAACAGAAAAATTTTTTACTTTAAAGCTCTTTGAAAGACATAACGAGAAGATTGAAAATTGCGAAATGCTAGGAATGCTGCGAAAAAAAAAACTGGAAGACGAGCTTATGAGTGCAATTTCCGCCAAAATTAAACAACGCAAAGGACGATGATTGCAATTCTCAGCTTTTTCTCTTCTAGAAAATTTCAAACAGCGTTCTTCCATTCAAACTGAGCCGCTGTCTTTAGAGAAACTGCGCTCAATTGGATTTTCAACGAACAAAAGTCACTCGGAGCAGATGGTCGATTTCATAGCTCTTAATGAAAATTATTTTGTCAACAATAGTACTAAATCACTTTCACACTTGTTCTAATCCGTTTGAATCGTTACATTTTAAGAACTAGGACATTGAAGAAAGTGTGCGTCAACTCTCCTTAACGGGAAAAGGTGAATGGAGTATATGAACAATAGAGTTATAACAAAAGAAGGTCCGTTTTTGTAGTAAATAAATGTCATTCCCAACCATAGTCATTCAACTGCACACTCCAAAGTAATTTCAAAAAGCATTTATAGAAAAAGGGAATTTTCGGCCAATAATTCCTTGAGCTTCAGAAATAAAAAATCACTTCCAACTAACGAATAAATAAAATAGTTGTTTAATAAAAAATGATGTTCAAACAAATGGAGCACTGAAAACCAGGAAATTTCAAAAAAAGATATAAAAAGCCCAGACCAGAAGGCCTCTTTTAAAATTTTATCTTCGCGGCGACTCAATTAGGACGCGGTGTTTGCAGATAATTTGCGTTGAGAATCTTACGGTAATCCGATTTACGCAAAACTGCCAAACTTTTTTTCAATTATTATAGGGTTACAAAAATTTTTTTGTGAAAGTTATATTGCTTTCAAGATGTTCACAGTAATGTTTTTTTAACTAGAACATTGACGATTTTTTTGTTCAATTATCAATTTTTTTAATATTTAACTTTTTGGCTTTTTTCAATTCAGAATGTTTTAACATCCAATAAAAATATTTGTTATTACGATACATGAAAAAAAGAAATTTCAACGTTTTTTTCACGTTTTCAATTTTTTTGTAATTGCTTTTTTTAATCTCATTTTGGAAACATTAATATAGAAATTTTTTTAAATCAGACATCATTTTCTTTGGACGCCGCACGCAAAGAACAAGTACGGGCGTTATATTTTTGTTGGTAGTTTTTTTAATGGTGGTATGAAAAAAACACCAGCGAAAGTTCAAACGGCGACTTTTTCCGATTTTTTTCATATCGCTAGAGAACTTTCCGACGGCCACTTTTTCCGACGGATCCCTTTCCGACTTTTTTTCCCTTATCTTTTTTTCGGTTTTTTTAAAACATTAACATTTTTTTCCTATTTCTTTGTGTTTTAATCATCAACTAACTACCTTCTTTATGTAGGAATATTAAAAACGAAGATTTTATCGAGAAAAAAAGTCGGAAAAAGATTCGTCGGAAAGGTGGCCGTCGGAAAGTTCCCTGGCGATATGAAAAAATCGGAAAAGTCGCCGTTTGAATTTTCGCTGGTCTTTTTTTCATACCACCTTTTTAATATACACTTATTGCTTAACATTGACTGTCCTTTACAGGCCTCAAATCTGTTACTCTACACCTCAAATATACAGCAAAAAAATGAGCTTCCATTTGCAAGTTTACTCTTAAGCAGTAAATAGTATGCAAAGAAATAGATTAAAAAAATGAAAGTATAGATTTTTCTACCAAGTATTTGGATGAAAATTCGGTGTTGAAAGTTTTAGCGAAGGCTAATTTTTTTAACAATTTTTTTGAAAAAAATTGAAGACCATAGAAAAATTAAAAGAGTTATCGATTTTATAGACGCTATTATTGTTGTTGCTCTTAGGAAAGACCTAAACTAATAAAAGTAGGCAATGAACACGGCAAATGACGTGAAAAATTAAATATTTTGGACAACAAATCTTCATAAAAAGCTATTCGCCTGGGCTGCACTTGATCTCTGAAAGTTAATAAAAAGCCATGAAATTTTTTTATATATTCAATTAAAAAGATGAATATATTGATCAAAATTTTTGAAAGAAGCGAGAATTTCTGGCCAAAGGAGTTCTACAAAGAAGACTCGGGCTTTACGAACAAGAAATTGCCACAAATATTCCTTTTCAAGAGGTAAATCCTGAAGTATGGTTAAATGTGTCATTTTTCCAGACCAAACGCGAATCAGAAATGGAACTAACAGAACCTTCAGCCGAAAATATGAACTGCTTGAAAACGATGAAGGTTTGTTGAAATTCGCTTTTAACCGTCGGAAATTCCCCTCATGGGATGGATTGGGATCAATTGAAATATTCGAAATTTTGAATAATTACTGTTTTCAGGAAATTATTCAAATCATATCTGAATGGTACTCCGCAGTTTCACGATTGAACCATTTGAAGTTCAGACCAAATTTTTATCAACTGAGTCGTTAGGATTATCAGAATGCTTCAAATTTATGAGAAAAACAACGAAGAACTACGACAAATAGAAAAACTGAAAAATATTGGTTACAACCAAATTATTTACAATCGCTACATAAACCAAAGTCAGCTTATTTTATTTTTGTTTTTTTCTATTTTCCGTGTGGTTTATTTTCATACTTATTGTAATCGATAATTCAAATTTATTTTTCATGTAAATCTGTAAAAAAACCTTGGCCGGTTTCTTTTTTTCAAATTTGGCTGATAACTACCTCATTTGCACAAATTGATCACATCTGAAAAACTTTTCATATTCCCAGTTTGGCAACTTCTCCCTGCATTTTTGATTTCCAATGTTGTTTTTTTGATTGTTAACATTATTTTTAATCTAATTCTTTCAAACTGAACTTTTTTTCGCGGGTTCTTTCTCAATTTTTTTCCTTATTTTTTTCTTTAAAAGTTCAAGAACTCAACTTTTTTTAATACACATTTTCGCAATTTTTCAACGCTTGTTATCCATAACTTTTTTTGCTACAATCTTTATTTTTGAATGAACAAACTGTGTGTTTTTAGCATATTATTTATCTTTCAGTTTATTTTTTTGAATGATTACTTATTGCTAAAGGGATACTTTTTATACTTACTACAGAGAAATAAATTATTATTACTTTCAATTTTTTTCTCTTTATCAGTAAGCAGATTATAAATTTTGCTTTGAAATGTGTTCTACACCATTTTCTTCTTTCAATAGTACATCGCGATGCGTTCTCTACTTCAAGAATCAGTGAAACAATCGAAAAAATTGAATTTTTGATAACCCGATTAAACTTCAAGTTCAACGAACTTTTGAGGGTAAATGAACATTAAAGAAGTTTCCGAACGTCGAGATTCCCAGACAAGTTTCAGTTCCAGCTTTTCGGGCGTTTAGCGTCATAATCTCTAAAATAAACATGAGAAGTTGTCGCACGGAAAGAGGTGAACGGTTGCAGAGAGCGCCTGAGCATGATACTTCGCAGGCAAATTCTAAGGAAAGGTAGAGGAAATGGTTTATTTCTGAGATTTCTGGGAAGATGAATCAACAACGTTGATCTTCGTCTCGTTTGATGCTGTTCCGAAAAAACGTCTTCAAGATTTTTTCAGAAAATAATTTATTTTGCTGTTTCCGTCAGATGTAATCGACTAAGCACAAACAAGAACTTTTGAAATTATAACGAACAACCGCCTTTGGCGAATTAAAAGTCTAAACGCGTAGTTGATAAAGTATAAAGCATGATCTTGCGGTCTTTCGCCTCGTTCTTCTGCGCGTAGTCCATCCAGAAGCGCCCTGACGAGCTCAAAATGTAGTGGGTCTTGTGCCGGAGCCAGGAGACGGTGCTTTAGGTGGAAGCCTCAAAATGGAAACGACCACTTCGATTGAAGGTTTTCAAAGATTTTTTTTCACAATTAGTGCTACGCTTCATTCTTAATTTGAAAATGATCCTACTCCGGAAATCACAAAGTTTTTAGGTTACTAATTGTTCAACTTCTTATAATGCTGTATCAAGAAAACGCAGTTTTTCTTTTCAATATCCATTCTTAAACGTCATGATCTGAGAAACTTGGCTTTACATATTATACGACTGTAAAGGCAAATAGTTCTTCTAGTATAAAGTTTTCAAATTTCAGGTAATCACGCCTACAACAGTTTTTTTTCATTGTTAAATTCTGGAAATCTTGGCCATTTAGAAACTGAGCGACGTCTGATAGGAAAAACTTTTTCGAGCTTCTTTCGTCGGTTTTGAACTGTCAAATAATTTCCACTAGAACATTTTTTTAACGTTTTTTTGATGAGCTTGACCATTTGATGACATTTGTTGCCGGAGAGCTCTCGGATCTACCCTCTTCGATTTAAAAATTAGATTTCTTGCTTCATTATTTCATCATAAAAAAATCCCTCTCCAATGCCATATGTAACCCGATAAACGTTTTACTACACGGCTGTGAGAAAACGATCCTTTTAAATTCTCTCTTTGATTTCAAATGACATTCATTGATCTCATAACTTTCCGCAAAACATCTCTTCCTCATCTTCATAACCCGAGAAACTTGACCATTCAAAAAATATACGACTTCTGGCAAAGGCACAGGTTTCTTGGAGCTTTCTACGTGGATTTTGAAACACGATGAGTTTTGATTCTTCGAACAAATTCTCCTACAAAATTCTTTCTTCACCTTCATAATCTGATAAACTTGGTTATTTGGAGACTTCGTAAGAGAGTCGGGATAAAACCATTATATTTCCACGAGTCTCTTAAAACTTATCCAATAATATGTCTATTCTGAAACCTTCAGTACTTTTAGCGTTGTCTGAGTCATATTTGAGGTGCTCCTGATTGTCATATTTCGACAAACTCGGCCAATTAGAAACGTCGGTCAGCGAAGACTTCTCGGAGCTTTCTTCATCGATTTCGACGGATGTTAAGTTTTGGGCTCTCTGGAAACTCCCCGTGCAACGTCGTTTTTTCATCCTCACAATTCAACTAATTGATCATTTTTTGCTACTCGACGGAGAAGGCAAAGATTTCTTGGAGCTCTCTTCTTCATTCCTGACTGAAAATCAGTTTGAACCTTTCTAATGTTGTCCCCTTCAACATCCCCCCTCATCGTCATATTCCGATAAATTCGGCCATTTAGAGACTATACGACGTCTGATGGCATATCAAGGAGCGCCGAGCCGATCGGATGCCCTTGCACGCAATATCTGATGGCTGCGCGGAATGTCTGCAGCGACGGGTGGCCTTGCACAGTGCGGCCGCCTTGCCCCGCCTCTTCCACTGTTCGCATTCACGACACGACTCACCAGCATGTGGTCGTCACCGTTTTTCCTTTCATTGGCATCTGTTTTCACGCTTATCGGCTTAACCCTCGTTAGCGTCGCTGTGCTCACCGACAATTGGAACGAAGTCCAGGTAATCAATTTTTTTTTCCATTTTTTTTTGGCTTTTTCTGAAGATCTATTCCAAGAGGACAATATTATCGAGTTTTTCTTATTTCATTCAATACTCATGAAATCATACTTTTCTCTATTTCAAATCCGAACTCTTTCAATCATTGTATATGAGTTCATTTATTTTCATGGAATTTCTTTTTCCTTTGCTCGATTAGAAATCCTTTTTTTGACACGAGTCTTCTTTGAAGAGCTTCATTTTGCTCTGTTTCTTGAAAAACTGACTTCTGGAAAATTTTTTTCCTCGTCTTTTTCTGAATTTCCATAAAGTTTTTGAGTGAAAAAAACTTTTCGAATATGATTGAAAAATATAGTTTTACTCTCTGTTATTTGCGACAGGTAATGTATGTGTTTTTTTCAATTTTTTTAATTTATCTTTTTTTCTCATATGCTCACATTTTTCTGCGTTGATCCATTCTGAAGCTAAAACTCATTTTTATGAATTTATTTCTAGCAGTTCTGTGAAGATCCTCTTTTTAACGCTTCTGTGGTATTTTTGCCACCGAAACTTGTTGAAAACATTATTCCTTTCAGTTGTTATAAATGCATGAGGCTCATAATTTTTGAAATTTGAGTTCATTTCGAGAATCCACGCTTCGCCAACCAATTTTTGCCTTCTTTGCCAAAGAAGGTGATTAACTGTTTGGCCAAAAGCGATAAATTTCCGTCGGCACGTCGACCAATCAGCGTGACTTTTTCTTGCCCTAAGAGTTCATTGTTGTCTTTTTCCGCCATTTTCTGGCCAAACGACGTCCTGACTAAAACAGTTCCACGACGCCTTGTTTGAACACACAAAGAAGCCAAGATTGGCAAAAGAACTAATGAAAAAAGGGACAGAAAAATGTTCGAATTTTCTTCAAACGAGTTGGAGGAACGGCGACCGAATGGTGTTAGTGAACCATTGACGTGACGTCTCGATTCAATCAAACCTCTCCTCTCTCACCTCTCTAAGCACAAGAGCAAAGGTAAGATGAGTGTTGGCTTGACCGGAGAGCAAAGAAACGCGCTGGCTGGAGGATCCTTTTCTGGTCTCCTAGCTGGGTCGACCTGAAAAGAACCAAGAATGAAAGGAAAAATCTCCTATCTTTGTTTCGCATCTAGCAAGACATTCTGAGAAAGTCAGGAATCGAGGTGAAACGGACCTTCCTTTGAAGCTGGAAAGCGATGAGATTCTCAGTTTTTCTAGAATTTTGCAGTGGAAAGTTTTTAAAAAAAGTTTCAAATCTCATTAGATGCTTTGCGAATTTGAGATAAGAGCTATAACAGGCTTTTCAATGAAGCTTGGAAGATCTATGAAATCTTAATTCGAATTAAAGAACGAAAAAAATTGGATGGCTCTTTATCGCTGATCTTCAAAATCCGCGTTCCAAGTTTTTTCATCAAACTTTTTCTTTCTTTTTCTACATGAATATTTTTCTTCCTTTGGAATTCTCCAATAAAAAATACCTATTCAAAGCTTATACGACCCTTTCACAGGCAACACAACGTGTTTAAACGGCCCTGCAATAAACCACAGAAGTTTATGGAAAAAAACGGAAATTGTCAAAATGGCAAATTCCGGTTGGCGTTAACCTGTTTCAATTATTCAAAGAGGCCATTTGTTTTACAGCGCTTCATGAATCGTTCTTTTTTCCGGAATTCTAGTAGCCCTGGTTCTAAACTTCCGCGAAATTACTGATGCTTTCAAAACATGTTTTTGTTATAACTTCGCCATTATTTCTCTGAACTTTCATAAAATATAAACTTTTTATTAATAATTCAATTTACCAGTTCTGAAACACGAGAAAATGTGTGAGGCAAAACTTAAACCTTTTTTATTCTTCCCATTCGTTTTTTTTGCAAGAGGTAGGATCATTCAACTGTGATTGAAAAGTCCGAAACACCTAACCTAACATCAAAAACTAGTCCTATTTCTGTCATCTCACTTGTAGCCCTCCTTTACTTTTTCCAAACCTAGCAATCCCTAATTTGGGCATCTTTCTGTGAGGTGGAGCGCGTCCATCCGTTTTATTGCCGTGGTGCCCCTTTACCTGGCGACCTCTGCTGTCCCATCGATCAAATAAGGTACTCGGCTGCCGGCCAAGAGGTTTGTGGACAAGGCCGAAAGAATGGCTGCCCTCGCCGGAATGAATAGTCCGGCCGCCGGTCAGGTTGGCACGCGCAGTCTCTTTTTGGCCACGCAATTTGGATGATTCTTTTCTACCTGGTCTGGCCTTCTCGAAAGGTCACGCTTGATCTTAAGAGCCTAACACTAATCCTTTCGCGGGGGACTCGCATCAAAATTTGACCTCGTATTTATTGAGAACAAAAGAAGCCCCGGAAGTGTGAGAAAAATGTTCAGAAACATGGAAAGATCTTTTGGAGAATTTCAGTCATCTATCGGATTAGACTGAAAAAAACCAGGCCAAAGATCAGCGAAAAATATTGAGGTGAAAACTGAAATTTTTGAAAAAAAAACACCTCGCAAAATATCTCAGCTCATTCTCCGAAGTTGGCCAAGTTGGTTGATATAACAAAGTCGAAAGAAAACTGACGCATTTTGAAAAAAAAGAAATTTCATTCGGCGTCACCTTAGCTTTTAACACCTTTATTGAGCTGAAGCCTGAAAATTCCGAACCGAAAACTTGAGTTTTGTGAGAATTTTTCGTTCTTCAACCACCAGCGTAGAATGTTCATCTCATTTTTCTTATAAAAATCGATAGAATCCGAAAAAAAAATCCGTTTCTACCTGACCAACGCTCCAGTTTTCAAAAGGTCACGCTTGATTTTAAGAGTCTAAGACTAATCCTTTCGCGGTTAGTTCGCATCAAATTTCGACCTTGTACTCTGTGTACAAAGGGCAATCGTTTTTGGTGTCCGAAAGAAGTTGGAGGAGAGCGTCTTGTGTTAATTTTCAAGAGTCCACTTGTGAAATACGCTTTTGCGGAAAAACTTGGCGGGATCTTTTGTGGACATAAAAAATATAGAAGCTAGAGACTGGGAGGAATTGATCCCGTTGTTTTTTTTTTGTACGGAGGTTCCAGAAGGACATGACTGAGGATAAGCCGTTCATGATGAAACATTTCGAAAAATGAGTGCAATTTTTTTTTCGATAGAAAAAATTTCTTTGAGATCGGGCTAATCTGAACACAAAAAAAAACTCGCTCTTGTTGATTCTTCTCATAAATTTCTCAAGGTTCCTTTTGATCTCCTCGTATCTTTGCTTTTTTTATGCTTAGTTTCATTATTTTTTTAACAACTCGAAATGCGATTTTTTTAAACAAGAAACCATTTGCCGAATGAGAAAATATTGAAACCTGCGGATATTATAATTCATAATTCCCCATTTCTTTTCCCTTTTCCGGAAACCAAATTTCTCTACTTTCAGTTTTTTCCATTTCATATAATCATCTATGTTCTTCCTATTGTTTAAATTCATTTTTTGTTATTTCAGGTAAACCGTCGAGAAATCATCAATGCCTTCAAACGAGAGCCAGAACTCAACGTGAAGCTCCAAAATGCTTTCGGCCACAATATCTTGTATTTCTCTCGGACCTACGGACTTCTCAACGTCTGTTTCCCTGACACGGTCCCACAAGGTCAGTTTTTTCTTATTCGTTCTATTTTCATTTGAAACGATTTTTATTCGCTTCAACTTTTTTTCTGTTCAGAGCTTCATGATACTATCAAGGTCTGATTTGTGAGACAGTACAAAACCAACAATCGTAGGAAAACTGGTCACGTAGTAAATGGGAGAAAAAAAAAACATAAAACTTGCCAAGGCCGCGAAGTTTGACACGCCTAGCTGCTGAAGTTTAGAGATTGAAAAATTACCTGTCACGATCTTTGTCTGAAAGATGAATGTTCAGAAATCGGAAGTTTCACCAAGTTTGGTTCCCCATGCATCTGGAACAACGAGTTCACGCCAACGGAAGCCAAGAGGGAGCATTTCACGAGTGCCGAATGGTACCGGTTATACGCCTACCGGGGCTCGATCGTCTGCTATGCTGCAGGTATATTTTTGAAAAAATAATAAGATCTTAAAATAATCGAGTCTTGAAAACGTCGTTGAAGAACTTTCAAAATCTGAAATCGCTCACTTTTTTCTAAAGCTTGAATTTTTTGCAAATTTCAATATTCGACATGTGGAATAAAACGTAACAATTTCATTTTCATGGTATCAGATAAAATTTTTCTCTGTTTATTTCAAGAAAAAAAATTAGAAAAAATTATTCCGAAGAGTTTCGATAACTGCAGGAAGAGGAAAACATGTTTGATTTGGTTATTTTAGTTCAGATATCAGGATAGCCAGATAATCCATGAAGCTACTGTTTTTAAGCGAATTTTTGATCTACATGTTCCTGTGAACAGCGCAATTTCAATTGTAAAAAAAAATTGAGAGAATCAATATTTGAAATGAACTTTCAGAAAAAATCAAAATTTTCCTGAACATTGAATCAAAAAACTTTAGCTTCTATCCAATCATTTCTTCTGTACGAATCCTTCTCCATTTATCACATTTCCAAGTCATCTCTAACAAGATTTGACAGTCAGTTAGTACGAAAAAATGTGTCGCAATCGAAAACGGATTGCTACTGGAGAATATCTGGTTGCTGTTCCATTCGATTCCTTATTTGGGTGCCGTTTGGCGGGGTCGCAGGGGCGCGAACCAATTGCGTTTTGCTTTGGCGAGGCCTGCAAAACGCGTTCCGAAAGAGACAAGTTTCGATTTTGTTTCTGCAAAAACACGGCGCGTGCCCTGATTGGATCGGTCCTCAGGAACTGAGGGAGAATTTTTCAGGAATCGCGATCGTTGCGATCAGCCTCATCAGCGGGATTTTCGGATGTTGGAACAGATCTCGGAAGCTCATTGTCGTGACTTCGGTGCTTCTTCTCGTTGCTTGTGAGTGACTGAATCATGATATTCAACATGATAAAGGAAAAATTTTTGGTTGGAGAGATTTTTTTCGAATAATGAAAAAAATTCCAAGGTTTGGTCCTGTTTTTCAGTTATGTCAAGGAAAAAAATAAATAAACAAAAAAATGAACCTTCAAAAAAATAGAGTGAATCTCAAAAACTCAAGATTGGTTTTAAATTACTGTATATTCCCTTTTTTTAGTATCAAATTATTTTGGATCTGGAAAGGAATATTGTTTTGTAACTGAGAACAGTGAAATGACTGGATTTTGAATCAGAGAAGCTATCAAAAAAACTTATTGAAAATTTTTTTATCTTATTTTTTTCTCAATCGCCAAAAAAATCAATTTTAATAATGTTTCTTTCCGTCATTAAAGCTTATCGCAAAAAGAAAAAGAATAAATTATTTCGCTATCTCAAAAATTTCAAAAAAAAAAGGATTTTCCAGCCCTCGCGATGAGCCTCGCCATGTTCGGATGGCACTACGTCGCCTACACCGACCGCAATGTTCTTGATATGGAGCCGTACTACAAGTCCTGGGAGCCGGTACGTTCTTTTCTTCTTTCAAGAGCCTTGCCTGTTTACTATTCGACCCAATTGTGTTCCTCTCCAACTTCAGTTACTCTATTTTGGTCCATCTCTTTCATGATGTAGACGCTGGGCACTTGAACAAAAATTTTTGAAGGTTATGATTTGAAAATGTTTTTTGAGAGTGAAAGAACTTTCGGGAAGGTGTTGGAGATTTTCGGAAGTGGTTGAAGAAAATATTGAGGGGCTGAAAGATTACTTTGAAGTTATTTCATGATTTCAAATCCCAAGTTGGCTATCGATTAATTTGGAAAAGGAGAAAACTTCGAAAAATCACTTGAAGTTGTTTTTCGAAGGATCGACTATTATCCTTGATCTTATAAATATTTTTTTCTATGTTTGCTCAAAAAGTTCGCTCCCGTTGAAACTCCAACATATTTGCCACGGAGCAGTGTTGACCGATCGGGTCAATAGAGGCAAAAACACGGAGCGGTAGACGACCGCCTGGGGGACCGTTCGAGTGGCACGACACTTAAGACGAGACCTCAACACCCTGGTCCCCTCTCTTCTCCTTCGGACAACAGCTCTCATCGGCTTCTATCAAAAACATACACTTGTCTCCTTAGCCGCCTCCTCTTCCTATTTTTACACCACGCTTGGTTTTTGGCGGTGTCAATGGGTCAGGGACGTTAGGAAAAGAAGAAAACTTTGAGACCGAGTATAGTCATTTCAGAACGATTTGCTGTTGTTCAGAGGCGTAGAAGTAGGACTTGCCTCCAATTAGGGAGGAAGAAGGCTTTTTTTCTGGGTTTTTGGGCAAACTTTTTTCCTTCAATTGAAAATTAAAAATGAAAAGAATTTGAGCCTGTTCCAAAATTATTGCTGCGGTCTTCAAAAGCGCTTCCACAGTTCAAAGAAAAGTTACTGAGGAAAAAAATCGAAAAATGGAAATGGGGTAAAGATTTATTAATTCTTTAATTTTTAATTTGTCTTACAAACCGACTTAAAAAAATTTTTTTAACAGTTAGAAGGGCAGTTTAATAAGTCAAAAAAAGGTAACCGGACTGAAAAAAATGTCGGATCTCTGTTGCCTCTCGAAATGCAAATAAACAGTCGAGATTTCAGGTTTTCCGAAATTTTTATTCGAAATTTTTTAAAACCCGTAAAAGTTCTTAAGAAATCTCAAACGCTTTCTACAAGAAAATCTATCCAAAATTTCGAAATTTGTAAACCTCTCACTTCCTCATAAATTACTTTGATTCGATTGCATTAAAAATTTTTCCTTTTCGGAAAAACGTTGATCTTCTTCGAAAACTCGGAGTTTCCACGAAGTAACCGGACACTTTTCTTCAAGTTTATTACCTACATGGGTAAAGTCAACAATTTTTTCAACCTTGGTTTCTTAACCGCATTAGTAGAAGTACCTATTTGGATGATGTGGTTGTGTAATTACAGTAACAGTTAAAGATCATTTTTTATGATTATGGAAGAAGGTAAATAATGTGGTTTTTGGGAATTTCCAGAAAAAAATGTTTGGTATTCGTCAATCTGTTTTTTTCCTATCTATTCTGAAAAAAATTGATTTTTTTGAAGTTTTATTAAAACTTTCTTGGCAACTTTTTTTAGCATAAACAATCTCAAAGCATTGCGTCCTAATTAAATTTTTATTTCTAGGGTTCGCTCCAATCAAAATAATCCTTTTTCAAGATTGCAAAACGTATTTTTTTCCAGATGCCTCAATGTCGCAAATCATCCAGAAATCTTTCAGGTCTTGAAACTCACGACTCGGCAAAACTACGGCTGGTCTTACTTCGTTTCTTGGATCGGAATCGTGTTCCTCCTACTCGGCAGCGCTTCAATGTACTTTGCCTACACCGCCATCAAGGTTTGATTTAACATCAAAACTTTTTCTGAAGCCGAATTGAACACAAACTTGAATGGGTGTAGAACTATACAATTTTTGAATTTGTCAAACTTTTCAAAAATTTGATTTTTTTTTAGTTAGACAATTCACGAACGGAAGTATTATGGCTCTTTTTCCAAAGTTATTTATTTTCCTTATACTGTTAAATCCAATAGTTTTGCTGTTGAAGTTGGTTTTATCTTGGAAGCTGGGTGATCTTCAAAAAAAAAAGCCAGCTCAAAATATTGCCTTTCCAAACTGCTTCGATGAACTCGCGATATTAGGCAAATCCATCATTTCGCATTCCATCATATCTCGTAAATATATCAGTTTCGGCGTTGAGGCCGGCAGAGAGGCCATTGTCCTTGAGCGGCGAGTAGAAATCAGTGGGTAAGTCGGATCAGCGCATCCCATTCGGATGTTTTCTCCCACCTCGGAATGTGGCACACAAACGGCGTAATGGCCGTCCGACAAATAATGTCGCATTTATTGGAGATTTTCCCAGATATGCGTTCTTCTCAACAATGGAAGAAATCACTGATTCGGGGATATTTCCGAAAAGTTTTCGAAAACTCCCAAAAAATATTCAAAAATTCTCTATTCATTTATCCAAGAGATCTTATCTTCGAGCTGAAAAAGTATCAAAATTATAAACCAAATTAAAAGATAACAGCTTTATGAAAATTTTGAAAGCATGAAAAAAATCCCGAAAAGTCAATGAACAAAATACAATATACTTCAAAACTCTCAGTTCAACCAATAATACCAAATCTCATCTCGAAATTTTGAAAGCATGAAAAAAATCCCGAAAAGTCAATGAACAAAATACAATATACTTCAAAACTCTCAGTTCAACCAATAATACCAAATCTCATCTCGAATCCACCTCCTTTTAGTTAGTTGCGCTTGGCGCCATTGGTGATTGGAATCTAGGTCAAGCAAGTAAAACGGTTGTTTGGGTTTTCAGAAAGAAGAAGACATGGCTCTATCAGCGAAGAATGGGGCCTACTTGATGCCCAACTACTACGACAAGGGAGCGATCGTTCCGTATGGATATGGAACCTATGCAGGTGTGTATGACAAAAAAAAAGAGTAGTTCAGTCAAAAACAAGTAAATTTACTTCTTATCAGTTTCATTCATTGCTTTTTTTCACATTTTTCCTTCTTAGAAAAGTCTTTTTTTATAGCTAGACGTTGATCAAAAAAATCACTAGCTTAATTACAAAACATTTTTTTGATCCCTCAAGGTAATTTTAAAAAAAGCTAAAAAAAAAACTCTCAAAAAAACTGGAAAAATGTGAAAGCAAAACGCCTTTTGATAATAAGAAAATGCATTTATTTGCGCCTTTTCTGAGAATTAGTCAGAATATTCTACCAAATGAAGGTTTTTAAATAAGCCGTAATGTTAATCATTTCGAAGCCTGAAACTTTCAGAAGTCAGCTGGCGAATATGGCTTTTCATAAGCCTCGCGTTCTTTTTTTTAGTTTTTCACCTTTTCTTAGGCTCAAGTCTTAAAAAACTATGGTTAGTTGACCAAAGAGGTTTTGCGCCAATCTCTAGGAAGTTTCCAACCGCGAAGCAACGGATATTCTTGAGATGTCCAGGGGCTTTTTTTCCAATATGAAGCAACGCGCTTTTCTCCAATGACAACTCCAAAAGTCATCCGTCAACTTGCAGGATACGGAACGTACCCATACTACACGCAGTACAACACGGCGGGATACTATGGCTACATGACCTACGGTCGTTAATCCAGCTCAACTTTATCTTATCTTTCATCAATTTCTCCACAAACTCAAAACTTCGACGAGTAATTACACAGTAACTGTTTTCATTTCTTTTTTCTTAAGAATCCGATGCTAGTTCTGATCTAGACGACATAATTTGTTACCATTAGGTTGTGCCCATTCCTCAAATTCTGAGAAAAAATATTCTATCGATCAAAAATTCACTTCTTGGTTTCTCCAAAGTCTTGCCCTGTTTGTGTTTTGCCGAAACTGAAACACAAAAATTTTACATTTTCAGCTTTGGGTCATTTTTTTTGTTTAGTGATTTCAATTAGACTGAAAAGATGTTCAAGTTTGATATTTTCATGTTCCTGAAAAGTCGTGCCTGCCGTTCATAATATCATTTACAAGGGATACTCCATTTGCCACCTCTCCTTTCTTACAGAAAATATTTATTTTCTCAACTTCTTCCTTTTCTGAATTTGTATATACTTGAGTTATCGATTAAATGCATTCAAAACTGCCAAAACGTCACAAGATGGATATCATTCTCAATTTAATAAAATCCTTATTCCTAAGTTTTTTTTTGACTCGAAATGCATCGAAATCGTTGAATGAGGGTGAAGGTCTAAATTGTGTTCAAGGTTGAGGCGGCTCGCTTTTCTTGACAGATTACCATTTGCGCGAGGGTCTTCTAATTACTCAGTCCCAAGAGCTCGCCCGAAAACGACAGTAGAATTTTGAAAGGGAATGAGAAATTTGAACTTCCAAAAAAGACTGTAAAATTTTAAAACCCTAAAAAAGTTGTATAAACTTTTGGAAAAAACTGCTCGATGCTTTGATGTCTCTAACCCAAAAAAATTTTTTTCTGACGTCATTTTTTTAGACAATTCTAATATTGAAAGTACCATGTTAATGTACGCAATTCCATCATAAAACTGCCTGAATGAAAGGAACCTATTGAAATAATGATTCTAAATCATCAAACCTTCTTAGTCTATTTTTATCACCTTTATTTTCGAATTGATCTCAAATCAATCGTTTATCTCGCCCGTTACATGGCCTTTTGATACTATCGGTATCACAATTGTGAGGACTTGACCTAAATTTTGACTGATTAGATATGACAGTTGCATCTCCAAATACAAGTTGTTTGATAAGTAGAGTTGAATACGAAAGATCGAAAAAGATCGAACACAAAGATTATAGAACAAAAAAAATATCAGAAAAATAACTAAAAGCAAACATGTTTTTTTTGAAACTTATTTTCTCGAAGTAATTGCTATTTTCTCAGCAGATCAGACTTTCATTTTACTCTCTAGAAAAAAAATAGACGATGAGTTTTTCAAGAATCCCAACAAGATTTAGTTTTTGCATTACTTTGCAAATAACAAATGACTGAAGTCTCAGTTTTTATTTTTGCCAGACCAGAGGCTGGCTTAACCAAAAATGGACTGCATTCTGCTGAGACTAAGTCTCACCCAGAAGGCGCCGCGTGGAGGCAGCAGTCCAAGCCTTCCGGCTAAGGATCTTGATTGGTTGCGTTAGCAAATGAGCCTAAACAACGTCCGACCCCACTAAACCGTTCACCCGACTCGCAGTGGCTTTCGCGACCTTGCATCTTATATCGGGAGGACAACAGAAAACATTCACCTCGAAGCATAGTGTTCCCTAACGGAAAACGTTCACCTCGAAGCATAGTGTTCCTTAAACCAAATGTTTGTAAACAAAACGTTCTCGAAAAATATTTTCGCTTCTCTTTTTAATGCCGTGGAATAAAATTTGTCCATATTTCTGAAGGCGCCTATTTAATAGTTCCGAAAAGTGTGGAAAACTCAAACGAAGACATTCCAGCAGCAAGATGTCTGAACGCCGAATCGACGTGAACCGCAGCAACTACTCGGTGATTGACAACGAGTTCGGCAACATGCGCAATCGTTTCGAGCAGGAAAGGCACCGCGTCGAGGAGGAAATGCGTCGTCTTCGCTCCGAGTTCGAAGGTACTTTATTTTATATAAAAAACGGGGTCATTTTTTCCAATAATAATAATAACAATCTTCCTTGAATATATTAAAAACATCAGAAAAAAATATAATGATAGTACAAATTATACAACAAGAAAAATAATTTAGATGGGTTTTAAGTTTCCTTACTGCAATAAATGGTTTGCATTTTTGAGATAAAGGCATTGAGTAATAGTAAATGTTTCGACTGAGGTAATGTGGAAGAGATAAGTATATATGCAAAGCAGGGATAAGTATGTTTGAAACGTGTATGAACATATAAATATATTTGTACACGTTTCAAACACGCTGAGATCGATGAGGTTATTTTTTAACATATCGGAGCAATAAGAGAAGGATTCAGGAGAGACGCTCAATATCAAAAAAGAAAATGGCAAAGTCCGATTAGGAAAAGGATTGTTTTTGAAGATCACGAAGACCAGCAACTGAAGGGATGTTGAAAATGGAGATTTCACAACCAAAACGGCCTTCTTTTCTGCGACATGTCATGGAAGAGTCGGGCATTCAGCAGGCATTATCTGGCATTGCTCACGTCTTTCCTGAAAATGGATCGAGTCTAAAACAGTTATTTTAGTCGGGACTTCTCTACTCTAGTCTTGAAATCAAGAATGAAAAATGTCCGTAAAAGTCCAAGTTCTAAGAAATGACGATTGAAAACTCACACCACGCTGAAAAGCGTCTCGCCTGAGATTCTTGATAGCTTCCTTGCTGCTCTGGCCACATTGAGACCGGACGAGGGTCTAGCTGTCGTTTGGTCAAAAGACAGTAGGAATGCGAGCATTCCGATCCGCCTCTCCTCGTCTTCCGTGACCATATCCCGGTGTTTGCGTACGAGGAAGAAGTCGGGAGTTACCTCTTCCTGGAAAAGTCATTGACATGACTATTTGAATCAGATGAACAAAAAAAAACGAACCCCGTCTTTCATCTCTGTCGTTATGAAGAAAGAGCCGTGTGCGGCTCCAGGGAAGAAGCCGAGCCAAAAATTCCGCTACGCAGTTTCTCGCGGTCGTTGTTTATCGTGAGCCTGCAAAATATAGATGAAAATTGGGAATTTTCAAAAACGCACAGATCCGCATTTCTTGGCGACCACGACAGGAAAAAAAACTCCGGGCAGTAATTCATTCTGTAGTTGTAAACCGTCAGGTTGTTTTCGTTCTTGAGAGCTCTGGCGATCGCAGAAAAGACGCCTTAATATAAGATAGAAGACGGTCCAGCAGCTTTTGTTTGGAGATAAAATAAAAACTCGTAAACTGATATCTGTAGGCCTAAGGAAAAACTGAGGAAACAAGGAAAGGAGATGTTTTGAGATACCTAGAGTACTTCAAATGTTCCTCTGTGTTTCATACTGAAGGACTCACTCTGTCCAATTACTCATCATCGTTGAATCCCTAACGATGGATGATTATTCGGACAGGCAATCGATGGGCTTACTCGAACGTTGACTGCTTTCACAAAGCCTTGTGCGATGAGACTTCAAAAAAAGGCATTTCAAATGTAGGTTTGAACCACTAGCCTACATGTTCTTCTGATTCGGATCAGCGCTGTGCGGCAATCGAAATTTTCTGCAATCGGCACTTCATTTCCACTCACAGTGTTGCCAAACGGGCGGCAGCTGTGGTCAGTAGGCGTGGCTGACTGCAACAGCGGCACGGTTTATTGCTATAGGGGCGCGGGGATGAGAGTCAAGTTTTGTGGATTTAGTGGTTGAAAAAAGACCATTAAATGATGTTTCTCCTAGGTTCTCGCAAGTTTTCAAAGGTTTTTAATGTGTACACTGCGCGTCATAGTTATAGACGCACCCCCATTTTTGCAGTTTTCAATAGATATGTTGAACTTCCTGCAATCAAACCTATTTTATGATGAACCTTAGATCAAATGGCTAACATTGGAAAGAGAACGAAAAAAGACTCAGATCAAAAAATTTTCGAAATCCGTCAAAAATGGTTTTTTGACCGGGTCATAATTATAGACGCACCCTGGGTCAGGGCTCATTTTTAACTTTTGTTGGCACTTTCGTCTTTTTTTTTTCTATTTTGAATAAACACTTGAATTAGTAGGAGGCCACAGCATTTTAAGTAACTTTGAATCAAGCAATTTTATTTACAAACCATGCAAGAAGCGAAAAAAAATCGAAAATTTCAGAAAAAATGGTCTCTTTTCGAAATATCAAAGAATTTATATCGGAGTCTGCGCATTAAATTTTTGAATGACGTTGTTTTGAACAATAACTGAAAAGTTCGAGAGAAAAATGCTTCTGCGGTACGAAAAATATCTTTGAATTAGGTGGATTCACTGTTCATAGGAAACCTGGCGTTTGGTGAACCGACCTCTCCCGCCAATAAAAAAATTTTACATAGGGTTTTTTTGATAGCAAAAAGTGTTCAGAAAGGGTTTTAAATATTTCAAATACTTTTCGATCATCTGGAAAAAGTCTGTTTTCTTTTCCGGAACCGTTTTCCAAAACAGAAAAAAAAGTAAAACTTTGCTCGTTTGGAGGTCCATTAACTTTCCTTAGTTTTATGTTTCCAATGTATGGAAAAACTGTCTATAATCAAATTTTCAAAAAAGTCTTCGATTTGCATGAACAAGAAGTTTCATTTTTTTTTCTATAAGCACGGAATGAACCAATACCAGTAAGGACAATCAGCTCCAAACTTTCAAAGTGAAACTCAGAATATTGTTGCTATCAGAAATTCTTATGTAAAAAAATTTTTTTATTGGCGGAAGAGGTCGGTCCAACAAACGCCAGGCTTTCTATGAACAGTGAATCCACCTAATTAAAAGGTATTTTTCGTACCGCAGAAGCATTTTTTCCTCTCGAACTTTTCAGTTATTGTTCAAAACAACATCATTTGAAAATTTAATGCGCAAACTCCGATATAAATTATCTGATATTTCCAGAAGAGACCATTTTTTCTGAAATTTTCGATTTTTTTCGCTTTTCGCATGGTTTGTAATTAAAATTGCTTGATTCAAAGTTACTTAAAATGCTGTGACCCAGGGTGCGTCTATAATCATGACCCGGTCAAAAAACTGTTTTTGACGGATTACGAAAATTTTTTGATCTGAGTCTTTTTTAGTTCTCTTTCCAATGTTAGCCATTTGATCTAAGGTTCATCATAAAATAGATTTGATTGCAGGAAGTTCAACATATCTTTTGAAAACTGCAAAAATGGGGGTGCGTCTATAACTATTACGCGCAGTGTATTAAATTATAACGATCAAATTCAAATGGAAAAAAAAGACGAAAAAGTTTTTTCAAAACAAAATATCTGCCAAAAGGTCGTTTTTAAGGAAAAAAAAATCGAACTTCCAAAGAGAAAATTGAAAAAAACGCTCGAAGCACTTTTTTCAAGAAACTCCATTTGAACGTTTAAAAACAAAAACAGATACAATAGCTTGTGCGGAAAAAAGTTGTCACCCAAAATGACATTTTCGAGAATAAATTCGTCGAATAATGCCTCGAGAAAAAAATTTGAGAAAAAAATGACAAAGCATTTCTATAAAGAAAATCCTTTGAATAATCTGAAACAAAAAAAGAAACGAAACATATTGTGCGAAAAAAGCTGTCATTAAAAGTGTCATTTTATGGGGATTTCTGTGACGAAACCCGTTTAAAACACTGTGCAATGTTTTTTTTTTATCAGAACCGAAAATCGGCCTATCGAGGTGATGTCGCTGAGCCAGCCGAAAAAATCTCTGTGGACATGAATAATGGGAAAATCTGGAAGTTATAAGTTATCAATCAAAAAATCCACACGGAAGCTTTGTAATCAAGTTAACGAGGGAAGTGATTGATACGGTCTCTCGAAGGTCCTGCATCGTGTACACACCGAGATTTTTTTTTAGGAACCTGAGGTTATTTCTGCAGAAAGAGGACCCGCAATACAATGTTTGAAAATTTGAACTCCAGATCTCCGAATAGAGTGATACCCTGTCGAAACTAATGCACGATTTCATAAACTCTCGAATCTGACTGGCAAAATGAAATTACAAAGAGAGGTTATTCTACTGTGATGATGAGAAACAGTTAATGAGATTGTAATATGAAAAAAAAACCTCTGCACTTTAAAGTTTGTAATGAACAAAAAGATGGATTCATGCACTATTTCAGAGACGGAATTCGCTACTGATCAGTTTTGCAAGTTCTTCAAACTTATAGACTCGATTCTGATAGGATAAGATGAAAGAGTTGGACGATGTCCGCTGACCTCCCGATATAAGATGCAAGGTCGCGAAAGCCACTGCGAGTCGGGTGAACGGTTTAGTGGGGTCGGACGTTGTTAGGCTCATTTGCTAAAGCAACCATTCAAGATCCTTAGCCGGAAGGCTTGGACTGCTGCCTCCACGCGGCGCCTTCTGGGTGAGAATTAGTCTCAGCAGAATGCAGTCCATTTTTGGTTAAGCCAGCCTCAGGGCTGGCAAAAATCATTAAAAATGAAAAGGTATTCTACTGTGATGATAAGAACAAAAAAACCACTCATCAAAAAGAGAAATTGATAAAAAACTACCAATGAAAGTCAAAAATTCCAGGTGGTCCTATCCTTATTGAACGGTCGAAAAACCGTTTTTTCGATGGCAGTTTTGTAGGAAAGGTGCTAGGATAATGAAAGTTCGGCTCTGGGGGTTATTTTGCACTTTGAATCGAATGGCACTTACAGATTTTTGATTTCTTTCCGTATTTTGCCAGAAGGTCCGAAATCGAGGGGGGTCCTATCCTTATTGAACGCAGTGTAGACAGTTTTTCCATACATTGGAAACATAAAACTAATGAAAGTTAATGGACCTCCAAACGAGCAAAGTTTTGCTTTTTTTTTCTGTTTTGGAAAACGGTTCCGGAAAAGAAAACAGACTTTTTCCAGATGATCGAAAAGTATTTGAAATATTTAAAACCCTTTCTGAACACTTTTGCTATCAAAAAACCCTATGTAAAATTTTTTATTGGCGGGAGAGGTCGGTCCAACAAACGCCAGGCTTTCTATGAATTTTTATTTTATCTCCAAACAAAAGCTGCTGGACCGTCTTCTATCTTATATTAAGGCGTCTTTTCTGCGATCGCCAGAGCTCTCAAGAACGAAAACAACCTGACGGTTTACAACTACCGAATGAATTACTGCCAGGAGTTTTTTTTCCTGTCGTGGTCGCCAAGAAATGCGGATCTGTGCGTTTTTGAAAATTCCCAATTTTCATCTATATTTTGCAGGCTCACGATAAACAACGACCGCGAGAAACTGCGTAGCGGAATTTTTGGCTCGGCTTCTTCCCTGGAGCCGCACACGGCTCTTTCTTCATAACGACAGAGATGAAAGACGGGGTTCGTTTTTTTTTGTTCATCTGATTCAAATAGTCATGTCAATGACTTTTCCAGGAAGAGGTAACTCCCGACTTCTTCCTCGTACGCAAACACCGGGATATGGTCACGGAAGACGAGGAGAGGCGGATCGGAATGCTCGCATTCCTACTGTCTTTGACCAAACGACAGCTAGACCCTCGTCCGGTCTCAATGTGGCCAGAGCAGCAAGGAAGCTATCAAGAATCTCAGGCGAGACGCTTTTTCAGCGTGGTGTGAGTTTTTCAATCGTCATTTCTTAGAACTTGGACTTTTTACGGACATTTTTTTCATTCTTGATTTCAAGACTAGAGTAGAGAAGTCCCGACTAAAATAACTGTTTTTAGACTCGATCCATTTTCAGGAAAGACGTGAGCAATGCCAGATAATGCCTGCTGAATGCCCGACTCTTCCATGACATGTCGCAGAAAAAGAAGGCCGTTTTTGGTTGTGAAATCTCCATTTTCAACATCCCTTCAGTTGCTGGTCTTCGTGATCTTCAAAAAAACAATCCTTTTTCCTAATCGGACTTTGCCATTTTTCTTTTTTTGATATTGAGCGTCTCTCCTGAATCCTTCTCTTATTGCTCCGATATGTTAAAAAAAATAACCTCATCGATCTCAGCGTGTTTGAAACGTGTACAAATATATTTATGTGTTCATACACGTTTCAAACATACTTATCCCTGCTTTGCATATATACTTATCTCTTCCACATTACCTCAGTCGAAACATTTACTATTACTCAATGCCTTTATCTCAAAAATGCAAACCATTTATTGCAGTAAGGAAACTTAAAACCCATCTAAATTATTTTTCTTGTTGTATAATTTGTACTATCATTATATTTTTCTGATGTTTTAATATATTCAAGGAAGATTGTTATCATTATTATTGGAAAAAATGACCCCGTTTTTTATATAAAATAAAGTACCTTCGAACTCGGAGCGAAGACGACGCATTTCCTCCTCGACGCGGTGCCTTTCCTGCTCGAAACGATTGCGCATGTTGCCGAACTCGTTGTCAATCACCGAGTAGTTGCTGCGGTTCACGTCGATTCGGCGTTCAGACATCTTGCTGCTGGAATGTCTTCGTTTGAGTTTTCCACACTTTTCGGAACTATTAAATAGGCGCCTTCAGAAATATGGACAAATTTTATTCCACGGCATCAAAAAGAGAAGCGAAAATATTTTTCGAGAACGTTTTGTTTACAAACATTTGGTTTAAGGAACACTATGCTTCGAGGTGAACGTTTTCCGTTAGGGAACACTATGCTTCGAGGTGAATGTTTTCTGTTGTCCTCCCGATATAAGATGCAAGGTCGCGAAAGCCACTGCGAGTCGGGTGAACGGTTTAGTGGGGTCGGACGTTGTTTAGGCTCATTTGCTAACGCAACCAATCAAGATCCTTAGCCGGAAGGCTTGGACTGCTGCCTCCACGCGGCGCCTTCTGGGTGAGACTCAGTCTCAGCAGAATGCAGTCCATTTTTGGTTAAGCCAGCCTCAGGGCTGGCAAAAATAATTTATAATGGAAGGGTATTCTACTGTGATGATAAGAAACAGTTAATGAGATTGTAATATAAAAAACCTCTACACTTTAAAGTTTGCAATGAACAAAATGAAGGATTCATCAACCACTTCAGAAATATCGCTGATCAGAAACAGATTCTATGCAAAACTGAATGTAATTATTCATAAATATCAATCGTATTTGGGTAACAAGTTGTTAAAGTTTTTTTCAAACACTTTCAGACAAAATTTTTCAGAAATATAATAGAAACGATTATTATGAGACCCAGTGCAAAGGTATCTCGTCAGGTCTGCAGACACAGCATTTTGAGCCTTTTCTTCTGGTTTCGAAAGAGGTTCTTAATTTCCGAATATTTTTTTCAAGATTTATTAATACACTGCCTTGTCAAAAAAGAAAACGTGCTAAAATATTCAAAAAAAAAAATCTTCAAAACCTGTGTACATCTTCGCGCTTAGAAAAAGGCCGTTAGAAATGGGATAAAAGCTCATATAACTTTAAAAAATCACTCGGTTAAGCTTCTTACAGTTCCGGGTGTCTTATGGCCCCGTTTACCCATATTTGGCGCTAAGACCGAAATGTGACTCCGCGACCTCGCCGGCCAGTCTTTGAATGGCGTTCGATCGTATGTTTGCACAGAGGCCCAAACACAACGGCTAATTTATTCAACCTCAAGACGTTCCTCCAAATCTGAATATCTTTATCGTTTTTTTAATTAATCAGTTTTTGATCAAAAATATACTCTATATTCTCGATTCTTACAAACCATTTATCAATTGGATTGAAGATTGATGATTTCTTTTCAATCACTTTTTTTCTTTACTGCTTCAGAAATGCGGTGTAATTCAGCTGTCTTTGATTTTACAGTATAAAGTGAACTGTTTTCTGATTGAGCACTAGAAAGAAATCAGTGGTCCCTTGAGTGGTTTGAAAATCACTAGTTTTCGTGGTCTGAAAAGATCAAACAAATGATCGAATTTATATTTCGTTTCATAATTTTCAATAATTCATAATCTCATCTCCAAATGAAAAAGTTTTCAATGCCACCATCTGCCGTTGGTTTTTCGATTTTTATCATCTTGATTGACAACTCTGGATCGAATGGGCGTCTTTTATCTACTTTAACTTCAAAGAAACTTCAAAAAGACACTTCATGATTATACAAGATATATATTTTGCAGTTTGGAAAAAATTTATTTTCTACTTAAAACCTAAATATTTTCTGATGAGGAAAATCATTTCACCTTAAGGTTGAGATTTTTCTGAGCGTAAAGGGAAAACACTTTTCTTGTAAGCAGACTAAAGTGAAATCTTTTCAAACGGGCAATTTTTGTCAAATTAGACGTTACATCAAGGGAGCTGTCAATGCGATTCTTTTTGCGGAAGACGTGAACCGGCGGATTCTTGTCCCTACTCTCGGCAGCTCCGGAATTCCAACCGTCAATACTGGGAGCAGCAGCAGCAGCCGGCGGCAGGCAACGAGGGAGGCATTATTTGCTCTTTCTTCGTTCCGCGCACTGTAGCCCTTTCCACTTGTGCTAACCACCGGCATTGATTCCCGTGCTGACCGTTTTGTCTTTGCCTTTTGACGAACTTATTTGTGACGTTTGGTCTGTTCATCGATTTGCATAGAATGTGTGTGAAGTACTGAAAAAAGCTATGCCTGGAAGGGCTATCGAAAAATAAAAAACTCTCTCTTGGGTTCACTCAGTGCTGAGCTCCTTGAAAATGTTAAAATAAAGTGTTTGTCCCCACTTTTGTTTCAAAATTTAATTCTTAGTAACTTTTTAGAGATAATTCAGGTCATCTTACTGAGCGGTTTTTGCTTTGAACTTCTGTTGAATGTTATAATTTTAACGAATTTTCAGATTCAAGAACCAGTTAGAAAATCGTTTTTTTTAATTTGCTGACTTCTAACAATTCTGTTTCGAGCGACGCTTCGAATTTTCCAACTGCTCCTGTTTTTCTAGAACATCATTTTTTGATTAATTGCAATTTTGAAAGTCTTGATGCTGAATATTCCGATTTTTCCTCCATTTTCTGTTTATTCTCAAACTATGGTTTTTCCAATCCCAGCGATAATGAACATTTTTTTGTTTCCTATTATATGTATCTACATATTATTTTAATGAAGCTTTCGATTTCTACTCATTAAATTTTTTTAGAAGCTTTTTTTCTTTCTTTCCTGCTTTTTTTCCACTTGTTTTTTTGAAAATGACCTCCGTAGATTTTTCCAGTTCAGTTCAAGCGCTACGTCCAGAATATTTCGTTTTGAGTTTTTGTCGAAGTTTTACTATATGAAAAAAATTAGTTCACTACTTCTCACTTCACAAATTTGTTTTTGAATTTTGGTTATATCAAAATGATCTCCGTCTTTTGGGACAACACAATTTTTCATTTTTATGGAATCAAAATAATTTAATTGAACTGATCTTTTTCATTCATAGCCTCTATGGCTTCTTAAACTTTTCCTCTCAAATTTTTCTTTTTTTTCGCGTAAACATTATTCCAGTTATTTTCTTCCGAATTTCTTCATTCAGGTCATTAATTAATGGAAAGAAGCTCGCCGCGTTCTCTCGCCGAGCAACTCAGGCGATTTGTACAACTGACGGATGCACCTGCAGGTGCGCCATTTTTCATTTTTTAATGATTTTTTTGTCCAAGGTGCGTCCAATGGTATTTCATTGTCCGACGCTGGCTTTGTTTTACTCACGCTCAAAGACCACATCCTCAATGATTCACCAAAGTGAGTAAATTTATTTTTTTCTGTCTGCGGAAGTTAGGAAAACATAAGGAATAGTTGAATGAATTTTTTTAGAATTGTATAATTGATCCATTTCGGCAGAAATTTGCTTTTTTCTAATTTTGAACAGATCATCATCGCTAAAAAAAAGTTTTTCAATGTTTCTTTCTCCGATTTTCTGACTATCCTACTGAAGGAACTCAGTATAACACCGCTTTTAATAGAAGAGATGCAACAGAAACATTGTTTTTCTTCGAAATCTTATAATGGGCGGCAGCTTTCTTTCGATCCTACTTTTCAAATCTGGGCAATCCGAAAAAATAACAAAAACAGGTAAATCTGGAGCGGCTGATCTGTTTGCTCAAAATTTTACTGGATTTTATTGTCCGACCTATTTTTTTGGTCGGAAAACGGAGAAGTGAGCTAGATTGCTTTTAATTTCACAAGATCTAGTTATGATTTTGAACGACTTTTTCAAGTTAAACTTTGCAATTTATGAAACCTCTATTTACTAGGGGAGTTTTTGTTCTGCCAAAGCTTTTTTTGAGTTCTTCTCATTGTCGCGTAGCTCTTGAAGTTGGCAAAGAGAATTTTCGCAAAGCCACCTAATCTCTCTTTGTCAAATTTTTTCCCAACGTAATCACCTGGAAACCGTTCTTTGTTCTTGCTGGAGGAAGAAAGGAAGAAAGAAGCAACAAAAGCAAGATCAGCGGGTCAAAAGCACTCCGTACAAGATGTCCTGTCCTTAGCCGATTTGTGTACATAATGAGGACGACATGAATGTGTCTTGTTTCTGAAAAGCGCCTCGGGGGGAGCGAGACGGGCGTCGCCGAGCAATACGGTCACGCCGATCGGACTGGCTCACTGTTGCGTAGCCAAGGCCAATTGAGCGCTTAATGTTTGCAAGCAAACAGCCCCAGCTTCTGTCTTCAGCACGTGAAGCTTCTTGCGCGGCAGCGCGTTCAACGCCGCCATGTTCCGAGCAAGCAAGACTCGCCGCTCAAAAAGTGTCTGCGGAGAGTGCTGACGTCAATTTTTTGCAATAGTTCTCTCAAACTAATAGCCTGTTTGGTTGAGTATTAAAAAAAGTTGATCAGAAGATCAAAAAGTGTGATGATTCACTTTTTTTGCAGGTTTCTTCAAATTGATCGCACGTCTGGTTTAGGAATAGATAAAACCAATCAAAAGATCAAGAAATTCATAATGTTTCGAAACAATGAAAATTTCTAACATTTTTCATTGCCAGTTACCATAGCGTTGTGAAGAAATCGATCATTTTTTTTTAGTTGTTTTTCAAAAGTTTAATTTAAGTCTAAATTGGAAAAAGAATGGAAAAGGAGATTTTATAAACGATTATGCTCAAAAGTATCTTCAGAGCCCAGCACTTCGCTCACGAGTTCATTTCCAAACCGATAAATGGGCTGGAACTCCTGAGCAAAGTCGTAATTGTGCTGCAAGGAATCGTCAACAGCGTCCAGGGATCTTCTTCAAAAATATCCTACCTTCTTTCAAGGAACACATCCAACACCAATAGGAAACGAAAAGCTGCGGTGAGTGAATTTTTCTCTTTTTTTTCTGAGTCATAGTTATATTTATGCAGGTTGCGGAGGCAGATTGTATAGAATGCATCAAGATTCTTCTCGAGAAGACAGTTTGAATTCAATTCAACTTTTGAAAAAATAGAGATATTTTAGGAAGCTTCTTGGAAAACTTTCCTCGAAACATCGACAGGCCTGGATGCCATCTTATACTCAGTACACAGTCCTCAATTGGACTCAAAATGTTACTCATTAGAGGTTTTTCTAAACTTCAAACCCATTTCTTTTTGATCTTGGGTTTTCAGATTCTCCTGCTCCTTTTGGATCAGCCCCAAGGATTTCTCATTTTTCTACGCGCATTGACAGTTTTAGCAGCGAGAAATCGGGAATTTCTTCGTCTTTCTGTATTTGTTGCTCAATTGAAACATGGACTTCATACAAATAAACTTCATATTCAGGTTACCAGTTTTTCGAAGGCTCCAAAGATTTTTTGTTCCAGATTTTGGTAGTTAGACTATTTAATAAACTTGTTGCGAATTCCCCAACTCAAATGCACCGAGCACTGATCAAATCTGAAGCCGCCTTGTCACAATTCACTCCCGAATATGTTGAGAAGGTAGTTCTTTTTAAAGGAAACTATTATCAATCAAAAGTTTTCAGCTGATCGGTTACCCCAACACCAACTTTGGAGGGTTAGACGTCCTTTTAGAGGAATTGAGTCTTTGGAAATCTATGAGTACTCCTCAAGCATATGCTTCGACCAACGTTGAACATAATCATATTTATGGTCTTTCTGAAGATGGCGACAGTCTTTCCGAGAGAACGAGAAGGCCACGAGGCAATATCAAGCTTCCGGTGAGCTTTTTGTGGTCAGAATGAATAGAGGTTTTCGTTATATAAACATAAGAGAAAAAGCAATTCACGTTAACCAACGAACTTTTCGAAATCTTCGAAAATATGTGGATCTGAAAAAAAATTATTAATTTGACTTCAAGGAATTTTTTCACTACGATTCAAGAATGCTATTTTCGAAATTCTTGTTCTCCAATAGACTTATTTCTAAATTCATACTAATTTTTACTTCATATTATCTCTTGCATCATTTTAAGGCTAACACAATGGTTGCAAAGAACGTGGAACGTCAAAGGTTCAAAAAACAAGGAGCTGGGTCTGGAGGTAGAGCCGCGGCCAGCAACTACTATCAAGAAGGAACTGGACCTCGGGCAACTTTCAACAGTGACCGGAGGGCTCACACTCTCTCTCACCGTGGCTATGGAGGTTTTAATCTAAAATTTTCAGAATTTTGCCTGCTTTTTTTGAGATTATTGGTCAGAAAACTATTCCTCAGTTAATATGCTTTTCCGATTCTCTCATGGAAAAAAATCGGGTTCTGGAAGCTGCCATGCCTCTTTGTTACTTTTTTGAAGAATCGGTATCTAAATAATGATCTCACGGACTCTTTGTCTGTTTTTAGGGGTTTTCTTCACCTAAACTCTTAACTTTTAGCACGAAATGCTACTATCATGCTTCGAGCTGTTTTTTTTAATGTTTTCTTCCAGAAGCCCCGTCTCCCATCAGCTCTTCTCGTGCTGGATACGCTACAGAACGACGTGAACCAGCTTTCGGAGCGATGAGAAGAGCAAAAAGTGAGAGCGCGATGATAGTTCATGACAGGTATTCATTTTCTAAAGTCTTATCATGTTTTTTTGTGTTTGAGAGAGCCCCTGAGCGTATCACCAGTAGATGTTCCAAGAGGCTTGAAACGTTTCAACAAAGAACAAGTTCACTATCACCCGATCCAACAAGTCAAAGCTCTCTCTAGGAGGTTTTTATATCAGAGAATGTGGAAAATATTTAGTTTTTACTGTTTAGTGTTCACGACTTGTCAGTACGAGACGAAGACCCGTCGACGTTAGTTCGGCCGTCTTCCGCTAGACCGCCCTCTGTAAATGCTCGAATTCCAATGAGAGCAGTTTCACCTCCGCCTGTTTCTCCCATCATTCGTCAGGAGCATGAGGAGAGGTTAGCATTGTTTTTTCGAACATGTAGGTGGTGAAAAGAACTTGTTTAATGTTTCTGTGAAACACAAAGACAACTATTTCTCAAAAATTGTTTATTCGCTTGAAAAAGCTTCAGTTGTATAATTTATTCTTTTTAATTTAGAAATTCCTGTAAATTTTTTTGAGATCTGTTAATGATTTGCCAATAAACTATTTTTTTATGAAAAAAACTGGAAAAAGACGACTCCGTCTTCATTTTTGTGAAAAAAATTCGTCATAAGACGTCCCTTTTTTTCTGAAGACAAAGCCTAGTAAGTTTATTAAAAAAATTTGATATTCTATTTGAAAGGTGCCAGAACATGTTTTTTTGGAACACACTGAGCTGATCTTGCAGAACTCCTCGCCGGATGTCGAGTGCACTTTCTCCCAGAGCCCGGTTCGCGGATCCGCCTACCGTCGAAGCTCAACAACCACACGCCGGATTCTCCTATCTCTTCCCACAACAACCCGTCGTGGCGAGCGTCGTTCCCAAGAGAGCGTTGTCACCGGAACCGCAACAAGTATGTGGAAGAATCGGGAGTAATCAACGAAAAAGTCGGAAAAGAAAGTTGAGAAAAAAAGGAAATGATCGAAAATCGCCGAATGTGTTGACATTTTTAAAAATATATTTATCATTAAAAAAAAGGTTATATTCCAGAATGAATGGGAGTCAAGGAAGAATTCCAAAAAAAGTTGGGAAAAAAAACACGGCAATTATCAAAAATCGTTTCTTGTCTTTTTTCTACCATTCCCAAAAAATTATTCACCAACTCGAAAACTTTGAATATGCGAATGTGGAAGGAAACTATAAATATCCATTATTTTCAATGGTCACCTAAAAATAAAAAGCGTCATTGAACTTTTTGGTCAAGAAAATAAGTTTTCACAATGTCCCAGTCCAGCTCTTTTTTAAAAATCAACGTAAATGAGTTTTATCACTTGGAAGGAATGACATAACCGGAAATCCAACAGGTATACTGCAGAAAGGAGAGTAATCAAGAAAGAATTCAGAAAAAAAACTAGAGAACAAATGGACGGCGATCATAAATCACCGGACAGGTTGTATCAAGAGAAAAACAACTGTTTTCTGAACCAGAAAAAGTGAAAATGGAAATCCAGAATGATTTTTTTAATTTAAAAAAAATTTTTTAGAAATTTTCAATGAAATTTCTGAAAAAAAGTTTGAAGTCTAGTTTTCAAGGCTTCAGAGCTGCCGTTTCCGGCAACCATCCGTTTTTATTTTTATTTCAGCATACGCAAGACTTTTGCTTCTTTTTAAAATTCAGAGTTACTCAACCAGTTTACACAGGAAGTTACTACAAAACTTGAATAGTTTCTGAAAACCTCCCAAATTTTGATTGTTTCATCAGCAGAAATTCTTCGTTAGATGTTCATCTAACCTTTCTTGCCTTTTCATTTTAAAGAAATAATTTTCAGCAATCCGCACATCGACCGCTTTCCGCCCCTCTGTACGCGAGAACGTACGAAGTTTCCAGTCGTCCGCTCTCGCCATCGACGCCACAAGAATCTGATTACGACTCGAGGTTGTAAGGAAACTAGTAGACTTTTTTTTTTTGCAAGGAAGGATGATTTGCAGACAGGCGTATGCAGAGAGTGGACAAGTTGTTTATGTGCCCATCAACATGGAAGGGGGCAGAAGACTGAGCAAGACCATAAGGTGGATGATTTATTGAACGTTTTTTAAATCATTTTTTTGTGAAACTTCTGATTTTCCCATAAGAATTCGATGGAGAAAGAATTTTTTTCGTGATGCATTCGTTAATAATTCCTTTTATTTTGAACATTAACAGCTTTAGGATTAAAAACTCGACACAGGAAAAAAACTGTACTTCTAGTGAAGCTGTTGGAAAATTCAGTAGGGTCTTTTCTTTATGATCGCAACTTTTCCGAAGAAAAAATTAGTTTTTACTAACCACCCCTGAGAGAAGTGATTGACGTGGTTCATTGAAGTGGTTTCATTACGATTAGGAAACCATTTTGAAACCTCGTAGTAATTTTTTTCTTAGCTATGAGAGAATGGAATGTCGATTCTGAAGTCATGGAAAATATGACTGGAATGAGAAGAGATTCCCGGAATTCCAAAAGTGGTGGGCCAATTATATGTATTATTTCAGAACATTTTAAAACATTGGAAACGAAATATTTCCGTCACTTTTTATTAATCTGTCTCAGATACGACTTGGGAAACAACTACGGTCCAACTGACTCCAGAAGCAGCAGTCGGACCAAAGTTCGAAGCCCAAGTATCAATGGAACCATAGGTTTTCTCCCAATCATTGTTTCAAATGGTTTCTTTGAAGTTGTAGGTGAAGACGTGCGCGACGCTCTGAGCCAATTCGACTATCTCTACGACTACGACAACCCGAGTCCACACAAAACACGCGAAGCGACTTATCATCTTTAATTTGAATTCATTTTGCTACATTAGCAAAATTCGAGGTTTTTTTTTTTGAAAAAAAAAGTATGGAACGCTGCCTGTCCGCACTGAATTCACCATTTTTTCGTTGATTTTGAAAAAGAAACCGCCTCACCAACTGACAAAAAGTGCTATTCTCACAGTAACCTTTTAATACCATTTGAGAAACCTCATTTTTATTTTTAAAGATAATTAATGGGGACTTGTAATTTCAACGTCAAGGTTTGGGAACAACTTGAAAATATTATTTTAAACTACTACTCTTAATCTGGGCTCAAAGTTGTGATTCTCTAAAGTCCGAGTCTAAAAAAAGGTACTATTTTTTTCAAAACCCATTTTTTGATTTTTGGCGATTTTTTTCTGAAAATGAGTTTTTTTACTAATTTGAATGAGATTTTTTTGTTCACAAGCCGAAATTGAACTAAAAAAAAATTTTTTTCAGCTTATTGACCGCTGGTCTGACAATAATTGAGCAAGATTTCGGAGCTCCATCTGGCTTCCTCATTCGAACAACAATACCAAAAATAATTCATAAAAAGGATTCCTATTCCTGAAATCCCTTATTTTTGCTTCGAATACAGTTCTGAGAATATTTTTCCTGTTTTCTACATCTATCGAAAATGTGATAGCTTCTTTACTCAACTCAAGATAATAATTATGCTTTTTTTTAGCCTGAGCCGATTTTTTTCGAAGAAATCAGCTCGAGAATAATCTGATATGTCATTTTTTTGCTACTGAAAGCCCCCGGTAGGCACTCGATCAACTTCTTTCCTTCGAAAATAATTTGTCTGTCTTGTTCTTTTTTGTCTGTTTTTCCAACTTGCCCTTGCATTGGTTTTTTTCTTTTTTTTTTCTCGCAAGTCCCCAGAAATTGTCATATCACGTGCAATTTAGCTGCTCAATGAAAATATACTATTGTACACTGTTTTTAATGAAGTTATGAACTTTTTTCTCTTTACGTTAACCGTTTATTAGCACAAATTAAATGATGAGAGATGTTTAGAACCTGAATGAGGGACTTGTATCGATTATGAGAAAACAAGGAGAACGGAAAAAACTGGTCAAATGGGCGCAAAGGATCGCCATCGGAAACGGACTGTTTAGGATGATAAGGCGTTAAAAGGCGAAGCGTGAGATTCCTTTGCCCGCAGTTGAGAGAAGACGAAAAAGAAAGAAAAAAACGGCGGAGAAAAGGCGTAGAAACACGACCTCTATCTCGATTGCTGCACAAAACAAGGTCATCAAATCATTGAAATGCGGCGGCTGGCTGATCACAACCGCGATCGTCCAATTCTAACACGTCCTATTCAATTTTCGCGCGCTAACCTAGGTACTTTTGGCAATCGATAAGAAGTCTCGACATGTCATAGACGTGGCAGGAAGTTGAGTGGAAATAAATTGGTTTGTATCCCAAAAATGGTCAAAGAAAAATCACCGAGAAAAAAAACCGAGCTGAAAAATAAGCACTCAAATAAGTCTATAATAATAGAAGCACCATGAAAAAAATGTGAGTGAGCCAATTAAAAACAAAAAAAGAAGTTAAAGTTTATAACTTCATCCAAAAAAGCATCAAAGAAGACTCAATAACGCTTGCGGGAGCTTTCGAAAGAGCTTTATCTGTTTCAAGAACCACGAAAAAAACTTAATGATCTTATAATCAAAATTCGAGCGATTGCAAAAAGCCCAGCAGGCGTTTCAGAACAGCTTACAAAAAAAGTGAGGAGCGAATTCAATTTAGAAAGAAAAATATTGAAAAAGAAATCACAAGGGGAGCTTTTCAAACGTTCACAGTTAAAAATAATACAAAAATTGAACAAAATGAAGAGAAACGTCGGCTCAACGCCTTCAAATTTTCCATGAAAAAATTTGAATTTTGAAAGTTTTTACGGTAGCATACAGTGAGACGGTTTTTTTGGTCTAACTCAAATGTTCCTATAAATTTGCTGCGGAGGAGCTGATGACTCAACGCTCCATGGAGGCCACACAAAGTTGAAGCAGCAGCATTGGACTCGGTGGTGTTGGATAGGTCTGATTGGACGGCCTGTGGAGGTCTGATAAGGTCCTGGTTGATGAGTGATAGCTCGGCCTGAGCTTGGACCAAAAGAAGAATCGTGTGCTCCACCGTAAGATTCGTGCCAGGACCTGTGATGGCTGCCGCTGCGATAGTTGGCGCCACCTCCTCCGCCTCCTCCTCCTCCTCCTCCGATTGTGGCAATGGTCCCTCGACCTCCAGCTTCTCGGAAGTCGTCCCTTCCGAAATCGTCTGCATAGCCGCGATCCAATCCATAGTCAACGTTACGACGGACTTGCTCCAGCTGCTTTGAAGAGTACGATTTTGGACTTTCGCCTCCTTGTGGAAAGTAGGGATCTCTGTTCTTGGAGATTCTGTTGTCTTCATAGCCACTACGACGAGTGAAGTCGCGGTTAAAATCTCTGTTGTGTCTATCGCGGTAGTCAAAGTCCCGATCAAACGATTGGTGATGCTCAAATTCTCTCGGCCGAGAAATTGGCGACTCGCGGTAGTCGAATGTTCTGGATCTTCCGGGCTCCCTCTTGATTGGAATGATCACGCCGGCACCGCCCCCTCCGTATCTGTCCTCATTGACTTCTTCTCGGAGAGCATCGCGATTGTCCAATGATTTGCTTCTGAAAGAAGTCTGTTTTATGACTATCTTTCGTTTACAATTATTTTTCCATTTTTTTGACCATCACTCACTCTTACTCCATTTTTCTTTGCGAATTACAACAAAGTGAAAATGAGAGTGAATGGCTCTGCTAGACTATGCGATCAAAACATTCCATTCCTCTTTTCTGAGAAGTTCAATTTCCAAAAACAAGAAATTTGAAGGGTAGGTCAATAAACAGCCGACAAACTTTCGAAAAAAGTTTCAAAAAGTTCCAAAATTTAAAGAAAAAAAAAGAGTAGTGAGGGTTATTAAATTTTAAATAACTCATAATTTCATCAAATGTATCGGAAGCTGTTGTTCAAACAAAAACCATCCAAAACTTCAAAAAATCCTAGAATTGTTTACTCAAATCGACGCGCTCCGTTAGTGAAGACTGCAATGAAATATTATTTTAAGCCGATGCTGAATGAACTATGACACAGTTTGGTTAGCTTGGATCACAAAAATTCTACTGAAAATGGGTTTTTTATTTCAACAGTCACTTTTAAATTTCTTTTCCCATGCATAATAGTCGATGATTCAGTAGAAACCTAATGAAGCTATATAAATGTTGAAAAACTGTTTAGTTGGCGAGTGACCATGAGACACAGCTGAACTTGTTTCTCAATGATCGCTCACCGACTAAAAAATTCATCTCTGATGGAAAGGACAGTCATTTTCGAATCGATTCTCCAGCCAAAGTTGTATCAACACAAGTTAACCAACCTTGAAGATCTGTCCAATGCGCGGTTGTCGTAGAACCCGCCATTTTGGCGCTCGTTGAAGTCAGCATCGACATTGGTGTGGGAGCGCGACCTCAGAGGTGGATATTCTCGACCATAATAGGCTGACCGAGCTTCAGGCCCACTTTTAGGTTGAGCCGGCTGCCTGGAGTAGGAGCGATCGTTGGCTCCCGGCGAATATCGCTTGTCGTAGTTCATGAGATGACCGGACGACGACGCCAACAGACGACGTGGCGGAGACCGGAGAAGAGGCTGGCCGTAGGTGGGTGGTTCCTCCTTCTGCCGTTTGTGTCCTCTCGCAATTTGTTCTAATATGGAACGAGTTGGCCTCCACCGTTTGTAGGCGCTAGCTGATTTACAACATGACCCATGTTGGGACGCGGCGAGGGTGTGTCCGCAAGCGACGCCTTTGGGAAGAGAAGAAAAAAAGGAAAAGAAAAAACCTTCTTCGCCACTCATAACACTTTAGGCGTTTACACCTATCACGTCGCCTCCTTTGAGTGTGAATTTATTGTCATTCGCATAATACATTCTCGACGCGAATTGCCGTCGCATCGTTAAATAATCAGCGAGACACCTGAGATTACAACTGGTTATTGAAAAGGGGCATGCGTTTAATTTGATCACTTTTCGGAAATCGTTTCATGCGAGGATAGCGGATTAATTGAAACAAAGCAAAAAACTGTCTTTTGGGTTAAACGTGTTTCACATTCTTTCCCATTACAAGAAATCGTTGAAGAGATCTCATATTTACGAGCCACTCCAAGAACGATTGGAAGATTCTTTTTTTGACGATGAAATTTTTGAATACAAATGTATGGTAAAATGTTCAAGTTTGAAAGTTTGAAAGTTTTATTCAGTCTTCAGAGTAGGTTCTCTGCTGAATCATGGAATAATTGAAGAGTTGTTTGTCGGTTCGCGATAATGTCGTTGATCAAGCGTAGACGGCGCGTAGAGCATCTCGCCTCTCTTGTGCTAGTAGTAGACGTTTTTCGAGCGTTTCCGACGATCACTGCTTCTCCATGTAGGAACAGTACGGCGCCCAGCTTGTCCAGGGCTGACGGGCGTCGGATTGAATCTCGGACGAGAGCGGAAATGAAGACCGACCACTCGGGTGGTAGAAATGAGATAATGAGAAAAGACGACCACTCGGGTGGTAGAAATGAGATAAAAATGTTCAAGTTGAATTTCAAAAAAAAAAAAGAGTTCCTTCTGTGAATTTTCTGTGTTGACAAGGGGCAAGCATTTTTCCAGAGAATCCCAAAAACTTGACGGAAAAAACTTATCTTTGTACAAAGGAGCTCAATGCTTTGAATAATCAAGGTTTGCAGGAACAGAGCTCATTTTAAAAAGAAGATAAAAGAAGATGAAATTTTTTTTCTTGAAATTGTTAAAAAAAAAGTTTCCCTTAAGCGAAATTTCACATTCCACAAAGTGTGCATAAAATTTTTCTTACTGACGACTTCTTTTCAAATATTGATCATGTGTTTGAATATCTCTAACTAGTTTTTCACTAGCCGCAGGTCCAAGCTCGTCAGGAAAACTGGAATCTGCAGTGAAACAAGTTGAAAACAGTAATTCTGCTTCTATGCGTGATACTACAGCAATTGGTTCAAAAAAGGATTCCTGAGGATAAAAAAACTTTGTCCTGCTCAACTTCACGAAATCAAAATCCTCTCCCAATTGGATGAAGCTAAGGTCACTTTGAAAAACGGAACACAGCCGAAGGGCGACTTGTTTGCATGAAGCGGACCAGAGCTCTTTTTTTATTGACGACCGTCAGAAAAAGGTAGGAAGTGCAAGGCGGCGCTGGGAAGAGCTGTCAAAGCGCGCGTGAAAAGAAGTGACAAGGAAAAGTCGCTTGGGTCTTCCCAAATCCGACGTTCTGAACAGTTGGTGCGGACGCGATGAAGCTCCTCGTGCTCCTATGTTTGCTGGCTCCTGTCCACACCATGCTATGGCTTCCTTTTGTGAGTTATTAATACTGGGATACTGTATTCTGAGTGTTTCGTTTTTTGATTTTCAGCTGCTGCTTGACAAAAATTTTAATTTTGAGATTTTTTTCAAAAAAGTGGTTTGAGGAAACTTTGATTGGAATCTTCTGAAAAAATTTTTTTTTCCTCATTTTTTTTGGGTTTTACAATTATAAGGTTTCCTGAGAAGTTGAGAAATCAATCTAGATCACAGGTAGAATGAAGCTTCAAGAAAAGTAGCCTTGGCTTGAAGTTTTCACTGTTCGTGGCGTTATGTTGGTAGTACATTAAATTTGAATTTTCGTTTTGTTTGTAAAGTTCCTTCTAACTGCGTTCAATAACGAAAAAAACGAAAAAAATGTATAAATGAGTTTTTTTGAACAACTTAGAGAAATCTTTGAAACCTGTGATTATTTTGGAGCTACAAAAAAAATTATTGAAAAGAAATTTGATGAATTTTTTTCAAAATCAATTTGAGATTGTTTTCAAATATTTCTCAATCTCAGGCGAATTTCGGATCAATGTTTGAAACCATCAAGGAAGCAGCATTCAAACATTCCATTGAAGCTGCCAAGGAAGATCACAACCATTCACCTTTGTCCATTTTTGAATTCGGTCTACCACAGCTTATTTTTAAAAAGACCTAACGAACTTTAGGAAAGGAACTTTTGAATGGTCTGGGAAAGTTCATCTCCAGCTCATTCGAAGAAACTGAAAAACTCAATATTGCCAACGGCTTGAGAGAGATTTTCAACGTCACGACAACACGTAAAAGTTTTATCATAACTCAATACATATTTAGTTCAGATGCTCCAAAACCAACTAGAAAAATTCCGAAAATTGTACCAGTGACAGAGGCTTCACGAAAGAAATTCACGTTTCCTTACACGACGCCTAGATTTTTCACAAGCTCGACACAAACTCCGAGAATCACCACGACTAGAGATCCAAGACCCGATTTTCTTTTTTCCACGACTACAGAAAAAGCAATCATCAAGTTTATAAAAAGCACGACAACCCAAGAGCCAACAAGTTCTACGACAAACGAAGACGGTGAGAGATAAGACCCTTTTCAGTTTAAATATCTTCAAGTTGAGGATACAACTTTTGAAAAGGAAAAAAAAACAGAAATGAATTCAGTTTAATCTTGAAATAAGAATTAACAGAAAAATTGAGAAAACTGATGGAAATGAGGAAAGTCGAGTTTTCAAATGTTTGTTTTCAAAATAAATGAGAATCCCCAATTTACCCATTTTCAAGCGACCATTTTTTCATTCTTTCGTGATATTAAAAGACGAATTGCAAAATAATCTACACACATTGAGCTCGTGAAAGAGAATAAAAGTTGAAAATTCGAAACACTTTTCACGCTTCGAAAAGATATTTCTTCAGGAGACTTTTTGAAAAAATTGGCAGAAATAGTTTGTTTAAATAAATTTCAGTTGCAGAACAGATTTTAGGGATAAGTCAAATAAAACTAAAAAAACATAGTTGAAATCTTCGGAAACTGTGATAATATTTTGTTTAAGGCATCATCCGGTTCACCACAGGATTCCCGCATCCCCCAACTTTCCCTCCGTACATTCCTGAGCCAACAACTCCTCAACCTCAAGCTATAGCTCATCATAAAACGTGGCCTCGAATAACTACAACTCCGACAGTCCCACCAACCACGACACCGAGCACGACTACTGCTACAGAAGCCCCAACGACGACGCTTCCGATGACGACTCCCAAGACTTCTACCTTCACTCTACCCACCCCTTATCCCATCTGGCCGACGACTTCACGACGACCTCCAATCACTTGGAAGCAGATCACTTCTTCTAATATCACGTTGGTTATTGATATAATTAGAGAAATAAAAGAAACTAGCTATAATCGTTTTCCTTAGAATAAGACAAACCGTTTCTACTTTTTTTTTGTTTTGATCTGGCAAAAGAGAGATTTTATCAGTTTCAAATCAAAATGTCAAATTTAACAATCCTTTCTAAACTCTCAAACAACCCAGCCTGCTAGTTTTGAATAAACTTCTTAGTAAAATTATTAACATTTTACAAAAACACTCGCTTCTTGATGGTCAAAGCATTTCAGATCCACAACATCAGCTCCAGAAGTGGTGACGGCAAGAAAATGGATTCCCTGGAAGGTCGTGACGCCAACGCCGCCACTGCCGACGACGACGACGACGACGACAACTACCGTCAGAAGCTCCTTGACTTCTGAAGCTTCTTTGCCGGATTACTTCACGACGGACGATTATGAAATGGCGACTAGTGAACTTATAACCGAAGCTTCTACTACAGTAACAGCTGCGATTCCTCACATCGTTAAGGTAAACTTGTATAGTGTGGAAAAATAGTTCACACTTAAGTCGTGAATTTTTCTGAATATTTACAGACTGCAATTCGAAAAAAAAAACCGTTCATAGTGGTTTTTATTTTGTCATTTTTTTTCTAACTGCGTTGAAGCTTGAAGCAATTTTTTTTTGCTAAGTCGCTTAAAAGAAGACTAAAGTTTTCGAAATCGCATTGAGTAGATTTTTTTTTTCTCAGGAGGTGTCAGTCTTTATAATCTAACTGCAATAGGAAAATAAACCTTTACGGAGAGATTTTTCACGATCGGAAGCTATAATTTCAAGAAAATCTGCACAGCAAAATTTGTCTTTCTTTTCTTCTCGTTTCCGCATTCTTCTTCATTCTTTCCCAGTTTCGATGTCAAACCAATTTCTAGGCTCGAAAATACACAAGACCTCCTGTTTCTGACCGCGTGTCAATCACAACTCCGGCCACAATCTCCCAAAAATGCGAAATTTGCAGTGAGCCAATAATATAATTTTCTTATGAATAGTTTTTTTCTCGCGATCAGAACCTGGAAGCAGATGTAACGTCAGTTTGAGAAGCTTTGAAACGTCGGATCCAATTTTCCAGTACTGCTACAGTCATTCCACAATGATCGACGAGAGCATGCAAGATTTGCTGAGAGTGAGTGGGAAAGTTATCAATTTCATCATTTGAAGGCAATTCAGGACACCCAAACAAGCTCATTTCCAAGCCATGTGACTTGGCATCAATCCGTTCCGCCTGAAGTTCTTCAACTCGTTCAGACGATCATGGCTTTGTACCGTCCTTCTAGATGTCTAGTCATCGGTACGAACCATTTATTGTTAGGGTTTTTTTTACACAGAAAAATACAATTTTTTGGCCTATTGCCATTGTAAGTAGAAATTTTTAGAAAGTACTTTGGCAGTTTTTATCCAATTTTAAAATTTGATGCCATTTTCAGGAGTTTTCACCGGATTAGGACTTCTCGGAGTAGCTGAACATGTTGATTCTCGTGGTATTGTTGTAGCTTTGGAGCATCCAGGATATGCAGTTTTCTGGGAACGCGTCGGTCAAAAGCACGCCAAGAAGGTTTACTCAGATCTAATTCACGATTAAATGAAAAATTCTTCGCAGCTCACCACCGCTCAAATGTCCCGAATTCAAATCCGTACCTCAGAGAGTATTGAAAAGTCTCTGCCGAGGCTTGCCGCAAATGAACCAAATACTTTTGACTTTGTGTTTTTGGTTCGTTCCACCAAAATCCTTGGAAGAAGAAAGAAACTTAAGGATGATTTCAAAAGAGATAACTATTTGGACGACTACGAACATGCCATCCGATTGCTTAGAAATGGAGGTCTTCTTGTGATAAATCAGGTGAGAAAACTTTTCAAAAAATCTTAATGTTTGATCTTAAAACATTTATAATTTAGAACGATGTCAAGAAAAATCCTTGAATAGAACAATTTTTAAATTTAAAAAAACGTTGACTTTCACGTTTAGAACGTTTTGAAGTTTTTTTAGCCGCTTAGTTTTTCAGAGAAAGAGGAAAACCCTTCAAAATTATTTGTAATACCTTGCGATCAATATCCGAGCAAATTTGTTTTAAGCTCAAGTTTTTTTCGAGGAGCTTATTCAAAAACATCACACGTTTCTTAACTTTCATTTGTTTCACTCAGGCATTAAACGGCGGAGGAGTTCTATCTGGAGTTGACAACATGACCAATGAAGACCGCGTTATACGCAATATGAACATAAGAATCAAACAAGACGCCAGGGTGAGTGGCTTTTATCTTTTTCGAATAAGTCCTTTGGATTTTAATCTCCTTTGAGAATGTTTTTGTGGGGATTTTTTTTTAGGTTCGGGCTTCCCTTCTTCCATACGGCGGTGGAACGTGGATCATCTCAAAAAAAGTGAAACGATAATTTTATGTAGAAATTATTATTTTTTTGAATCGCCAACAAAGCTGGTGTTTTTTTGTTCCTTGTCATTGTTTATTTGTCAATGAAGAAAGCTTGATGAAGATGAGAAAATTTGCCTTCAACAACTGAAGTTTGAAAATTGCAATCGACTCACGGCAAAGAGATATTTGTCGACAGTTTAATTGATAATATCGTTTGAAGTTCAATATATGAGGCCAATAGAACCTGAAAACGCCTATTTGATAAAATATTTCCGTTTAAAATTTCAAAAGCTGATGAAAAACAATTAAATATCCTCTTTCCCCTTCAAGCCTTGTTATCGACATTCGACGCTAGTTTTAAGCTGAAACAGACTGAATAACGAAAAATTTTTGTTTCTTCAAAGAAAACTATGAAAAAAATGCAGCGACATAAAGTTACAATTTTTTTAGAATTTGAGCTATTATTTTTTTCAATACATTAAAGTTTCGTTTACCAGTAGGAAAATTCCATTGAAAAGTCTGACCAAAAAGGTCAGGTGTTTCCTGATGACAAATTTCATAACGCATCTTTTGAGATCGTATTGGAGTAACTGGACAATTTCAACGAGCTTCACAGCAATTCATAAGAAAAGATTCAAGAGCTTCATGCAGCTTTGGTTGTAAGCTTGAATCTTTCTAATTTGAAAAAAATAGTTTCAAATCAAATTCTGAGATTTTTTTCACAGAAACGAATCCGCCAAAAAGTGCTCTTTTTTTCAAAAAGTTTCAATATTCTGATGTGTCTTGGAATTTCTCGTGATATTTCATCATCATTGGCAAGCCTTTTTCAAATCACTTCGAGTTGCAGGAATATAAACAAAATCCTGTTTTTCAAAAAAATATTATTTTTTTGTTTGATGTGAAATTTCGTAATGAAAAAAAGAAACCATTTCGAATTTCGCAAAGAGATGACAAACCGGCCCTTGCATGATATATTGTATCTGATGAAACCTTCAAAACCGGCACAAAGGGACAAAGGCGCGAAAGAGGCGCGGAGGTCAACGCGCCGTCGGCATTTGGAGCCTCGCAGTTGTTGCCTCAGAGCGGCGTGCGCGCGGCTTGCGTCGCGGTTCGCGGCAAAGAATCCTCATCTGACGCAATTTCGCGGTTGCAACGAGCGCGTTTTCGAAATTGCTGTCTGCATCAATTTTTTGAACTCACGTGGCTTTTTGTTTCTCTAAATGGTTTCAATGGCGGTTCACGTCAATGGAACGTCCAATCCGGATTACCTCGACAGTTCCCCTGAAGATAATGAAGTAAGTTCATCGATTCGTGCCTAAAATTCAAATTTGAGTATTTTTTCAAGGAGTTAGATGATGAGAAGTCGGAGACAATTTCTGTCGAACCTAGCAGCCCGATGGTTCCTCTCAAAATTACCATTTAGTAAGTTTCGCCAACGAAAGTTTGTTCATTTTGTTTGAATTTTGCACATTGCCTGTAAATAAATTTGGCTCGTATTGATAATCAATTTGATGTTGTTATTCCGAAGAAAGCTCGGAATTTGCTGGTTTTCACCAACATTTTATCTTTATTTCCCTTTACTGTTTGATTTTGTGCTAATATATCCTTTCAGCGATGATTCGGAGAAAGATTCGATCTCTTTGCCTGATTCCTTACCCATTTACCCAAACGGATGGGATAAAAAGATCTTCGCTGAGAGCGGCGATCCAAAGCCTAAAAAACTCGATGGACTTGGTAAGGTTTTTTCAAAGTTCGAAATTTCTTCTTGGAGCGATTAGTATTGTGCTTTTGTCTAATGTCTAAAATTTAAAAACCGCTTACTAGGCCTCAAAAAGTTCTAACCTCATTTGTAACTATCGCTTGCTTGAAAACTTTGCTTTTTGCGTTTTGAGGAAATGTTGCCAAAGTTCAAAGTTTTGAGCAAAATTTAACGCGTAACTTTCCGCTTTCCAAAAATTCTTGGAAAACGTTTTGAACTGACCAAAGACTAACTTTAAGTTTTTTAACAGTACGATACATTTTGATATTTGATTCAAAACTCAATTCATGATCTAAAAACTAACTAATTTTTTTCAGTAAAAAAACATAAACCCTATTTTTGAAATAAGACTGAAGTTAATCTATCCTAATAAGAGTCGCGAGAGAAATTTCATAACTTCAAAAAGATGATAACGAAAAAAACACGCTCTAGTTAAACAAAACTCAATTTTTAACATGTGAAAGTATGCCAGTTTTTATTTGTTTGAATGAATTTTTTTAAAATTGCAATAGAATTCACAAGACTATATATGATTACGTGGATAAAAAAATCACATAAAATTCAAGAATTATTTCTCCAGTTTAATTTGAATATCTTTTTATCAACTAAAGTGATCAAGTTGACAGCAAAAATATATTTTGAGTTCTTCGAAAAAAATTAAATATCCTATTAGTAATATCAGACATTAATATGAAATTTACAGGAAAAAAATCTTGGCGCGACTGCGAGGAACAGAGCCGAAAGTTGAGAAAAAACGGATCGTGTTGAATGAGTTTGGTGTCCCGATCCGACCAAAACGAGCCGATGGCCTGCCGCTTTGCCGCATCAGTTAGTTTTTTTTATGATGTCGTTTGGTTTAGTTCGAGAAACTCTTACATTTTTTGCAAAAATATCCAATGACTGGTTATGAAGATTTCTGAAAAATGAAAGACTCGTAAACCTCCCAACAAAGTTTTTCGTGTAACTTCCAACTTCTTTTTTTTTAATTCATCAAAAACCTCAACTACTTTCCAGTAGGTTAGCCGGATAGTTAAAAAAATAATTTTTTTAAAATTTCGAAATTTGGAAAAAGTCAGTAGCATCTACGATGTGTAAGAGTTTCGTGAAGAAAAGATCGTGTCTGGTGAAAAAAGATAAATTAATAATAAACTAACAATTATATTTTTTACAGGCGAAGTCCGGCAAAGAGTCGCTCTGGCCGATTCACAAGATGGAATCGATCTTCCAGTTCTTCACAATATGCCATCCGAAGTTGAAGATGTAAATCATTTATGAGTTGATCATGATGAGAATCTCTGGTGATTTCTCAGGTCCGAAGGATGATCCGATCAAAAATGATCCGGTGTAAGCGATGTAAGAACCGATTCGTTGAGAAGAACCTCTACGAACGACATTTGCGAGACCGCCATCATGACGATTACGTTATTTATATTGCTGAACAGGTATGTTTTCAGAAAAATTGACACTAGGAATTTATTCAAAAGGAATTTCGAAAAATGATTACTTTTTCTCCATAAGTGCTACTAGGCTTTTTGAATGTTTTTGACGTCAATTTTTTTTAAAAGTTGATTAACAGTCTTATGAGCATTTCAATGATTTATAGAGAACAGCAAATATTATAACGTTTTTTTAAAAAAACCAATATTCAACAAAGACAAGGTCAAAAAAATCCAGATTTTTTTCTGAAAATAAAAAAATTGAGTCACTGTTGAAAAAAATTATTTGGGTTACAAAATCAGTTCAAAAAAATGAAAATTTCACAATTTTAGCGGAAAACTATCAACTTCATCATTTCTTTGAGGTTCTACTTCACTGAAAAAAATTTCCCTGAACATATGTATCTCAACTTTCCAGAGCATACTTATTTCATTTCGAGGTATTTACCAATGTGAAGTAACTGAAAGCAAAATAAAACATCGAAATTTCAAAACTCTGTTGATCACTCTGATTCAAAATGAATTCAGGAAGCTGAAATGGAACAACAACGGCAAGAAGAAATCGAGGCGAATCGGATAGAAGAACTGCAAACTGGAGGCTTCATTCCGCCAGAATCTGAAATTGACGTCGATATCTTTGATGTCAATGTAGATGTGTCAGTTTCCAAGAAAAATTCTCTGAAATCGCCTAGAATCCAATTACAGAATTCCTCTGCCCGGCGAGAACAATGGCGGCGTCGTCCCGCGGTTCGATTCCTTCGGAAGGCTTAAATCTGTCAAAAGACCTTACAAAAGAAAGGTAGTCATTCTTTTGAAACTTCGCTATGAATAAAACAACTTCAGATCTCTCCCCAATGCCCGTTCTGTGACAAGCGATTTCGGAACGAATACTCTCTGAAAAAACATTTTGTGAAGAAACATCCCGAGCTTTTGGAATTCGATCAATGTCTCAAGTGCTTCAAATGCTTGAATATCGATGAAATGGAGACGCATAATTGTGAACTGGTAGGTGTATCTGCTGAAATGAAAATGATGAGAATATTATTTCAGACTTATATATGTTTCGAATGTACTCCTATTCGTAACTTGTGTACAGATGTGAGGTTACTCAACCACCGGAAAAAGTTCCACAGAGGTAAGGTTTTCACAAAGAAAATATAAAAAATATGTTTTTCCAGGCGCAAACTCTGGATTCCGTTGCAGTTTTTGCAATTTGAAGTTTTTGACGCCTCGAAAGCTTCGAAAGCACAAGAAGATGTCCCATGTGTTTACGAAGACTTACCAGTGTCATTTTTGTGAAGAAATTTTCATTAGCGAAGTTGCGGTGAGTCATTTTTCTCAAAGTACGTGTGGGAAAGCTCAGAAAATAAGAGCTAAGAGTTTCAAATTATACTGCTTCTTCGGAAGTTCGCTACGTTCCACTGATTGATACTAATTTAAAAAAATCAATTTTGACTTCTTTTTTTGTAAAAAACTAACTTTTCAATAACTCCGCATCTTCAACTCGAAAGAAACTTCTTGAACTTGAAAAAAATGTCGAATTTTCATATCATAACTAAATTTGCAGGTCATGACGCATGAAAGGGTCCACACAGGAATTATCAAGTTTGAATGCAAAGTTTGTGACTACAAGGCCAATCGTTTCACCCAAATGGAGGTGATTCAACATTTCGAATGTATATCAAGATTTATCCTGCTACAGATACTAATAGGAATTCACTTGAGTTTTGGGGTAATATTGAAAAATGAAAATCAAAGACCATCATCAAATTTTGATTTTTCTGAATTTGGGAAATCTTCTAAAAAGTTCCCTTCAGCTACTTTTTTTCATATACTCTTTCGATGTTTTGGCTAGAAATTTGAACATTTTTCGTAGCTTTATGTAACAGGATTATATCCTACTGACGTTTGTAGTAATCTGGATTAGCGAAATATCAAGAAAATGACTGCGAACCCGGCGACTTTAAAGAAACCTACCAAGCATCGGATTACAGGATCACGCACGCGACGAACACGGCTACGTCTGTGCGATTTGTCAGGAAAAGCTATCGGAATGGTGCGAATTGAAGCATCACACACTGGTCAAGCACGGAGGCTACCTTTCCGCCGACCATCCAACAGGTTTTTGCCGTTTTTTTTTGAAAGCTCTTTCATCTTGTGAAAAAATCAAATTTTCATTCTAGAAAACTGAATTGTGTTGTCATCAAACTCATCTGACTTATCTCATACGAGCTTGAAACATTTTTGAATTTTTAAGGGCCTGAATGGTTCAGTGAATTTTTTTCATGAATAGATAGAAGTTCAATCTTTTCAGGAGTACTTTCATTCAAGATTATTTAATTTTTCGAAATGTTCATTTAGAACATTAATATTAATTTTGTTTGGTTGTGATTTTTTTCACCCCTATACAGAAATTGTAGAGAAAAAAACGCTTAATTTACCGCAAAATTGATTTAAACTTATTTTTTTCGATTTGAGGTAATTATCACGAATGTTCGTTTATTTTTCTTGAAGAAACTTAAACCTAATAATGTCAATTTTTAAAGATTATCAATACAGTTGGGAGGATTCTTCAATTTTTCAAGATCTATGACTTCCAGGAGTCCAAAATATTAAAAAAAATAATATCCAGGCAAAGTTTGAAAAAAGCGCAAAAGTTCTTTTCTTTTTTTCCTCTTCTAGTTTTTGGGAAAGTCACGTGTGAATAAACCAAAATAGGTGCTTCACAGAATGAAAAATGGTCTTAACAATAAGCCTGGGAACAACTGTGAGAAATTTCGGGATTAAATTCTCGGGTACTGCTTTTGTAACGTATGTAAAGAGAGAAAGTTCAAATAGACCATTCTTCCCTGAATCAACGTAATTTTACTCTCAATTTGGTTCAAGAAGCAAAAAAAGAAAGAGTTTTCCCTTTTTGGAACTCAAACACAGAAAGTCTTACTCTTCCACAAAAATTTGGTTTCCAGTTGTGTTTCAGAAACAATGGACGATTAATTGTAGAATTTTGAACGATGAAGTATTTTAAAATTTTCAGAAATCTTTCACTCATATTCATGATTGATTTTTGATTTCTTTTTCAGGTCATATTGAAAGCCCCCGTCTGTGGATTTTGTACAAAGGCGAATGACGGCTTCACGAAACGACTTGGGCAATTTCCATCGACCCTCAGCATGATGATTTCACACATAAGAAGCTTCCTCTCTGCATCCTTGTAAAATTTTCACTTGTACTCTGTAATAACGTTCTCACTGTTTCTCATTCACGAGTCGTCTGTGTTTTATTGTTGAATTTGTTTGTTTTCATCTTCGTTTCTATTTTATTTTTGTTTTCATTCGTATTGTCGATCCGTTGTGAGGCATTTCCACCATTTTGTCGCACACGTGAATCGGATAAATGCTTTTAAACCACAGCAATTTGACAAGGTTTCTGCTTCAAAGTTGAGATTAAAAGGCTTCCGATGGAATTAAAAAAGGTCAGACGTTCAAAATATTTTTCAAGCTATTTTTGAAGTTGGACAGGTGGTTGGGTGTAAAAAAATAGACGAAAAAACATTTGTAGAAAATATCGAGGCTTAGATAGCATGAAGGATCAATTTATCTTATAAAGCAGGATGATGAAATGGTTTTTCTTTCGCGTGCCTTGAGCCTTAATGAATTCCTTCTTCGAGATATAAATCTTCTTAGAAGAAATTGTATTCGTTTTTATATTTATCGCATTCTGCATTGACGTAATGAGAATTGAAGCCAATTCATAGAACAAAAAGCAAAATTCTTACTGGTTTAAAACTGAGAGTTTCATTACTGAAATACAAAAAATATACAAAAAAGTTCAAATTTATTTGAGACTTTTCATTTTTTTTATTGCAAGAAGTTCTAACACTAGGAAAAATTATTCTAGAGAAAATAAGCTTTATCATATTTTTCTTAACTTTTCAAAGATTCAGAGCTTTATATAACATGATTTCTGTCGATTTTTAGACAACTATCGCCGAATTAAGGGACAAAGAAGATCGGGAGTTCATTTATTCTTTAAAAACGAAAAGTTTGGTTAAAACGAATTTAAATATTTCAAAACCATTAAATCATTTTTCAACTGGAGAAAACTTTTGTACAAAATTGGAGACAAAACTGCATTCACGCAGCATTTTCGGAATTAGACTCAATTTACTTCGGAAAAAGTATGGAAAGAAAGTCTGAACTACTTATTTTGCCTATTCAGGTCGAGTTTGAGAAAATAATACTTATTCGAGTCAGCTATAAAACTGGTTCCGGTTTTCAGCATTTCCAATTCCTTCAGTAAAAGGCGTTGCTTCGAAAAAAAAAGTGTATCTATTACGTCTGTGCGGAAGCGACGTCACTCCAGCTGAATGTTGATTTACCTCTGTCGCATAATTTTCTATCTGGACGAAGAAAAAAAGAAAAAGCAAAACGATTAGGAACAAAAAAATAGGGGAAAAAAACGGAAAAGGGAACGCGACGCGACCGCGCCGCCCCGAGTGGGCAACTTGGATGGAGGAGGGCCGACACGAGGCTGGAGAGAAATGGAGAGCGAGAGCGCAACGAGCGGGAAACTCTGTGCACTCTCCGTTTCAACTACGCTTGCTGCTGCGAGGCACCACAGCAACAGGATGGAAGCGCCAAGAAGGCGCATGCGCCTGGAAAAGGTTGGTGTCTATGAATGAACTGGAATGATGAGCCTCATATTCAACTCAAATTGACTTCAATCAACTCCACAGTAACCTCTTTCTTCGACCTCCAAGTCATTTCCTCATTCCCCAAGCCATTTAAAGACGTATAGTTAGCTCATAGCGGCTTGTTGGGGTAATTTTAACCGCTATAAACCGTTGAAACTTTATCTTTGTTTTATTTTAACCAAGTATCAACTACTTCGATGCTCAACTGAGCTGTTTCGAGTCTGTTATCACCAAAAACAGGGTCTTATAAGTAAATTGAAAAAACAAAAGATTTCAGAGCCGCTTTTTCCCAGTTTTTAAAATACGAGTGGTATTGAAAAAAGCTCTCAGATCTAAAAACTTTGATTATCTCTCTTCAATTATCCAACAAATATTTTTTTGATGTGAAAAAGAACAGCTTTTGTGGCAAGCGGATAGGTTTTTTAAAGCGGATTTTGGCTAAGGGATCTTTCTTATTCAGCTCTTTTAGAACCCTAAAACGGAGTTTTGGATAGAATCTTGTTTCAAAGGATTAAAATGTCTGAAAAACATCCCAAATTATGCTTACAAAGTTCAAAATAGTTGAAACGTTTTCAATTTTACGTTTTTTTTTTTGGCTTGACGACCTTGAACGTGTTATTTCATCACTCAGTGAAATTCGCAACAGTTCACTGTTGTTTTTTTGAAAAAAGATAATGACAACTCATTAATTATACTACATTTCGTGTTGCGGTTTTCTTTTTTGTTCGCTTTTTTTTTATTGCGCCAGAACCTCGTTCACCTTTTGCACGGCATTTGGAACGACCTTTTTTTTCATTCTACCCTTTTTTGATCGCTTTTGGCTCAATGAAAAGCCTCTCATTATTCGTTTTTAGAACTCTATTTTGTTTCCAAAGCCGTGATTATATGCTTTTTTGAGCGCTTTTCTTGGAACAATTTCAACTTCAGCAATTTTTGAATGAAAAGGTATCATTATGGTCTAAAAAAGGTAGCTATGAAGTATTTCCAGTTTTCCGAGGTATTAATGTTGTTCATCTTGTGATTTTGCGTTGTATTTCAAAACACTTCTATCTGACTAAGTTATTAGTCGAACAAAAAACAGGTTGAAGAGGTCCGGTCGCAATGTTTTCGCTCCTTTTTTTTCTCTCCGGCTTGAACTTTATCGAGTGTTTTGAGTTTTTCTCACCTCCTAGGCAAAGTTTTTCTTCGTGAACAGTGGGAAAGTAGACAGGTTGATGAGAGAATTGCGTTTTCTGTTTCCCAGGATGATTTTTTTGTCTCTGGGAATTTGGGTATCTATTAATATTCCAACCTTACCGCTGATTATTGTTCATTGCGAGAAAGTTTGAAGAAGAAGTGTTGGGAAGCAAGTTTGGCTTGATCTTGATGACCTTTCATGTTCAATGTCACAACGCCTTCGCTGTGCAGATCTCGACGCTTTCGAAAACATGCACCGTAACCTTTCGAAGAGAAAGAAAAAGGTTGAAATGAAATAAATAAGGATAATCCAGCAGCAAATTCGCCTAAATAAATCAAGTGATTAAATTGTGTGGCGCGTGGATAATCCGTCTTTTCATCCAAATTGCGTCAAAATATCTTGAAAAGCCTGTTAGGGCCATTGTGTCGTCCGCTTCTTCGATGATGCAATATGATAAAAGTCGTTGCAAATATCTCATTCAAGCGAAATATATTGACATTGAAAGGTTTTTCCGCGTCCTTTCTTTAAAAGCTTTAAAATGAAATCCATTTATCCCTTTTATTTCTGAGTGCTTTTTGAAACGAAATCCTGGAGCGCAAAAAATGAAAACATATTTCCTTGGATACGGGAGAAGAACTAAATTTTTTATAATGGCAAAGTGGATTCACGTTCCAGCATCGTTCTCGTGATTTTTGAGGAAAATAATTAAAGAGAATTTTTTTGTTTCCCATGAAATAAAAAAATTCGAATAAATTTTTGATTGGATGTGGAAACAAGACGAAATTGTCATGCCATGCGACGGGAATATCGTTTTTTTACAACGTCCGATTTTTTTCTCGGGAAAAAAAGTATGAAAAAAACGATAAAATTATCTGTATCTTATAAAATTAGCATTAAAAAAACTTCATACGTCATGAATTTGAGAAAACTGACGAACATATAAAAAAAAATTCAGTAGGTCTTTTATGATAAAAAAACAAGTTTTATTTCTGATTTCAAAGCTTTTTAATGTTTTTCAAAAAAACTCCTCCTCTTTGTCAATTTCGATGAGTTCTGATTATAATTTATTTTTCTCATCAGAAATACAGAAAATGCTGGTGAAATTCGAGAGCTTATTGTAAATATATTTGTTTATTCTCTTATCGTTGGTTTTTTAGGTCGGCCTCTACGTGGTCGGCCGGGCGATCGGCAGGGGAAACTTTGCCACAGTGCGTCTTGCACGACACACGATCGCCAAAACCAAGGTTTGAAACGTGTCTAAAAATAGCTGAACGTCGCGAAACGAGCAAAAATAAACCCGAATAAACACGGCACGTTTTTGTTCAGGTCGCACTAAAGATAATCGACAAGTCGACGCTCGACGCGGAGAATATGATCAAAATCGAGCGCGAAGTGAGGATTTTGAAGACGATCGATCATCCTCATATTGTCAAGCCCTATGAGGTACAGTTATTGGACAATTGAGAAGCATTAAAATTATCTGGAGCTAATTATGGCAAATTTAATGATCATTTACATCAGCAAAGTGAAAAAATTGAGAAACGTTCTTTTGAGGAATGACAGAATCAATAAATAATACTATTGATAAATTCAGATTGACAATATACGAAAAAAAAAAGAAAATTCATAAGTCAAATAAGTTGTCCATGGAGCGCGTTTGCTCTTCTAACTACATTTTTGAACAAATCTTCCAATATTGGACCAAAAGTTGATCAAAAAATTGTGATATGGCTTATGTCTCTCCCGTTATGGAGGTTTGAAAAGCAAAATTCGGAACCATTAACGCAGAGTTTTTTTGCACAAATTTCCACGTTTCATGTAAAATTAGCTCTCTAATTAATTCATTTTATCGAAAAGCTAGTAAAAAAATATTATGCCCTCCCCCATGTTGTCCATCGAGCTGACTTGCCTTTTCACTCAGCAAAAATTCATTTTTTTTTCCAGATCATGAGGTCAGACAGGTTCATCTACATTGTAACAGAGTATTGCAGTGCAGGTGAACTTTATGGTAAATATTTTTTGTCTCTTTTCCAATTTTCATTTATTGATTTTGAGAAACCTTAATAGAACGTGGCCGAACGAGTGAAGATATCGCGAGGAGGTGGTTTTGCCAAACAGCCTCCGCCGTGGCCTACCTTCATGAGAAAGGTTTTTTTCTACTTTTTTCAGCTCGACAGTCATTTTTCCAGGGATCGTTCATCGAGACCTAAAGGCTGAAAATATCCTGCTCAGCCGGACAAATGATATCAAAATTATCGGTAATTTTTTTCAATTGGAAGTCTAATAAATTTATCTTTGACTTTAGATTTTGGGTTTTTCAAACGTCCAAGAGCCGAATAACATGTTGAATACTTGGTGTGGATCTCCTCCCTACGCCGCTCCTGAACTGTTGTTAGGTATTGCTTTTTTTCAATTTTTTCAATTTTTCCATTTATTTTTGTAACCTTCTTACGCTGTGTTTTTTTTTGAGTGCGCCAGATTGCTTTCAGAAATGGTAGCAGTTCATCTTGAGAAAATTACCATATTTAGGGTTAAATTTTAGTAGATTTTCTAAGCTTCAAGCAAGTTTTTGGATTAATATTTTGGATCATTTTTCTCATTTTATAAAAAAAATCTACACTCCATTTACACAATTTTCAATAATCTTACTATTCTTCAATTTCAATAATTGTTTTTATGTTTCAACTTGGATTTTATGAATTGCTTCAACTTCAGGAAACTCTTACGATGGTTTAAAAGCGGATATTTGGTCTATGGGTGTCTTGCTGTACATATTGGTTACCGGTGGTTTCCCGTTTCCCAGCGATTCGGTTGATAAATTAAAACGATCTGTTCTCTCTGGACAGGTCAAAATTCCATATTGGGTGTCTGTCGGTGAGTTTTTGATGACTTGAAAAAATGCTCAGATCCATTTTGAGAGCTTCAAAAGCTAGTTATTATCTGAATTTAAAGTTTATATATTTTTTTCTTTTTTTCCGAAAAGCTAGAGAGTTGTTGAGCACGAATAAATTGGTCGAATGATTTTTGAGATAATCCAAAAGCAATCAATTTCAAAAGCAATGCTCTAATTCTTTGTTTTCAGAATGTGCCGATCTCATTCGCAAAATGCTTGTTTTGAATCCGGCTCGGCGATATTCAATACAAAATGTCATACAACACAGGTTTCATATCGTTTTTCATTTTCTTATACCTTTTTGGTTTTTCTACTTTTAATGGTCGCATACATCTTAATCACTTTGAAACCTCGTGGGAAGATAATTTTCATTATTTTTCAACTGCTGTTCACTCCAGTAATTGCGATATCATTCTTTCCGGAGTGCGTTGATTGAATCGAAAAAAAGGCGAAAACAATTTCTCGCTTTTCTTTTTCGATTACTTTGAATGTGGGGCTTGAAGGAACTTTCTCGTCATGATTTTGGTGGCGTAATGCGCGCTTTTGGGGGGAGCAAAATAAGAGAAAGACGGAAGCCTTTTGCAAGTGGTCATTCATCAATATGCAACGAAGGGAAGGACTCTCACGAGCGAATCCGGGTTCGGAAGTTGGTGAAACGCCGCTGTGAAAAAAAAAGACTTTGAAAGCCTGGAAGTGAATAGTTATTTTTTTGGATATGTCGAGGATATGGGAAAAATGAATGAAATATTTTATGTGACTAAGCTCAAAACGATTTTTTCCTTGTTTGTATATTGTTTATTATTTTATAATAATTGTCTAAAGCTTACGTAAATGTCACTCTGACTCTAAAAAAACAATTTTTTTCAATCATCAATCATTTTTCAATCATCATTTAGAAGATTCAAATTTCCATTGAAAATATTCCATAGGTCTGATTTCATTGCAAGAAAGCTTAAAATTCGTATTTTGTGAAGTGAAATTGGTCAGAAAATCTTTTTCGGAAAATCATGAAAAAATGAATTTTTTTGCATAATCCAATGAAATTCCTAATTTCCGAAGTCTTTCAAAGTTATTTTGAGAAAAAAATAAATTTTCCCATGAGTTCAGTCAAACTCATTCTTCGTTTAAATAATAATTCGGCCTTTCACAATGCCTTCTTCAGGTGGATGAATGGTGGAGAAATGAAACGGGTACAACCTTCACCATCCATGCTCCTCGACGCGGTACCATCCAGCTCCCTAGAAATCAGAACAACTTCCAAGTTGAACCCCACCATAATGCTTTTCATGCAGCAACATGGTCGTTGGACTGAGGAACAAATCGTTGAGGTTCGAATATTTTTCGTTCTTTTTGCATAGAAGATTTCTTGCCATAGTTCACGAAATGAAACAGAACTCCCATGTAGACGAAAAACATGACGGGATGATTCCCAAGCTTTATTTTCGAATGAATAAACGTAGCTTTAGTTTGTAGCTTGATTTTCGACTTTTCGCTGCCTGGGGGAAATATCCGGCTTGTCATACTATGGGCCACAAAAACCATGAAATTTGCAATGCAAATTCTCTTTTGATGGATTGGACCTATCAGGAAAACTGTCCGCTAAAATAGTTCTATTGGCTATTTCTGTCCTTTGCCATCGTAAAATCCCTCATAAAGACGGCCCGAATCTTTATCAGTACAATTTGTTGGCCGGAACGGGGTGATGCCATCCAGAAATGATTGGTCTTTGGAGTCTTCAAGTCTAATTTTAGACATTTTCCAGGCGGTGCTCAAAAAAGACTTTGAGAGTCCGATTTATGCGACCTACGAACTTTTATGCGACAAAGTTGGTAGGACGACGGGCGAAGGTAATTTCCAACATTTTCTTTGGGAATAAGTTGTGGTGAATGAAAAAAGCACAAGAACTGGAAAAATTCTCTGCGAAGAATGGCTATAAGATTTTAAGTTTCATCGCAAATTATTGGAAAACTCTAGTTGGCCTTTCTCTCAGTTTTTCATTGAGAAACTTTGAAGGTCCTCAACTTATTACCTGTAAAACTTTAAAAAAAATCTAATTTTCAAGCAGTTTCGAGCAACGAACTAACGTGAACTATGATTCGTATCTACTTTTTGAGTTTATTCAAAAAAATGTTTACAGAATAGTTTCATATGTCAGTGGAAGCCAAATTGCAGATTTCAAACTAGATATTCGTTGTTTGATGTTTTAGCTCCAGCCCAGACGTCTTAGCCCTTTCAAAACGTGTCAGAAAGGGTTTTTTGGTGCAAATTGGTAATTTTCGTAACTCTCCGATTTGAGTAAAATTATGTAAAACAAGTCAATCTTTTTTCGAACCAGTTGTCAGTTTTTTGAGCTTTGAACTTGGGCAGAAACGTCTTTGCACTTTTACGATGCGGCAGAAAAAAGGGAAAGAAATAAAATATGTCTGGCGGGCTCAAGAAGCGTGTAGAATCTGAGATGTCCGCATGAAATATCCTGAGGGGACCATTCATTAAGCTTCCTCAAGTCGATGAATAAAAGATGAAGTTGTGTGTCGCAGGATCGCACGATGACCATCCAAGGCGCGGCTCCCGCGGCTCCATTCTCAGCGGAAAGGCAAACATCGACGAGCCGCCGCTCACCCCGACCATTTCTGCCCACCAATTAGCACAGCTCAATTTGTCAAGTCCCGACTGTGTACGTTTTTTCTCCTTCGAAATATTACTTTTTTGTCGTTTCGACACGGGAGCAAACAGAAAAGTTCGACTTCAAAATACGGACGCGGGTGGTGGAGTTAACTTGTCGGGGATCACTGTTAAACTTCTTCCGCTACTACCTGGAGCATTTTTGCTCTCTTTTTCGAAATCGTTCCTCTTGCATTCGCATGCAATTTTTATCTTTTTACTGCTTGCCCAAAAAGAGCGCAGACGGGCTTGGCTTCTCAAATAATTGAAAAAAGCTATTGCAGCCTTCACTCTTCGAAAAAAGCTGAAAGGAAAGTTATAGAACTTACCGAGACCCTTGCAAGAAAACAAGTTGATTGTTTTGCTCTTATGAGTTTATCAATTTCCTCAGAAACTGATTATCGAATTAACAATGTTTGGAGGCTTCCGACTAACTTTCAATTAATTAAATTTGCTTACGATTCAAAGACATACTAATTGTTCTGCACTGGAAACGACAATTTATTTTAAAACTTTACGATTGACGTCTGATTTTAGAACAGCTAGATAATTTCCATGGCGACATCTCAGCAATAGTTACAGTAACTGGAAGTACTTGGCTGTTCAATTAATTAAATCTGCTTCTAAGTGGAAAACATACTGATTGTTTTGTACTCTTGTTCATAATTTCATTATCAATTTAAAAATCTCGTAATTAATCTATGAACAGTCTGAGCGACTTTTGAACAAGAACTACAGTATTTCGAAGCACATGATAAGTTTTTTCGAATGATTCAATCAGTTTCTAATTGGAAAACATACTAATTGTTTTGCTCTTGATACGATTTTTATTATTTGTCCAGTTAGCTTCTGATTTTATAAAAATCAGATAATTTCCATGGCAACTTTATGACGAAAGTTACAGTACGCAGAAATCCTTCACTCATGTTTAACTGGAAAGAAAAATCAGCTTCTAATTAACAAACATACGAATTAATGTCGTTTAGTCATAATTTTAAAGCTTCAAAGTTTGCGGACTTTCGCATAGAGTCTACTTCCTCATTCGAGAGAAAAATGTTCTGAACTCTAAAAAATTTTTAAATTTTTCTTTTTCAAACACTCAAATAGAGATGAAGATTTGGATCATTAATAAAGTCGTAAAAGCGTAAAAGCTTTTCGATTTATAATTCATTAACCTCCTGGCTTCTCCGGAAATCTCCTTCTAAACGTTCTGCATTAATGGGATTTCCGGGATCTCGTAGCTTCAAAAAACACTACAAAACTAATGGAAAGCTTTGCATTAGATTAGGAGCAATAAAAACATGAGCTGATTAGTTTTTCGGGCCCAAATTCTAATTCTATTAACGTGACGTGCGATCTGATTAATATGCGCATCCAATGAAAGGATTACGAACATGAGTGCGTGGGCAGAAGCTCATTCGAGGCCAGAAGGAGGCGAGAGACCAGGAATTTATCGTACTTTGGGGGTCCTGAAAGCGGAGAAGTCCCGGGAAAGAAGATATTACTGAGCAGACATCTCGACGAAACTTGATATCTGCATGACCGCTCAGTCTTTTTCTTCCGTTCGTGACTTTTGGAACACACGAGGATGGGAAAATTCCCATTTTCTTTGAAGAAAAGGAAAATAAAACTGTGTTGTCTGATATAATGGCTTTTTTGTAATGCATTGGAACTGTAAATAAAGTAATAAAATTTTCAATGCCGAACAATTTTTCAAAAATCAATCAGAAATTATACGATGTTCTGGGGAAATCAATCTGATTCATAAATTTCGTTCCGGTGAGTTTTTGAATACAGCACGCATGTAAAAAAATAATCATCAGAAAACTTATTTCCATACTGCAGAAACCAGTTTTTGAAAAAAAAAATTCTAGAAGAGCTGAAAAGATAACTGTATTGATTGATTAGAAGTTTTTTTGATGGAAAAAAGGCTGAAAACCATTCTCAAAATCTAAAAAAAAAAGAGCTCCGAAAAAGATTTCCGCAGAAGATTTTTGATTTCCATGTTCACCAAGGTTGAAAAATTAAAGGAAAAATGCCCCATTCCAATTTCCAACCGTCAAAAACACAATTAATCAAAATCAAAGTCATCTAAATTCAGGATTCCGACGATTCTTCAAATTCCGATCTTTGCGATGATTCACCATCCAGTTCATTATTACGGCATAAGGGTCATGAAAAACAATTTGGACTGGCAGCAGGTCTCGAAGTTCAAGGGAACAGGAACGAGCACAGGTTAGCGGTTTTTGATCTTTTAATCTCCTTTTTCGGTCAGAGGACCAGTCTGCGCGACGGGCACGCCGTGCTTATTAGCTTAGTTCAGAAGAGTCAGGAAGAAAGTACTTGATACTTTGGTCACAGAGATATAATGAGCTGCCGTCGGAAGTTGACGGAGACTTTGAGAAATTGAACGACACTAGAAATGTTAAACGGGTTCACGAAAAATGTATTTTATCAACGAAAAGAAATAGATCTATTGCTTCCTCGGTATTTCTCATCTTAACTTAAAGTCTCATTGAATACTTTTTTTTCGAAATTGACTCATTTTTGCAAATTTCCAAAATTTTTTTGAAGTTTTCATTTTTCAAGGAGGTCAAATTGAGAAAATTTGGACAGAATTTAAGAATCATCATGATATTTTTGAAAAATTCCAAAGGAAATATTTGCTGTCCAAGAAAGTTCAGTAAAAATTTTTTGACGGAGGTCTCTCGGGATGAAATAAACATTAAACGAAAAGAAAGTATCTAGACTATTCGCTGGTTTTTCCTGGCTAGCAATAAATGAAGTTCGGAATGAACAATTTCGGGATTGCTGATAAACTTTAAAAACAAATTTTGATCAGGAATGACCAAGCTCTCAAAAACTCATTAACTTTCAAGATGAATAAGATAATTCTACCTTGAACTTTGAGTTTAAAACCTGACTTACAGAAAACTTTTTCAAAGCGACCAAAAATACCGTCAAACTTTGAATTTCCAGGAGACACACGTTATGTGCAAGCGAGCAAATTCTGTCACCGAACATGATGGCGCAATTACCGGCATCAACCTTCTACCAGAACTCTCATCTGAATGCTCCGATGTTCGGTGGAATGAGCACGATGCCAGAAGGCGAGGCGGCCAATTTCATGAATCCAGTGATGCTCCCGACTTTGGGAAACATCCCGTTGACTGAGTACGCCCAGATGCTGCCAGTTCCTAACAGTCAGTTCATTTGAACTTTCCCTCAAGGATATTTTAAAAACTTGGTTTTTCAGACGAGAGAAGAGCGTCGGCAGGAGAAACGATGTTTCCAACGAGTTTAGAACTTCAGCAACATTTCAGTGGACACAACCAGCTACCTACGAGCTCTCAAGCACGGGCGACAGTTGAGGAAGAAGGAAAAAGGTTTGTCAATTTCCCAACTAAACAGAAGTATTCTTTCAAAGGCTCAGAAAATCTTGGAGAAAAGCGAAAATCCCTTTTGCATCCATTACCCTAGCATCCACAATTATAAGTATCGTAGACTAAAAAAAGATCTTACCGACTTCTTTCACAAAATACAACATATTTTAACTCCATACAGATTTTAAAGAGAAAACTTATGAAACTTGAAAAAGTTTTCTCATCCGTCACCCAAGAACGATCTCAGAAAGTTGAAGAATGATGATAAAATGGAAATCCCTCACAATTCCTTTTTTTCCAGCTATCTCAATAAGTTCGGAGGAAAACGCAACACGGTCCACTGTGTTGGTCCGACTCCATTTGTGAATCCACCGACGTTAACTCCACGATACGCGAGAAGTCCTTACACAAAAGTGCCGCCAACAGAAAGGTTTCTCAATCATGAATTTTGCACGTTTCAGCGATGAATATTTCAGGAGAAGTAGTTGGGCCTCGCCAACGCTCTGCTCACAACAACAGAATCATTTGGAGAAGTTATTTCGGCAGTCTTTACAAGGTGAGGAGAGTCTTCCAGAGAGGTTGAGTTCTAATCTTCCAATTTTTTTTTCAATTTATAGATCGCTGCGGAATCCTAGCCTCAAAAGAATTTTTATTTTTAATCTTTTTTTCGATATAATCAATGTTTGGCAAACTTCGAGCTCTTTTTTTCTGCATCTTCGAATGCGCAATTTATAATTTTACAGTTTTCTAAACTTTTTTTGAGACTTTTTTTGACAAAAAAAGCCTGGACTTTATCGAATATTTAAAAGATCCTGTTTTTCCAGAAATATTTTTTTCAAAAAAAGGAGCAGTAAAAAAATCTCAATTTTTTTCGCGCTTGAAAACTCATTTTCGAAACTTCGAGAAAGATCGATTCATTATAAAATGAATCAAAATTGGAAGTAAATAGCTTAATAAATTTATCCCTTAAGGCAACAGCGAACTTCTTCCGATCCAACAATTACGGAAGGAATTTCAAGAACTCTCGTATGGATGTGCACAGTGAGTCTTTGTATCTTGTGACTAGAGTATCCAGAATTTTATTTCCGCATGTTTCTGCTCACATGACAAATTGCTCAAGAATTAGCCCCAATCGGTTCCAAACAGCCGTATTTAAGGTCGACGACTGAAACGACATCCTTAGCCTGTCCTCAGATCTCCATAACCGACGAACACAACCGCCAACACAGCATTGCTCCCAGCGCCTCGTCTTTCGATCCTGTCAGCATGTTCGAGCAAAAAGTGAGCCTTTTTCACTGAGCTGATCGCTATAAAAGGATAACTTTCAGGCAAATGAACTGGTTTTTGGCCAGCGGCCAGCAACTGTCATTGGCTTCTCTTCTACATCCTTTTCAGGAACTTCAACACCTGAACAGACTGCTCGAAGCATTGATGACAGGGTAAAGGTGAGCGAAGAGAATAAGTTGAGAAAAAAAAATGTATACCTCAAAAGGTGAAGTTTGTAAATTTCCCTGAAAACACCCGGGCAAACGGAAAAAAGTAGAAAAAGTTTGGCGACATTGCAAAAAAATCCAGTGCTTTCCTTCAGCTTCATTTTTCCAAAAAAAAAAACTACCAGAGATTCAGAGCTGCTCCGACCCCTATTCAAAGCGCACAATCCCTTTCCTCTATGTGAAATGAAACCAGGAAGTGCCAGTACTTGACCAAAAAAAGAGATTGAGCGCCTTTTTTTCTTCCGGGCTTCATGAGAAAAGCTCATTTTTCATGTTGCAGAGTTTTGTTTCTTCTCTGCCCTTCAGCGACATCATCGAAGAATTGAAAAACAGCTTGAATCGACTGAAAATCCCGTTCGAGGAGAGCAACGAGGTCGTCTACATGGACCAAGGTTCGTTTCTGGACTGAATATGAGGAAATTGCTGTTTCATCAGTTGATTGATAAAAAAATTATCATAATGACGAAAGAACTAAATTTGGTGTAAGATTTGAAACTTTTCAATATCTCAAACATTTTCTAAACCTTCAGGTGAAGATTTTTTACACTCGCCGCTGATTGTAACTGCGAAATTGTATTCTTGATCGATAAAAATTTAAGAAAGTACTAGAAAGTTTGATTGCTCTTATCTTCTAATAATCAGGGTAAAGCGATTTTGTAGTGAGGGAAAAAGTCATCTTTGACGCAAAAGGCACATTTTATTAGGTCTTCTATTACCTGAAAACTAAAGATTTTGAAGAATCTACAGCCTTTCTTTGGGCAGCGATTTTTTCTATACCGGTGTAGTCTGGAAAGTCAACATTTTTTTTCTAGAAATGCGGAGACTTTCATTGCCAACGGGTGTCGAAATCGGAGTGGCCGTGCTGCCTCCGGAGCAGAAGTCTCACGTAGAGTTCGCGATTCTTTCCAACGATTCGCCGACTTCCGAACTTCTTTGCGACCAGCTTATCAGCCGACTCCGCATGATTGATCCAAACTCTACAGCAGAATAAAAAGAAATTTGTGAAATAATTTTTCATTTGGGTATGGTCCAATACAAGCGTACGGTTAAACTTTGAACTCTCCTCTTTTTTTTTCTTTCTTCATTTTGTGCCATTTTTTCCCATCCCGCCAATCCAAGTATTTTTGAGGCCAATAGTCTTCACGCCAATAGTCCAGCTCAACATTCCAGATCCACGTCATGTCCAAAATTATTTAGAACCTATACTTACCGAGCTTCAACCCATTATGATCGAATTAGCATCTTTTCCGAGGTTCAGTCTTGCAGGTCTGATCAGCTCAATTTTCCCTTCGTTTTTCGCCAGACGTCCTTATTGGCTTCAATGTCGAGAGCTCGCCCAAAATTGGCGCTTTTTGAGGGAAAAAAGGGGATTGAGGAATTGCAGAAAGTTCTGAGGAATCTCGAAGTTTTCGTTTGAAGTCTAGGAAAATACGGTTGAAAAAACTTGAGAAATGAGATAAGAGAAAGAAATACGAATACTGAGCTGGCATTTCACACGTAGACCGAAAATAATTCCAAATTGAAGTTTTTTAAGTGTCTTGTTAGGTACCGATTATTTTTCAACAAGCCAAATGTAAAAATAGATTCGAATTTAGTTGCCAATCTATCCATTTTCAAGTGATAAAAAAATTTGGGTAATTTTCATTAGACTTCTTTAAAGTTTTATTTTTTTTTGTGAGCCATCTTTCATTCCATTTTTTTGTTACTTTGTATTTCTCAAATTTGTTCATTTCATTGTTTTTTTGTTAGAAATAATATAATAATAAGGTAACTGAATCTCATGGTGATTTGTTTAGTTGTTTTTTTTTTTTTTCGTTGGTCTTTCGGTTTTTTTCTTGCATAGTTTTCGTTTAGCTAACCTTCTTTAATTTTTTTCCATTATTTTTTTCTTTACTTTCAAATATCCCAGAAAAAAACCTCACGCGTAAATCCCAGACACGATTTTTCTAATCGTGCATCCCAATGAAGCCAGGTACCTTAATTCAATACATCTAAGTCAACAGAATTCTATGACTATTTCATTCTACGTCACTTTTTTCTTTTTTGTACAGAATTGGTTTTTTCCTGTTTTTTTTTCTTTTTTTGGATCACTTAGCAAACTTTTCTGAGTAAAATCTATAAATTTTCAAACGTGTCAGGGAACATATTTGAAATAAAAAAGGCAGTGAAGCCTTTCGACAAAATTTCTTGCAAATGGAGGAAAGGGGAGTTTTCGGGTTTGGTTTTTTGAAAAAACGTGAAGAGTTTGATTCCAGTTTTTCACGAATCTCTAAAGCTTTCGCCTGAAAATAATATTTTGGTCGCAAGTTTCAAAAAAATGAGGGAGTAAGGCGCTTGTTTTTTTTTTCTTAAAAAGTGGACTTGATAACAAAAAACCTACCAGGAACGTCCTTTTGTTTGCAAATTGTTGACTCGAGGTGCAAAACTGAACAGCTGCTCGAGAGGAAGCGTCAAAGAGCGCACGAAATTTCGAAAAAAAGAAGGTCGTTGGAAATTTTCGAAAAGCCGGGGTCAAAGCGCGCTACGGACCAAGCTGCCTGGCGTCCCCTCCAGTCCTTATTATCGATTGTTGTGAGGTTTGCACCCTTGGCAGGCCTCAGGAGGTTTGCATAGTGATCTTTAGATGAATCATCATGTTCCGTTATATCGATTTGAATCGATAAACGCCCATAAACGTCCAATTTTCCACAAACTTATTGCAAATTATGAATGAAGCCCTGAATATGTTTATAAATTTTGCAGCTTCTCCATTTGAAAAACATGTTTTTCGTGGCGTTCGGATTTTGTTTAAAAAATATCAAAAAATGGTCAAAATGGTTCAAATATGAAGAGAACTTGTTTTTTCCATATGCTTTTAATGTGTTTCCAAAGCGAAGCATGCTAAAGTTGATTTAAAAAAACTCTCATTGACATAATTGAACTATTTCAGTCCATAAAAGTGGTCTTCCTTGCAAAAATATTATGTAGAGCCCGCTCGAAGCGGTTTTCCATTCAGGCTCTCTACCAAGTTTTGGCATTCATTTCAGTATTAAATTTTTTCGAGTTTTTTATAACTTTTTTTTTCATAATACGAGTCAAAAAAATGTTTCTTCAAAGAGTAAAAGTTAACTTACACCTAAAATTAGATTGCAACGCTTTTTGCAGAAATTCGCTCTATAATCAGCTGGTTGATATGATTATGCCCTTTGTATAGGGCCTAATTTGATTTTTTTTTCAAATTATTTTTTTTCTGCATGTTTATTTTCGCTTGTTTCATTGAAGATCAGATACGCTAGAAAAGCAATTTATTAATGTTTGTCTGAAACATACTGTTTCCTTACTGAAAGTTCAAAAAGGCTTCATAACAAAGGTAAACTGATATAGACAAATAATACATACTTTCAAAAAATTGGTCAAAAAAAAGCTTCTTTTGCCAATTTTAACTCCTTAACCCTATCGCAGACTACGTTATGTCAAAGACTTAATAGGCCAAGGTTTCAATTTTAATAATGTTATCAGTTAGCAATTCCATTTCTGAGCTGTTTTTAAGAATCCAAGAGGTGTTAATAGTTGTAGCAGAGCCAGTATTGATACAAATGAAAATTTCAATTCGTTATCACAAAAAAACTGTTCATAGCTTTATTTATTGCAAGATTTATAAAACGAGTGCTCTAACTTTGCTATTTTTATTTTCAGACCACGCCCTCAACATTTTGTTCCCAAGAGCTTCGAAAAATCCGACTTATCTCAAGTTCATTCTTCCTCTCACAGCTGTAAAGTTCAAAAGAACTTTCTTTTGTTTTGATGTCGCTTCGAATATTATTTCGAGCTTTGAAATTAGTTACGCAGTCCTTTATTTGCAGCTATAGTCCTTCACTCAGAGAAAAAAATGTTTTTCTTTTTGCAATTTCACGTAATGAAATCATCGAATGATGAATGAACTTTCCTGATTTTTTTACTTGAATATATTTCTTATCAACTTAGAGTAGATAAGCACATTTTCTCGTAATCCTTTCAATTCGCATTAGAGAAGCCACAATTTTCCTTCTTTTTCGAAATACATTTGAAAGTTTCAGGTCGGTTGTCCAATCAAAACGTTCCCTTTTCAAAAAATTTTGCGCTTAATTTTTTCTTTGGATTCGAATCAAACTTCAAGCGAATTATAGGAATTTGGAGACCTTTTTTTATAAATTTTTTGTCACTCTCAATTCTATTTGCATGGAAAAAAAGCTTGTTGAAAGCCTAATATAAGAGTTTTTCATGTGTTCAGCTTGCAAGGCTGCCCAGCCTGAGCTTTTTTTCTCTTCATTTTGCACAAGAACGTTGTGGGCTCTTCTAAAAATTGGTTCTCGATTGGTGAATCTTTACTAGAACGTTTACTAAACTTCTGAATTTTATTACTGAATTTGAATCATCGATGCGAATAGGAAACAATTTCTCAACAAAGGAAGTCAAAAAGTTCACTTTTTTTAGATTTTTTTATTCTGATGAATCACCCATTTTTCCTCGTGACTACAATAAAATTTTTTCAGTGTTCACAAAAAAGTTAGGTGAGAATAAACTTCTGATTGTGAGATTCACAGTCAGTCTGAAGTTTTCGACAGCCTTCGCTTGCTTTTTCGAATAAATTTAACCCGGAATTGTTTCATTTTCATTTTTTCCCGGTATCTAAATAGCTTTTGAACGTTTCGAGGCTTTTCTTCCTTTGTCGACCGTTTTCAAAAACTGTGAAGAATTTTTTGCCGCAAAGCATGTCTCAACGCGTCGTAGGCCTTGAACGAACGTTTTCATGACTGCACAAAATTTTAAAAAAATCACCGTTTCAGAGCGACCGAAATTGCTCTACTTGTTTAAAAAGGTATTCTGAATCAGAAAATGTCTATTTTTTTATCGGAAATTCAAAAGACCCGAGAGGCCTCATCAATATATGAAACTCGTTTATTTAGCTAATATCCTTTCTGAGAATGAGATCTTGCCCTTTGGTCGGGAAACAAAAATAGAACGGCATACTTAGTTGAGAAGCAACGTAACAGATTGGAATTTCCGTCAACAAAATCTCCGAAATGCGTCTATTTTCATCAAGTTGCAGAGGCCCCTGAGCCTCATCATTCTTATTTGTCCGTCTTTGACGTTCTTCGCGGATATTTAAGTGTTCCTCTCTTTGGACTTGTGCGTTTTGAGGTTTCCTATTGCTTTTTGAGACGCTTTCGCTAATATTTTTGCAAGAAATAATTTTTTTGGATCCACTTAGTTTAACTTTTTCAGAAACATTTTTTTCACTCAAAATTTGGTTTTTTTCACGTTTCTTTCTTTTCAACTTCCAATCAGAATCATGAGCTTTTTTTAAAAAAAGCTAGAAAAAAATTTAAAAATTTTTCACACAGATATTTTTTTGTGAACCGAAGTGAAAAAAACTTAGAAAAAAATCTTTACTTGGGATCTTTCTCCTAATATAATATAATTTTTTTGAAAATAGGGACACTTCATTTCAATGAATTTACAATCACGACCGCTTTTTTTAATTCACTTTTTCTATTGATTTTTTTCATGAAAGAGAGGACAAAGGAAAATTCTCGAACGCTCGTGTCAAAAAAGAGATCATTGATGTCACGCCCAACAATCAACAAACATCTGATCCTTCACAAAATGAGAGAAAAAGTTCGAAATACGTTTGTTTGCACGATCTTCTTTGTTATTTCACATAAAACTAACCTTTCTGTTTACCGGGCTCGTTTTTTGAAATGAGATTCTTCTTATTTCACCGCTGATTTTGCCGTTTGCAAAAGGCGGTTGTTGTTAAAGTTTTCAAAAGCCCAGAAATTTTTTTCCTTGACTCTTTTTTTTCTTCTTGACTCAACACCGATGTTCCCCATGTTTTCACAGTTCTAAGTTTATCACTTTCATTTTCCATTCTCAGTTCCTAAGAACAACGTTTCAGTGTGAGGGCATAAATCTACTAGAAAAAAACAGACATAGCATGACGGATCAGGTTTCGGTGACATAAAAAGAGATCAGTTCCTGGACGTATTCCGTTTGGAAGAAGATTCCAGAAAATTTTTTTGAATTCCAGAGTCTAAGCGCAAAAAACAAAAAAAATTATCGAAAGTTTTTCATTATTTTTTTAATTTTGAAATTGAAATTTTTCTTTTTTTAGCTTTTTTTCAAAAAGATAAACTCAAAAACAACTTAAATTTTTTTGTGAAAAAGCTTTTAGTTCTACCTTGATTTTTTTCGAACTGTTTTTCTTTTTTTCTCTTATTTCTTTCTTATCAGCACTCTCATACAATAAGAAGTTCAAAAAAAGGGTTTTTGAAAGCAGAAAGTTTGATTTCTAACAGTTCTAGCAAAAGTTCAAATAATTTTCAATCGGAATAGACCTTGTTGGTTTACAAATAACTTTATTTCCAAAAGCTTTCCAAAAAAATTTCCAAAAAAACATTTTTTTAAACTTTTATTTCCATCTCAAGTTTTTCCGAATAGAGAGAGAAAGTGAAAAAAGAACTTTTGTGCCTTTCATTGTTTCCGTCTTATCAACAATTTTCTACAACAAAAGAGTTAAAAAAATGATTTTTGCAAGTGAAAAATTTAATTTCTAACGATTTCAGCAACATTTCGAATAATTATCGATTGAAATAGACCTGTCCTGGTTGGCGAGAACCCGTGTTGTCGTTTGTTTAGAAGTGTTAGGAGATCATGGGGGGAGATCATGCGTTTGTTTTTCTGATCATTCTTGTTGGCGCCAATCCCTGGTCCATATGGTTCCTGTCTGCTACTCTCATTCTGTCCTTCCTTTCTTAGTGGTTATTGTGGATCTTTTTTTCTTTCAAGGTGTTACGTTTTTAGACAGTGTTTTCGTTTTTTGGAGCGATCATAGATTTTTTGAGAACTTTTCAATGAAGGTTCTTTTCGCGGAGTATTTTCTGAGTTTAATAAATTTTTTCGTAACAAAAAAAATTACAAAAAAAATCAATTTATTTTTTTGAGACTCAGATTGAAAAATTCAAAAAAATTATGAGATATCTATTTTTTTGCCCTTTTTTTATAGGTAAAGTTCTGAATTTTGCCGCTATTTTTAACATGATAACTGTTTGAAATAACAATACATAAATTAGGCAATATTGGAACATTTTTTTAAATGAACGTTGCTCGAAATTTTTTTCGTTGGATTGAATTATTGAAATATCTGCGAGGGGTTGATTTCAATTTTTGGATGTAATTCTGTTTAAAATTTCCCGTCTTGCAAAGTCATTCACCAATTTATAGACAGATAGATTTGAGCCTTGAGGTTGCGTAGTCGAACTTTGGTTCCAATCTTTGAAGTCGGCAAATATTTGAGAAAAGTCCCATCATTTCTTCCCTACCAAATTTTAGCTGCAAATGTCTGCTTCCACAGTCCAACCGAGTTCAATTTCACGTTAACCTCCCAGGTTTTTCCACACTTTTGAACTTTTCGTTCTGTTTGCTGACAGAACCAAACGACACGATGAACAATTGTCTCCAAACGCCTTATCATCCCATTTCTCGCGTAAAACTTCACGAGAATCTGCCTAATTCCTCGCTTGCCCTGGATTATTACCGTTTTTATGTTCTAATCGTTTTCGATTACGCTCATAAAATTGTTCTCGTCTTTTCACCTCTACCTAAACCCAAAACAAACAGCAAAGAATCAGAATCAGCACGTGTGAAAGTGCTCCGCGTGAGGATTCTTATTCTTTTTTTCTAGATGAATAAAAAGGTCGATTTTTTTCTTTTTTTGGAGGGAAGGTTCGGGTTTCTTTTTTTCAAAAATAGAATTGAATATGTCCGTCGTTGTTGGCTTGTTTTTTTCCTCCATTGGATTTTTTCAACCCGGACAATACATTATTCTTTTTTTCAGGAGAGATGACTGACGCACGCAAATCGGCGCCTTACAAGAGGAACCCCGGAGAGCGGTGAGCTTTTTTTTTCTCATTTTTTTCTTTTTCTCTTTTTTTGGGGCGTTCTAAAAAGGCTCTGGCACCGGGATTGCGCAGATTCGCATCTGTTCTTTTTTCACTGCTCATAGAAAAAAGTGGTAGAAAGGTAAATTTTTTTTAAAGGCATCTGTCATGTTTTGGTGTCCAGTTGCAATGAACTTTCCGAGTGAAATTCACAAAATGCAGGGTTTTCTCTTCAATCGAAAAATTTTTTTTCGTGAAAAAGTGAAAAAGACACAGTTTTTTTTAAAGGCATCTGTCATACTTTTACATTGATTATGACTAAATTTAAGAGAAAGACAAAAAATTTCTACGAAAAAAATCAGAGAAGAAAATATAAGCGAAGGTTTTCTGCCAGCTCTACGCTTAAAAAAAGTATGAATTTTTTCTCTTTATCCTTGCGACTATCTATTTTTTTTTTCTTAAAGATGCTGCTCTTAAAGTCTCATTGATTAGAAATTTTTTGGCGATTTGATGAAAAATGGGAAGTTTTATCGTCTTTGAACAAAAATCGTGGGAACTGATAATTCTCATATTTTGGAACATGGAAGTTCGAATTTTTGCCTTGTACGCCTCTGAAATCTTTCTATGTTTTTAAATTTCGAAATGCAAGAATTTCTTGTTCGAGTTTTGATTTCGAAGGAAAACTCTCTTGAATAGTTTCCAGTAATGGAGGAGTTCGCCACGCAAAGTAGGCCTTTTAGTCACACCTGAAACCTTTCCGTTCTGTTCAAAACGGAAAGAAAAGAGTAAAACTTTCTCATGGTGAGGTTCCCAATCTCATTCTCTCAGCACATTAGAGCCATTTACGGCTCTTCGAACCGAAAAGAAGTAGTTCGTATCGGTAACGACGTACCAAGACGTGTAAATGAACAAAAAAGTGCACTCGATTGGACCGACAAAAAATGATGGCCTCCATAAATGCACGGTTGGACTGTGTGGGAGGGGCCAAACCGAAAAAAGTTCCTCGGCGCCTTCTAAAGAGCCATTCGATGACAGCGATCGTTTTGGAACACGTTGTCTTTCGCTTTTCCCTTTTTTTCTGTTTTCTTGTTTTGTCTGAGGAAATTGAACTTTTCCGAGACTCTAGAATATTACTTCCTGGCGGTGAAACTTTGGAGTTAGAAAAATTTCAACATATGAGTTTTTGTTTGTCCGTCCTTTTTTGGGCTGATATACCTCATGACTGATTTAATTGCTTTGAAAAATTATTTAAAGCGATTAGAATGAGTAACTCAAAACGAATGAGGCAGAATCTTCATTTGAAGTTGCCATAGTCTCTCAGACACAAGAGTCTTTTCCAGGGAAGTATTTGAGAAAACTTCCAGACGTTCTGAAGAAACTTTTTGAGAAAAAATCCCTCTTCTTTCAAAGATAAAATTGAAAAAACAAACGTTTTTCTTGCCAGACACCTTTTTTCCAGAAACCTGCGAAATTTCTCGCTATCACGCTTTTCCTCACTTTGTTTCCACAATCTGCCCTATCGCTTCGAAAATTATCCCTTTTCTTAAACGTTATCTTTTAAAACACTGCCATGAGTCAAGTTGAAAGGGTTTCCAATTCCAAGTGGTCAATTTGCTCACTTTCTGCAATTCCAAAGAACCCACAAATTGATTCGTTTATTTTTCAAACTCAACTTGTACTACCCTATTAGTCTTCGTTGTTTTCATCCTAATGATAAAAGTATAAATAAATCAACAGAAGGACTTAAAAATGGCGTCAAACAGCGCAGTTCCGTCGGAAAGTTCTCATTCAGCGCCGCATCAGTTAGACATGCGGAATCCGTCGGAGCGGTAATTTCTTTGAAAATTCTATTGAAGTTGGAATTTCAAGATTTTTTATGATTATATTCTTATAGCTATTATTCATTTTTCAGAGTCTTCGTGAACCGTTCGCTGAGACTCGAGAAAATCCGACATTTCGGGTTCGACATGGACTACACCCTAGTCCGTGAGTAGTTTCTCTCTCATTGCCTACTCCTGCCTTTTTTCCAGAAATAAAAGTTGTTTTCAGAATACAAGAGCCCCGAAATGGAGTATCTCTCCTTTGATATGGTAGTGGATCGGCTTATTCAAATTGGATATCCCGCAGAAATCCGGAAGTTCAAGTTTGACCCGATTTTCAGCGTCAGAGGTATTTTTTTCTCACAACTTACTCATTCAGATAATTTTTCAAGCTAAAAAAATATTGTTTTATTACAAAAGTCGGGTTGATTCCAAGAAATTAAAAATATTCAAATAGTCGAAATAAACATTAATGATTGTTCAAAAAAATCTAATTATGTAGCTCAGAAAGCAGAAACTTGGGTTTTTGAAAGAAAAGTTTTTCTTCCAAGTTGATTTTTTTTTTTGCACGTCCTCTGGAATTTTCGCAAGTTCAGAGAACCTGCAAAAACGCGCGCACTTTTTTTTCAATGCCAAATTTTCTTTAAAAGTGTCCATATCGCGTCAAAAAATTTAACGCGATAATTGAATCACTCATCGAAGCGCATTGAAAAACTTGATCGCCACTCAAATCGCGCAATGAAAAGAGCATCGAAGGTTGACGGACGGATAGAAGAATTTTTGACAGGAACGAATAAAACAGTGGCATGCCGTCAATCGGGAGCATAAAAGTGAACGGGTATTGAGCGGCGACCCCCATGTTATCTGGAAATTCCTAGACTCCTGGTCCATTGATTACAAGCATAAATGTCTACTTTGTCCCGTAAAATGAGCGAAAGTCGTTTCTGGCTGCGTTTTGAATGTCTTCAAAAAATAGGAGGAGGTTTCGAAACTTCAATTTCGAAACAGTTTCAAGAATGGATTGACTTGTGGAAATTACTAAAGATCAAACTTGAATTTCATCATCAAATATTAATCTCAAGATGGAAAATCTTAGTTTCTGGAATAAGACGAATTAGGTTTCGATGATGGATTTTCTATGAGCTCAAGAGTCTAAAAGCTCAATATTCAGTTTATTTTATTTCAGGTCTATGGTTCGACTACACGTATGGCAATCTGTTGAAAGTCGACGGCTTTGGCAATATTTTGGAAGGCATGCATGGAATCAAGTTCCTCAAGACGTGAGCTCAAAATTTCGCAGAAAATTAACTGGAGACGTTTTTAGATCCGAGATCGAGGAACAATATCCCAATAAGTACCTTCCGCTCACGGAGTCGAGGGTCTTCGTCTTGAATACACTATTCAATTTGCCTGAAACGCCGCTGATCTCCCAACTGATCGATTTCTTCGACAAACATCCTGACTATACGTCGTGAGTTCTAAAAAACCATAGCGAGAATGAAGCTGAGAAATTTTTGAAAGTGACATGAAGATTTTCCCTTGAAAAGAAGGTATGCGGTCTGATTATCTGATTTGAAACTTGATCTTTGTTTCGAAAATATTTAATCTTAGTTCTGGGTACGCAGAATCAAATCCTCAAGTCTTACTGGGAAATTGAAGTCCACTAGGCTGAAAGAGTACTTTTTGCTTCCTGAAAGACACAAATTTTTAGGTTGCCTGACAAAACTGGAGTCAGTGGTGGCGATGTCATCATGACATACAAAAGTATCTTCCAAGACTGCCGACGATGCGTCGATTGGGTGCACGAGCACGTGAGCTGCAGTTAGAGTTTCTCAACTGGTTCTGTTTTTAGGGAAAACTGAAACGCACGATCATGGCAAATCCAGAGAAATACGTTCTGTCCGACGACCGAGCTGAAAGATTTTTGCGTCAATTGAGGGAGAATGGGAAAAATACGTTCCTTCTGACCAACAGCGAGTGGTACTTCACAGATGTTCGTTTTTTTTTCTTCAAGAAAATTGAAAATTTCTGAATCTTGAAAAGTTGGTTCAAGTCAGCTTTTTATTGAGCGAAAGGGGGGGGGGGTAATAACTTTCTTGAAAAGGAGAATCTTTATTGTTTCTCCTAGATGAATTGACTGTTTCAGGTGATGATGACTCACGTGTTGGGAGCCGGATGGCGCAGTCTGTTCAACATGATCGTGGTCGACGCTTGCAAGCCGAGATGGTTCGGAGAAGGAACCGTTTTCCGTGAAGTCGACACGGTGACCGGTGCCTACAAGCTCGGAGTTCATGCTGGTCCTCTTCGAGAAGGAGTCGTGTACTCGGGAGGTGAGTGAACACAGAAAAAATAGGGCGAATTTGACTTCACAATCAAAAAATTTTGAAACTTTCTTAGAAAGGATGTATTTGTTTCCAACAGAAATTCGAAAATCTCTTCAGAAGTGAGCTCTGGTAGACTATTTCAAAATAAACACAGAGCTTTTTTTTGTTCATTACACCCAGATTTGAAAAGGAACAACCGCCAGCTGGAACAAAAAATAATTCTGTTCCATAAGCTGATATTTCCAAAAATTCGATGCTTCTTTTAAAAAGAAAATGTCAAAGTTTTCTGACTTTTAGGTTCCTGCGACTCGTTCCAGAAGATGTTCAAGGCTCGAGGCAAAGACGTATTGTACATCGGAGATCACATCTTCGGAGATGTCCTTCGGTGAATTCCCTTATTCTAACTTTGACGTGAATAAGAAAATCTGCAGGTCGAAAAAGTCGCGAGGATGGAGGACCTTCTTGGTGGTTCCAGAGCTGGAGCACGAGTTGACGGTCTGGACCGATCGGAAACCGCTGTTTGAGCAGCTTGGCGCCATGGAGAACATGCTCGCCGAGATCTATAAGAATCTGGACGGCGGGGCTCGTCACAAGCCTGCCGTGAAGGACATCGTCGAGAACATTCGGGTGATTATTAGACAATGAATAACCGATTTTTTAATGACTTGAAAAAACTATGGGTTTCCGACTCGTTCATGGCAAAAGAATCAAACGGAATCCATAGATATTGCTATCAAAACCTTTCAAAAACTCTTTTCAGAAACTCTCGCACGAAATGGATCAAGAATATGGTGTTTATGGAAGTTTGTTCCGCGCTGGTGGCCGAATGACCTTCTTCGCTTCTCAAGTGGAAAGGTGAGATTACTTTTTCAGTGGGTTTTTTTCAAGGCTGAGAAAAGTATAACCATGCGAAAGTTGTCTAGCATTTTTTTTTTTTGGGTTCTTCACAATTTTTCGGAAGTGGCTCAAAAATTGCAAAACCTGGGTTTGACTCATAATGAAACAACTTTCTATAATGATATAATGGTTGAGGTAAACCAAAATGATTAAGGCTCACTTTTTTGCAGATACGCGGACGTGTACGCCTCTTCATGCTACAACTTGGTGAACTACCCGTCGTTCTACTTCTTCCGGGCCCCGATGCAGCTGATGCCCCACGAAAGCACTGTGGACCACGCTGCCACGCTCAGATCTCGCTCCAACACGCTCACCAAACAGGAGAGCGTCGGGCAGCAAGGTGAGATTTTGAATTTTGAGCGTCTCAGTCCATGAAACTTTTGCACTCTCAAACTAGAAAAATTTTGAGAAAAACGTATTTTTTGAATAGGTCTGGATCACAGATGTGAAGGAAGGGGAAACCTCATTACTCGAAAACGAGAGAAATTATTAGGCTATCACTTGATTCATTGAAAATGCCATTGAGTGACCTTTTCCTCTCTTACTGAAAACGAAGAGTATTTTGAGCTAAAACGCATTTTTGATTATAAAGAATTTACGTTTTCAGTTCGTGGATGGACCCGCATGACCGCCAATGAGAACGAATTCTGCCACGAGGAGGAGGACGAGGAGCAGTCCAACAGTGATGGCGAGGTACTGTTCTCTAAAATTCTCTTCTTCAAATTAGAGTTATTTATATCGCTCAAGGGACGTCGTTTCAGAAGTTTTTTAAACCTGCCCACAAACTATAAGGGACATTTTATCAAAATTGTATCCCTTCCTTCGACCCATAGAAAATTTTCTGGTCGAATGATCATTATTTTCTAGTTTCACGACTTTTTTGAGACTTTTTCAAACCGCCAAACTTTTTTGCCGTATTCTCATTCCTATGACTTTTTAACTTTGAAAGTGAAATTAATAAATTGTTTTTTTATTTGAAAGAAGCATACAGTGCAGTCCTGATTTCAAAATTTCAGCCGAATAAGAGAGACCGAAACAAGTCGGCGAGCGACGAATCTGCTCCAGATGCGGAGCAACAGGAGCAAGGAACTGAACCTCATCCCGACGTCGTCGCTGTAGCTCCGGCCTTTGTGGAGAAGAACATCAATAGCCCTTGAACAGTAGAACGTTTCCTATTCTTATCACTTTATTTATTCATCAAAAAAAATCTCCAAGTTCATTATTCTCTCTGTATTTCAAGTATTACATGATTAAGAACAGTTCATTTTCGAAACAATTTTATTCATCTTATATTTTACCTATATTCATTCTGCCTTCAAGCTTTACCGTTTGTTTGATTCGCTAGAGCTGCAAAACTGTTTGCTTTTCATTGGTTTAAAACGAAGACGGTTCTTGATTTTTGTCTGGTTCCTGTAGTGGCCTCTCTTCAGCCTTTAAAAATTTCCTTGTTGTGTTGCGATCACTTGCATTCCGACTTATTGTATTGCTTTCGATTGATAAACTGTATTTGAATAACGGTGGTTCAGAAGATGGTTAAAATTAGTTGGAAAGAAAGGAAAAATGAAGAAACACACAAAAAATTCATGGAATCTGGAAAGCTCTACCTTTTCATAAAAAAAAATTCATCCCACGGCATCAAAAAAAAAGGCTCAAAAAAGAAAATTTCACTAGTAAATTTGGAGTTTTCCAAAATTTCGTAGAGAGATTCCTTGAAGTTTCAGAAAATGATTTGCCTAACACGGGAAGTGCGAAAGGTCGAGGTATTGGAATTTAATGAAACTTGGTATATAGGTACTTCCGAACACCCTGAATCCAAAGCAGTTGAAAAAAAGTGCGCCTTTTTGGTTTTAGTCGAGTTAGGGCGCCTCAAAGTTTGCACACAAAAAATGCATTGGAAGGGAGGAGGGAATCTGTTGCGGCGGCTAACTCTCGCTGCCAGCAGGCGGCGTGGTGTAGTGGCTAGAGGCCTTGCGCTGTGAAACCTATGATGCAGGTTCGGACCCTTTTTGGTGAAATTTTTTTTTGCCATGAAGTTTTTCGAAAAAATTGATGAATTTTTGAAGATGGAACGAATAATACCGTTCAAAGTGTTAAAATTCACTATTTTATGTCGTTTTGAGAAAGACTTTCAACAAAAAAATTCTTTTAGTCTTTTTTTGTCCTGCTCTGTGCAGGAAATTTGGGCGTCGAGATTAATCTCGCGAGAATTCATAGGTTTGTGATATAAATAACAATTTATTGTAGTTCTATGCTTCTATTCTTATTCATCCAACGATTTTTTTTCTTCAAAGATGGCGGTTAGTTAACCCTTTTCCTTGTCTTTTTTTTCACTCAGTGCAGCATCGCCATATCATCTCGATTGTGAAAATAAAGTGAAGCTGGACTTTGATACACATTTTTACACACATAACGTCATAAAGGAAGAAAAGAAGAACAAATCTCATAAAACTTTGATGTTATTGGTTCATCAGAAATTTTTTTGAAGGAATTGGTCGACCATATAAGTTATGGTTAGGCAAGGAAAAATGGAGCAAAAAAATTTTTGTCGAAATTCTTTCTCAGATGGGCATAAAATGGTGAATTTTAAAATTTTGAGTTGTTCTTTCACTCCATCATCAAAACTTCCACATTTTTCAAAAAAAAAAATTGGCAAAAAAAAATTTTCACCAAAAAGGGTCCGAACCTGCATCATAGATTTCACAGCGCAAGGCCTCTAGCCACTACACCACGCCGCCTGCTGGCAGCGAGAGTTAGCCGCCGCAACAGATTCCCTCCTCCCTTCCAATGCATTTTTTTGCGTGCAAACTTTGAGGCGCCCCTAACTCGACTAAAACCAAAAAGGCGCACTTTTTCAACTGCTTTGGATTCAGGGTGTTCGGAAGTACCTATATACCAAGTTTCATTAAATTCCAATACCTCGACCTTTCGCACTTCCCGTGTAAGGAGCTACTTCTGGAAGTTCTTAGAATGAGATGTGAATGTTTGAAGTTTTCAGTCGATCTCCAAATGAAATTGCAACCGATCAATTTAACTTTTAAAAAACTGATCTCTGAAAAAATAAAGTTGGGCTAGGGCCACTTTGAAAGATCATCCCCCTTTTTGAAGATTTTTAAAGCGAACTTTCAGGGAAACAATCCGTACCTTGAGAGAAAATGTGTTAATTCTGCTCAAGACAGTTCTATCAAAAACTGTTCTATCAGGTTTTCAGATGTTCTATTATACCGCTCTCGGAGAACTGAGACCACGGAGTTCTGACCAACTACAAAGTCAGGAGACGTCGAAATGTGTAAAACGCATACAGATTTTCTCGAAACCATTTAGCAGATTAGTGCTGAGGTAGAAAAAAGAAACAAAAAAGTCAAAAACTATCACCGGCAATCGGATTATCCTGGAAATTCGTTCTTGACAAGTTTTAAAAAGTTTGATGTATTCAAAAATACGTATTTGATACCGTCTAAAAGTTATAAGCCTTTTTTTCATCTGAAAGTATTCCGCAAAGAAAAAAAAAGGTTCGTGTTTTGCTCGACGCGGCAAAAGTTTCACCTCATAGACGAGAATCAAACCATTTCGTCAATGGAATCTAAATGTCGTCTTTTGTCTGTAGAAAGAAACAGGGAAGACTTTTCAAAGGAAAAGAGCATTGTTATTTGGCCTTTCTTAGAATCTGAATCATTTACTGTGCTTTTTTAAAAATCCTGTCCCATCTGGTTTGCGAAAATTTTCTTGCTCAAGGCGAAAACAGGTAAAAAGAAAAGATTACAGACGCTTTTTTTCTCTTTTTTTTCTTCTTCAATATCATCTCCAGACAGGTTGCAGACCATTGTGCTCTGCGAATTGAAATATTCTCTCGGTTTGATAATGAAAACAGTTATAAAAGGCCGTTTTTCATCAGCAACGATTTAAAAATTCCGTCTGGGTTATTTTGGTTTCTGAGTTTCAATGTTTTCTTTTGTCATTATTTCACTTTGATTTCATTCGTTTGATAAATCAATAAAAATTATTTTCAGAAGCAGAACATGATCGAAGAAAAAAAGACTTTAGTTATTGGAGGCGGCGGCTATTTGGGAGCTCACCTTGTGAAAATGTTGCTCGGAGAGGGTTTTGAAGTTTCGATTTTGGACCTGGAGCTCAGAAAATTCAACGTGGTTCCGATCGAATACGAAAAAATTCATTTTTTCAAGGTGAGGTTGGTTGAAACTCGTCAACATAAAGTTGAATAGTTTCAATGGATTTTTCCAAGAACAACTCATTTTATTATGCGAGAGTTTTTTTGAAGACGGGTCAAGGTCTCATAGGAGTACTAACAACAACAAAAAATCAACAAGGGCAAGAAGAGCCTTAATTCTTCTATTTTCATAACCGTGTATCCAAAATCTTCCTTCTAGGGCTCATTTCTCGACGAGAAACTTCTTGATCGTTCAATGAGCGGCTGCACGTCCGTGTTCCATTTGGCTGCGATTGGCATGTCTGGCTCAACTGGGGTCAGAAAATCATTTCCATAAAAAAGTTGAAAAATATTTTCAGGGAAACAAAGCTTCGATAATGAAAGTGAATGCGGAAGGGACTGACTTGGTTATAAGAAAATGCCGAGAAAATGACGTTCAAAGCTTGATTTTCGCCAGCAGCGTTTGCGTTGTCTTCACTGGATCGGTGAGTTGATGATAAAGATTTGAGAATTTTTACGAAGAAGTAAAAAAAGATGAAGGACTTTTTAATTTTTAAATTTTTCTGTAGACTACAGAAATTTCGTGAAGTTATCGGAAAAAAAGTTTTTGATTCACTATTTTTTTCGATTTCCTAACTTGTATTTTCTTATTCTCAAAGTAACGACATGAAATTTTCAAAGGTTTTTTTCTCAGCCAACCAAAATTGAATGTTTTTTTAAAGAAAAAAATTAGTATTTTTTTCAGCCCCTTCTCGAGGCAGATGAAACGTTACCTTATCCAGACGAGCAGAAGGTTAGGCTTATTTTATGAAATTTAAAAGTAAGCCTATCTTTCAGCTTCTTAGTCACTACTGCTATTCGAAAGTGCTCGCCGAAAAGGCTGTCCTGGCTGCTTCAGACGACAGTCTTCGAACGATTTCTCTCCGTTTCCGCGGCATTTTCGGTCCAGGCGAGCCAAGGTCAACAGAGCGCGCTGTTGTGAGCTTCACCATTTTTATAAATTAAAAATCTTGCCAAATTATTAGAGCGTGATAAAGTCATCCTGGTGGTGCGCGATCGCCCAGCAAGGTTGCTACGAAGCTCGTACCAGCTACAGCAGCGTCAGGAATTGTGCCAAAGCCTTCATTCTGGCTGAGAAAGCAACTCGGAAAGGAAAATATCATGGACGGGTCAGTATTCTCAAAATTTTACCGATCAATGTTGCTGTAAAGAAATGCAAGAAATTATTCATGGTTCACTAAAGTACTTAAGACTTCTTTGGGGCTGACAGTCATTCGAATTTGCAGTTTGAGATTTTGAAATTCGATTAACAAAATCTTCAAATTCCCGGTTAAGCCCTATTACAAAAATATCGTTTTCTATTCGAAAAATGGAATCAAACACCATAAAAAATGTCTCACCTTTTTTTCAAACTTTCGCACATCGGAAGCTTCAGAATCTCTCCTCGATACATTTTCGCCAAATTTAAAAAAATTTCCAAGCCCGGGGAAAAGACCTTGTTTGTGAGATTTGTGTTATTCATGAAAATCTTGCGCCTTTTTTAAATTTGATTCCAAAACTATTTTCAAAAACTGCACCTCGAATACCCAAAGAATGCAAACCTTTTGGTAATTCAAAAAGGTTTCTAGAATCACAACCATTTTCATTCAGGCATACAACATCGTGGACAGCGAAATTCACGGAGCCTTCAGCTTTTGGAACGACCTTATCCAAGTTCTTGGTTTCCAACCGCCAACTTTGGTCATTCCCTATTATTTTGTGAAGCCTCTGTCTTTTTTCGTCGAGATGATCAGCTACATGTTCTTGGTGAATCCACCTTTCACACAGCTGGAAATGGCCTTGATGTGTGTCGACAACACATTTTCTCATGCTCGAGCAACAGAAGAGCTCGGCTACCATCCTGAGCCTTCGATGATGCCCGAGGTTATTCATAATTCGTATCATTTTCAGTTGATACGTTTTTTCAAACTTATTCATAGAGTCAAAAAAACGTCAAACAGACTCAAGAAAAAATGTTTCAGTCGCTAGTTATTAAAAAATCAACAAAATACTATAAGAACCGACAAAGTCGATACTTTTCCATGATATTGATTTTTCAGGTCGTCCAGTACTACGCCGAGCAGGAACAAAAAACAAAGAAAATCTCTTTGAAACCTCGTTATCGGAAATTGCAATTCCTTATATTCTTTCTCGTCAGCTCTTTCTTCACCTTTCTTTACGCTTTTTTGGTTTTGAAGCCGTTTTTCATAATTTAAGATTTTTCATATTTGCTTTATATATCAATCTTCCAATCTTCATTTAAAGAGCATTATATTGTATAAAGTGTAACCAAAAAAATTCAATCTTTCTAAAGTTTGAGATTTATGAAATGTTCCTTTTTCTGCTGTCATATAGCCCATGCTTTATTGATTTGTTGAGATATTTCTTTTGGCGTTTTTTTCGAATTTTTGAGAGAATTTCTGGTTTCATTCATCTGTCTCTCATTTTTTTCTTCTGATTTTTTTAAAAAAACGTGAAAAAAATTCAAATTCAATTTTTTTGGTTTTTTTAAAAAAATATATGACAAGCAAAAAAATGATAAAAAAATTTAACATAAGGGAAAAAAATAACGTGGGGGAAAGTTGTTTTTTGAATCCTTAGATGAAAAATGTCCTGCCTGGAAATGCACTTTATGAGCGCCCTTTTTTGAAATATTACAGCTGTTACCATGTGTACCTGCTTTTCTTGTTTGTTTTTCGAAGTCAGCTTCAAGAAAATGTATCGAATTACGAAATTGGAAATAAGGTAATCCGGTGACTATCGATTTTCTCTCTTTCTAAAGAAAAAAACAGCTGATGCCAAAAAGTTTGTTCCGAAATACGCTCGCAGTGTTTATTTCTTGGTTTTTGCGAACTATTCTATTTGGATAACTCTGCAAAAAAGTAATTTTTTTTGGAAAATTCTCTTTTCAAACGTTAGTTTGTTATGCTGTATCTTAGCAGATTTTGGTTTCAACAGGCTGGAAAGAGAAAACAAACAGCGTGAAAACTTGGACTCCCTCTCTCAAAAAAATGTTTGTTGGTGGAATACAGGTGGATCTTTGAGGAGTGCTCAGAAAATAGACATTTTTCAAGTCTGTTCTATAAGAAAAAACGAGAAAACACAAATTTCATGTTTCAAGAAGTAAAATTCGAGTTCTTTCAGGGGGTTTTTTTTTCTCTTCGAAAATTTCAGTTGAGTTTTATTCACAGCTTTTCCTCATCCCAATGAAGAATCGTGACGATGTGATTCTGTTAATGTGAGGAAGAACAGAAGGGAGGTCAAACCAGTTGTCGCGGGGCAGAGCACAAGTCGGCGGGATTCCAACAACACACACAGGAGCCACCATTGATCACACCACTCTTTGCACTTTCGGCCGTTGGGTGTCTACTTTCTTCTGTTTTGCCTGGAACCGTCATTCTGTGCGGATCTCTTCTCTTCAAGCAGGTATCAGTATTTTTCAACTAATTATCAATTGATATAACCTTTTTTGAGACTCTGAAAGACGAGAAAACAATTTCCTTTTTTGTATATTGTCTTTCTTTACTTGATCCCAAGCAAATAAATTTGATCAAAGTACATTCAACAGTTAGAATGAAAGCATTCGGAAATTGTAACCGATTCGAATATTTATTTGAAATTGTTTATCATTGTCCCTGCTGACATTTTGCCGAGTAAGCAAAATTGCGGAAATTTTCGAAATCGATCATCATTGATTCTTCGTTTGAAAACGTTACTATAATTGTGGCTGAATTGAAGATAAAAAGCGAGTTCCAAACGCCTTCTACATTTTATGCTTCAAGATAGCAAAAATGAAACTCACCAGTTACTCAAAAATTGGCAAAAGACCAAGAAAGCCCTGCTCCAACCTGATTTTTGTCTTTATGTCTCATCTATTTTCACGCTTGACGACTTTTCTGAACGTCTTCGAAAAACAAAAAATTGCGGCTTTTGCAATCTCGTGCTCCTCACAAACGTGTGGCGCCGCAATTCCACTGGCTCACTTTTTTTCTGTTGGTTTTCCCGTTTCTCCCCACGTTTTTTCCTTGCGTTAATCCGGCTCTCAGTGGTTTACGCTTCACTTTCATTTAGAAGCTTTCATTTCCGATTGAATAATTCAATTTATTTCACTTCATGACAATAATAAGTTTTTGTGTAAACTTTCAAGATTTTTTTAAAGATAAACAATTTTTTCGAGTTGGATTTCCACACAATAAAAAAGTGTCGTTTATTTCGCTCGAGAGCTTGATGAAGTTTTGTAGTAGTATACCTTGCTCATTTCTCACACGTTTTTTTGACTTTTGTTTTTAGTCGAGTAATGAAGCCATAAAAGGCAAAGCTTTCGAAACTTTTTTGAAGTGCTTTCCTTCAAATAAAATGTGAAAAGTCCTAAACCAGCGATCGAAACAAACTCTCGGCATATAAATTTTAAGTATAGCAAATCTACGGTTAACTTAAAACAGTGAACTTCTGGCTTATTTAGTTTTGAAAAATTAAATTAATCTTGAAGTCTTAATTTTTCAACTCTTTACAGTGGCTTTTTTTAAAAAAATCTATCTGAAAGTGAATTCACGCTTCCTATTTTTTTGTTTTTTTCATTGAATCGAAAATCACAAAAAGTTTTTTTACTCGAAGCTAGAAAAAAACAAAACAAAATTTGTATCCCCATAAAGGTCGAGTAATTTCGTATTTGGAGCTGAAAAACCGATTTCAAATCGACTAATTCTCTAAAGTTACTTCTGAAAATCTGAAAAATTATTTTTCCTGCAAAAACAGTTTCTCGCTAAAGACTCAAGCTTTTTTTTAAACTTTTCAACAACTTTTTCCTTTATGGTGAAAACTCATTTAAATAGCTCGCTAGTTGGCGAAATCGTAGTTTCTCTCCTTCTTTGCAAAGTGTGTTTCATGGACATTGCTCCAATCCATTGCTACGTTATTTTCGAGCTCAAAGAACCCATGGACGTTCGTTCTGAAAATCTCGAACAAATATTCATGATCTTCATACAGATTACAGTTTCTATGTGATTTTTCCGTGCTCTCTAGCCAATTTTTATTCTTTTTCGCTCTGGAGCATCAAAGAATGTACTGATTGTTTGCTCGGGACAGAAATAAAGAAAAAACGTGATTATTGCCTTTTTTCCAACTCACTTTCAATTTTCAGAACAACCCGTGAATGGAGAAGCCTGTTCAGCCAACTTGCTGCAAAGACGTTTCGCGGGGCTCGAGTCGTGAGATTTTATTCGACTGTCTCATTTTTTTCTCGTGGCTATGAAAAAATTTGTTTTACTACTTTTTCAAGTTTTCGAGATTGCATATAAAAATAAAAATTGGAAATTGGAATAAAAACGAGTTTAAAAATATCAAGTACCAATAATCAAGCTGGAAAAAAAATAAAGAACTCTAAGTTTAAGGAATAAATTTTATTGAATGGTAAAAATAATCATCAGAAAAAAAAATAATAAACGCAAACGACTGTTTCAAAAAGTAATTTAGACATTTAGGTAGAGTCTATTTTGAAAACAATTTCTTTGTCCGCATTCTGCTTACTCCGTTTTCGAGGAGTTTCCGGTGAAACGAACTTGGAGAAGCAGGGTTCCCCATCTTTTCGATTTTTGAGCTACCCGACTATAGGCTTTCGACATTTGTGGTCCTTCAATTGCTTCTGGCTCTGTGTGAAAAAAATTGCATTAGGAAAAATTTGCGTGATATTCTAAGATTATTGAATTAAATGTTTCATATAGTCTTGAACTGCTAATTTTTAAGTCATAAAAAGAGAAAAAAATCGTGAAAAAAATCTTGTACCGTTCAGTTCATCATAAGTTTTGAAAAAAACTTCGAAAAAAAGCCCTAGAATAATCATTGAAGTTAGAATGTAATGAATTTTTAGAGTTTTTCAGTGAACAATGAGTTCAAAAACTAAAAAAACTCGAAAAACGTAGCTGAAAAATTGAGGCTTTTTGAAAAAAATGAAAAAAATTTTTACAATTTATTTTATAATAGTAAAAAAATATTTGGAATCAGATAAAATGAGTTAAGTTTAAATTTTTCGCAGATCTTTTTCATTTTAAAAATTCTTTTTAGGGAAAAAAAGAAGATGGAGCTCGAAGCCTTTGATCATCATGTAAATGATCCAAAGAGTTAGCAAAAAAACTGAAGTTCCAATTATTTTTCCTGAGTTCCAAATTACAGATAGAAAAAAAGAAAATCATGAAAGCTTTTTGAACAAATTAGGCTTAAAAAAACGAATTTATTCGAGCTGTAAATCTAATTTTTTGATATTCGTCAAAATTCCAAAGAACTGAGCACAGAATGCCAAAAATTTCTGCATAATGAAAAAATGAAAAAACTGACCGGGTCAGCATTTTGGAGTTTGAACTGATGACGATGGAAAAAGAATAGGCCAACCGGGGCCGGATGGACGCGAAGGAAAGACGGACGGCGATTTCGTTCCGCATGTGAACTGATCTTGGCAGACCGTTTTTTTTGCGGTGTCCAAAAGAGCAACGAAAAGTCACACCTCGCTCACGCCGCCCCGAGACGGTAAACTCTGTAAAAGAACTGTAAACTGCGACCTCACCCAGCTGTAAATCCTTTGGTGGCAAAACAAATGAAGTTTTGTGACCTGCTTTCGCGGGAATGTGTGAGAATGATGTCGGTCTGATATTCCATATGTTAGATAATCCAAAGATCACACTTTAGGAAAAAAATGAGCAAATCGGAATTTTTTTCATCAAACTTTTTTAAAAAAATCCTGTAAGTCAAAAAGAGATTTTTCGAAGAAAAATTTCACCTTTTTTTCTTTTTTTGAACGAGCAAATCCTTATCAAATAAATTTTTACAAATTCATTCAAAAGATAAAATGATTGAAAAAAATAATGACGATCTTGCAAATCAGACAAACAAATATAAAGTTTTTTTGAATTCAAATTATATTTGGCCAAGCCTTCTGAAGATTTCTTGCTGACTGAGATGGACAGATTTCTGGCTCAAAAATTGATGAAAAAGCTGTCGTAAAAACCCTAACTTTCTGAATAAATCTTCTTTTATAAGGCCCAAAAAAATATGTTTTTTTATTAGAGATTTGGAAAGATTTTTTTAAACTATGATTTTCATGAGTTTAACACATTCATAAAAAAATATTCAGTTAATTTTTTTCCAGTGAAGAAAAAAATTCGAAGTTTCACAAAAGTTTCTTTCATTTTTTTCCTTGAAGTTGTCCAAAAAGAGATTCACCAGCTTTGAAGAAGAAACAATTTTTTTCAGCAATTTGTTTGGAAGATCATCAAATCTCTCAACAGATAAGAGATGAATTTTTTTGTGAGGTTTACGAAAAACCTTCTTCGAAGTTTTCTCCATTCTGAGTTTTCAGTATCCAAAAAAATTCGAAAAGAACTTCGTCGAAGGAAAATTTTTCCTCAGGACTTAAAGAAGTTTTTTTGCCACTTTTAAAAATAAAAAAATGTGCTATTTATTTCAATAAAAACAGAGTTTTAAAAGTTTTATTCGGATTGTGAGTCCATTTTCAAAAAGACTGTAAAAAGATGTCTTTCATTTTTTTGCTTTTTCGACTAAAAAGTAATTTATGGACAGATAAGAGTTTTAAAAGTCGGCAACTCCTAACGCCGCTTAAAATTACAGCCGACGCCACGGTGCGAGTCCAAGTTTATGGTCCCCCGGTCCGTCTCGCCGTCGGTGGGAGGTGTGACTGTAGTGTGATTTTCTTTTTGGAGCCGCCCGTTTTTTCTATAAAAGGGCTCAAGAACGGAGAGAACTTAACTAGTGAAAATGGATTTCACCGCCGTCGAAGTCTACCTCCGCATCAGCAGATCAGTTTCCTCGCACGCCATCAAGATCGGCGACTTATTCAATCGTGGCTACCATCACGACGACCGATTCCCTGAAGCCGAACACGTCATCGACGCTCTGGCCACCCACGACGCCTGCCGAGTTCTTTGGATGATTCCTGACGTCTTTTACCACCTTCACCCGGTTTGTGTTTCAAAACACTTGGAAAAAAATTTCTTCTGTTTTTTTCTTAAATTAATATCTTCGAACCATCAAATAGCAGAAAAAAATTTTTTTCAGCTTTTTTTCAAATATTTTTTTAAACTCACTTTTTTTGAAGGAAGTCAAATGAGGGAATTGTTTCTTTTTATTTTTTTCGTTACTTTTTCTTGATTTTTTGGTTTTTTTCTTAGACTATTATCTTCAGAATATCGAATAACAGAAAAAAATTTTTTTCAGCTTTTTTTCAAATGTTTTTTTCAAACTCACACATTTTTTTAAGTAAATTTAGGAAATAATTTTTTATTTATCTTTAATTTTCTTGATTTTTTTAGGCCCCTGATCAAAGGCCGCCTCTCCCTGAAGTACTTGGTCAAGGCCTTCCGTACCAAAACGCAGTGGTTCGTTCGATTTTCCTTCTTACTATTTGATTTTTCTTTTAAGACAATGATGAGGGCCCTCACACACAGATTTGAGAGGATCTACCGGGCCCTGCGTTACTTCAGCCGCTATTTTTCATTTGCAGAAAGGGTTTGATTTCATTCTTCAACTATTCTTGATGTTTCTGTGTTTCAGAGAGGGTTGTACTGCCCGGAATACTTCCGCGGCGACACCGAATCTGCAAAACGAATCTTCAAGCCGCTCGTGGTGAGGAAGACATAATGATTCGAACTCTTATCGTTTTTTTCCAGAGACTCTTCCGTAACTTCTGGCGCAACCACCCAGCTTATCAAAGGAGAGGTGAGCTTTTTATTCTTCCTTAAATTTTTTTGAGAAAAAAACACCAAGAAAAATTTTTTTCAAGTTTTTTTCGGCCATTTCTGAACTTTTTCCTAACTTTTTCTTAACTCTAATATAGTAAATAACGAAATTCATTCTAAACCATCAAAAAAACAAAAAGTTTCTTATCGGTTTTTTTAATTCTTCTACTGGTACTTACAAATTCGTCCGGTCTTTTTGACTTACGCTAGTCCACAACTTCTTAAAATTGCCTGGTCTCTCAATATTTAACCGGTTCCTTCTAATGTCATTAAAAAAACCTAGAAAAACAAAAAAACCAAGTATAAAGTTTTTATTAATCATTTTTTTCCTATAATGCACTTTTTTTCCATTTTTTTCCTTGCATTTTTCTACAAAATTTTTTTCATATATAAAAAAATCAAAAATCCAAAAAAATTCAAAAACTTTTTTTCATTTACTTGCACTCATTTAGCCTATAAATTTGACCGGTATCAGTTTTAGTTTCCCGGTATTCATTTTTTTCTCAGATTCCTTCATCACATTGATGCGTAGAAAATTTAGTGAAATCACCACATCAAAATAAAATAAAAAAACTTCTTTTCTCAAAATTTCTCAGTCTTTCTTGTACATACTTGTTCATTACTTTAATATATAGAATAGAACATTTGCATCTTTGTCTAAAAATCAAAAAAATCAAAAAAATTGTTTTTTTCCTTTCTTACTTACTACTATTGCTCGCAAGTCTTTTTTTATACCATATCTTTCCAAAACTCATGCGTTTTTCAATAATATACCAGTTCCTTTTTTTATGTCATTAGTAAAGCTTTTTAAAAATTCAAAAAAATTGCCTCATATTAATTATTTTTTTCCGGTTTCAATGCGCTTTCAAAGTTTTTTTCCAACATTTTTTTATCATTTCTTTAATGTATAAAAAAACATAGGCGACTTCAGACATTTTTTTCGATTTATTGGTCCGACTTCCGTACTTTTCCTAAAAAGATCCAAAAAAAAAAAATGTCTATTATTTCTCTCAGTTTTTCACATTCTCTACTTTTTTGAGCTAATTTCAAATTTTCTAGTTTTTCCTTCCAAAAATCTAAAGTCGAGTAACTGAAAAAAAAAAAAAATAATGGTGGCGAAGTCCGTTCCTCCAAGTTGGTGTCACCGGAAACTCCCCAAATATGGGGTGAGCTGAACGCGGACAAAAAAACTTCTGAGTAAGAACTGCTCTGAAAGTACCAAAACTTCCTTTCAATTTGAAAAAAATGATAAATGATAACAGTGTTTTGATAAGTTTACAAATCTGAGAAAAAATCTTTCCTCAACTTCACTGCAATAAAAAGAACTCTTTTTGACATTATTTTTATAGAAATTTAGTTAAGCCTTCATGTTAACTCTCCATATTGCTTTTTCTTTCTAGTAATCAAATCGTTGTTGAAATTTCAAAATAATGAAAGTATGACATTTTTTGCAAGGTGATCCCAAAACTGAACTAAAATCCAAAAAGCTTCGAAACTTTGACTTTTGATCCAATTTTTCTTCCTCTTGAGACAACTTGAAACTCTTTTGGAAACCTAAAAAGTCTTGCGGAAGTCGTACGCGAACAGCTTTTTTCTCTCTCGAAAAGATCTTTTCACCACTTTTCACCTTTTTCGAGCTTTTCCAAAATCTCTCAGCAGGCTTTTCTCATTAATAGACAATTATAAGGGATTATCACGTGGTGATCACTACAATTAGTCTCACCATTTTATAAAAAATTTCAAGAGACACGCCTCTCATTTCCATTAGTCGGATTGTTCTGAGAACACGACATTTTCCCCTAATTCATTCTTCGAAAATCCAAAAGCTGTAAATCTGCTTTACGTTGCGTCTTTATTTCCTGTTTTCAGAGCTGAATTCGGTTGTTGAGCGTTAAAATGTGGCTTTTTTTCTTGCTTCTTCTGCTGAATACTTATTTTGTCAGTATCAAAAATAAATTTTTTGCCAAGTCAAATAAAAAATCGTCTCGGTAACTGACGAATGAGGTCACTGGGAGTTGCCTGAAAGTCGGCTAGTCATGTTCCAGACGAACATCCTAAAAGTTTCAACTTTTAAAAGTTTTTTTTTCTGAAAAACGACAACCCAAAGTCAAAGAACTTTCGAAATTCGTAAAAATGCTTGTTTTTAATTTCAGGGCCTTTGTTTCTCAAAAACCGGGAAATTGTGCAGATTGAAACTTTTCGGATCTTCTTTCGGTTCATCAAAGAGTGGACTAGTAAATTTTCAGGAAAATCCCAATCGCAAAGCAAAGTGAACTTTTCTCTGAGAAATAAAATGAAAATTTTAAGATTTCGAACCCGGCAAAAATCGCCTTTGCTTTCTAATCATGTAATCCTTGGAAGCCTTCTTTTCACTAAAATGGTAAAGTACAGATTTTTTTAAGGCTTATAAACTTATTAGACACAGTTTACTTGACCAAGATAAAATTAGACTTCATGAAGTACCTCTCAGAAGAATTTTTAAATTTTTTTAAACAGGGACTTTTTTTGCCTTCCTTCAAAAAAATATCTAAGGGCAGGAAAATTTTTGCATGATAGAAAATATGATTAAAAACTAAAATTCTTATTGAAATATTCGAAAAGGTCGCTTTTAAACAAAATGAAATTGTTTCCAATAATGCAATTTTTCAGTTTTGACCAATCCGGATAATTCTTACAGCTTTCAATTTTTTATTTTCTACTCAATTTTTTCTTTAGAATGCGATATTGTTGTTGAGAAGATCCTTCCGCTGCTGAAAAATTAACGCTATAGCTTACCTTTTCCATTGAATACTCATTCTCAGTAGTAATGGAACGTCTATTTAAGATTCCAAAGGGATTCTTCGGATGAAATGAATAGATCTCGCTTGATATTGCCGTCGCGCCAATTCCTCGTGTTTTTCGCTCACTTCCTGCGCCGCTTCAACTTCCTTAAACGTTACTTCTTTTTTGGGCATGCGGTTGACGCGCACCGCGGGGAAGAAGCTGTGAATTGGCAGTCAATGAGGAGCCGTCGATGAGTCAAACTTCTTCTGGTCAGCTACGTCGCAACAAGGCCACCAACTTCCATCCGGTTACTATACCCAAAGGTTGGTTTGGTCTTGAATCCGTTTTCCTGCTCCTGTTGAGATGAGCAAATGATTCGGTTGCAACAATTTTTTATGAAATGAACCAAAATAGGACAAAAAACTTCTGCTATAGCTCTAAATGCATGAGGGAATATTAACAAAAATTTCACTAGATGAGTAAAATATTTATTTACAGGCAGAACAAAAATATCATGTGCAAGAATGGCTTTGAAAAAAAGAAGGAAAGTGGCAATGAAGCCTCAAATAAATAAAAAAAGAAGCTTAGAAAGTTTACGAAAAGCTCAAATGTTTTTTTACTTTTTTTTTTTGAAAATTTAAACATTGTTTGAAATGATTTTTTTCTTGCGCTGAGAAGAAAGAACTTTTTAAATTACGTTGGAAATTTGATCAAAATAAGAATAATCTAGCTGGTTTTTTTATTAAAGATATTTGAATTTTTTTGCTGACAAAAACTAAAACTCCGAAGTCCATCTCCAGAAAAAAAAAACCTGCTCTTCCCTTTTTGGACGGATTTTTTTGCGAATTACAAAACGATGTACAAATAGTTGATTGCAAGCATTGTCTGAGAGGCGAGTTCCATTGGATTTATGTGCTTTCATTCTCAAATTCAAACCAAACATTCCGAAATAAACTTTTAACAAACAGATATCAAGAAGAGATTTTCGATCTAAAATTTTTTTTATACCAAAAAAATTTCAATATGCTTCTGGCTGATTTTATTGGACTCTTCAAAAAACCAATTTCAGCGGAATTCAACCTCCAGCACCATTTCATCTTCCGGCCGGATAAGGCGCCGAAAGATGGCTTGCAAGCGATTCAACGCGAAGGAGACGTCATCAGGTTTGAAATTGTTTTTTTTTTTTTCAGAGAGTCAGCAAGTACTTGAAGTTTGAGCATTTTTATATCTACATGAGTTGTGAATAGCTGGGTTCCTTAAAGAAAGATAATTTATGAAACTAATAAATTAAGTAACTAAAGCATCAATAGTAGAATTCCCACAGAACTGGCTTGAGGAATGATTTCAAGACTATTATATGAGATTGACAAACTTGTGTAAGAAGGAGTTTTTGGATGTTAATGTTAATATTGCAAGAAACTGTTAAGAATTTTCTCTATGTTTTTTTTTTCAATTCAATTTAGAACTTCAAAATTCATAAAAAAAAACTTTTGGCGATCTTCAGCAACACTTTGTCGAAAGTTAGAGGCGAGTGAATTATGTATGGAGAACTTTTGAAAAATTCAGCTCTCAGAAAAAGTTGAAAACGAGAAATATCCAAGAACGTTCATTATGGACACGGGTAATGATATTTTAGTCGCCATTCAATCGCAAAATATGCTCCCGAAGAGGTGCCTGATGACGTCGACGAAAGCCTGAAGATTGACAAAATGTTCAAGACCGTCGCGCGACTTGGGATCAGTAAGTTCTTTATTTTTGCTTTTGTTTTTGAGCTTGAGATCTGACAGCAATCGTTCAATCTTCAAACGTTATCAATCATTAGGTTGGCTGATTCCAACAGTTGTTTGGGAGGAATGTAGACGAGGTTTTTCGTGAGAAACACGTTCAATTTTTCATGAGAATAGGGTTCAGTGTAGTTTGAAATCCGAGGAAATCCACACGTTATCTGTTCAAAAAAAAAAACAGGAGAAAGAAAAAAATGACTAGGCGGTTTAAAAACTTGAACAAGCCTAAACTCTTATTTGTTGTGTTGTGGAACTTTCCTCATTTTTCGGGAAATATCCAAGGATTCAACTTATAAGGACCGAATGCGTTGGTTTACGAGTTTCTTTCGGAAGTTATGGAATGGGGGTAAATTCGAATTTCGAACTGCAATTAACTGTTTCAGTTGATGATTTTATGAGGCGATGATTCTCTTTTCATCTTTAAACTTTAGAAGTCGTCCAACTTCTGTGTAATCACGGAAGATATATGTTTTAAATCATTTATGTTCCTTGGAAGGTTTTCTTAACTTCTCAAAAATATAAATTAAGACGAGCCAGAAATGGTCTACACCCATCTGCTCCAACTTTCGCAATGTTACGAGGCAATGGCTCGAAGTAACAAAGTAATCGTCTTTACTGATGACACATCAGTTCGGAAAGCTTTCAACGCTTTAATTTATAACTGTGAGTTCCCTAATCACGGTGTCATCAAGGATGAATGAGCTTTCCAGCCGTCAGGACGGGATTAGTGGCTGACTCAAAGTCTCTTGCAATCACGGGTGTCCTTTCAATTACGGATTTTATTATGGTGAGCACACATAAACATATTGTGAAATGGAGACCAGGGTTTAGGTTTTAATGATGTTGTGGAAATTCCGGGATAATCTCGACGAGATGAAAGGGACGCCATTAAGTCATGAGGATTTCGAAAACATGGACGTGGCTCATATGCCAATTCGCCGGTGGAAAGGTTTAAGATTCGTGGGGATTCCTGAGAAAGCTTTTCCATGAAAAGAACGTAGTTTTTTGAACGATGAATTGAAACAAAGTCTAAGTGAAACATTTTTCAGAGCTGTTAGGATATCAAGGACAGCTGAAACCATTTGTCTGCATCAAGCTCAATGAAAGGTACGTTTCCTTCCCTAATGAAATTAATAATCAAAGCTCAAGGGAAATATTCTCACGGAGTAAAAGATCCTCTTAAAAATTATCTGGAATATTTTTCCAGCTTGTTCCGAGCGGTCGAACTTTTGTCCGAAAATCGTATCCACCGACTTCCGGTCATGGATGACGTCACTAATGACTGCGCCTACATCCTCACCCATCGAAGAATCCTTCACTACATTTGGAAGCATGTGAGATTTCGAAAACTGTATTTTATTCTGTGAAACTCAAAATACTTCATTTCAGTGCGCTCTACTACCGAAGCCAGCGTATTTGAATGAGCGAGCCATCGATATTCCGGTCGGGACTTGGAATGGCTTGATCTACGTAGGATGAATTTATCAGCGACTTTAAATCACAAAAAAGTTCAGGCTACTGAGCGGATGCCCCTGATCCAAGCTTTGGATATGCTTATCGACAATGGAATCAGTGGGATGCCCGTTGTCGAGTATAAAACTTTGAAGGTTCGTCCAAAGATAATTTTTGAGATAAGGATGAGATATCAGAGTCAAGTTGACTTTCAAGGTTTCTTTTTTGATTTCACTTTTTTTTGTCCCTTAATAGAAGTTTTTACCTATCGTTTTTATTCAGATTCTGGACGTCTACACTCGATTCGACACTGTTGCTGCGGCCTTTTGGACAGACATCGACTTAAGCGTGACTGTTGCTGAAGCGATCAAGCGCCGAGAAAATGTTTCTGTAAGTTTCAAGAAACTGAAATTCTCAAGAAAAAAAAAACTCAATGACCTTGTACAATTCTTAAGCATTTCGAAAAAAAAACGCTCAGAAAACTTATATAATCAAGCTCGTTTCAGTTTTCTTTAAACGGTTTTTTTTTAGTTTCAAATGACGCTAGATACCACAGAAAAAAAAAATCCAAAACAAGGAAAGTCGTTCTAATTTGCGGATGAGGAATCCCTGAAAATAGGCCAAAACACTTCTTGATGTAAAAGATGGAGGTTCTGAGAGTCTCAACTTCCACAACTTCTTAGTAATTGAGAAAAGTGATCTCAAAATCAGAGAAAACCTCAAAATCCTTTGTAATAGACTTTTTTTGAGCAATTTTTTGAGACTTTCAGAGCTGTTTGTGGTAAATTTGGCTAATTTTAAAACCTTTCTATCCGCAAAGTAAGACAATTTTTCTTGTCAGGGTTGATTTTTCTGCAAACCATCGATTTTTAATTTTGCATAACCTGATGATCCTTCAGCCATTTTCATTTTGAAAAATAAATGGGAATTTATGCAAACAAAACATTTTCGAAAAATTTCGCACGGAAAAGTATCTTTTTTTCAGGGAATCTTGAGAGATGGGGTAGTGACCGCCAACCAGAATGCCACGATGTGGGAGTTGGTCCAGCTTTTTGTCGACAAAAACGTCCATCGGATTTTCATGGTCGATGAGTACAATTGTCTCAAAGTGAGTTCAGTAATAAAGAGGAAATTTTGATGAGAAGTTACAGGGTCTCGTTTCCTTGTCGGACATCACGGAGTACATCGTTTTGCGTCCTGCTACACATCATCAGAAACTTCGAAACCACCAAGTTCATCTTCGAACTGTTTATGAGTATTTATCAAAAGAGTGATACATCTTGCCATTTTCCAGCCATATCGCCGAATTTTCATTGCGAATAAAGTTTTTGATTCTTGTGAAAAAAGTTCAAATAATGATTAATTTAAAGCTCAAACAGATAAAAAAAAACTTTCAAATAAAACCATTCCAAAGTCATTTGTTCCAGTTTCCCCAATTAAAAATGAAACGTGTCTACCGACGCAGTCAAAAATGAAATATTTCAGAGAAACTTCAGTATTTAAAAAAAAGAATGTTTGTAAACGTTTCATAAGTTGATGAGTACTCTCTAAGAACATTAACATCTTATAAAATCCTGTTAAAATTAAATCTGGGAATTTTTTGAGTTACTAAAAGAAATTGAGGGTTTTTTTTTCCAGATTAACAGTGAGCCCAAAAAAATTTCGAGTTTTTTCCCCGATTCGAAAGGGAATAAAACTTGTCAAAGTTTATTCCGAGAAGCGTCGCGGGATGTGGAGGCCTCCGAAGGACGCGAGTTTTCGTCGCGATAAGACTGCCTGGGGAATACCGTGTCCAATGACGCAATGTGCATATGCGGTGGAAAACGAAGAAATTTCTCAATAAAGTCCGCTTCTCAAACGACCAAATCCCCCGAGGCCGAGAAGAGTCGACCGGAAACATTTTGCCGCCGAAGACCCGTTATTTTCTCGAGTCAACCCAAAAAAAAACACGTCAAAACAGATAGATACGAGTTCTGGAAATGACACAAGCCTGTCACAACAAATAATCTTTTGACGAAGCGCCTTGTTTTTTATTTTTCGTCAGATTTGATGTCTTTGTCTTAAAATTGGACGCCGTTAGCTTTATTTATATTTTCCAATATAGTGATTGAGTTTAAAAATTTGCTCATTTTTTTGATTATCTTCCCCATCAACTAATCAGTTGGAAACGGTTGTCGAACCAAAAAGTTTGAAACTTTCCAAAAAAACTGAAATCAAAGGATAACTAGGTTCAAAAAAATTCGCAGTTACTTTTTTTGATTGAAATAGGGGCTCAAATTCAAGTGAATCTTTTGTTTTTATTATCATGTTCACCAATTCATGTTTTTTTAGCTACCAAGTTGTGTGTTGAAGGTTGATCAAGCGTTTCACATTTTTTTCTAATTTCTCTTTGTATAGATATAGTTGAGATTTTTTTCTAATAATTTCATTCCAATCAGGCTCTCAAAGTTTCTTTTTTTCATAATAGAAACGAAATATGTAGATGACCAAATTCACATTGAGAAAAAAAGATTATAAAGCCCAATTCAAAAACAATGTTCCAATAATTTGAATGAAATGCGCTCTCTTCTGATCTTCGAGTAGTATTGCCCCAGAGAAATTTTCTGATCGTATAGAAATTGTTTATTAAGAAGATTCGAAAAAGCGGAGGAGTAGCCGTGGCCCGAAAAGTGGATATCGGAGCCCAGAGGCAGTGACAGCTTTTTTGTGCTTCCGAAAGTCGCCGCCTCTCCTCCAATTCGATGAAGCGCCGTCAAATGGGATAAAAACCAATTTGTGGCATATTTCAACTGTGGCCTCCCCAAACACATACGCTCATCGAGTTTACATTGCACATTTCTGAGCACGTGTGCCGCAAGGAAATAAACTATTTTGGACGACTCTTCTGTAGGCCCACATTCCGCGTTTATAAGTCTACGAGGGCGCTTCGTCGCCTTTCTTGTTCTTTTTTTCCAAACATTTTCTTGCGGATTTTTCCTTCTTTGGATCTGGACTTCCAGTTTATCAGAGGGAACAAGAGACTTCAATTTCGATTCTTTTAAGATTTCTGACCCGATTCAGTCTTCAATCTTTATCATTGCAGTTCTGTAGACGTTTTTTGAATTACCTGCTCTAATATTCAAGATTTTATTACAATAATATTTCACAAGATTGCGATGCAAATATTTAGGAAGGAAGTTCATTTCCGTCCAAAAAATAAATTTAGTAGGACGATCGGCACTTTTAAATTAAAAAAGGAGTCATTTTAAACTCAGAATAAACTCACGCACGCTTTTAAAAATTTCGTTTTCAAGGTTCAAATCAAAATTTGGAAATATTACTTTTTTTGCGGTTAACAGACAGAAAAATTTTGAAGCCTCGAATTCCAAGATCTCCAGCTTTTTTGAATCAAAATAAGCAACAATTTAGAAAACAATGAAACCTTTTTTGAGAACAAAATAGATTTATGATATCCTTCAAGTTTATGTCATTCTTTAGAAAAAAATGAGGAAACTTTAAAAGTTGGAAATAATGAAAATTTATTTTTTTATCATGAACCTAAGGAAGTGTAACTTTTTCTGGTACAGAATCTCTCACCTGTGTTTTTTTTGAGAATTTCAAAATAGAAGTGAAAAAAAGGACAATCGGGAAGGCAATATTTTCTCAATAACTCAGCGGCGGACAATCAAAACGGGATAATGTGTTCGGATTCATTGTGGAAATGTTGCTCTAAAGTGACGAAGGGCCGCTCACAACGTTCGAAGAAGTGTAATTTAACGCAAATAAACACGCGATATGAAGGACAGGTGTTGTGAAGCGATGGATCGCATCCAAGAAGAAGCGGCCGCTCTCACACGGCCGCACACGCTCACCCATTCTCCCACCACCCGCAATCTCACCTCTCACCTCTGGCTCCAACTCGACCTTTATAATACATTCCAACACCTTGGAAGCTTCCTTTCCGTTGGCTGAACACGATCCGGAGCTTTTTTTCTTTGAAAAAGTTCTCAAAAACCTCTCTCAAGCCATCAAATTGTTGATAATGGACTCATCTTCCAATTTTCTCAGCATCTTGTTGGAAGTCGACTCATTTTAAAATTCCTCAGCTTTCTTCACAAAACATTCCAACACCTTGTAAACTTCTTCTCCGTTGGTCAAAGAGGTTCCTTTTTCTTTAAAAAATACCTCTCTCAAGCCATTCCATTCTTGTTAATAGAGTTATTTCACTTGTTTCTTTATAATAGATTCCGCTGCCTTTCCGTTATTCGGACTAGATTCATAGCTTTAAACTTTGCAAAATATTTTTTTATAAGTTCCTTAAACTGATGCATTTTTGAAAAATGAACTTACCTGTACAGTTCCTCAGCTTGAAATCAGCTTCGAAAGATGTACATACTTCGAAGTTTCCTGCGCCATCCCCTGTTGTTTCTTTGTTTCTTAGCGGATTATGGATTACGGTTGATAAAACAATTTTTACCGTTTCCGATTTCTAGACTTAGATGTCATTTTTTGACTATTTTTTGAGCTTGTTCAACAATTTTGAGAAAGCCTTATTGGGGTTTTCAAGTTCATGCTTCCGAACTTTTAATTATGAATTCAGAAGCAAAACAATATTTACGACCTTTAGTATTTAGTTACTCAATTTTATGATATAGACATGGCCAAAGTTTAATTTTCGAATTTTTAATTATCAGTTTTAGATGAACTGTTTTGTGAACCAAATTTCGATTCATTGAAAAAGATTTCCTTTCTCTTTTTTTTCAGTTATTCGTTAAGAAGTATCTGAATTTTGGCATTCCTAAACACATTTCAAAGCTCTCCTAAACTCGAAATTACCAGTTTTGCACGATTTTTGAAGATTTTTGACTGTTGGTTCTTTTTATGAGAGCTGTAACAGCTGGAAACTTGTTTTAGAATTTTGAAAACCATCAAAACTGAACCCTTTATAAAAGTTCCACACTCTTCGCTCTATTTAAGCCACCTAGAACTTTGAGTTTGATCGTCGCGAGTTCATTTTCCGTGTGCTTTGCTCGATTTTTCTCATTATAAACGCCTTGCACTTTTATCCTTCTTTTTAATTGCTTCTGATCGTGCGACGGATTTTTAAGGAACTTCAACGTAGTTCTAATAAAATTTCCATATTTTGACGACCGTTGAACTTCCTGTTTTCTCGGTTTCTTTTGCATAACTCCCGCAGCTCGTCTCGAATCTGCCTTTTTTTCGTAAAGATGTTTCATGAAATCTAAATGTTCATCTAACCAGTGAACGTTTTTTCAGCTCCCGGTTGAATTTTTGATAAAACTTTGCGGAAAAGTACTTTAGGAACTCTTGATCTCGAAACAAGGAAAAAAATGTCTTGCAATAAATCCAAGTTTCCAAGTAGAATGCTTTGAAAGCTCGGAGTAGCGTTTTTTCATAATCTGCGTAATTTGCAAACTTTAGTTCATAAATCGAAAAAAGATTTACTGAAAGGCGTTCCCTAGTTAGTTCGAATGGAAATTGTTGGAAAAAAGTTCGTGTTTTCAAATAAGGAATTTCTTTTCGAATGTTGTTTCTGATGACAGTGATATGGGAGCTCTGATGGAAGCAAATTAAAAACCACCTTAAACTGCAAATAGTTCGAATAAACAGAGCGAGCTTCACAGCTGACATGGCCGATTGGCGGCGAACTGATTTATCCGAATCCTTGGCGCTGGCCTTGATGCATAATTCAAACACGGCGTTTCGACTCTTCATTGCCCGCGGGCACTGCAAAAAAACTCATATTTTGTTCCAAAACGCGCTTCTCCTCTTTTTTTGGCTGTCGTTTTTCTTTTTTTCCTCTTCAACAGTCTCAGTTTGCTCGCTAAAAATTTTTTCTGTGTTTATGGCTAGAAAAAAATACAAAGAATATTAATTTTCATCGCTGCTTTTAATTGAAAACGACATTTTTCCATTTTTTTTTTCCCTATGAGTCGGTTATTCAGCGATTTTCAGTTAAAAAAAAAACTTGACAAGCTGGTATTTGCATTCTATCTGCGCTCGTATGAAATTCTGAATTTATTTTTTGAGAAATTATTTTAGCGTCAAACAAGCTCGAAAGCTCTCTATTTCCATAGAAATAGTTCATTTCGTTCATTTTAACTTTGCTAAAGTATGTTACCTAAGCCAGTTGAGAATGTAGAATAAAATAAGATCAATGGAATTTTCAATTTTTCAAGTTTTTGTTATTTCTTTTTAGTCTTTTTTTTTACTAGTTTGAGAAAAGCCAAGACTCTTCCAAAGCATCTCTGCAAAACACGAAGAAAATTCGTATGATCCCTGGAAGAGTTGTAATTTCTCCCGCCTTTTAATTATTTTCTCACTTTGTGTAAGAGGAAAAAGCCAATGATTTTTGTGCCTATTTCTTACCGGAGCTTTTTTCGCCTGCCAAGATTGATTGGTCCATCTGATTTCTTTTGTTTTGGTAAATGGCGCCACATGAAGGATTGCGACTCAAGCAGTTACGAACATTTTAAACTGGAAGGCTGGTGGTTTTTTGATTTAGTAGCTTCGACTGCTTCTTGAGTCTTTTTCTTTCTTTTCGAGACATCGTTCTAGTACTTGAACACCTTTAAAGAAAGAAAATTCGTCATTTGTTTCGCACATTTTCCTACTCACTAATGCCCCGAGGCTAAGAAATCTTCGAGCGGCCCCACAAGCTGGAGATTATCAATATAAAAAGGGAACTGAAAGACTTCTGGCCAAGAATAAAGGCCTTTCAACTTTTAGCTTTTATGTGCTCCCGGAAGTTGTTCAAGCGGCAGAAACGAAAGAGATTTTTCGAAACCCCTGAAACGCTTTTTTAGACGTTTTTGCAAGTCATTGCATTGTTGAGTGACTTTTTTTGTCGTTTGTCGTTTCATTTATGGTTTTTTTTTCTCTTTCGAAAAGCAAGTTTTGAAACGAAGAAGAGACGTAAAGTAATAATTCACTTTTTTTTGAAAGAAAGAGGACACTAAACCGTGGAAAGGCTTTCCAGTCGGCTTTGAATGATTATCTTTGGACGCTCTATGTGAAAGACCTTTTTCTAAGGGACTCTTCATTATTGAGGTGAAATTTTTCAAGGTAGAACTGACTTGCTGGATAAACTTTTTTTTCACTTATATAACAATTTCTATCTCAAAACCAAGTACACGCCGTAAATTGATTCCTACTTAAAAATGTACCTTTGTAGTTATCCGGACAATTATGGTTTTTTGCCAGCCCGAAGGCTGGCTTCACCAAAAATGGATCACTTTTAGCTGAGACGGAGTCTCACCCAGAAGGCGCCACGCGGAGGCAGCGATCCGAGCCTTCCTGCTATGATGTTGGTAAAAATAGTGATAGCGACTGTGCAGAGTCGCCGTCCTGTTATAAGGATTTCACTGTCCCGACTCGCACCGGCTTGCGCGTTCTCATACCCTTTTTCCATACAAATTCCCTATTCGACATTAATCAGCGAAACAAATTAATTTTTTTGAAAATAAAAAAACGAGTGAATATTGAAGTTTTTTTGACTTTCCGGGTCAACTTCTTACACTCGTATCTTTTTTTCTCTGACTCAATTTTTTAAAAATCTCTTAGTTTGCATCTAAGAAAAAATTAGTTTTCAGTTTACATTCAAGATAAAAAAATTTATTTAAATTTTAGACCTCTCACGATTGTTTTTTTCTGATTCTTGTGATGCAAATAAATAATAAAAAAATACAGGTTTTTAATACTTTTTGCTGCCCCAAAATCATGTTACAGTACTGGCCATAAAGGTATTTCAAAGTGGTTATTCGAGCATAACTTCTTTAAAAAGTGGCTCAAATGGCTTTGAAACTTTGCAAAAATTTTTAAATAGCTACGCAGTAACTTTTTCCCAAAAAAACAAAACTTGTTTGCTCAAGTCAGACCGGATTTGAGAACAAAAACCAAAAATCGTGAAAATCAAGATTTTTCTCTTGAGATTCGAAAAATCATATTTTCAAAGAAACTTCGTTTTCGAACCAGAAACTTTTTTCCCCAGTAAAACAAGTCTTCGGCTTTCCAAAAAACCTAATCAGCCCCTCACCAACCCGATAGTAAGAGCGTAGTGACTTTTTCTTCGAAAGGCCCTTGCGTTTTGAAGCCTCCTCATTCAAATGGACTATACGAGGTCATTTTTGTTTGAGAACACCCTGTATCATGTTGAAAAATTTTTGAAACACCCTCAAAAAAATAGTTTTTACACTGATTTCTTCAGCTTTCTCACTTTATCTGCTCTCCAGAACTCACTAACTTCACTAGGACCGATTTTGAAACCTCTGATTTGAACAGTTTTTTTCTGGACTTTCGGGCGTTCAAAGTAGTTTTTTTATCTGGTCAATCGCTTTCAAATCGTGAATTTGAAAATAATTAATGGCTAAATTTCAGGCTCCTACATCCTGAAGACTGCTAAATTTTTTTGCTGAAGCATTAGTTTCACAAGATCAAAAAAACTTATTTTTCCCATAAAGTTTAAAGAAACTTTTTTTACAGTGCCTATCTTTGATCTGAGAGCTAGAAAAAGGAGTTACAAATTTATCTCATGATCTAAAAACATTTAAAAAAATATGAAAAAGGGGTTTTTTTATCATCTTCCACAAGATTTGGAGCCCTCTAAGCAACACTTGCTGAAACGAAGTTTTGAGAACTTTAAGAAACTCATTATAACTCACTATATCTTTCGAATAAGTAAGCAAAACACAGTGGGTCTTCTTTTATTTTTATTCATCAAGGTTCTAAAGAAGCTCTGAAATCTGAAATGAGAAATCGAGAATGTTCTGATTTTGAAAAAGGAGCATAACCGCTTCAAATCAGAGGTTTCAAAAATCGGTCCTAGTGAAGTTAGTGAGTTCTGGAGAGCAGATAAAGTGAGAAAGCTGAAGAAATCAGTGTAAAAACTATTTTTTTGAGGGTGTTTCAAAAATTTTTTTCAACATGATACAGGGTGTTCTCAAACAAAAAAATGACCTCGTATAGTCCATTTTGAATGAGGAGGCTTCAAAACGCAAGGGCCTTTCGAAGAAAAAAAGTCACTACGCTCTTACTATCGGGTTGGTGAGGGGCTGATTAGGTTTTTTTGGAAAGCCGAAGACTTGTTTTACTGGGGAAAAAGTTTCTGGTTCGAAAACGAAGTTTCTTTGAAAATATGATTTTTCGAATCTCAAGAGAAAAATCTTGATTTTCACGATTTTTGGTTTTTTGCTCTCAAATCCGGTCTGACTTGAGCAAACAATTTTTTTACTTGGGAAAAAGTTACTGCGTAGCTATTTAAAATTTTTGCAAAGTTTCAAGCCATTTGAGCCACTTTCAAAGAAGTTATGCTCGAATAACCACTTTGAAATACCTTTATGGCCAGTACTGTATTTATCGAATGAAAACGAAGAAATTTGGTGCTTTGGTCTAATGAATGCAAACAAATGCCGAATCTGAAAAGTTTGACTAGAAAGCCCAGAGATTCTGAAATAGACTTCTGTATAAACTGAAGTTCGGGGACGTCAAAAACTTCAATCATTTTCTAACCGAAAAGCGAATTTATGAGGTTCAATGCTGTCAAACACGGCGATCCTGTTAAAAAAGACAGGATAACGCGCAAGCCGGTGCGAGTCGGGACAGTGAAATCCTTATAACAGGACGGCGACTCTGCACAGTCGCTATCACTATTTTTACCAACATCATAGCAGGAAGGCTCGGATCGCTGCCTCCGCGTGGCGCCTTCTGGGTGAGACTCCGTCTCAGCTAAAAGTGATCCATTTTTGGTGAAGCCAGCCTTCGGGCTGGCAAAAAACCATAATTGTCCGGATAACTACAAAGGTACATTTTCAAGTAGGAATCACTTTACGGCGTGTACTTGGTTTTGAGAAGTTAATATCTCCTTGTGAGATTTTTTTTTAAACCGAATTGTTTTGAAATTTCTGCATTTTTCAAGTTGCAGTTTTCAGACCTGACAATTATTTGCGTGCACTAGATCAAAATATCAAAATCACTCCGTTCTTATGTGAAAGTTTGAGTTTATGGAATTGATTATTCATTCAATTTTTTGCTTTTTTTCAGAGAAAATTAATTTTTTCCCGAACTTTAATTTCATCTATCGTTTTCATACAATACATCTGAATTTCTTCGAAGTTGCCATTTATTTTTGAGAAAAAAGTGAGAAAAAATCCAATTTTCTGTAGTGATCTAAATTTTGTCGATCACTTCCAAGTTTCGAAAAAGTTTCATAAACTCAAATTACCTTTTTAAGAAAACAAATGAAGATTTTTGAGAGAAATTTCAACAACGATCCATCAAGTTTTATTGCTTTGTCGTTAATCACTCCGAAAGTTCAACCTCAGCAAATTTTTAAACTCGAGCCAACGATTAAGAGCCCCCAGTCAATCGGAGGCGACAATAGTCGCCCACTCGCTGATGAAAACTGGCCGTTCTTCAGATTTATTTATCGTTTTACAACGTTTTGCGCTCTTTTGCCTTTCATCGAGGAGCACAATCGCAGTGGGACAAAAAATGGAGCCGAAGGTGATTCGTGGCTCCCAACAGGATTCTCGACATGTGTAGTCTTCCAGTTGCCTTCACACGAACAATCGTCGTCGCTCTCCTTCCACTACCTACTCCTTGCTTCTTTTGTTTTCTTCGACCGTGTTCCTATTCCTAGCCATTACTCCAGTATGCGTATCTTTTCGCTTCCAATCACTTGACACGATGATTACCGTATGCAAAGTTTCTCTCTTTGAAAAACTTCACACAACCTTGGATATAACTCACAAGTAACAAGGAAAGTCATACTCCTTTGTTTTGTTTCCTGAGACATTCAAAAAATTCCCTCTGAATAATGAGAGAAATTGAAGTCAAGGCTCATGAATGGCCAGTTGTAACCGTTTTCATCGTTTTTTTTTTGATTCTGAAGTTTCCAAGAGTTTCACGTAATTGACCAAAGTAGTATTACATCTTACTCTAAAAAAGTTTCAAAGCGAAAAATTTGTCCGACCTTTGTTGTATGAATTTTCTCCAAGCAGGAAGCTTTCTGGAATGTTGGAGAAGTCACTATCATGCTTTGTTGCTGGCGAAGCTAGAGATATTTTATTTTTAGGAAAATATTGGAAGTAGTTTTAATCTTTTTTCTAAAAATGATCTCCTTTTAACTGGAATAGTCTTTTTTGCCAGCCCGAAGGCTGGCTTCACCAAAAATGGATCACTTTTAGCTGAGACGGAGTCTCACCCAGAAGGCGCCACGTGGAGGCAGCGATCCGAGCCTTCCTGCTATGATCTTGGTTAAAATGGTAATAGCGATTGTGCAGAGTCGCAGTCCTCATATAAGGATTCCACTGTCCCGACTCGCGCCGGCTTGCGCGTCCATGCATCTTTCAAAGTATGATATGCCAGTTAGATAAAAATTCGCTATATAAACTTGATTTGGAAGTGAATATAGCCATTATTTTTCGCGTTTATATTCCTCTTGTTCGCAAATTGAGTACTTTTTTGGAACATAAATTAGTACTTTCTGGAAATTCAGCAGTTTGTTGAAATTGTTTGGGTATTTTTTCTCTTCATTAAATGTTTCCCTTCAAAATTTGTTCTCACCGTATGAAATTAACTTTTTCTTTCAACCCTCTGAAAAAAGATTTTCTTGTTTTTCAAGCAAACTCAAATCAAAACTCTAGCCACAACTTTATTCCATTTCCTCATTTTTTTCTTTTTGATTATTAAAAGAACACTAAACTGCCCTGAACAGAATTAAAAAAACCTAAATGATAATGTACGAAAGTTTGATATGGGCTGCTCTCTCTCGTTTGAAATAAATTGAATTTCCTCATGCGATCCTTTTTTCCTCTATCTTAGAACGCCATCTTCATCTCATTTACGTCTGAACATTTGAAATTTTTCTGAGTATTCAGCTTTTTTTCCTTGTTGTGTGGTCTACTTCCTGATTCTCAAGAAAAATTCATTTTCAATTTTTTTCATAACTACTGGTTGGCCATGACTTTGGCAGAATATTTCTTCAAAAAAACGTATTTTTCTGTTTCAAATAATACGGAAGGTCAAAGTAAAAATTTTTTTCAATGAGTTTAAAGTTTTTTTGTGAGTTCATTCGGTTAATTTGTTTGCTTTCCGTCTGGATTTGAGTACAACTGGCATCTTTTTCTGAAATTTAAAATCTTTTCGCGTCACATTTATTAATCTTTCAAATAGCTTTTTTTTATTAATGTTCAAGGCATATATGTATCATTGCACATTAAAAAATTTTTCGAACTAATTTTTGTAACACGCTAAGTAAGTGGGAAAAACTGACCTGAAAGGTTTTCATTTGTTTTTTCTATTCTTCAAACACACGAACTTTTAAAACAAACGTTACCAATTTGCTATATAAAAATTTAAGCAAAGAAGTAAAAAAAAATGCTGGGGGGAATTAGTTGTGTGGAGGGAAAACGCCAAAAAAGACCCAATCAAGCCGTTTTACTAGTTCCAGGCGCTCATCCATCTCATTTGCTCCACTAGAACCCCATAACTTCCTTACGACTCAATCTCGAGACATGAATTGATGTATCATTGTGCGTGGCTATAAGTTTTTCTCGAGAAAGCTTCCTCATCCTGTGAAAAAGTTTGGCAAGAAAATGGAATCGAGATTATTTTTCTGGGTCAAAGAAGGGTTCTTTTGTTTTCCTGAACAACTTCCTGTACTTTCTCGAAAAACAACCCTGACTTTTTTGAATAAGTGGAAAATTCATTGTCTTCCGTTTGAGACTAATCGTTTTCAAATTGCTGAACCTCATTTTTCCCTTGAAAAATGGTTTATTAAAATCTATACGGCGTTGGTGAGCCATGAATGAATTTTTTCGCTCTGAGGAAAAGCAGTATTCTGTCTGAAATTTTATAAAAAAAGGCTCTTTTTCAAAAATTTCACAAGTTTTTCCAAGACGTCAATGTTCTCACTCATTCCTAATTTTGAAAGGAAAGATCGAAAAGTCAAAAACCATCACTATCTTTGAATTTCTTGGAAAATTTAGAAAAAAATACACGAAGCCTCTCATAACGGTTACAGTACAGAGCCGCTTTTTCAATGAAAAAAATTCTAGGCTTATATAATTGTATTGATGATTAACGATAGTACATCTCGAGAAATTTTTCAGATGTTCGCGCTTTTTGAAATAAATTAGTCACCTGTTTCTACTGGACTAAATTTACTGAAAGATATAAAAACGATTGAACATGTTTTGTTTACTGTTTCAACTTGCTGATGAATAAAAAAACACGATATAACTGCCTTTTCTTCTTTTCACCAAATATTATTGACCTCAAAAAGAATTTAGTTCATTTCTCAGCAAAGCAGTGAATCTTTTTTAACTGCAAGCTATACAGATTGCAACATAGAAGAGTCGTAAAATCAAAGGAAATGTGAGTCGGTCGAACCTAAAAAGGCACGCGAAACGCCGCCTTCTGATGAATTGGCATCGGCCTCGGAGGGTCAAAATGAATCAAACCGGCAAATGCACTCTTTTTCTCTCGAGGGAGTCCAAGAAGAAGTCTTACACACGCCGAAAAAGGCCGGTGGATGCGCATGTGTGTGTGTGTGGAGCCCTTCGCGCTCCTCGATTAACTCCATCGTTGGTTGTTCTTCCTTGAAGACTCATGTCCTTTTTCTCCAGGTAGAAAGTCTTATCTCGAGAGATTTCTTATGGAAACCACGGTTTTGCTTTACAAAATCAAGTACTCTCGTTCCCTTTTTTTCAACGAGTATTGTTTGAAACCTCAGACTTCTTTTTTAAAAACTTCGTTTTTTTTTCTTCAGGCGAAAAGTCTCATCTTGAAGGAATATCTATGAATCCTTTGTTTCCTTTCTGGGAAATTGCCTTACCTTCCGTTCTTTCCCACCGAAAGTTGCTATGAACTTGGATTTTTTTTTTCGCCTCAAGTTTTCTCCGTTTTTTACTAAAGTTTTGAATTTCGGTTTTTTGTTTTAAGGGCCCTTGTATTTTCTGAACACTAAATTAGAAAAAAAATTACTCGAATTCGTATTATTTTTTTCTGTCAAAGAGCGGTTTTTTTCCCATTTTTGAACGAGTTTCCAGTTTTTTTCGAAATTTCTCAAAAAAATCAACTTCATTTTTTTATTTCTAAAATTGTTTCATCCCAGAGAAAGTCATAAAATTTCATTGAATTCATTCTAAAACGACTTTTTCAGTTCGAGTTTTTTTATTCCTTTTTTTCATGCGACCAAAAAAATCTTTTGTCCATAATAAAACATGAATTTGAACTTCCCAAATAAAAAAAGAAGGCGTTCCAAACTCTATTAATATTTTTTTCGCGGAAATTAATGCTTTTTTTCGAATCGAAGAAACAAAAAGAGTCTTGAAAGAATAATATGAAAAATTTTTTTGAATAAACTTTTTGAAGGTTTCGCCTTTTAATGAACTATTTAAACATTTCTTCACATTGGTCTTGTTTCTCGACATGACTGGAGAAAAAAACAAATGCTTTTTTCATCTTTCAAGCTAGCGATCCCGCAGTTAACGCCTTTTTCAATGGATACCTGAAAATACAGTAATCATAAGCAATCCCTTGCCAAAAAATTGACTTTTCTTATCTCTCCCAGTCTTCAAACGCTTCTAAGCAACTTTACTAGTCCTATAATGACATTTGCACTTTTTTTCTCAGTGTGCAGTTGACCTTTGCTTCCATTTCCTTTTCCGTTGTTTCTCTTTTCTTTTTCTCCTTTTTTTGGCGCTTCTTGTTTCCTTTTTGCTGCACAATATTGATGTTTTGCTATTTCGTTGGTTGAGCTTGATGAACCTGATTTACTGGGTCTTTTCTCCAAAAATTTGAAAAATTTTTAGATTTTCTGAGTTTGGTCTGTTAATAAAGTCATGCTTTAGTTTTGAGAGCAAAAATTTCTTGCTCGACCCGAAAAAAAAACTAAAAAAGATTCTCCGGCTCAAGACCTTTTTCTATATATGCTCCTTCGAACAATGTAACACGCAGATAATTTCCGAAAAGTTTTCTGAAACTAATAGTCTTGCCAAATAGAAAAGAATATAGATCCGATTTTTCCGGTTTTAAAAGAGTGAAAAAGACTAAATTTTTTGGTACAAAATGAACAAAAACATCATAATTTGCTTCGCCAAAACTTTTATTGATATCAAATCACCTCCAGCAATTAAAAATCACTGACCTTCCTAGTGGCTCATTTTTGCAGGCTCCTTATATCCCGCACCCTTCCGAAAGGAAAATCTTTTGTTCCCTTCTCTCGACATAATAACATATTATCTGATCAACCATCCAAAAGTTAACAAGCGTAAAAAGGCGGAAAAAAGGCAGAAGCACTCGTCCATAAGAAACGCACATCGGGGCCAAGGATTTAACACGCCAGTCTTTGCTCAGAATTTTTTTCTTCTTCTTTTCCTCGTTTTTCGTCTTGTTCATTACACATTGACGTCGATGCCGCAATCCATTTGGGGCGGCAGCCGTGCGTAAACTTCTAATCAAATCGAGGTTTTTTCAGCGATGAAATAGATGTTCGAGAAGCTAGCGTGCTGGCTGGTCTGCTCGGTATGGGTGGTGAAGGTGGCCGGCTGGACCGACGACCCAGTCACTCTGCACATCGGCGGCACTTTTCCGATGGAGTCCGGCTCCGGCGGATGGGCCGGCGGAGAGGTTGATTTGTGAATTTGAGAGCAAAAAAATAGTCAAAATATGAACGAAGAACCTCAAGATCGGCGAATCTGTTTTTCAGCGTTCGAAACGACTTCCGAAAACTTCCTTCATTTCAAAGCCTAATCTGTAAAAAAAATTTCAAATGTTTTTTCGAATGAACTTCAGAATAGAAGAAGAGCGGAAAACGGATTTCCAAAACTCAGAATTTAACACTTTAACAAAAGTTTTCTCAACTTCGAAAAAAATTTGAGGTAACACCGGTTTATCCGAATTTTACTTCGTTCTCAAGTTTTAGTCAGAAAAATTGGTAATTTCGACCTACCAGACCCTATAATCTCTCTCATGTCACCAAAGATGTACTGTTATAGTTTTTTCTTCCTATCATTTTCCGAAAAAAAAGTTGCTATAGAAAAATCCCAAATCAAAGAGTTCAGCTACCTTCGTCTTCAACTTAGAGGAACATGAAAAACTTTTTTCAAAATCCAACTTTTGCTCTTTGACTTTTTCACGGCGTTTTCCCAAAGTTTAGCGCGATCCCAGCTCATTTCAAGGATTTCATTACTTATTTACCACCAACCTCGTCTTCTCACATAGAGAATAATTGTTTTGAGGGGTTCTTCGAGCGTTTTTCATCGTTTCCTACTCTCATTTGATTTTTCATTCACTTTTTTTTTCTGAATAAAGGGGTTTGTAAAAAGTTTTCTTGTAATAATTGTGGGAACAGTAATATCAGGATTGAAATTCTTATACAATGAAGATCGGTTTAGTTTGCGCCTGGGATTTTCCTAAAACTTGGCTAGAACACTCCTTGATGAACGAAAAGAGAATTCTGAAATTCTGAACTTGTTTAACTTTCTAATTTCTCGAAATTAACGGTCTAAAATCCCGAACTTCCTGGACTTTGAGAATTATCCCGGACTTTGAGGATTTTCTTTGATTTCGAAATGAAAATTATCGAAAATGAGAAAGTCTTGCAACTTCATACTTCCAAGGTCTCTATCTGGTTTCTCAAGAAGTCTTCCGGGCAGTTTTTAGAAAATTCCTAACCGCAAAGTAAGACAACTATCCTTATAAGGGCATGGAAAAAAAGCGTCCCGTAAAAGTTTCATAACTGTTTTCCACGCTTGCTCAAGTTTGAATGTTTCTAGGCATGCTTACCAGCCGTTCAAATGGCTCTTGAAGACGTCAACAGCCGATCTGACGTCCTTCCCGGGTACATCTTGCACATGAACACCAGCAACTCCAAGGTTTTTTCAGTTTCTTTTTTTTTTTTTGAGTTTCAATTTTGTCCCCCCAACTTCACTTTCTGTGGTAGACTTTCAGCTTTCATCTTTGATAAAACAAAAAGTTCAATAAATATAAAGTTTATGAAACTTGAAGAAAGGTTTGATAACACGGTCATTGAACGGAGATACCGTCTTGTTCATTTTATTTTCTCAGTTTATTGAATGTCAAGTGTTACCGTCTTATGTAGTTCAGAAACCTATGCAGCTGCTTCGAAATTTCAGCAAAAATCGACTTGCTTTTGATCAATATGGATTATTAATTTTCCAGTGCCAACCAGGTCTTGCCATGCAACAACTCTACGATTTTCTGTACACACCTCCGACAAAACTTATGCTTCTGACAGGATGTAGTCCTGTCACAACCGTCATCTCGGAAGCAGCTCCTGTTTGGAAGCTTGTAGTGGTTAGTTTTAGTTTTGAAAATCATCTTCTTTCTCGTTTTTTGTTTTTACAGAATCATCTTAACGATTTTTGTAGTTTTATCCTGGTATTCACGAACCGTGCTTGAAATACTTTTTTTCTGAAGAGAAAGAGTTGAGATGTTTTTTTAAAGCAGAGAAGAACAACCCAGTCTTTTCTTTTCTTTTCACTTCACTAATAAAATACTGTAAAGAAGATAATTGGTTTATGTTATTGGACCAATTGAATAAACTCAGCGAATCAAGGCAAGCATTTCAAAATTGCGAGAGAAGATTGCATAAAAAACTACCATTTTTTGATACTCTTGATCGCTGGCGCTGTTTTTTTGTCTCTCACTCGAATTGAGCCTAATTTAGAAGCGAAAAAGGCGACAGCCTGAGAAGAAATCGTCATTTTGAGGGGCACACTTTATACGGCCTTTTGTTGCATAAATAGTGATTTATTTGCATAAAAAGAGCCGTAGGGCGACCGGCGGATGATGAATTGCCCCCAGCGGTGCTATTCGTTGTTGCGCGGAAACGAGATTGTGCCAAATTGCCGTGTCTTCTGAGGAAGTTTCGCGGACATTCAGATGACGTACACTTTGGAAAATGTTTTGAACTGAAAAGATGAGAATGGACTCAAAAATGAGGGATGGGTTGCAAAAAAAGATGAGGATTTGCTGAAGAAGTTTGACCTGTCAAGAACGACTCAAAAAAAATAAGAACACTTTCTCTAAATTTCATCGAAAATTTTGCCTTTTCTCTTTTCAAATGAGTACATGATCTTTACTGGTTTCAAGAGCATTTGTAGTCAAATTTCAGAGAAAAAACTGAACCCAATAAAATGTGTTCCAGATATCGTATGGAGGCAGTTCACCAGCCTTATCAAATCGTGAACGATTTCCTACTCTTTTCCGAACTCATCCATCGGCAAACATGCAAAATCCGACAAGGTTCGTATTCACACATCAATTAGCTCATAAGTACCTTCACTGTTTCAGAATCCGCATTATGGAAAAGTTCAAGTGGAAAAAGATCACCATTCTCATGTCGGTGGAGGAAGTCTTCACAGCGACCGCAAAAGACTTGGAAGTAAGTATTGCATTTTGGAACACGTTCCAAAAATGATATGAACGCAATTGGATTCTATGAAATTGAAGAATTTGGCTCGCCGCAAAGGTATTCGAGTGGAGCGGCAGAGTTTTTACGGGGATCCGACGGACGCAATGAAAACGCTTCTTCGGCAGGACGCTCGCATCATTATTGGGTTATACTACGTCACTGAAGCGCGGAAGGTTCTTTGTCAGGTGAGTTACTTCGCTTTGAGGCAGTTTGATGGAAAACTTGTAAACAATGTTCGAAAAAAGTTTAGAAACTGTTACTGGAACAAAAGATGTCGAAGTGGAGATAAAAATTCAGAATTCGGCTCGGCGAAAAAAATGTTGAAAACATTTAACAAACTTTTTTTATCGTCGAAGAAGATAATGATGAATAATTATAGCGCAAAATCGAAAACCTTCATTTCAAAAAGTTGTAATAACTTATCTTAAAAAAATTTGAAACAAAAAAATGAAAAATTGTCTAAATTTGAGGTTATTACGAAATTGAGACAAAAATTTTTTTGAATTTTTCTTTATGTCCAGTAGTGTGTGATAAAGAAGCAAAACTTTTTGCAGATTCCAAAATATCAAAAAAATACCAAAACTACTTAAAAGAGAAATCGTGAATCAAAAAAATTTCGTATAAAAAAAGAGGAAATTGCACAATTCCGAACATTTCAAGACGAAAAATTCAAAATTTTACATTTTATTTTTTCTCTTTTTTTAGGCTTATCATCACGGGTTATATGGTAGAAAACATGTATGGTTTTTAATTGGTTGGTACGCCGACACGTGGTACATTCCACCGCCAGACGAGCATCTCAACTGTACAGCTGAGCAGGTTTGCGATTTGAAAGGAATTTTTTGAATTGGGAGACCTAACGAAATGGTTTCGAAAGTTTTTTAAAAAGTTTTGCGATACGACTCGAAAAATTTAAAGTCTAACCTCAAGAGTCCGTATGGAAAGAGAAAAGTTCAGAACTAAGAGATGTTTTGATTATTGTTTGAGAACTGAAAAACCGTTCAAAATTACCTCAATTACTGTAATATCATTCTTCAGATGGCGAAAGCGGCGGAATACCATTTCACAACGGAAAGTGTGATGCTGTCCAGAGACGATAATCCAGCCATCTCCGGCATGACGGGGAAGCAGTTCCAAAAACGGCTTGCACTACGTCTACAAAAAGAAACGGACAATGTTGGCGATGTGGGAGGCTTCCCCGAGGCTCCGCTTGCTTATGATGCCGTTTGGTGAGCTTTTTTTGTTGCAATTTTGAAGGAATCAAAATGGTTTTGCGATTCTTTTCAAGAGTCCGAATTTTTATGAATTATTTGAATCCTTCGCCAGATATTTCTTTTCTTTGAAGAGTGTATTTCCAACACCGCCTCCGCAGGAACTGTAAAAAATAAAAAATAAAACTCCCCGAAACATAAGTTATGTCCTAACTTTCGATCCAGGGAAGAAAATGATTCGAGAATACTTTCTGTTAGTATATATTTCTATTAATACTTTTTTGCCAGCCCGAAGGCTGGCTGTTCCAAGAATGGATCACTTTTAGCTGAGACTGAGTCTCACCCAGAAGGCGCCACGCGGAGGCAGCGATCCGAGCCTTCCTGCTATGATGTTGGTTGAAATGGTAATAGCGACTGTGCAGAGTCGCCGTCCTCTTATAAGGATTCCGCTGTCCCGACTCGCACCGGCTTACGCCTAGTCATATCTTTTAACATGCGAACGTCTTGTTATACAGCCATCCATCGGAGAAACTAGTTTTTTTGAGATACTTTCCATTATTATTTCTATTAAAAAAAACAGTTGAAATGCTCGACAACCCGGACTATTTGTGATTAGGACGCATAAAAGTGGAAAAATTACGACCTGAGATTGGAAAGAAAGTACAAAGTGAATTATTAATTATTCAGTACTGTAAAGCATGTATAAAATAATATAAATTTAGTCTTTGTTTTTGATTTTCTTGAACTGAAAACATGTGTTTAAATTTTTGTTATTAATAATAAATTTAGCTTTTTTTGACCCAAATAAATCATTTACTTTTTCAGGGCTCTGGCCTTGGCTTTCAACTGCACTCGACAACATCTTCCACTGGGAGTGAAGTTGGAAGACTTCTCCTATACCAACCAGATGATGGCCTCCACCTTGTTCCAATGTGTTAAAAATACCTCATTTCGAGGCGTTTCGGTAACTTTTGAAGCGCATCATGATCACTCATTTGTTGTATTTGTAGGGTAAAGTGATGTTTTCTGACTCTGGTGATCGAATAGCCAGAACGCAAATCGAGCAAATGCAAAGTACCATCGGAAGGAAAAGAACAGAAAAAAGAGTTCACATTTTTCAGACGGAAAATATAAGATCATGGGATATTACGACGCGACTTCCGGAGAAGTGGAGTGGTACGGTAATGAGAAATGGTTCTCGATAAAAGGTCCACCTCCGGATTCGACGATTATCCAACGGGCGATGTTGACCGTCAGTCAGAAAGTGAGCTTTAAATTCATTTCAGAGTTGAAAAACGTCCTTTGAGCCATATCTTCTAGACTTTATCGACGAAAAAATCTTCTTTTTTCAAGATCCGAAAATGATTCAAGATTTGAAAAATAAATGGAGTATATCAAAATAAAAATTTTTCAAAAAGTAAAATAATTTTCCAGGAATCTTAACTTTCCAAAAAAATTAATCTATCGTGAATAAAGTCCTCCTGAACTGGTTCCGAAGAAAAAAACTTTTTGAAAACAAACGACCTCCAAACATTTCTAAGTGTTACGTCATGTCTCTGAAAAACGAGAAACAGTAATTTCATCTATCGAACATTTTTATTCACAATTTTTTTAGTACCTAAATACAGTGAGAGTTCAAAAAGAAAAAATTTTGGGATCCCGAAAATTATCCGAAAAAGATAAACTGAAACTTTTTCCCAGGTCTACTACCCTGCCATTCTTTTCGCCACCCTAGGAATTATTCTCTGCGCTGCGATCTACACGTTTACCAAAAAACACGCTAGTCGATTGTGAGTTTTCTTATTAACTTTTTACCATACAATCTTTTTCCAGAATACTGATCCAGTCTCAACCAGAATGCAACAATATGTTGATTGCTGGCTGTTCTCTTTGCCTTTTTGCCCTTTTCCTCCTTGGTTTGCCTTCTGATGATTTTGCCATTCCTGAAGCTGCTTTTTCGTTTCTGTGTCATGTGAGTTGGATACTTCCTTCAGTTAAAAAAATATTCACATAAAAACAAAAAAATGACTTATTTCGAGTTAATTGTGGAAACTCAACAATTTCGAGAATTATAAAAAAAGTTTTTTTAAATCAAGTAAAAGTTTAAAAAAACGTTTGAATAGAAAGTTATTGATTTAATCGAGAAAAAAAGCTATTCAAAAAAAGTTTTATCTTTTGATGAAAGAAGTCCTGAAGCGTGTTTCAAAAAAGTTACTTCAATTTTTTAGTTTTCCTGTGGAAAATGTTAATGTTTGAAGACGAAAAGTCCCCTCGATATTCCCTCAAACTTTATCTTTTCCAGGCTCGTATCACTATTTTACTTTTCGGTTTCACATTTGCTTACGGGTCCATGTTTGCAAAAGTTTGGATAGTTCATCGAATGGGAGCCACGCAAAACCAACAACTGGCTAGTCGACAAAAAGACGAGGTTTTTTCACTTCCGTTCAGTTTTCCGATTCCATCGGTTTTTTTCCAAGTTTTTCAAGTTTACTAGAATTTAATGTTCTCAAATCGAAATCAACATTGTTTCAGGTTTTCGTCCATTTGTATAACATTTGTCTTCCGTTCCGAGTGTTTCTTCCTTTCTTTAATTTATCTGATTTTGAGAGTTCTGCGCCATTTTCATTTGATTTCTTGCTTTTTTTCTATTTTCAAACGCTTCGACTAATCAATATTTCCAGTACAAGCCATTACTCAGTAATTATTCGGAGAAGGTGAGTGGCGAATGAAGAATGCTCGAAAATATCTTTTTTCTTACATTATGTCCCTTTTCTCTTGATTTTTTAGTGACTTATGCTCTCTTTTCTAGTCTTTTCTTTTGTCTCTCGATGATTTGGCACGATTTACGCGTCGTGGATGATGATGATGGTGATTTGTTCTTCGAATGCTTCGCTAGCTATAAAAACAATTAGATCCTTATTTTTTCCTTTTTTCCGTTTTGTCCTTTTCGTGGAAGTTTTATTTGTTCATGGTTTACTGTAATGTTCTCAAGGTTTTTGAACGAAAAGATCAGATCCGATGTTTTTGTCCAGTAGAGCAATTTTTTATCAAAAATTTTTCCTGGAAGATTCTTGATGTTTATAGAGAAGACGACTTTCTCGACGATTTCATGAATTCACTATGGTTTGTTTTTCATTTTTTTAATCATGATTCTCTTAGAACTTATTTCATCTTTCTTTCAGATTATTTTTGAGAAAAAAATCAATTTGTTTCAAAAACAAACAGAAATATTTTCTAATTTCCCCTATCAAAGTCTTGGACCCCGTAAAAAAATCACTGCTTATTAAGATTCACAGCTGTTGCACGGAGTCATTTCTGCTTTTGAGACCATTCAATAAAAACTGTACTCACAAGTTAATCCTGTGTTATCTCCGCTTTTCAAAGTTCATAGAGCGAGAAAACTATTTTGCGTACTCCATTTACCGCTGACTTGAGGTTCAACGAAGGATTTTATATTTATTCTCATCACAGAGTTTCTGCATTGGACATTTTCTGTGATACCTCAATGCAGCGGCTGCTGGAAAGTAGAGAAATAACGATAATTTAAAAAGCCTTCATAATTTTAAATCTTAAGCCAGCCAGCGGTCTTTTTATAGAAAACTTCATGGAAAGTTTTTGCAATAATTCTCAAGAGCCTGGAAGATTTCACCAATAAAATCAAAGCTGATCTTTAAAAACCCTCAACTACAAACTCTACCGTGTACCCATTTTTCTCATTTATTTTTTTTGATTTTCATTCTCTAGCTTTGTATAGCTCTAGAAGTGCCTAGATTTGAAGCTGATAACAATAAATCGAAACAATCGGTGGATGGTTTGGCAGGAAGAGGGAACTCCTTGGGAAGGCATCCGGACGCTCATTTCGACGATGGTCGGCCGCCAGAGCTACGCAACTCGCAAAGCGTCGGGACAAGCCTACGGCGCCCTTCTCGAAAAACGCAATACCTTGCTAAATCAGGTGTCTAATTCAACACAACGACTGTAGTCGGCTAACCAGTTGCAACTTTTTCTTTTTTCCATTTTCTTGCGCTAACCGTTGTGCATCCGGAGTGAGAGGTTTTTTTTACACTTTTTTTTATTTTCACAGTTTTTCAATTTTGTCCTGTCATTCAGGTTAGAACTATGGGAAGAGATTTCGAATGATACAATGTTAAAACTTATCTCAATTAAGGATCAACACTTTGACGACGTTTTCAACAAAACACCGGTGGAAATCAGAAAGAGTTCTGTTTGAAAACCCTTTGAAACTATAATTTTCATGAAGAAATCCTAGAAATAGTATTAGCTTACTTTTTTTTAAATTTTCTTTTTCACTGACATTTTAAACTTTCCAGAATTGAAAAAGGGCTGATTAGAAAGGAATAATCAGTTGCAACTTCACCAAAAAATCGACCTTGATCTGCTTATAGTCGGTCCTTAAGCAAGAACTTTCAGAAATAGCAAAACATAGAAAGAGGAAATGCAGGATTTTTAGACTTCTTTGCAACATTTTCCCACCACTTCTGCAGTGGGTGATCGCGATTGAACTACAAGATCTATTCAATTTTTTTCTTACTTGATCTGTATTGCTGTGACAATTTTTTTTTGTTACTAACACCACTTTGCCGAATCCGCCTTTTTTTATTCGAGGCGATCAACTCTTCTCCATTTTTTTATTTTTCTTTAAATTATTTTTTTACTGTTTCAACTCCACTTTTTTCTGGCTGGCATGAGATCTCTCCGGCTTTTTGATGTCCTATCACTCACGCATGTTGTGTGTTCTTTCTTCTAACCGCCCGAATTTTGATTATTTTTTTCTAGCCAGTTCTGTTGCTTCTTTTTGCTAACTTTGGTTTACTGTTCTTTCTTTTTTTTCGGACTTTGCTTCAGCGCACTTCAGCATGACTAACTTTATGTATACAAAAAATATATTTCTAAAAAAAATATAGGCATGGGAATGCTCTCAGCAAGAAGCACTCATGTTCAATATTTGTCGAGAGGCGGATACATCAGGAAAATCTATGAACCATCCGAAATAGGGAAATCAAATCTGAGAATTAATTGTTGGTAGCTGTTTATAGCTTAGAAATGCAGAAAAACACTCTTAGAAAAAAGTCATTCTACCTTGAACTTCAGTAATTCGCAATTACGGCCCAAAATAACTCAAGAAGAACCTCACTGATTCTTATAGAACTTTAAATAAAACTACGTTTTTTACTTTGCGTTTCTTGAAATTGACAAAAAACTCATACATAAAACAATTTTTTTGAACTCGATTTTCAATCAATATTTGAAGAATATTTCACGACTGATGTATCCACCAAAAGAGTTACTTTGATTTTGAAAATTTTCACTAACTTTTGTTTTCCAGCCAATTCCTGCCACCAAGTTCTACATGGTGATAGCGGCCTTATTTGCATTCGATTTTTTTATCGTCTGTGTGTGGATTTTTTTGGACCCACTGCAGCCTCGAGAAGAACGATTTCCTCTTCAGGTTTCTCTTGAAACTATACTTTTTTTCATCATTCCAAGATTTCCAGGACGCTCCCATAGGAACGGATGACGACATCATGATCCTTCCTATCATTTATCACTGTCAGAGCGCCCATCAAGAAGTTTGGATAGGTTTGTTCACTTCAAAGTTAAAAAATTAGATCATTGTATCAAAAAATGCAAAATAAGGAAAGTTTTTCCAGGAATTCTACTGGGTTACAAGTGCCTGTTGCTTGTTTTTGGCCTTTTCCTGTCCTACGAGTCTCGGAATCTCAAACTCCGTTTTGTCAATGATTCTCGACTGGTTGGACTCGCCATTTACAACGTCGCCATTGTGACTTTGATAACTGCTCCTGTGGTGACGTTGCTTATCCGGGGACAAGCCAACGCCAACTTTGCTTTCATATCTTTAACAGGTATGGGATTTCTTGAGAACCTGCTTTTTTATTTCCTGAACCAGACAAGTTCGTAGAAAAAGTCCATTCATTGTCTGCTATTTTAATATTTCCACTCTTTATTTAATTCTAGAGTCTGAGCATAGCCTGAAGGCGTCACTTTTTGTCTTAAGCTCGTCGAAGATACGACTTTCCTGAAAAAAACCCCGCGTTTGCTCTTGTTTTCTCCCGCTCAAAGGTCATTGCCCAATTTCCCAGCACTCCCATTGTCCAAAGACGAAAAAGAATAGCTTGCCCTAAAAGGTTACTTGTTTTCAGTCCTGATATGTACTTACATCTCGCTGGGCCTGGTTTTCGTCCCCAAAATCAGGCACATTTACAAAGTGCCGCCGAGCGCCGACGAGGTCAGTTTTTCGCTCTCTTTCGCATGATGAAGGACTTCTCCAGGATTTATAGATTCGGAAAAAGACATATTGAGGATAAACAACAAGGCTTCTTTTTTTTGAAATTAAAACAAAAAGGGGTCGATAGCTGAAGAATCCCATTTGGTAGGTCATCATTGGAATTTCGAAAATTCCAACAGTCCGCCAAACTGCTACCGATGAACTGAATGTAATTCCTCAACCTGAAAAAATCAATCTAAAAATTATTTCTAACAGTGACGACCTCATGGGAAGATGGGCTTCTTCATTATATTTTATAGAATGACCAGCGTTATTCAGTTTTAAAAAAAAAAATATTTAATCATGGTTTTTGAGGTCAAAATTTGAATATTTGTAACCTAAATTTTTTTTTCAGGATCAATGAAAAATTATGGATTTTAGATTCAAATCAGTGGAAATGGATTGGTAAAAACCTTATCAAAGCCAGATCAGAGACGATATGAACTTCTCCGACAAGAGAATGAGAGTTTGCAGGCCCAAATTAACGAGGTTCGTTCATAAGTGTTTTTTGAGCTTCAGAATCTTTTTCAAACAAAAAAACCATCACAGCTAACTTATCTTTTGAAAATAATGGATTTTTTTTAGCGTGGCTCTTTTTTCATCCACTTCGATTTTTCTGTTGTATTCAAAAAAGACTTAGACCTTCGATATTTGAAATAATTCAGAAAGAGCGACGGATCAGCCAATGTCGTGAGCGGCTCGACGCATTGAGTTCGAAAGACGGTGCGGAACCGCAAACGCCACGCAACCGCAACAACAACATTGTCAGCAACAATAAAAGCGTCTCCGGTTGGTTTTAATCCTTTAAAAATAACTTCTTAACGGGAAAATGACAAGTTTCCACTCTTCAACTAGAAATGTTCTGATAATCGTTTGAAAATGTGGTCAGCGTACAGCTTCGATTTTTTACTGAGCCAAAAAAAGTTTATATTCCTTGCCATCACTAGTTTAATAACTTTGAAAAATATCATCAGGTGAGCTACAGAGTTTTTTTTTTCGAAAAAAACGAAACTTCCTCCAAAACTTTCAAAAAATAATCATCCGATTTGGAATAAACTCTCGATTTTTCAGATGAAGCCACATATTCAACACCGACGACGTTAACGACAACAGCTCTCATAGAACTACAGCCAAGCGGTGAAAGTGCAGGTTGATACTAAATTTTGGGATAAATCAAAAAAATTTCCAGGTACAGGTCGGTACAACGACGACGATGAAGATCGATGTTCAACGTCTTCTGATGAAATTCTGCTTTGACATATCTTTAACAAAAAGTTTTTTTCACTCCTTCGAGTTTCAATGTGTAGTAAGCACAGCGTTCAACCCGCAAAAATCCAGAAAGTTAAATTTTAAATAAACCAACCACTTGAAAATGCCTTTTTAGGCAGCTTTTCAGACAAAAATTTGAAGCTCCTGCTTGTAATTAATGACTTTATCCAGATGTAACAAAAGCGAAAACTGTGATTTTATCAAGCAATTTCTCCCGGCGATAAATTTCCCTGTCATTCTTTGAAATTCAATATGAGACTTTGTGATATTTGATAAATAGATAACCGTTTGAATGTCATATGAAACTAGGATCGCTTGTCGTGAAGCCAGTGATTTGTCTGCAAATTGTATTTTCATTTTCTTCTACTCGAAAATATTTCTTTCAAATTCGTTCCGTCTTTTTTGAATTTGTGTCGAAACGCATAATGTCAGATGATCTCTTGTGCAATAACTGTTTTAACGATGAAATCGGCAATAAACTTTTTTCACAGTGTATGGCTGTAAAAAACTTTCAAAAGGAAGAATTTTACTTTGCGTCTGATGTGTTCTTTTTGTATTTCAAAGCTGGCCAAGATAACATTCATACCGTTTAAAGGAAGTAAGCTAATCATCACGTTCAATCATGTCACTTCTTGTAAAAAAACTGTTGGATTTTTATTTCAATTGAAATTCTGGAACTTACATATGAAAAAGTTCGGTTGACGATTTTTAGGTTGATCTGGGATATCAGCCAAAAAAAAAAATGACAAAATTTGCAAGCGCTTAAAGTCGAACGATTTCTGAAGCTGTTTTGTTCAAAAGAGAAGGGAACAATCGATGACTATTCTGAAAATCAGGATATCATTTAGATTGACCTTATTTTTAAATTTGCTTGATAACATCAAAAAAGTTAGTTTCAGGTTTTTTATTTGCTCCAAAAAGCTCTTTATTTTTTTGAACAAGAAAAAAGGATGTGAGAGATTCTGTATTTTCGTCATTTCCTTAGATGGATGAAAATTTTCATCAATGGAACTATCTCAATGGCCGCTGACTTTTTGTCTAAAAGACTTGTTTAAACTCTTTTTTTTTCCAACGACCGGTTTCTCAAGTTGAAAATAAGTTTCTTTGTATTCGAGAAGCAAAAATAGAGTAAATAACCTTATGATAAACAAGTTTTCGTCAAGTTTTTCTAAGGAAGAATCAACTTTTTTTCAAAAACCAAAAAAACTGTTTGAAATTGTTTTTTTCCATTTTTTTCCAGCTTTAAACAAATTTAAAATTGATCCAAACCAAAAGGGCAAAAAGGCCACACAGAGTAAACAGCCGGGCCAAAAATGAAAGAAAAGATGTGTTTTTTTTGTTTTTTGCCGGAATCTGTCGACGGCTGCTGTGAAGAAAAGAACGGTTTTTCTGAGAGAACGAAAAAAAAGACTGATATCTTCGTTCACCACAAAAGAAGCGTGGTGGGTTGTTCAAAGGTGTCTGGACTTTCCTTTTTGAGATTCATTTTGCATTTCATTGCAGACTGAGAGATTGGAGTAATTTTTTTATTGAAGGTTCATTGAAAGCTTTGACATTTCAAATTTTGAATTTTCTTCAAATTTATATATATATTCAAAGAGGGTTTACAAAACCACAAAAAAGATATTTACGGGTTGCAGTAGTAGGTATTCGTAATCTAGCAGTATTTTCTTGATTCATATTGAAAACCTACCAGAAATCTTCGAACCGAGAAGTTGCATTCTCGAAACTCTATCTGAAATAACTATTGGGATGCCACCGTGTGAGCCAAAAAAACAGAAAAAAAGCCTCGACGGCACACATTTTCATCGGATTTTTATGGTAAAGGCGCTCCCGACGCGGGGTGCAACAACAATCGCACATACAGAGTGAAGCACGAAAAAAACGAAAGAAAAAGAAGGAGGAAAAAAGGATCTGGGCGAGGCGTGTCGCGACGCGGTCGACGAGAACTCTTCGATAAGCACCTGACAGACAGTCACACTCTCATTCAGTGTTTTCTGTTTCTTTTTTATTTTTCGTCCACTCGTCGACGGGACCATTGATTTCTGACTGGTTGTTTGGCTGTTCCCCGAACGATTGAGAAAGAAACTCACGAGACATGGCGGTCATCCTCGCGTCATCCAAAGATTGATGTCGAACTGAACAAACTTTGGAACGTGACTGATGGTTTATCAGCGATTGGAAAAAGTTATGAAATGTCAGAGATTGGAAAATTCAGTTTGAAGATATGTCGTTGAAAAAGTTTGTTATGATCTTTCAACTTGAACATTTTTCTAGGTTCTTCATTTAGCTGAAAATTTTTTGATTTTCTGGGCCCGTTATTCTTCAGTTTATCTGAAACACGTTTCGAATCCGAAATTTCAAAACTCGTTCTAAAACCTGAAACATCATCATTTAAAAACAATTTTTCTCATCATGAGAACAAATACGATTTCTTTAAATGTAATATGAGATTCTTTTCAATACAGTTTCAGAGCTGTGAGAATTTATTCAAAACTTCGCAGTCAAAAAATGGGAGGACTCATGATTTGTAATAGGGTTCGAAGATTTTCTGAAATTCTTGAAACCTAAATTTTTCTCTCAAATTGACCTCTTTTACACGATTCATTTTTTTTAAGCTTATTATGACTGGAGCCTCAAATTCGAGGTATCGGGATTTTTCCTTTTCCTGAAAACCCATTGAGAAAAGCAGAAGCGCCTCCGGGCTGGCAGTGGAGGTAGCCGTTGACCCAAAATCGGCAACCAGCTAACCACACTGCCTATCGGAAACGCTTAGTGAGGAGAGGGAGGTAGAAGATGAGGAAAGTTCACATCTTGGAATTTTGCAGAATCTGAGTTCTTTGAAGTTATCAGTAATTTGAATCATGAAGAAAACTGCAAAGTCGCTGTCAGTAATCTGAAAATTGAATAGAATACGATTTTTCTAAAAAGTTTTAGATGAGGAAATTTGAAGTCTAAGCTCTAAGAGCAACTTACGTAAACCTAAGCGGAAATCCTTTTTAGAACTTCAAAATCTCAAAAGTGAACCTCAGGAATCCAAAACGGAGGCGAAGGTTGTCCTTTTCAATGATTGAGAGTCTCAACTGAGATGAGGACTTCGAGGTCGTTTTGATCAATTTAACTGAAGAGTAAAAACGAGAGGGAAGTTTGAGGTCATTCTCCGTCACATGAAATGGCCAAATCAAACCCTTGGAAGCCGTTTTGAGAAACCTGAAAACATAACCAAGACTAATAATGTTGAAGCTCTACATTTCGATGAAGAAGCGAGTGGAAGCCTCGAGATTGTTGTCAGCTGAATATCTTCTCGCAGTTGTCAGGAGGTCAGTCGACAGCAGAGAACATACGACAGAGTGAACGGACAAGTTAAAAAGATGGAGGAAAAAACAAAATATCGCCGGTCGGTCGTTCGGGGCGTGTCCCAAACGCCGCAGCGGCCTCTTTTTTGCCGAGGTTCAACGAACGCGTTAACAATGCCACAAGTTGGCGGAAAGGAGCTTCATGTAAGAAAATTTGATCATACGCTCCAGTATTTCTTTAAAAACATCAGAAACCTCATAAATTTTGGGAGATTTGTTGTTTGAAAATTTTCTAGAAAAGTTTAAGGTTCACTCAGAAATCTGTAAACTTCAAGAGTAACGAGGATTTGGAAACAGAGTGATGTTTGAATTTTCTAAAAAGAAAAAAGTTAGACATGTGAGTGGAGAAACCGATGGTCCCATGCGAGGTTTCGAAAAGAAGGACCTAGAAAACTGGGAAGGGTCACATGTTAGCGAATTCTCACCATTTTTCTGGTTTTCAATCTTAGAGCTTGTTGTCGAAATCTGCTCATAGTTGTTGAGTTGAAGGAAGTTTTTCATGGCTATGATGAGGTATCGAATTGTGAAGCAAAGTTTTCTTGAGCAAGATGATGGTTTTCGGAATCGATCACGTTGCGTGACTAAAAGCGAAAATATTCTTGAAATGCCATATAAACCTACTAGTTGATCACTCCGGAAAAAAAAGAAGAAAAAATCAAAAAATTTTGAAATTGTTTAATTTCAAATCACATCCAAGCATTTGTTGGGTTCCGAGACAAATCTTTTGTTCTGATTAGAACTTCTGGCCTTTCATTGAAAGTCGTAAAATTCAAAATGTTCCTTTTCTCACATAGGGGGACTGACAACAAATCACCGCAGGCCTCATAAATTTGCGTTTACAATTGCTGTGAACCGTTTGAACAGGGAAAAAAGTTTGGAATGAGTTTGGTGTAAATTTTACGACTGAGATTTGAACACGCTTCACTCAACGTGGTGGGAAAGAACTTCGAATTTTGAAATTTTTGTATCCGGAATTTTCGATTAGTACAAAAATTTATGGGAAAACACGAGGAAATCAAGGCTCAACATACTACAAGCGGCTTGTTAAAAATCGAAAATTTGACTTTCGATAAAGTTTATGATAATTCATTAAAAAATTTCTCAGTTTGACCTTATTTCGAGATTAATATTATGAAAAATGTGAAGGTTCTTTTTTTGATTTTTTTCTAGAAATCTTTGATTTTTTTAAGAACTGAAAGTTTTAGGAACGTTTAGCCTTTCTCATGAACTTTTGAATTATTCCCTCATTTCGAACTTTTTTGATTGCTTATCAACATACTTCTTTGAAACCGTTTTTCATGGTTTTTCCCAAACAAACCTGGTCATAGAAATAAATAAATTGGATAGGGATTCCAAAATACTCGTTAAAGGAAAAAAGGAAAGGAATGAAGCGTCCGTGGGGACGAAGGCCGAAAGCGAACACTGCTGGATCAGCTGATCGTCACAAGAGCAGCGGGCGGCGCGAGGGACGAAGAGAGGGCGGAGTTAACTGGCGCCGAGGCGCCAGCCGGACGCCGAGAGCGGCCGAGAGCACGGCCGTCGGCACTCTCTTCCTTCAAATCATCGGCCTTGTTTTTTTTTCACGTTCCGAACGCTCACAAAGCCGCTCACGTCACAAAAAGGAAAAAAACTTGATGAAAGTGGGTGGTTCTAAATTTTGCGCTGTTTTTGTTCAGTCTTTATACTGAAAATTTCGAAAACGTGAGTATTTGGAAGCGTCCTTATCACTCAGAAAGAGCAACGAAAAAACATGTAGCCTTCGAAAAATCAAAGAATCAAGCCAGTGAGGAAAACTTTTTTTGAGCTGCTAGTTGAAAAATTGAAATTTGGCATTATGTGAAAAAGTCAGGTCAGAATAATAAGTTGGTAGCGACAAAAAAAAGCCTCAATTGATAGTCTCGAGAATTGCAAAAACAAGTAATTGATGGTCTGCACGGAAAAAATTTTTGAATTGGGCTAACCTGGCTCTGAATTAGGGAGAATTCCAACGTTATTGCGACAATGAGAAAATACAGAAAAAGTCGTTAAATTAAATTATTATTTATAAAAATGGAACTTTCAAGCTGCGAAGCTTGAAATTTCATTTATTTTTTTCGGATTTAATAGAAAAAAATCATTCAATAACTCAAAAAAATTCCATCTTTTTCCATTGAGAAACGCCATAAGGTCTAGGATCCTTCAAAAAATGATAAGATATCACATTATTCGAGCCTCCTCTCGTTAATGCGCATCATGAGGCAAACCAAAACTTCCAAACTTATGTTTTTGATGACGTATCGCCTCTTTAGGTGCAAACGAACGCTCACATCACACGACATATATTAACGCGCACAAAAAACTCACGCTCACAGGAGCGAAAGAACCAAGTAAACATGAACAGCTTCCCCATGTCCACGGGACCACCCAACAAAAAAAGAGATGGGAACTTCTGAGTTACAAGCGGATGGATATTGGTTAGGAAATATTCCGAGATGAGGGGCTTCTCAACTTTCTTCCAATCATCGCAATCTGTAGTTTCTTATTTTTAAGAATGAAATTCATAGATTTTTGGAGTGGGAGAATCGGTTTTTGAATGGTTTCGTTGCTGTCAAAAATTATGATTTTGCAAGCTTGAGTCGATAAAGAAATCCTATTTAAGTTAATCCCAAACTGAAATATATTCAGGAGCTTTCAAATAGGACAATTAGCCTCTGATTCTATTTCGAAAATTGTATCTGAAATGATAATTTTCTACAAGCCAGGCAAAGAGGACAGAGTATCTTAATTAACGTGACTTTTTTTCCCAAAAGTTTTGAAAATTTGAAAAAAAAATTTTTTCTAATAGAAGACTCAAGAATCCTATTTATTAGGCTTAGTATGGAGTTTTTAATCTTTGTCGCTAAGGGCTTTTTTTCTTCACATTTTCAATGAAACAGGGATAAACAGCTTATGAAGGCTTCAAAGGCGCATGAAGAAGCTCAATGACTTTGACTAAAAAATGCAGAGTTCAAACTCGGCTCTTTTCAGATATATTTTTTTAAATCTTGATGATCCTCAGTATGGACAGTTGTGAAATGTGGAAACTAAAGTATTCTAAAAGTTATCGGCCTCAAGTTCAATCCGATTCCTCTCGAAAAATTGATCTCACAATGCTTTTCACAAAAGCTGACAAATCAGACGTTGATGTAAATACCATTTGAGATGACGTTTAAAGAACGTTTTTCCCCATCAGCCGACTTTGACCTATTTTTGCCGACGTCAGCAACAAACAGACCTGCGGCGGCTGTGAGTTTTTTGCTGATTCACGGGGGCATCGATTGCCCAGGAACGGTTCGGCTGCCGGCGGCCGCCAGCGTTCCCTCGTCGTCTGCGCCGAGCAGTTGCTTAGGAATGCGCTTAGGAGTCGCATTTTGAGATGCTTCGAGGTGTTCGCAGCAATTTGAGAGATTGGTTCGACACCGTGCAACTTTTTATCGGGTTTCCCCGCATTCTTACTCGGAACTGAGAGATTTCATAGGAACGGGCTCGGAAAATGAAATGAAGAAATGCCCGAGTGAAACAAATATTTAAATATTCAAGGAAATTTCACGATACTTCGCTCGAACATCGCAAAATCATTAAGATCTCAGTCTTTGAGAAAACGAAGTCATTAAAACAGGTAGCCGAATTTTACTTGGAAAAGTGCTTTTTGAAATTTAAGCTTAAATTAAAGCTCATTTGAAGGTTCAGTCAAAAATTATGTGAATTTTCGCTTTTTTATTGGCTCCGGTATTATTTTGAATCTCAATGTCACTTCTCGACCGTGAAATTGTTGAAAACGGGCTAATACAGATTTTTGCAAAAGCGATAGAAGAGTTCAAAAGTTTTTTTTTTCCTCCAAAAAAGACAGAAAACATTCTTACTGTACTGTTGAATTAAAGTTGAATACTATAAAGGCAAGATGAAAAAAATTTCAACTTTTTTTGACTTAATTAAAATGAGTAATCTAATTGTCGATATCATAAAAATTGAGATTCCAGTTTTTTTATATTAATTGGTAAAAAAACTTTGAAAGTCGGATTTGAAGCTCAAAAATGAAGTTTTTCTTAGCATGTTGAGTTATGCTTGAATCATTCAATTTGAAAGAAAGTTGTTTTTTGATGTCACAATTGCTGCGTTGATTTCCATTCAGCCTTGTTTTTTTTTTTCATAAACTCCAAGCAAATAAGAACTGTTAGCCCTAACTCAGTGCAATTTCACACGTCTGATCGAAAATCGAGAAAGACCGCGTTACTGTTTGATTTCTGCTCGGTTTGATTCGACAATCCGCTCAACCAACTGCAATGGCCACGCCTAAGAAACAACAAACTCAGTCTTTTTCTTTATCGCAAGAATGGGCCGAGAAGGTCGTTTCGGCGCTAACTCTTTTTCAATCGTTTTTCGACCAGACGCCATTCGTTGCCGCAAAATCACAACAATGATGGACGAGCAACATGCCGACGAAAAACACTTAGAACACAGTTATAATATTTTCCTCTCGAAGAAATCAGATTCATGAAAACACGGCTCATCGGAAGATTTTTACTGGCTGAGCGTGTAAAATCCCAGATTTGTTACTATATTTAGTCCGTTCAAATGAGTCTGGCTTTTGAAGGCATCAGAGTGGAGCGCCATTCTTGGTCGCGCCTAGAAGTTCGTTGCACTTTTTTTGAAAACAAAGGGTCGAAGATTTTCGAAGGTCTTCGAAGCGATCAACGGCTAGACTGAAGCTTCGCGTTTTCAAAGACCTAGCAAGTGTTATTCAATCAGTTATAAAATCTTATGAAAAATTTCAAATGTTTTACTCTGCTCTGCGCTCCAACTGATCAGATTAAAATTTGAAGAATCAGAGAAAAATGAAAAAAAGCTCTCAGGAATTTGTCAACATCTGAAACTTCTCGATCAGATGCTATCGTTTTGGAATCCTACTTCTAATAGGGTTTCTCCAAACTTCGAAACGCTGAACAAATGACTGAATTCTTCTGGAAAATTTCTGAAGTTCTAGGTTTGACATTTCTTTGAAGGTGCTCTTATTTTGAGCTTGAAATTGATAACTTTTCCATTTTCTCATGAAATTAATAACCGAAATCTCCTTGAGAATTTTTTGTTCATTTTTCTAAGTGAGTCTACAAGAATCCTCAAAGCTTTTTGCACCTTTTTTTATAGAGAAAAAAATATTTATAGATTTGCAAGATTGGTTTGACTGCAAAGCTCAGGTCGGTAAGAGAGCATCAAAAAAGCGGAGGCAGCAATTTTCTTGCTCTCTGGCCCCAATTTCGTGCGTTTTTTGCCTCTTCTCAACCTTTCTGACGGAATTCTTTTTCATTCCACCAGCTAAAAATCTTATTACTTTTCTTGGCGCGCTGATTAGGTTTATCAAAATAGTCTATCCGTAGGCCTTTTTTGTTTTCAACAACAGAATAAAAAAAGCGAAAAATGAACCGAAGAACGTTGATCGAGGCGCTATTTCTCGTTCAAATCGATCGACATATTGCACCCGGCAAAGGCGACAACGAACGCCAATTGCGGAGAGACAAAAAAACATGTGCCCACGCATCAATTTTATGATTTTCCTTCTATCATTTTTTCAATTGAAGTTTCTCGGGAATCGAATGAAAAATAAGTGAGAGAAGAAATGTTACTGAAATTTTTTTCCTCAGGTACTGACTTTTGTTTCTCATTTTTTCTTCTAGCTTTTATGCTATGAAAATGTCTTTAGGTGCTCGAAAGCTTTTTCGATTCACGCTAATGACCTGAGAATAAAAGCTTTTCAAGCTCAGGATCATCATTTGCGTTAATTTTTTCAGTTGAACACTCAAGTATAAATTCGAAATTTCTTGAAATTGTGAATGTATCATTGGAATGTCATCAGTAACATTATCTACCTTAACTGAGCGGTTTGATTGAACAACTAAAAATTATCGAAATGTGCCGGAAATCTGAGCTTTTGGAATTTTCAGAGTTTTCGATTGTTGAGCTTAACATCATTTGAGCCATCAAAGACATACCAGCAGAAGGACGGACGAAGGAGCAAGGCGAGAGGTGTCGGTCGAGCCGTGGCAACCGCGAAATCGGCGCTTTTAACCACCGGCTGCCGGCACAAAAGTGGGCGTGTTGCTCGCCCACCCCTCCATGCCGCTGCCTTTTTACACGAATCCCTCAATCATACTTTTTTTTGGAATCGATGGCTCGACATCTTCGAAAAGTTCATTCACACCCACGCAAGTTTTCTTGACGAATAGCTGTGCTCATTAAAAAGGAAGCAAAAAGAAGAATATCTGAGATTCAAGGAACAATGAAGTAGTGAAGTGATGTTGAGAATACGGATCATTTGGTTCTCCGAAAACGAAATTGTCCTAACCTGAAATTTTATGAAAATGAAGATAAAGTGCAAGAAATCTTGAAAGAAAAGGAAAAATTAGGAATTCGAATTTCATCTCTTGAGACCACGTGTCATTTTTTTCTAAAATCATTTTGGTTCTCGAATTATTGGAAGCATTGAGATTTCTCGAATTTTTTGAGATTTTTCTTCCCTTCCACTAATGATTTTCGGAACAGTTCTACAAGCATGTTTTTTAAATTCATTCAAAAAGAAAGTTTCGAGATGGATTAAAAGTTCAAAATGCGATATAGTTTCGATTGCAATTTTCACTTTGTGCAGTAAAAATTCTTCAAAACCCAAATTAAATTGTTGGGAGATAAGTTTGAAGCGAAAATTGCTTCTATTTCAAAGAAAAAACGTTTCACTGCAGTTCTAAAAAGTAGGATTTTCTGAGAAAAACAAATAGTAATCCAAGTAAATTAGGCCTCCTGTTTTTGTCCAATCACGTTCCACAAATGTATTTCATAAACTATCGACGGAGTCAATTTTAACTTTGTGGAAACCTGACAATTTTTGTGAAAAAAATTCAATTTCTTATTCATTTTCAATAATCTCATGTTTTTGAACTTTTTTTCCAGCAATTTTTCAGCAAAGAGCAAAATAGAATCTTTATCTCATTCTTAATCGCCTTTTTTTCGAGAATAAACTTTGCTGCAACCGTTTTTCTCGTCGAAGAAGTTTATGAACCATCAAAAAATTCTCTATTCCTCAAATTTCAGTGTTTTGATTACAAAGAAGTCAGTATCAAAACTGAAAAACGGGACATAAACTGGCCATTCGATACACAAACAGTTTATAGAAATTTGAACGCTTGGGTTTGGAAATTGTCAGCTTCAGTTTCAGCAGTGTTTAGAAATTGATATGGCATCTATTCTGTGCACAGATTTTTTTTCTGCAATTTTGTACTTCGAAATGACCTTGTTGGACTTTGTAGAACTGACTAACTTTCGAAAATTCATAAGGAAAACATGACAAAGATGTTTGACGTTACTTTGACGCGAGTTTATTCATGCATGTTAAACAAAAAAATCTAATTCCTTGCGATCAAAAATTGTTCGACAATTATGCACTAATGAGTTTTTTCTCTAGATGAGTGGAAACTGGAGCCGCGACGTTCTTAGAACGGAGTGACACATGGCTGTTTTTCTTCCCAATTCTCAGCCTAATAACAAGTGAATCATCACATTGTTTTTGGTCTTTCTAAGAGCATTTATTCAAACAGAAAATATGCAAAATGAGGCAAGAAACGGAACAGATCATGGTTTGAGGATTGGAGATTAGATGCTTTCGTCGAGAGTCTTGATAATTTCTACGCCAACGTCCTGGAAGCTGTTCTTGGGAAGCGGGGGAGCTCTCAATCCGATAATTCCGTCTACGAAAGTCGGCGCCGTTCCCCGTTCAGGATCTTCGAAGGCCATTGAAGTTTCATTCAAATCAGTCCATCTCGAGTTGAAATCGGCCTCTGTTGTACTGAAAGCAGGTACAATCGATTCAATCGTAGTGGTTGGTTCAGTGGTAGACGGCTTTTCTGATGAGGTCGAAGATGTCGGAGTTTCTGACGTCGTTGTTGAAAGAGTTGTCGATGGAGAACTGGATTTAGATTCTGTTACGGTTACTGTGATGGTCGTAGATTCTGTTGCAGCCTCTGTGGTGGTTGTAGATTCTGTAGTAGACACTTCTGAAGCTTCTGTCACCAGTGCTGTGGTTTCAGGCTCTACTGCCACCGTTGTATTCTGATTTTCTGTTTCTCCAAAACTAAAGCTCAAAATTTCTGTGTTCTTTTGATTCTTCTTCGTGTCTATTTCTGTCGGATGGAATGTGGTCGTCGTCTGAGTGGATGTGCTCCTACGCAAAAAGCTTTCAGACGATTCCTGCTCCTCCGATTCGCGATTCATGGGATTGATTTTAAATTGAGTGGCCAACAAAACTTCAATTTCCGGTTGAGCTGTCGTTGAAATCTCTGGTTTTTCACTTGAAATTGTTTCATCAACAATCCCTTCAAAAGGTGATGAAACTGTGCTGGTTTGAGGTGTTTCAGATTCGGTTATCTCATCTACAATCCCATCAAAGGGCGAGACTGCGGTCGAAGTCAGAGCAGTTGTAGTTGTTTCTTCAACATGAGGATAAGTAGTAGTGGTTTGAGGACGAGATGGAATACCAACGTAGTAGTTGGTTCTTTCAATAACTACCGGAGGAATCCCGTATGAGCTCCTTTGCGTGGAAGTGACCACTGGAGGGGCTGCGTAAGAGTCTGCGGAGGCGGCGTAGGACCATTGAGAAATGGGTGCTCCGTATCCGCCGGTACGATATCCGTTCCCATACACCTGGTCCTGAGAATAGGACGGATAGCGGGAAAATTGTTGTTGCTGATGAACATTGACGTAGTAATCCTGAAAAAAATAACTTCGCAGGTGAAAAAGAAAGGGGAAAAAATGCTCTAAATGTCGACAATAGATTACTATTGTTTGTGAACTTTACTTTTGCATAACTTAGAACAGGTTTGAAGTTTTTCCAGGTACAGCAACTAAGGTTTGTCATGAATCTGATAATAGTTCGAAAATCTTAGAATTTTTAAGATATTTAAGAAAACTTTTTTTTACTTTTTTTGAGTTCGAGTATCGATTACGATGATTACTTATCTTGATAGCTTGTGAAAAAGATTGAGAAAAATTTGTTTTTTTTTCAAGTTTTCAAACCTCCCTATTACTCATTTCTTTACTGCTCAATAGACGTTTTCTCATGCAAAAAAAATTGCCCAAAAAGTCCAGCAAATTCTAATCTATTTGTCGGACAGCTCATCAGGAAGAAATTTTTTGAAAATATTACTCACCTGATAATTCAAATTAATTGGACGCCCCCAGCTATCGTACTGTTGATAATTATTCCATCCGTTCGAAGTTGGATATCCATTCCAGTAATATTGACGTCGGACCCTGCAAATTAAAAGAATGTTTTAGAAAACATGCTCAATCCCCACAGGATTCATGAATTTAATCAAATTATATTTGAATGATTTGCTCATGATGAAATTCATAGTAATAATGATAAACGATCATCCGGAAGTTTGATATTCACAGTTCAGTTTAACAATTGATAAGAGTTACCAAAATAGATTCTTTTTTTCCTATTTCGCAGAGAAACGCTGCAGAAAATTTTCCTAGTTTTTTTAAAATCGTACAAACTTTCATCTCCAACCTTTGCTATTTATCAGCTTTTCAGAGAAAAAGCTACTCAAACATTTTTTTTTGCAAGAGCTTATGATAAAATTATCAATGATTAACCCCTAGCTACATTTTTTTCATATATAAAATAATGAATGGATAAACATACCAATTAGAGCTGATTCTTACAGAAAACTTTTTTTACGGAGTATGAAAAGAAAAAAAATAAGATTTTTTTCAGGTATTGTTTTAACGGAGAATGAAAAAAAGTTTTTCAAAAAAATGTATTCAATTTGTTTCTATTGAAGATGTAAAAAAATTAATCATAATCTAAACTCAATAACGTTCAGAGCATTGGGTCGCAAATTTTTTTCATGAACTGAATCCTGAGAAATTTTGAGAAATTACTCACACTTTGTCAATTTAAAAACACTGATTGAAAAAAAAAATTTTTTTTCATTATCAGGTTTTTTTGAAAAGAAAAAATAAGATTTTTCAGGTATTGTTTCCTATTCAAGAAGCTTCAAATTTTGCAAAATACTCTAATTATGACAAAAAACGCTATTTCAAGCTTGCGTCTTAACTCGAAATACATATTTACTACGAGAAATTTTTTTGGTCCTGAAATTGGAAGGGTTTGTAGTGTACTTCTGCATAGTTTCATTGAAATTTCGATCGGTGGCTAAAAACGCCCCCAATGAGTTTTCCTATGAAATGCAAAAACTTTGCGAAAGATGAGAAATTTTGAAGATTTCAAAATTCGAAAATTTTTATTTTCTCGTTCGTCTGCTTTTTTTCTCACCACGTTTGCGGATTACACACACTTTTGAGGTTTTTGAGTAACGGTAAACTTTTTCCAAGATTTTGGATATCGCATCAGACAAAACAAAGCAAACCTTGAAGATTCGAAGATGGGAAGGGCAATAATCAGTAGAAGGAAGGTGAAGAGAAGGGCCGCGCGCAACATGGCCAATGGCTGTTTTCAGAAGGAAGGACGGATCACGTCGAAATCTGGCGACCTGAATGCACGACTGAGTCACGACGCGGCCATTTTGTCGAACTCGACGTCGTGATTGATTCGCATCTTTCACGGTCACCTCAATTCAATTCTATGCATTCGGGCACGATTTTAACTTGTAATCGCTTACCGAGTCGAAGCGGCGACAATAAAATCGGTTTTCAAGGTCTGGTATCAGCTGCTTTCGTTTTCTGTTTCCTTTCTCGGCACACTGCGCAAATCGTCTGAACGGCTTCCGAGCGAAAGTTGCTAGTTCATGACAACAAGAGGCTTAACATGAGGATCAGAAATGATTTATTTTTTTGAATCCACAGATGTGAATCAACATCTTTCAATAAAAAATAAAATAAAAAAACTACAGTTAGAGATGATTGTCAAGAAAATGTTGCACTTTTATGAAAAGTTGGTTTTTCCTAAAATTGCCAATTTTATGAATTTAGGCGTGAAAAAGAAAAGAAAATCGAAAATTAGTGGAAAATTTTTTGAGATGTACTTAAGACTACATCATTTCAAACCCATTAATGAATTGAGCATTTTTTTCTTGTAAGTTCAGTTGTAAAATCTCAGAATTTGAACACTACCCTTGAATTCGATAAAAAAATAAGGCTCTTTTGGAGTCTTTGGGGGTCATAACTCCAAAAAAAGACATATAAGTAGTTTTTTTCCGATTGACTCATGTTCTTCTGAATAAACTCAACGAGGTTTCATTTTACCGAATAAAATATTTTCGAGATAAGTTTTTTATTATAATTTGCAAATTTTTTGCAGGTTTCTTATTATTTCCAGATGGTTCGATAAGAGACTCTTATGAAAATGCTTTAAAGACAAAGACGGATCTAACGAGCTTTCATAAACGTAAATTTCAATAGGTTTTTATTTTATTCCAATAGATTTGAGATACCAGCAATTTAAAACTCTTTAGAGCAGGTTTCGAACAGATTCCCAAAAAAATTAGAAATTAATTTTTTTGAAAGAGATATCACCAATAGTGATAGGGTCACAAGTTATCAATAAGAAGTTTTTTCAATTTTCTTATTTTTAAAGCAAACATTTCTGAGAAAAGGATTGTTTCCTGTATTTTGCAAAATATCACTTTCTTTATGTGAATATTCGTTGGTACACATGATATTGCAACATATATCATGTCTCCAACAAAAAAACGTGTTTTTACTTCTTGTTCAGCAATTTTCGAATGAATATTTTGCAATTGAAATTTAAACGAGGAAAACAATTCAACAAAAACTTTTATTTATTCCTTTTTTTTTGAAAAACTCTCTCTGTTCTAAACAAAAGGTAATTATTCTGCTTTTCTCAAACATCAGCAACAGAAAAATGGATGCGTCATCGTCATTAGGTCAATCGAACCTCAGCGAAAAGTTCGAAATTTCTAAGAAAATATTGTAATACGCCGTTTCCTGTCCGAATTCGTCTAAGAAAGCCACTTTCGGCCACGCCTCGTCGATGTATAAAACAGTGGACGTCTGACAGGGAAGTCATCAGTTGACCTCTCGCCATCATGAAATACTTCTGCGTCGCGCTCTGCGTCTTCGTCTGCGTTTCTGCGGCTCCTTACCGGTCAGTTCAATCCAATTTTTACATTTTTTATATCTTCAACTTGTGTAAAACATAATAAATAAATCTGAAAAGGTTTAACCCTATAAAACGCCTAGTATTTTCACAGTTTCTTTTTTACCTATTTTTTTCATATTCTTTCATTTTCTATCATTCTCACGTCTTTCAAGGTTCATCAGATAAGGAACAGTAATTTTTACAAAAATTCAAAAAACATCTCTTTCACGGAAAGTAGTTTGAAACAATCTTGCTCCTTTGGCAGAGAAAATAATAAACAGGAAAGTTTAAAGCGTTTCAAGAAAGGTCAATTGAAATTACCACTAAATTCAACTTGATTTATTGAATGGGTACCTCTCGGTTACTTTGAAATTCCGAAAAAAAATCAGAAGCTATGAGATTCTTTTCATCAGCCATTTTCAGGAGCTGACTGTTCGAAAATCATGAAAAAAAAATTAAGAACAAACTGGTCTTATTATCGAGCAAAATATGAATATTTTCAGATCCAAGCGCGGATCTTACGGACCACCAAGCGGATATTATCCTCAGCAGTCGTCGTATGGGCCGCCATCCTACCAGAACGGCGGCGGCTACGGCAGACCTCAGAGCAGCTACGGACCTCCTCAAGGCCAGTATGGTGGAAACAGCTACGGCAGACCTGGCTACGGCGGAAACCAGTACCAACAAGGAGGCAACTATCCTAACGGCGGCTTCGAACAGCAAGGAGGATTCCCCAATCGAGGATTGAACTCTGGTCCTGAATTCGGCAACAACCAAGAATTCTCTCGGGGTCCAGCTTTCGCTCCTCAGCAGCCCGCTTTCGACGCTAACAACGGCAACAGCGGCAATCCTTCTTTCGGAGGTCAACCTAACTTCGGAGGTCAAGAGGCCGGAGCTGGATTTGCAGCCGACGCGGCTCCATCCGAACAAGGACCACCACCACCTCCTCTCGCTGCTGACGTCGCTCCAAAAACCACTGACTCGGTCTCCGAAACTTCCTCCACTGATACCCACACGTCTCGAGTGTAAACCAGATCTTTCCCTATTTTTTCTTTTCATTTCTCGCTTTAGCTCTCAGAAAATTGACCGGTCGCATTCGTTCAAACCACATGAAATTGTAATAAAGGTTCTTTCATCAAGAATTTGAGACACAGAAAATTGAAAAAAAGTAAATCTAAAAAAAAAGATATCCGATAAGATTTCGATGTGCAGCTTTCCCTGCGACATTGAAAAAATCTCTCTTATTCAACTATCAAACAGTCAAAAACCAAATTTACAATCTATTTATATATAGCTCGCCACAAAATATTGTGAAGGCGGAAGACTTCTAGTTCTACTTGTCGTTTTATCATTCTAAAGACGTTCGTCTTTCAAATAAATAATAGCTTGAAAAAAATTTAAATAAGTGTCCCAAATTTGTTTCATTTTGCCGAATTCCAGTCACCTCAGACGCGTTTGTCGGCTTCTTTGATGCCGGACATGTGTTCATCGCTTTGAGATCCGTAGACACTTTGCCCGATGCGAAAAGAAACAGTGATTGATCAGTCCTCGAGCCCGCAAAAAGAAGCGCTGGAAATTGGCGTCTTTGAAGGATCAGTGAGCAATTCGGAAGCTTCGGATTCACTTCCGCATTTCAAGTGTGTCAACTGATTTATCCAAGTTTCTACAGGAAAATTCAAAAAAACAGAGGCCAAAACTTTGAAAAACTTTGAAAGTTTTTCGATACTGGTTTTTTTCAATTACCTGCAGTTATTAACTTTTCTGGTAAAAATCCGTAGTTCTGATTTTTTTGAGTTATTCATTGGTTTTTTTCATTTGAACACAAAAAAAGGATAAATATACCAAAGGTTAGTTGCAAAATATTCTAAAGTTTTTTTCATTCCGTATCACAAAACATTTTTGTAAAAAAATACTTTTTTTATCGAGATCTGATGCCTCGAAAACGCCAAACATTCTTTTTTTATTCATGCTATTAATGACAGCCAGATTTCGGAACTTCTTAACATTACTAAACATTACAAAACAAAACAAAACTTCATAGTTTCTAAAATTAGGAGGTTAGAAATAAATTTACGCGAGTCTCATAAAATCCTCAATCGGTCCTAAAAAAATTTTCTTGGTGTGGTATTATAACTGAAAAAGGCTGCTCTGTGAGATCTTAAGTGCAATTGATTACCTCAAACAGAGTTCAAAAAGCGAACCGCCTGGAGTTTCTCTTCTTTTACACAACTCGGCCACTTGTTCAAGTGTTGATCAATGGGCCCATCAATTGGAGACAACACGAAAGTGAACTGTTAACCCAACCCAAAAAATAGGTGGAATCGAGAGAAATGATAAGTCGATTGAACACGAAATCCATCAAAGTATTACACTAATGGTCCGGCGTTGTTATCGTCCTGTCTAAAAAAAAACATTCGATTCGCTTCTTCTCTCTCTCTCGGAAAACTGATGAGAATTGACGGAAAACTGAAATTTTGAACTCTTTTTCTGTCAACGACAAGATAGGTATAGGTTCTAAATTCGTAGAATACATGAAAATCATTGTATTTTAACGGAACTTTTTGAAAAACACTTTTTTGAGTTTTTTTGAAACTTTTCAGTAATTAATAAAGTTAGGAAAACACAGTTTGGTTGAAAAACTTAATTTTTTTAATTTATTTTTTTATATTCATCACTATCCCAATATGATAATTACTGTGAAGACTTCTTAATCTTCGATTCAACTTTTTAGAAAACCACTTTGCTGAGTTTTTAATTGATGTTTTGTAAAGCCAGACATTAATAAACTACATTGCAGGCAGAATTCATCTTTTTCTGGAATTTCGAGCCTTCAAGAATGTTTCTAATGATAAGAAAAAGCTATTGTGAACTTCTTAATTATTAAGCTATTTGGTAATAAAATGAAAATCTCGTGGTTTGTAATTCGACCGTCATGGGATTATTATTTTCACAGAAAACAAATTTCATGACAAATTTGCAAAGATCATCAGCTTCAATGCCACCCTGTTTGATGAAGTGAAAAAAGTTCAGTCAAATAAACAACGATCGCCTATTTTTTTCATCTTTCAGTAGCTACCAAGGTATCAGAATTCCCACTCACAAACATTTCTCAACAAGTGAAAACTTTCAGTTTTCTTCTTTTACTCCCGATCAACGCCCACTGAAAATATTTGTCTTGTGAAATCAACTGATGTTGTTGCGACATCTCGAATCTGTACATATTTATCAGAAAATAAAAGAAAAAATCGAATCGATAGGTTGAGAGGAGAGTAGATGAAGGAAAGGTTTATCGGCCCCATTGACCGCCAGGTCCTCCGAAGCCACCTCCTGGAGGTCCGTAGTTGCCGCCGCCGCCAGCATAGGGAGCGCCGCCAGGGAAGCCGCCGCCCCCGTACTGAGGACCGCCGCCGCCGCCGTAACCGCCGCCGCCGCCACCGTAGCCGATGCCTGGTGGAGGACCATATCCTCCACGACGGTGTCTACTGAAAATACAAAAAAAATGACTTCGGTTGCCTTATATGTGTAGTTTGATCAAAATTGAACCATGAATCTCTAAAAAAATTTGAAATCTTTAAAACTTCCATCAAAATTTTTAAACTGAAAAAAGAGTATTTTGATGGAGCGGAGCGAGCAGATTCTGATATTTTTTTTGCAAAAAGTTGGAAAACTCACTGCTAGCTCTAGAAAAAAATCTTGAAGGATTAAACCTTGTCGCTTCAAAAACTATTTTTCTTGGTGTGAATAATTCTTGCTTAAACCGGTGAATAATTCTTTTTTTGAATTCTGTAATTTTCGAGAGAAAAAGCTCGTTTAAGCTAATATTGATGTTTTCGCTCATCTGAATACTTAAAAAGCCTAACTGAACCATTTCGAACTTGCCTGTTTCTAGTTGAAAATCGAACTCACCCGAACGGACCGCAGCTGACGACAGCAAGAATAGCGAAAATCAGAAGAAGAACCTTCATGACGATTCGCTGTAGTTTTCCAGTAGCGCTCATCTTTTATACCAGGTCAAATGGGTGTCCACGCCTCCCGAGGCGACTTCCAAACAAGGAACAACCTTCTGACTGTAAAAAACACACATCTGACCGTAAACACTCCATCATTGATAAGGAACGAGCTGCGACCAACAGCAAGCGCCTCATCGTTGAGCGAACCGACAATTTCGCTGAATAGCTCCTTTTTATGGAAATGAGTCAGCCACGGCTTTTTACAAAGCTTCCAGTTCGAAAATTTGTACTCTCCTAGTGATGACTGGGTCAAGAATTTCGAAGTAATCGTAATTGTACTTTGCTTTTTCAGCGTTTTTTGATTTAGCCTGTTTTGTGAGAAAAGTTGGCTTTGTTTCTCGCGAAACTGTTGTGAATTTATCGAATTACGAACCAAATGCTGACAGAAATGTGATCATATGATTTCACTTATCTTCTTTCTCTTTTTTTCTTCTTTGATGTAAGTCAGTTTTTGTAGCGGTGAATCAATTTCTTTTGTCGGTGTGTCCATTTCTAGATAACAATGATTCATTCTTTTCTCTATAACTTTATTCAAATTTATCAAAAATTGAAACGTAAAACACAACTAATATGAAAAAAAGCATACAGTGTAATGAGGCTGAAAACGAGACTAGTAAAATCTAGAAAAATTCCATTTTGCGAAAGCATTATTCACTATCCATATCAGCTCCGTCTTGGTACCATTTTATCGAAGAATCCAAAGAACGAGCAACAACTGTCATTCGTTCAATTGGATACGGGATATTTTCCCCCGGGACAAATAGCAAAGGGGCTTCTGGGTATTCCAGCTGAGGAAGATGAGGGAAATGAAGGCTCAAATAATCTTTCACCGTTACAACAGAACCAAACCCTGAGTCTACATAAAAATTGGTGCTCGTTAAGTTCAAATGATTGACCACAGGGACCCCGCTAATTCGTCTACCCGTATATCTGTCAAAATAACCTGTCCACAAGATATAAAACATTGTCTCAATTTCTTTTGAAGATTTCATTATTGAAGACAAAGTTTGGTTGTATCTCAGATGTCTTCTGATAACTTCAACCATTGGAAGCTTCAAGTACGACGGTGAGGCGCCGATTAATTCCGGATACGGGTCGGTCATTTCTGAAAAAAAAGTGTTTGATACGGGGCAGTGAATGAGCTAACTTCAGCAAGGGTGAGAGAACATTTTGAACAGATTAAATGAGCCTAGAGATTTGAATAGAGTTTGCAAGAAAGATTTTTAAAAAATTTTGAGAAAAGCCCCTTTTTGGAAAAAATGAAGAACAAGGCTCATTCTATTTATTTCATGAAGGCTCATTTCATCTATTTTATGAGGACGCGGACTAGGCTGACTTTTTTCTAAATTCACTCCGAGTGAAATTTCGCAGTCAACCCTTTTCAATGAACTTGACCTCTGTTACATTCTCAAGAAGTTCAAATTTCCACTAATGAGCATTCCGAAAGACAGAGCTGGATTCACAAACCAAACCGCGCGTGTCAATGTGCATACGACTAGGCAGTTTTTGAAGGTCCCCATTCATATATATGCCGAATTCAGAAAATTTTGCACAAGTTATTTATTCTGCCCTATTGTAATTGGGTGCCAAGCATAATCAGATATAATTGATTAATATCAAAATTACTGATAAAAAAATCTTTTTTTCACCATTGTAACTTTTTCAGACGCTCAAATAAAATCGTCATTCTTCTTTAATTTTTTTACTTCTCTTTCTTTAGTTTTTTTAATCTTCACAGCCAATATTTTTCATGCAAACTCTTCGTCCGAAACTGAAAAAAACCAGATCAGCGCCATTATCCTCCGAAAAAGAAAAAAAGAGATTTTTATGATGAAAAAAAAATGAAGAGAGATAGAAAAGTGTTATATTCCCAAGAAGTAAACAGGCGTTCTATGAGAAAATCGATCAAGTCGGAATAGAATTGCTACAATGCAATCTTTTAAACAATTTGCGACAAGCTTTGAAAAGCTCCGCCCGTTTTTTAGGGCTACTGTAGTAAGAATACATCGTTAAGTACAAGTTGAAAATAACGATTTTTTTAGAATTATTAATTTTTTTCAAGGTCAGGAAGCTATATTAATTTCTAAATATGCGAATTTTTCATGGCTTGAACGACATGTGAGGGTTTTTTTATTGTTGAGACATATCCACTTAATTAACTTTTGGGCGATCCAGTTGACTGTAAGCTTGGAAAAAAAGCGGCCAACTAAAAACTTAGCAAAATCTTCATAAGTTTCTAGGTTTCTAAAGATTATCTTTTTTTGCTAACTTATTTTTTTATGTAAACACGATGCAAGTTGGTGCTGTAAAAAAATTGAGCGGAAAAAAATCGGAAAACTTTTTTTTTCATTTTTTTGTTGCGTTTCCAACTTTCCCGTTTTTTGACTATTTTACAATTTTAGGCTCTAATTTGCCAGGGTGCTAGAAATGGTAATAGTAACATGTTTGTAATCGACACTTTGAGACGTTGTGTGAGTGAAAAAAATATTCAAATGTTCTAGTTTTGGGCGATCCAGGTGACCTTCAAACGACTGAAGTTGGTGACCTTGAAACTAGCATAAGTTGATTTTTTTAAATTAAAAATTTTTTTCTTCCTAAGTTGATCGAAGATTTGTTGATAGTTTTTTTAAACGCTGTTTTCATTTTTGAAAAAAACGTTTCTATTCGCATAAATATAATTTTTTTCCCCCTTTGAAAATCTTTTTAATGCGAAATGCCTTTTTAACCGCTAAATTTTTTTATTTTTTTCTTTTTAGTTGGAATATCGCAAAATGATTTTTCGAAATATTTTTCAATGCAGTGAAAAAATTAAACCGGCTCGGTATTCATTTCTAATCTCGAGAAAGATTCAGAAGTGCTCCATTGATCGTTAAATCATTGAATAAGCTTTTTTAATTGAAACTGCACTATTTGGAATTTTCAAAGTTATTTCATAAGCTTTATCAGAAATCAAAATCAATTTGAATTTCGCCCGTTTCAAGGTTGCAACTTCAGTCCCTTGGAGATCAACAGCCAAAACTAGAATACGTCGATACTTTTCTCACCTTCATAAGAACTCAGAACGTCGCTCAGAAAAATAAAAATCATTTCTTCCCAGCTGCCTGGCATATTAGAGCCAAAAAAACGGGGAAAAAAATCAAAGATAAAACTTTGAAAAAAATTGCAAGCAAATAAAACTGAAAAAAATAGAAAGTTTCCTATTAACTTCTTATTTATTTTACATTACAAACTTACAGCACGCCATGTGCGCTCACATAAAAAATCAGCACAGAAATCTCAAGGAAACTAAAAAATATGGGTTTTAGCTATTTTCAAATTGGCTGCGTTTTCTGAGAGTACGGTCAACTGTGTCACCCTAAACCAAGTATGTGTAAAATTCTCTTTTACAGACGACTCAAAACAATTCATATCACTCGGGGGGACTTGATCTTGAAAAGCTCAATAATTCCCAATGATTTTCATCAATTTTGATCGCAAGTGGGAAATAAGAAAACGTTAAGTGATAAAAAAGACCGACTGAGTAGGGAAGAAATTGATTGCGCGAGCTGTTATCCCGACAGGCGGTTCAATACAACTGCCACAGCAGAAAGGCTGAGTGCAAGGGAACCAACATGAAAGTCCGTGTTCCTGTTTCACACTTTGAACTGTCCCCCAATCTTCACAGAAGAAAAACTCAATAAATGTTCGACTCAGGTTCAGAAGGAAGGTGCAAAACTCAAACCATTTTTATTTGAGTTTCCATTTTCTCATCATTCACAGATTTGTGCTTCACCTTTTGGCATTTATACGGACTATAAAGTTAGGCACTGGTTTTTTTTAAATTAAAAAATGGGTAATGCATGTAAAACCTTTGAGTTTAGATGTTATTATTAGATTGCAATGTTTTTAATTCTGAGGAATGCTGTACTTTGCCATTGATTTTATCTGGTTTGAAAAAACCTACTGTAACTGGAAGATGTTGCCTGCGTAGACTTCCTTCACGCGGATCTTGAACTTCCCGTCGAGCTGTACGGCGCGACTTCAGATAGCGGCTTTCGAAGTCGAGAACAACAAAAAAAAGGAATAACTTCTGCAAACAACAATGAGAAAAAGTAAAAAAAGGACAAAAAAATGTCGAAACGATGAATCAAGAGAAATGAATGAGCATGAATTTGCAAACATAAAAAAATGTAAAATCTAAACTTTGAAAAACCAAAAAAATGAAGGAAAAGTTTATGAAAATAGTCAAAATTGAGTCTCAAGTTAATAATTCCATTCTGACCATTTATGATAGTATTTTTTTAAAAGGTTTTTTTCTTTTTACTTCCCTTATAAGACTTTTTTTCATCCTCTCATGACCCTTTAAAAAAAGTACTCAAACTATTGCAAAACTAATAAACTGATCATGAATAAGATGGCAAAAAGAAGAAAAAAACTGCGGAAAGTATAGCCGATTCACGACTCGGAACGCTAGGGAGGCGTGGCCTGTCTGCTTTTTTTTGTTTTTCAAAATCTTTTTTCGATGGTCTCATCCAGCCGTGAATTAGCAATGAATAAAACATGGGAAGTTCGAATCTCTTCCGATGATTTTGGTCGGGGAGGGAATGCCCTTCTGAGTTGTCACGACTTCTTTTTCTATTAAAAAATGAAGTTTCGCAAAATGCGACCTGAAAAATTCTATTAAATAATGTCAAAAAAACAAAAAAATCAGGAAATGAAGTCAGGCTCTCGGTTTTTTTATTTGATTGATATTTCAGAGTTGTTAAGTTGAAGGAATTTCAAGCGTATGGTCAATTACATCCCAAGATAACTCTTCAGGTTTTCGAAAAACTTTTTTGTTGAATTTTTTGTCTCACCAGACACTCTTCCATAATTCGATGCTGCATATGTACCCTTCGATGAAATGAGAAGTTTTACTTTTATTCGTCTTTCAAACTTGAAAATGAAGCAAGCTACGTATGAAAAAGGGAGTTAAGAGACCTAACGACGTTTTTCAAAGAAACAAAGGAAGATTATTAGCTAATCTTGCGAAAATGTCGACAGTGAGGTTGAAAAAGAAGAGACAAAAAAGTTAATAGTCAGAATAATCAGAATCGCTATCATAGATGGAAGGTCTCTTTTTATATTTCTTCAAGGATTCATTTACCAAGCATCTGTGTTTAACTAATACAATTTCCTCTAACGCAAAGGGAATTTTTTCTTCTTGGCTGAAAATTAAAGGGGCTTTTGGGTAAATCATTCCAGACAACAGTGGGAAAGTATATTTCAAGTGATTTTCAATAGTAAGAATATTTTCGGATCTCCTCACATAAAAGTTTTGACTGTTCAAGTCGTGAGGGTTGACAATGAATGGAGTCGTAAAATCCATTTTCATACCAGTGTACTTGTTATAATAGTCTCCATCTAGACCCTCGAGTATAACATTCAGTTCTTCCGGCCTCATAATCAGATCTTGGAAGTATTTCTTTTTTGTCAAATGAAGTTCGATGGCGTCGAGCAAAGTGATCTTCAGGTGCGAAATCGGCAACGGCGACGGCATTTGGATTTCCGGAAAGGAAGTGATCATCACTGAAATATTTTTTATTGGCTCCAGTCACTTTTGATTTCCCGGATTCGGGATATTTCTTTGTTATCCGTTCATGCAGAGACGTTTCCTTCCGATAAGCAGTTTTTATTATTGTTTTTAACAATCAATTTCAATTAAACGATTTGAGAAATTTCACGTAATCTGCGTGGTGATTGAGTTCTGAAAAAAACTAAAGAGTTCGTTTATGAGCAGATTTGCTGGATAATGAGGAAAGTTCGAAAACTCTTCATTTCGCAGCCGACAAGTCGGTAACAACAAGCAGTCCATTAACATTACAAAAAAAGAAGAAATATTAAGAATTTGATGAAACTTTGCTGACAGGTTTTGAAAAGATCAAAGTACTTCATGTCGGGAAACTCGTAAACGCGAGCCACTATATTTCAAGTTTTTTTCGACCTTTTTTTCTGATTGTTTTTAAACGTCCTTTGAATTTAAAAAAATTTAGTCAAACGAATAAACGTAAAAAAAATATAAGAACTCGATGTTTCAATAATTATTTTTTTAACGATTGCGTTTGACCTCGAAATGCCCGCAAAAAAACCGCGTCGCGTACGCAACGCTCCATTCTTGACAATCTACTGATCTCGGGCTCCGAGTCGGGGAAAAAAACTAACTTTTTGTCTCTACTGAATTGTTCTCCCAGTGAAGCGCGCCTCTGGCAAATTTTGAAACGTCATTTCTTCGAAACAAAACTTTTTAAACTTTCAATCTTAATTGATCTCTTCCTGCAAAGTTTTATCAAACTCTCAACTCCACACTTTTTTTGTTTTAACAATCAACATTGAAGTCTCGCTTTTTTTATAAATATGCAAAAATGTACTTTGCCACAAAAAGTGTATGAGACATAGCTGAATGAAGAATGCATAAAAGTACCTGGTTCCATGATTTCCGTGCTGTAGAATCGCGCAGAGCCTTGAAGTTTTTGTTTTCCAAGATTTTTGGCTTCTGAAAAACGCGTCAATTGTTTCAGAATAGTGAACTTATACCTTTTGTACAGCGAAACTGCTCACAGCGGTAGATTTGACAGTAGTTCGCAAAAACTGCAAATGTTGAGCTGTTGATTGCTTTATCTTATCTTCGAGTATCTCGACTGTTTTTGAGTTAAAATTCAGCGTCATTTTAAAATATTTGTAAGTTTTTTCACACTCTATCCGAGATGAATTGTTGAAACTTTAGACCTCTCTCAGAAAAAAGCTCATAACAAATTGAACAATGAAAATATTGGAAGGGAAAAAAAAAGATTAAAGAAAAATACTTTTCTTAGTGTGCCTGAACAAATTTCCGTGAGATTTACGCGAGCGAAAATTGATTTGAGGGTGAGAAAATACCAATCATGCACATGATTTCTATCGTATTTTCAAAAGTGCAACATGCTATCCGAAAAAAAGACTGGCGAGAATAGAACTGCGACCGGGACCAGGCAAAAAGTCCAAGATTAATCGCGCGAGCTGTTATCCCGACAGGCGGCTCGATACAGCCGCAACAGAGGAAAAGACGTGGGCAAGGCGAACACACGGCGCGTGGGGTCTGGGGACTATCACTTTCGAAGAAAGTACACATTTACCTTTCACATCTTTACAGGGTATGGAATGTTTTTGAGCTACATTGGAATCAAAAACAGAAAGCAAAATGATTCGGGCTTTTTTTGATGACTGTTACTTATTAGTTTTCCCTCGTCATTTTCCAGTGCTACCATTTTTCATACTTCATTTCACCTGTTGACTTACTCTTCGTTTCGAAGTAAATAGTATAATTACTCAAGTTATTTGCAGCATCGAAAAATTGCTCGGGCAAAAATGAATGGAAAAATATTTGCAAGATTAAAAGCTAAGGTTGTCATGGGCTTGAACAAAATGAGGTCAAAATTTTTTTCGCGATTTACTACTAAGCTCACCGAGCTGTTGTCACCCGCAAAAACAGCAACAAAGGTGAGAGTGCTATTCGATGCGTCAGTCCATTTTCGAGATGAGTCATGCCTGAATTTCTCCATCAACGACCACAGTAGACTCTTCTGACCGTGGGCACTTTGCTTCAGTCCAAAACTGGAAAACAGGCGGTTGGGTTCGATCGGGACTCTATCCGTTGTCTCTAGTTTCGTGTTGGGACTAAGCTTAGAACGCTCAGCTCAAGAGAAAACTGGTTTCAGTAAACCATCAGTAGAAAACTGTGGATTTTCGCTTTCGCGAGTAACTTTTCAATGGGAGACGTGGTTTATCTGCTAGAAAAAAAAAATATAATTCATAGAAGGGTTCTTCATTTGAATTTCAGTTATTTTTTTTTCCGCAACGAATAGCTAAACTACCTCGTAGCGCAACAGGTTGTGTGTCTGTCTACAATCAGAAAGGTCACAATTTCGATCCCCGACCCGACGAGGGAGTTCAAAAACAATTGACAGCCCACTGATAATCACTGATATGGCGACTTCGCCTCATCTACCTATGCCAGCGTTTTTTTAAAATAAATTTTAGTTTGTGAAAATCAACCAGTTGCAATAAACCATGAAGAATGAAAGAATATTCACTCTCTATTTACAGCTCAGTTTTGCCAAAAGGCCCTTTTTGAGTTCATTGTGCTTCTCATTCACCTTAGAACGGAGTTTTGCGAAGAATATTAATTCAAAAGACGACAAGCAAAAATTTGGCTCAAGCACGTTTTTTTTTAGAATTCGCTAAAAAAAAATCTCGAAAGTAAACGATTTTGTAATCAATTGTGTAGTGAATGTTTTCTACAGGCAAATGACAAAAAAACTTTAACAAAATATTTTTTTCGCTATATTAAGATCTCCAAAATGCTTCTATCATTAAAAAAAAGCCTGCGAGTTTGTGATTTTTTTGGCGAAAACCTTCATTTGCTCTCGTGGTTCGACTTAAAAATCAGAAAAATTCTTTTGACGACAACTTTTTGCAACAAAGTTCTATCATACAACGCTGAAGAAAAGTTTTTCCCCTAAACTCTTTTTTCTTTTTGCAGGGTTCGATTGGAGCGAAAAATAAAAATCTTTCTTTCTGAACAATAACTTGTGATGGCAAAGTTTTCATAGGCAATGCCTTATTTTTCAAAAAGTTTTTCCCATCTTCTTTTTTTCCCAATTTTTGTTTGACGTAAACTTTTCAAATGATTTGAGTCAATGAAACTTCTATTTTTGGCAAATATTTAGGTTCTGCCAAAAGCAGGAACTTGCAAAAATTGGAAATTAATTTGAACAGGTCCTCTCGCTTTGGCCTCACATAATTTATCCACTTAAATTTTGAACATAAAACTTCAATAATGACTGAAAACCAACTCCCGACGCACTTTATTTGCTTGAATGTTTACCTTTTATTGAAAATCAGACTAACAGATGTTCTTGAAGTTGCTGTTTTTGCTTTTTGCGAAAAAAAGGAAAAATATATTTTTGTCCAAACAGCAGAACTTATTTTTTGTTTTATTTTCCCTTTTTTTATCGAAGAAAAATTGGTTCTAATTTTTTTTTAGTTTTTCCTCTTTTTCAATTTTTTTTTTAATGCTTTTTTCTTCTTCTTGTTCTTACTCCTTTATACCGCTTGAGCGGCGTCGGCGCCCCAAGTCGATTAGCCAAGGTCCTATCCTGATATCAGTGGACTGGCTCGAGTGACATATCCGTCCTTGCGTGGGACGGCTGGTGATTTCGAAGCCGTGGTTTCCCACTACCAACATTTCTTAAACCCCTTGGTTGGGTCGGGGCGGGAATCGAACTTGTGACCCAGTGAACCGTAGACAGGCACACAGCCTGTTGCGCTACGGCGCGCCCTTTTCTTGAAAACTCTCTAAAACCGATAAATGATAACGGAAAAAACCTGAAATGCTCAACTTCGTTGTATTGTGAAATTTTATTCAAGTTATCGTTTTCTGAGTAGATTCAATCAGAACGACCTTAGGATTGGAAAAAAAGGGATTTCTCAATGTAAAAAATGGAGAAAAAAATCACTCTCGTGTTAAAATTTTTTTTTGCATTTTAAAAACGATTTCTTAGTGTTTCAACATTTTTTGTGAGCAGAGAGAACTGTTCCAAAATTATTTGAACAGCAAAAAGCTTACGGCAAGCCGAATTCCCAAGCCGTCTCCGATCCAAGTACTACCGGCTCTCAACGTTGCTTAACTTGCCAGATCGGACGGGTTGGCGTGTTTTTCAACGTGATGTGGTCGTAAGCACAGGCGTCTCTGCGTCGCGCGTAGAGATTCTCGTTTAGGGCATCTTTCCATGTAAACTACAGAGAAAAAAAGAAAGAACTTTCCAAAATTCAACCAAAACTGCTTGAAATAAGTTTTTTTCTAAAATTGAAAACTTGATTTCAACCGTTATCGAAACACATTAATAAATGAAAAAAACGTCATAGTTATTTATCTCTTGCCACTAACAGTTTTCTTCAAATCCTGTCTTCTTTGTTATGTTCTTGACCTTTCACAGTTCATCCATATCTTAGAAAGGCCTCTCTTCAGCTTGAAAAAAGTTATCAAAGTTCGAAGTTCTTAGAGTTTAGGTGTCTCCCCTTTCTGACAAGTATTTTCTATTCAATTCAATTCTTAACGCTGATTACAGAAGCTCGCCGTAAATAGACAATGGAATGTATCGGGAAAGGGGAAGGAAGCCTCGAAAGCACTGGAAAAGTAATACCCGCCTGACAAATCCACTTATGAGCTCATAAGAGTCGGGATTTAGCAACTTTTGTCTTCTCTTTCGCCATTGGCAACGCATGTAATCAACTGACGGCTGTGTTATTGTTAATTGGCTTGTTTCCTGGGAATCGACTCGTATTTCGAAATTTCAGCTCTCGCAAACAAATTTTCATGCGTATAAAATATGAGAAGTCTCAGAACTGCTTATTGCTTTTCTCTCGAATTTATATGATTCTTTTTTTTGATTCGTACTTTCAAAAGTGGATGAGTGGTTGTGAGAAAGACAAAACGTTTTCTTCTCTTTTCTTTGCAATTTATCATTCAAATTTATATGTCCCATTATGCCTTTCTTTTTGACGAAAAATTAATTTTTCTGGCAGAAAGGTTCATGAGGAGAGTAAAAAGAAACGCATCTTCAGTTTGAACTATGAGAGATTTTTTTCCACGGAAAATAGAAAAAACTTGTGATTAGCCACAAAACTAATTTTCAGCCGATCAGTTATTGTTTCTTTTTTTATTATGTTTCGAATCCTTGATTTATAGACGAATGAAAAATACAAAATGATTGGTTCTCAGTACAAAAGAGAACTCAGCTTGTACTTTTATCAATTTTATAGGATACAAAAGAACCCACCTTTTGTCCTTTGATTCGTACCACAAAAGGGCAGAAACAAAAGGTTTTTTCATCAGGTGCTCGAAACTACAAAACCATTCTTTTTGATTTCAAACATTAAAATGATAGTGTTCTATTCCTTGGCTTAGCTTGGCTATTTCTTTTTACTTCACACTTTTCAATAGTTTGACTTGAAAGTTCTGAGCGATGGAAATTAAAAGTCAAACTTGCGAATTTCGCCCTTTCAACTTCTTTCTACCTTTTTGAGTTTTTTGAAAGGCCGGTTTTTTCACACATAGAAGGTCATTATGCTTATAAATCTCAAGCTTTCTGAAAATGTTATCAAACGTGTCTAGATATACTGAATGAAGGTCGCAGAAATAAAATAAGTTTCTTGAATATCTTCTTACTAAAATCTTTGAAAGAAAGTTCCTGGAAAACTTTCATCGAAGATTTTTTTAGCAAATCTATCAATGATAAGGATGTGAACTGGGAACACATTTTTCAGTACAAACATCTCTTTTTAAACGTTGTGAAACCAGATTTCCACGTATTTAGTCAAAACTTTGGGAAGCTGAAGAAACTTAGTGATCTATTTCTTGATAGATTTCAATTCCTCTGACCAGAGATTGACAAGTAGGTTTTTCCTAGGTTTTTCCTAAGTTTCTGAAACGGTAAATTATGAAAGTTTGTGTCTTCTAGATACCAACCAAACTACCAATGAGGGTGTAAAGACCTTTTTCAGAAGTCAATCCCTTGCGTTTGGTTACGAAATGCATTCCAAGCAAATCCTTCCTGTCTTCTTGCAGCTTTGATGCTTTGATTCCAGCCTTCTTCCGTGTGAAGCGAATCACCTTGGAGCTCTCCAATCTCGTGCCGGTCGCCGCCAATTATCCAGGCCTCGCGGGGGCATTCACCTCATTTGTAATTACCGGACAAAAGAGTTGATTGTGGCTGATAGGGGCTGCTTCCACGGTAACAGGGCGAGACGGAGAGAGCGAGAAGCCGAGTCCTAGGGGCCGGATATTAGGCCGCCTCCGTCTTTGTTATTTTATCAGCCCTGAATTCAAACAATCGTCTGTTTTCCCGTGTTGCATGCCCTTCATCAGAACTTTTGATTGGAAAACGTGTAGATTTTTCTTCTTTCTGATTCTATAACTTCAGGTGGACTCATTGAGTTTTCGACTTCCATTGAGTATTTGAGGGTTTCAACATCTAATTTAAAAACGAGGAAGTTTTCCAATTTTCTGGGATGTACTCATTCAAAATGATTCTCTTTTCTAGCGGATCTCACCTGACTTATTTTCATGATAGAATTCAATTTGTGAACAATTTCTGATATCTATATGAATTTAAGGCAACCGAAATCAGAAGTGTGCTGGATTCTAGTTCTTCTTGAATTTTTTTTTCTTTTTCAGCTCGAATTGGCCAAATATGGCAACAAGCCATCAATTAAAAACTTTTTGAATCTTGCCGAACTTGACCTTCTTCTCAATTTCAAGAAAATAACAGACACCTTTCACCATGATTTTTTTCCAAATGAATTCCAGCCAAACTGAAGTTTGGAGAATGAATGCCACTAAATTTCCAATTTCCAACAAAAATTATTTTACAGGAATTTGCTTTTTTAATATCAGCTCCTTTTTTTCTGTCGAAATAGATTCTAAAAAAAGACAGGATAAAAACGTAAAACTTTACGATGACCGTTTTTTTAGCCATTTACTCTGTGAATTTGTGGGCGTTTTTCCCGCAATAAAAGCAACATTTATTTTTTTATTCTCCTATTCAGCTCTTTTATCCATTCCCAATCTTTTTTTCTTTCATCTCAGATTCAACTTCTAAAATTATTTCTAAGAAAAAAACAAGCGCGTGTGAGGTCATGTGAAAAAAATATTTGTATCACCCAATTTGCAAGCTTTTTTTGCGCCTTTTTTTGTTTCTCGCAAATTTGTAGAACTTCCGTTAGAGATAACTTCACTCATGCAATACCAAATCGTGTTTCTTAACGCGAATCATTTGTTTACATTTTAATCTAACTTCCGCCATCCTCACCCACGTGTAGTTGGCAAGAAAAACAAATCTTTTAATTAGGAAAGAGTAGAGAAAAAGCTCAAGTGCACTTTTCCAGAAATAGAAACAGGCCCTGGGAAAATCCAACTATACTCTTTTGCGAGTTTTTGTTGAGCCTCGAATTTTTGTAGCCAGAGTATTTTATTGAAACTGAAAACTGATGTTAGAAAAACTCGTAAAAAGTGAAAATTTCTAAAAAAGAGAGATTTTTTTTTCTTGAATTTTCAGATTTTTCTGAAAAAAAGATCAGAAAAATGTACTTAAAAGAAATTTTGAGTTTCGCAACATGTGAAGATTTCCATTCAACAGTATTTTTCATTCAAAATTGACGACCGGCCTTCTTCGTGGGTTTGAGATTTAAACCTTCTGATCTACTTTGTTTTAATCACTCGAAATTAGACATCAATATCTCAAGGTTTGCAGTTTATTCCTACTTTCGTTTGAAGTTCTAGAGCGCAGGACATAGGCGTGGCCTAGATGTACACCGGGAAAAATTATCTAGGCGCCAAATTTATCATAATTTTTCTTTTCCCACACTCACAATTATCCCGACGTGTTGTTCAAAAGCACTATAAAACTAAATCATCTCATCTTTTTCCTTCCTTTTATTCACTTCTTCGTCACGAAGTATATCATTTTGCACGAACATCCATGAAAGGATCTCGCCACCACAACTGAAGCCATTCATCTTCACATAAAATCCGGACATTGACAAAGTCCCTGCTCGTTTTTACTGGGATTTCCGTCTCACCTTCACCATTCTTATCGCGTCTCTTTTCACGCACGTGTTTCTTGTTTCGAGAAGCCAGTCTTCTTTTTTTAGATTGCACAAATTCCCATTTTTCAGGCACCATGGTGGCTGGCTGCGGCAATAAATGTGTCAAGTACTTTTTCTGGCTCATCAACTTCTTATTTTTTGTGAGGAGTGGAGCATTTTTGATGACGCGAGAGTCGTTTTTCAGATCCTTGGCGCAGTTATCATCGGTCTCTCGATTTGGATCCTCACTGATCAAAATTTCTCATCGACCGTATCCAGTACTGTGAAGATCGACTTGAGCGCAGTGAACTTCCAAAATGTCAGCAAAATTAGAGTTTCAACGTCCTTTTCCACAGTATTCAACTTTGCCTTGCAGTTGAACCTCAATTTCAATGGATTTTAGCGCAGATTTTATTTTGATAACCACCTCGTATTTTTTTTTTGTGCCAGTCTATAGAAGATTCAGTTGCAAAGTTAGTTATTCGCTGGCCGTTTTCGGTTTCCAAAAATCAAGTTTTCTCAAGTTTGAGAGATCTGTTTTAATGTAGCGAGTTGCTGTAAACCAACTTTTCTTGATGGCAGATGGGAATTTTCCAGCTCTACCTCTTCCTCTACTTGACCCTTGGCATTGGAGCAGCTTTGCTCGTACTTGGCTTCTTCGGATGCTGTGGAAGTTGCTGCGAGAGTGTCTGCACCATGTCACTTGTAAAAGTTTCCTGGTTTGCAAATAATTGCCAACTGTATTCCAGTACTTTTTACTCGTGTTGGCGCTATTTGGCGTGGAGATCCTTGGGATTGTTTTATACTTCGTTAAAAAATCCTCGGTAGAACATTTTTCCGAAGACTAAGAAAAAAAAACTTTTGAGCTCCGCGAAACGTTCACGAATGTGTGGAGAAATGAGCTCGTGGCCAAATACTCGACCCAGGAAAACATCCGCAACATGTTGGACAACGTTCAGAGAAATGTTGGTTTTTTATTGAAGTACAATTTTTTTAAAATTTCCCAAATGAATGTCTGAAAAAGTAAACAAAATTATTGAAATTTTCGGAAACTAGAAGTCTTTGAAGACTTCTGTGCCTTTAAAACATGAAAATCTGAAAAAATCGGTACCTACAGACTTCTGACAAACTTGAGCTTCATTTCCTTTTTAAATTACTCATTATTTGAGTTGAACTGCTGTGGCGCGAGTGGCTGCTCGGACTACATACCGTACACCGGATTCCCTCTTTCCTGCCAATGTTCTACCCTCACCCAGGTTCTTTTTTTATGTGAAGTTTTTGGCAAAAACTTTATGGAGAGCTTGGGAAAAAATCGCGTGTGAACTTTCTGCTTTATTGTTTGAAAAAAATTCTTGTCTTGAAAGCCTTAAAGTAGTCATTTTTCTGGCTTCGAACAGTAGTTTGATCCGAGTACTGCGTCCTTTTTTGGAATAGGAACATACAACGATAATTCAGCCCGGATGCGCTACTGTGGTCTACACTCTCCTCGAATCCAACCTCGTCTACGTTATCGTCGCCGCCGCTGTTGTCCTTGTCGTTGAGGTGAGCTTTTCGTTTCATTTTCTTGTTATTATTGAAACTCAGGTCTTCGCCATGATCTTCTCCTGCGTCATCATCTCGGCGGTCAGAGAAAAGCGTAACCAAACTGCTTGAATTAAAACGAAACATTTTTGATGCTTGAACCTATCTTCGATTTCTCCCTTTCTGCCAAAACCTTGTCAGTTCATCGAAAAACGCTTTTTCCTTGCAAAATGTTCTGTCTTCGCTTATGGCTTGTCAAAATCAATGTTTATTATTTATGTATCAATGAATAAAGTAATGTGATGATGTATTGGTTTTTTTAGTGAAATGTCATGAGCTTCCACCTGTGGAAAGAAACATTTTTTTGAGTTTTTTTTAAAGTAAGTTCTAATTGAATAATCATGCCTTTTTCAGTCAATTAATTTTATGAATAACGGGGTTTTAGAGTTCTTATAAATGTCAAAAAAAAGATCTCTATGTAAAATTCAAGAAGTTGTATAGGAAAAGTGATTATTTTCAAAAATTGAGTTTTTTTCTTTCTGATTCTAAAATAACTTTGTAGTGAAGGTAGGGGATGGTTTCTGAAAATTCAGTAAGTGCCATAAAAAAAGTTTTTCACATACATTTATAAATATCTCCGGTTTTTTTTTTGTTTGTAAAATGCCATCCCTTGTCATCAGACCGAAAAATATTGTTCGATCTTCAAACGCTTCAGAAATGTTTTTCAAATGAATCATTCTGAGTGTTCTCATCGTTTCTCAATTAGATAATTTTTTTACAAGCTCACATATGTACGGATCGGATTAACAAAAATTGATTAGAAATGAATTAAAATGTAATAAATAAATATGATATGTTCCAATGTTATTGAATTTTACAGTCGCTTTCGTCCACTTTGTCGTCGGCAATTTTTTCGCCATGACGTCGCATTTTCAGGGAGAGGTGCTTGGTCCGCCTGTAAAAACGTTTTTGTGGTTTAAAATAAAAAGAAATATGAACACTAAAATATGAGAAACCGAAAAAAGCTTTAGAATGGTTTTCCAAAAAAACAGATTGGAAAAAAAGTTTTAAGAAAGAGTTTCTGTAAAAACGCGTCTTAGTGGATCTATAGAATAATTTGAATGAAAGAACCTTTTTAAAGATCTCAACCATTGATGAAAGCAGCAGGCATTTTTCGAAAGATATAAATTTTTTTCTTGAAAAATACTACCCTGCGATGAAAAAATTTTGATTTAATTTGAAAAATAAATAAGTCATATTTTATATGAAAGACAGGATAAACTGTTAAAAATCTGTTTGAAAAATGTTCAGCTAACTTTTTCCTCCCAAAAGTTAGTAAGAGAAAAACCTGATCAAACTGGAACTACGAGACAGTTTCGATTCGTCGGATAGCCGCCGTTCAACAGGCTCTTTCTCCTTTTCCTTTTCTTTATCTTTTTTTCTCGTCGAGGCGACTTCATCTGAATTTTGTTTCTTATAACTTTTTTTATTTAAAAAAATCATAGAAACATACCCTTAAAGAGAGATTTCTTTTCAATTCGTTCACATGTTGCGGGATGGAAAGAGCCTGGTGGGAAATTTGTTTCTCAAGCGTTTGGGTTGGCGGCTCTCGAGCACTCGATGAGCCGTTCCTTCCCTGCAAAAAAGATGTTCAAGTACGTGAGTAGGCAAAAAAAGGTTTTCATTGGTAATAGAAAGAAACCGGAACGGTGAGGTTTCGCAAAATTATTTTCAAAAAAGAACCAAGTTGCGAAAAAATACTTTGAAGCAATTTTCTTTCCCAAAATTTTGTACTTTCCAAACTTTCTTACCTCATATTTTTGCTTGTAGATATCCCTATTCATAGGCTTTGCCCTCACGGTCTGCGCTCTCCTTAAGGAAGGACTGTGTTCGGATTCTGATTCGACGACGTCATCTAATCCTCCTCCACCGGCCTTCAAACATAAATGTTTCAGACTAAATATGCACTTTCTGCACAACTTTGCATCGGGGGAAGCCGCTCAATTCCAGTAACGTCCTGAAGGTCTCGGTCACACGCAGATTTTCCTTCGCCGAAACTTCTAGATATCGGACGTCGGAGCTCAAACGGCTAGTAAATGCGACTGCAGTGGCTTCGTAGATCTGAAAAAATTGTATATTCATCGTGACATTTCAATCAGCCCTATTCTTCTAACTTTGAAGCACTTCCAATTCGTCTTTTCCGTGAAAACTTCTTCCTTTCTCTGAAAACTTTTATAGCCCCTTCCCGAGGTAATAAAAGCCGGTGAACGTTGCTCGTGAATCAAAAATTTCCAGCAAAATTTGCCTTTTTTGTGACGACATCGGATTTGTTGCCCACGACGACGACGGGTAGTTCATTGAGATCTGGCCTTCGCTCGCAAATTTCTTGCCACAGATCCGACATCTGAACCAAAAAAGTACACGATAGAACAGGAAAAGCTTGTAAAAGCCACAATTTCCGGCACTGATTGACAGGAAATTTGAACGCAGAACTGATAGCAAAAAATGAAAACCAAATAATGATAAAAATTAGGTAAATGAGAATGAGAGATTTCAAACAAATGGGGGCAAAAAAAAGGTTGAAAATAAAAGAGACAAAAACTTAAAAAAATATGTTCGTAGTTTGATATTTTTGTCTCATGTTCAAAAACGGTAACATTTTCGTTTTTTTTTCCGTTGCTGAAAGCTGAGTAGAACGTTTTTTTTTTCCACAATGTAGGAAAATAGTCGAAAGAATTAGTTAAAAAAGTTACTAACTTCTTTAAAGCTCGTAACGTCATCAACGGCAAACACGAGAAGGAAGGCGGAAGCTGAGGAGATGGCGAGTCTCCGCATGTCCGGAAAGTTGAAATTGGTGTCCAGGATGTCCAGTGGAAGTGGAACACCCTTAAGCTACTTTGATTGGGAAAAAAAGGCTTTTTTTTTTGGGAAACTTCTGAGAAATTTTTAACTTATTCCCCTGTTCGAACTGAATAAATTAACAGTTTTGGCTCATTTTTCAGTTTAACTTACCTGTTTTTTTAAGCTTGAATAATCTTCGAGTTAATTCACTATAGCTAGTTTCTTTACACGACGTTTCACTTGAATAAACGAATTCAGAAGGAAACGCTAAAATAAACAAAAAATCAAACTACACAAATTAGCTTCAAAAAAAGAGGTTGGACATACAAAAAAAAATAAATAAGAATTTTATTTAAATTGTTATCTCATATGGATGAAGTCTTCAAAAATTGACTGTAACGGAAATGGCCCAATAGAACTGAAAATGGATTGAGCCAGTTCATTTCTAGATTTTGTTGGAAATGCTGACAGAGTTTAATCATGTTTTTACCTGGATTCGAAACTCTCGAGAATGAAGATCCTCGATGGTCTCTTTGTACTTTGTGGAGAAGTCGTTGTAGAGGTACCGTCGGATCAAGTTGGTTTTCCCGACTTTCGCCGAGCCAAGTACGACGAGGCGGTACCGCTCTTCGCACATCTCGACCCCCTGAAGAAGTTCATTTATTTCTCAAAAAGACAAAGAAGAAGTCTACTGATCAAATTATTATAAAACTGGCTTAATCGTTTTCATTTTTTTTTTCGAAAAGCCTCATCTCTTCATGTACTTTAATAAAGAAAAAAAGTTGAAACAGGAAGTGGGTATTCATGTCTGCAGACGACGAAAAAATTTATTCTTTTTTCACAAATCCCATCAACTGTGAAATTTTGAAACCCTTGATGGCTTAGAAAGTTACTAAACAAGAATATCCTAATAAGGAGGAAAAAGCGCAAATTTGAATTCCATGTCAAATGGGCGAATATTTTTCCCACAATCTTCGATATGTACTTGCGCACATTACGCATTCGATCTGAATAGAATAATAATAAATGGAGGGAGAAAGGAAGGAGAAGATTTTGTTGCAGAGGAAAGTGCAGATTTAAATTTGAAAGCCGAGGAAGTTTCTTCTTTGTTCAAGAAACTTAATACTTAGTGAAAATGGGCAAAATAGCCTTTGAAAGTTGTCTGAGACTCTGAAAGAACAAATTTAACATTGGTAAGTGAGTCAAAATTTGAAAATTGTCTTTAAGGCCCATATTTCTTTCTCAAATGTATCATCTGGTAGATTCCAAGTTGAAAAGTTTCCTTTTTGTTACTATGGCTAGTGATTAAAGAACAAAGAAAAACTAAAAAAAGCAGTGAAAAGTGATCCAGGTGGATTTCCGGTCTCATTTTTAAGCATTCCTTCGATTTGTGTGTTTCGAGTTTACGACCTATTTTCTGTTGTTTTGACTTTGATTCTCTATGATTGTCAGAAATTTCTGAGGTTCGGACTTCAGAGTATTCTATTATGAAATTAACAGGTTTTTGAATTGATCTTTAGGCTTCTTGCTGATTAGTTTATCACTGTTATTTTATGCTTATTGTAAAAAAAACAGTTCTATTTTAAAATTCTTATTTTCAAAGCTAACAGAAAGAAACAAAAACAATAGTTGAGCTCACTTGCAAGCCTCACAAGTCTAAGCCGGACCCTTGTAACCTATCAAAAGTGCTCAAGAATAAGTACAAAAATTTGACGAAATTAAATCGGATTAAAATAGACGAAATGAAAAGCAGCATTTTGCAGGATGGCAGCGCACCGTCATTAAGCATTCCAAAAGGAAAAGTTTCCGAGCACAACGGCGGCCCCCAACGTCGCAATAATGAATACGGCACGACTGGTGGCAAGTTTTGATTTGACGACCGACAACACCTTCAACAAAACAATGCCGGCTCATTCAGATTGCCTTTTTCTTCCTGCTCCAAGTTTTCTATGGCTCCGAACGAGCTGCGTTGAGGTGGAGTGAAGGTCGCAAAATTCTAATAAAGCTTCTTTAAATTGATTCGGCTGTATTTTCAACAGAGCCGTGAGTTTTCGAGTTATCAAAAAGACAAAAAAAGATAACGTTAAACGACCACTACACGGTTTCCGCCAACGACAGGCGAGGGGTACCCCTAAAATACGCACAATTTTCTGAATATTGTATCAGGCCAGTATTTGAAGGATTTTTCCTAACCTTCGAAAATAGAAACCACCAAAGCGGAGTTCTGAAGCTGATAACAACAAAATAACAGAAAATCTTGAGAATTACATCAAAAATCTTTACTTTGATAGCGTTTGAAGCGATTATTGGAACAACCAAAAAAAAACACACAAAAAAGAAACAAGTTGAACCTTTGAATTGAAAAATGCCGTAACTTTATCCGTTATTCAGAAGAAAAAATCAACGCATTTCTCTGAGGCTTTTATCCGTAGAGCGCCAGCGTGTTAGCATATTGAAAAGTTGATTTCTCATTTTTAATAATATACTATTGCTTCAAAATCTTATGTTTTTCATCCAGTAATAATAAATAAATGAAAACCACACAAAAAAATGAGTGGATCATTCCTTTTTTCCTTGACATCATGATGTTTAAGCTTCAATCCTGCAGCGTTTCTGATGAGTGTTCAACGTCCATTAATAAAAAAGCCGAGGAGAAGCTTAAGACGTTCCAAATATGGCTCGATCACGCAAACTGCTAAAATTTCCGCCTCTTGTGTTATCATCTTAATTCGAATTTCCTAAGCGGATGAGAGGATGGAGTTCTATTTCGGTCTATAAGGGCACTAAAATCTCCAAGTTCTTTGAGAGATAGACTGGAAAAATGGAACAAAAACCGGGAAAAAGAGACTAATAGGCCGAGTGTAGGTAAAATTGAGTTTTCCGCGACGTGACAACGCCTGAACATTCTTCTACCGTTTATGAACCAAAAAACGCTTCAAGATTGCCAAAATATGACCCTACAAATTTTATGGATACAAAATAAATACCTTGCAAAGAAAAACGGCGAGGTTTTTCTTTGCTTCTGAGAATTTGGGCTGGTGTGTTCGTCGGGTTTTGTTCTTTGAGTTGAAGAAAAAGCAAAAATTCGCATTTCAAGAAAAAAATAAAATGAATACAAATCAGGGGACTTTTGGGAAATGTGTGCCGTTAAACACGAAAATTGCGGAAACAAGAACCTCGTAAGATGAAAATTTACTCCTTACTCCAAGAGGAAATGAGTGACCATCATGCGCTTTAGGCATGAGAGTTCTTATGGACAGCTGCATTGCGCACAATTAGAGCCAAAACGAACTCAGAAGTGAATTCTGAGTTTCAGAAGTGAATTCTGAGTTGGCTAGTACTCGGGTTTTGAGTTTCACCTGTTGTAAACAATTTGAAAACAAAAAAGGAAGTAAACAAAAACTAGAGTAACCAGAAGAGCGTTGACGTTTTTTCGTCTTTTTCTTTGCAATAGTTTGACGGAAAATTTGGAAAACTTGGAGATTAGTCCAAAAAAACTACTCTAGAAAATTATTCAAAGTATATTTGATTTTGTCCTTAAACTCAGTTTCATTCAATTTGACTGAAATGAATCCTAATGGATTATTATTTTGAAAAGATAGTTTCTCTTCGGAATGGAACGAAGCTGGAATATAAATATTTTGGAGGTACAGATATAGCCAATTTTTTTCGACTCAATTTGCGAGATAGGTTGATTTTATCGGGTGAAGCATTGCTTACCGGAGGTAATTTCTGGCAGGAAACTCGAGGTCTTGAAACAAGTTCAAAAAAACTTTTTGCTGTTTTTTTATACCTTTTTACGTTCAACTAATTTTTTTGGGAAATTATAAAAAAATCAAAGATTATTGTAAGGTTCACAAAAAGGAAAAAAATCAAAATATTGCACAGGATCGACTGCGATTTTCCCGCCGAAATCCGCGTCGCGTCCTTTCTCCTATCTATTCGAGTTGAAAAGGAGTGACTTCAGAGAATTTTCCTCATAACTTTTGAAAAACTCTAGAACTCAAATTCCATGCCACTGAAACAAAACCTTGCTAAAGTGAAAGGAATTACTTTTAAAGTAATAGTTGAATTCTCATGGAGGAGCATGACATCTGATGTCATTCAACCTAAACTGAGTTAGCATAAGATACACCGCCGAACCAGTTTTATATGAATTTTTTTCCGTTTGGAAGCAACATGTTATTCTAACTTTTCGAGGCTTGATTACACTAACTGGAGAAGGCTGAGGCGAGGAAGACATGACGGTTCAAGGCGGCCGACTGGGAGCTGGTGAGAAGTTTTAGAGCCGACTGGTGGAGTTGAACACTCCGGATGTCGTCCGATCCTCAGTTTACGTGGGTCGTATCCGCTCGGGCCGGCGCGCAAGTTTTGATGCTCCACTCGTCTCTCTATCCACTTTTTGATTTCCTTCTTAGCCAGGAAGCGCCACCGAAGCAACGTGAGTTTCCCGGCGCCAGACACGGAGAGGGCAGCGGATTAAATCCGCATAATCTGCGTTTCGCCACGTTTGCCACTAGTTTCGTGATCGGGATGAGGTGTACCTCACAGGCTTCTAATAAGGTTGACGAAGAGTTGGTCGGCGAGCTCTTTCGAGGCTTCTCTGACTACTACCTTCCGGGTACTGAGAGTTGTGGCTTTTTTGGTAAGAGAAAAAAAAAGAAGATGAATGATTTTTCATCCTCAATCAAGTTTCAATCAGGCCAATTCGACAATTCTTCGGTCGACAGAACAGTTTCAAGTTTCACTTTGCAATATAGAAAAAAGTTAGTTATTTATAATAAACTTCTTAATGTAGATGATGTTAAATCCAATCAGCGTAGTTGAGGGAAAAATGTGTGTTCAAGAGTCGAAACAGGTTTGAAATGAACTAATCCCCAAAAAATTGACCCCAATCTTTAAAAAAAGGAAGCTACTTCTGGAAAATCAATGAGAAATAGTATTTTGAACGCTGTTTTATGTTTCAAAACGCGGAAACAAAAAAATGAATCCTAGATTTGAAAAAGAAGACAAAATGGAGTTCCGAGCGTCTTTTTTCTATGGGTTGTCCTTGATGTTAACGCGTTTTTTAAAGAAGACAAAAACTACATTAAGAATTAATATCCAACAATAGAACGAAGGGACAGAACACGTCTTGGTGTGACAAAATTCCATTTTCATGCATGAACTGACTCAAATATTCTATGAACAGACAAAAAGAGAGAAAAAAATACTCTGTCATACGTTGAACTTATGGCTTTAGGCTTTCGATAACAGTTTCTGTTATTTGAGGCAAAGTATTTATTAAGACAATTTTTTTTCAAACAGGTAAGTCAATTAGAGTATGCTTCAGAAAAATTATTTGTATGAAAAATTTACAAGATTTTCGTTGAGCTTCAAAATAAAATTCAGGAAATCTTTTGGAACTGCTTGCTAGAACTTCTTCTCCTACTAACACCTATTTTATTCTATTACCCAGAAAAAGCTTTGTTTTCAGTTACCACGAGAAAAAAATAAATAAAATCTCGCCGTGAACAAAATAGTTCAAGAAATGCGTCTTCTTTTCTTTGAAGAAATTCCTTTTTTTATTTTTCGTTGATATTGAAGTCTTCTCTCATGGAAGGACGTTTCCCACATATTCCAGAGAATTCCTGAAAATGTGGAGGGAAACGTTTCGAAAATCTGAGGGAAAAGATCCGTCATGGAAGTGGTTAAAACTGCAAAAAAAACATGACTAGGTTAGATCTTCAATGAAGTCTCGGAGAACCTTCAGCCGTACTCCTAGAAAATCATAAGCTTGACTAGAATGACCTTCTTTGTGATTTTGTTTTCAAATGTTATTCATCTCAAAAAGACGAATAGACGAGCGCGCTGAAAACAAACTTCCTAATGCAAATTTAAGCTCCTCGGAAAGCACTTTTCACAAATAATGGTGAGAAGTCTGCTCCCGGTCTAATATATCACAAAACAAATTGAAAATGGACGGGATAACGAGAGAAATTGACTTACCGCTTTCTCCTCTGCCATTGTCCGAAAGACTGGCTTCGAAATGCTAAGCTCGACTTTTTCTCGTTGGTTTCGTCTCCCTCAATACCTCAATAATTTTGTAAAGTGCAAGAAGAGGAAAAACCGAAAAAGAAGAAGTCAAAGCGAACCGATAATGAATAGAGAGGAAATTGCCTTCAATATGCACGAAAAAACGGTTTTCGCAGCCTTTGGATAAAACTAGAGAGATTAAGCTGAACGTTGAGCTGAGCTTCTTTTCTCGAGAAACGTAATGTTTTTGCAGTTCACATCATCAAAAATATAAAAGAGAGCACATTATATTGTTACTCTTCTCGCTCAAGCTTGCAGATGTTATTTCCCAAAATCCCTGCCGAAAAATCGTGAAGATTAAGTGGAATGACGTTTAAATTTGATCATTTCTCTTTGTTTGGGCACAAATTGAGGCTAGTCAGCTTTTTCATCCATTAATGATCTTTTTTCACGCTAGAGTAGTTCCGGGGCCTTTTTGATTTCAAGTGGTAAGAAAACAGAAAGTTAGAAAAACAAAGAGATCTACTGAAGATTCAAATAAAACTTTTCCAGAAGGTTTTATAAAACTGAAAAAGAGTAAGTGAAAGCCCAAACAAAGACAGAAGTGGAATAATTATTGTGGTGAACAGCGAAAACGGCGACTTCTAGAAAAATAGAAGCTTTCTTCTGGATGCAAATTAAATCTGTTTTTTGAAAGGCTACATTTTGAAAATTTCAATGGAAATGATCAATTTTCCGAGTTTTCGTTGGAAAAAAAATCCCCATCTGGCTAAGGAATAGTTTTCTTTAGATAAGTATCAACCTCTTCTTTCAAGTTTCTGAAAATCGGGCTATTTATCCTCAAATATGGTTTTGAGGCAGCGATGAATACATTAAAAGCTTTTTTTACTTTGAAAAAAAGTAAAGCATACTCAGCGTTTTTCAGATCTGGGAAAAAAATATCCAGTGAAAATATGAAATCAAGAAGCTTTTGCGATCAGAAAAAAATTTTTGAAAAAAATGAAAAAAAAAAAAAAGACGATTGCACTTTCCGTCCTTTGCTTCAGCTTCATTGGACCTACTTGAAGAGTCCTCAAAACATGAAAAAAGGCGTTTAAGGCAAGAAGCTCAAGTAACTGCCGCAACAATATTGTTTGGAGGAAAGAGTCATTTTGCCTTCCTCATTATTTCTTCTCTCGAGGTGAAAAAAGCCATCGTCGTTTGAAAAATTTCTAGTCACAACTACCTTACTTAGCAATTATAAAAAGACAAGCCAAAACAGATCGAGTGAAAAAGTAACTGCACCTTGAGGGTTTTTTTCACTGGAAAGGTTCAACTTTAGGGACAACATTCAGTAAATTTCTTTTCTTGAAAATAAATTGTGAATTTTATTGAGAAAAAAATGAGTCAGGTCTCAAAAACATAGAAGATCAAAGTTGAAACGTTTGAGTTTTGTGTTGGTTGAAACTAAAAATATTTCGGAGCTTTTATGAAGCTTCTGTATCACGAGCTGGTAATTCTCTCAATGAACAAAAATAATAAATTGAGTGGTTCAAGCCGCTCAAGAAAATTGAGCACAGTTTTTAAAAATTCAGAAACCAACCATCCTGTGTGTATCTCACTTCTTCGGAAAATGTGTTTGATACAAAGTATCGGCATTTCCTTTAGAAATCGGTTCAATTGAAATTTTAGCACTACCCAGGCTTGTGCGAGGGCCGGCATGTCACCCTCCCGGCCCCCCGACCATTTTGTAAGCCCGGCCCGGCCTTAGCGGGCCTCAAGAAAAATTGGCCCGCCCGGCCCGAATCGCGCAATTTTTTCTAGTCGGATATCAAATTATTTTACGACAAAAAAATTACGTTTTTTTGCTCATTTTTTTCTAATAAAAATTAACAAAAACTATGATTTCAGAAGTAAAAGTCACATTTCGGTGAAAAATTCTTTAAATGAAATTTTTAATGAAGCCCGGTCCGGCCCGAGCCCACGCGGGCTTTTTCCTGAAAACAAGGCCCAAAGCCTGGGCCAGACCGGCCCAGGCCGGGCCGCCCGGCTTGACGCACAAGCCTGGCACTACCTTGATGCTGTTATCCTGAGAAATATTACTTGAACAAATATTCGTAGGTTAAAACAGTTTGGCTCTCCATCACTACTCGTGAGGTCTGAAAAAAACCATTTTTTTAGAAAAACAGTCACTTATTTTTCTGTTTCAATAGCTCTCGTCGGTATTAGCCTTTACTTATTAGCCTCTAGCCAACACCAAGAATTTTTATAAATTCATTTTCGAATTGTATTTTCCTTGCTTTCACCAATTTTCTCGATATATTTTGTCCTTTCCTTTTGCAGAAGTTATTGACGTTAAAGTTAGAATAATGAAATCGGCAGTTTTAGAAAAAAGGACTTTCGCTTTCACGTACTTTTCAGGTGCAAATAGTTGGAGATTAATAGGGACAGGGATTTCGTGCGGATTATCTTTTCCCTTTTTGTTGCTAAAATGTACTCGTGAGCTTTGCAAAACAATAGTTTTGTCTGTTGAAGATTATTTTGATTTCTTTCAATACTTTAACCTTTCTAAAAAAAATTTTTCTGATGTATATCATCTTGAATCATCAAAGTTGTTGAAAAAAATACAAGTTTAAATTATGTTTCTGAATATTAGCAAATAAAAATTTTTCAGAATCGGAGCCTTTCGCAGCGTACAAAAAAATTAGATACCTTTAAAGATTTACTTCATTTAGAAGAATTTTTTTGGCTTAACGTGTGGTGTACGATAATCGCTTACTGTGCATACACCGAGGCGCAAAATCACACTAAAGGAATTCAAATTTTAAATTCGAAAAGTTTTGAGGTAAACTTCCAGAAGTTGTCAGTAGTGTTGAAAAAGGCAAGTTAGAATAGTTTTTTTGAGTATCGGTAAATAAAAATATTCGAAACTGTAACTTTCCAAAGCTTACAAAAATTGGTAATTATTTTAAATTTAACAACATTTTAGGTTCAAAGAAAAGTTCACGATAATCAGTTGATCTGCAAACACCGTGGCGCAAAATACCACTATTCAAATTTAAAACTGATTTTTACATTTGTTTTTATTTTATTTTAAGATGAATTGAAATGCTTATTGTTTCTTTATCCCTTATTGGCTCGTTTAAGAATTATTGAGAGGTTTAGGAATGGACTATGACATCGAGGAAATGGAAGAGTATGAAGGAGAGGAAGACTGGGGCTATCCCGCAGAAAATCCAAGTTCCCTTGCCTATCGTTGTTCAGCCGGAGTACTCCAATCGGCTTCCGGGAACCTTGCGCCGTTGATTTACGTGGCATTTTTGATCAAGTTTGGTTCAATATTCAGTGAGTTTATATTTTTTTGGGACCTTTAGTAAATTACAAATTCAGAATTTTTTAATTTTTTCATGTGGAGTTCAATTTTTTTGAAATCTTTTGGAGTTGTGTTGACTGTCATTTGTGAAAATCAGAAGAAGTTCTAGTTCTCAAAGAAAAAACCAAGCCTCAGAAGGTTTTAAAAGATTGGGCAGCATGTTAGGAAGTTGAAGTGAGAAGGTTTATGAGTACTTTTTCTGACGCAAGAGTATTTGAAGGGACGCTTGAGTTTAAAATTCGCCGTAGATCCACTATTCCTATCATTTTTATTCATATTTTGGTACTGTCAAGATATGCCTCGAACCATCAATGTAATCAATTAGCTTTCTTATAAATAAAAATTGTTTTCGTTCCGAGAATAGTGCACTTTGCATTAAAATAAAGCGTTTTCTGTTGAATTAGTTCTTGTTTTACAAAAAAATGAAAAAAAAAACTCGACACATAAATTTTTTTCAGATCCTCCATACCCTCTCAAAACTTTGAAATGGCTGTTGGCCACTGGATATTTAATATCCCATTTCCTCACTTTCGAAAAAGAATTAATCTACTGTTTTACTGCATTTTTGGTCCTTTTTTCCATTGCGTCTGTGCCGAAATTCCAATACAAAGGTTATTGTACACTACTTGCCGCCATTTCAATTATAGTCTCTATGTGAGTTTTTTCTACTTTTCAAAAAGTTTTTCATTCAATTTACAGGAATCTTTACCTTCCGGCAAATAGATTTGTCTCAGTCAGAGGATTATTCATGCTTCTGGCTATGAAAGTGACGACAGTCGCTTTTGAAACTGAAGATGGTTCGAAATCAATTTTCGAAACTTTGGCTTACGTCCTTCAACCTGCTTTGTTTTTGTTTGGTCCGTGGATACCGCTAGAGCAGTTCAGCGCTGTGGAAAGTGAGAGGCAACCGCTGAGGGTCAGTTTTTTTTCTATATGACACCAAAATTCAAAAGACTGTCAATATATTTGAAGGAAAATTTATTTTGAAATGTACACAAGTGTTCTTCGAGTTTCTCTCTTTGATATCTAACCATACATAAGGTTTTTGTTTTACGTAAAATGAAAATTTGAAAAAAAAAACTTTGATAAGACTCTTGATATTGGAAGCTATCAAAACTTCAATTTTTACTTATTCCAATGTGTAATGAAAAAAACTTATGAGTCACCCATTGTGAAATTGAAACTCTGGTATATCAAAAAAAAATTGTTTTTAAAAATACTGTTTTTATACGAAGTAAAAATAAAATTACTCTTTTTTTCTTTTCTTGTTCTGGAACTAGGACGTTTTTGAGGCACATTTCAGCAAATTTTTCTCTAAATTTCAACAGGGACCCAAAAAACGTTCCCTTGTAGGATTTTTATAACGTTTTATTGAGAATTCGGAAATTTATACCGTTTCAGAAAAATCTGGAGAATATACTGAAGTTTCTCGCACTACTACTTGTCTCAATCTTCTTCCTTCTGGTGTCTTCTTGCGGCCAGACCCTTCTCCAACCTTCGCACGAATTATACCGCGACTACGTCACCGCCTTCGCTTTCAGAACAAGCCATTATTTCATCGGCTTCTTGACTCAAGGTTTTCCTTTATCTTTTTCTTGTTTCAATCATTTTTCAGCTCTGGCCGCCCTTTTCGGTTACTCGGTCGTGGTCTGTGACCCATTCTCTGTTGAATTTCCTCGATCTCTGGTCGATGTCGTTGTTGCTTGGGATGTTCCGATGCACACCTTTCTGAGAAAGTGTGAGTTTTCAGAGATTTTTTTTTGATTTTAAAATCTTTTCCAGATGTTTATTTGAATTGCCGAAAGTTTGGGCTGATTTTTGCGATATTCTCAGCTTTTTGCTGTCAGTTCAGTTTTTCATGTGAGTTTTTTTTTATTGCTTGCTTATTATTGGTCTTGGTTATAAAGAAAAAAACTTCATATCATACAATTGATTTTTTTAACCATTAATGTTGAATTCAGTGGACCAAAAGTCAGTGAAGCGTATGTTACAATAAAATTATTCAAACCTCCACTTAAAAATTACAATTTCTGAATTTGACATAACTTATCAAAAAAATCAAAATGTTTTTCAGGGTCTCAACTTCCAATTCACGGCTGTTTTACTATCACTCGGGCTGCACTGCGTAGTGGAAAGCGGTATTTTGATGAATTCATGTAGGAAATTCCGACTTCGTTTCAGCGTTGAGAAGTCGGCTCAGTCGCTTGTTAGATGCTTGTGTTAAAAGTCGTCCTTGCCGAAATTGCAGTCATTCAAGAACGGAGGTGGTTTTCTTTGAAGATATTTTCCGAAATTTAATAACTTTTTTTTTTGTTGAAGTAATAGTTTTATTGCACATTTTTTTCAACAAATCACACATTTTTTGAATAGTTCAATGAGAAAAATCGAGTCATCAAAACTTTCTAGGCTTTTTTTGAAATTCAGGTTTCTTCAAAAAACAAAAATGGAAAAATTAAAAAACCCTTTTGAAAAATTTTTTTCTCGCCCTGACGAGCTTTCACTGAAAAATTTTTGACCAAGAAGTTCGAAAGTTAATATTTTTTTCAACTTGAGGAAAAGCCTATTATCAAAAATGTAAAAAAAGTTTTTTTCCTTCTTTCATAGAATGTTGAGGCGCTTCTTTTGAAACGAGTAGAAAATACATTCATTAAATCTCAACAAAACGTTTTCTTCTCAGGTTTCTCGATTCGCCTCCACAATAAACGCCTTCTTCTCCTTCGTGACCATCTACCACCTCATTTACCTTGGAATGCCGTTCACCGACGACGAATCTGAATACGGCTTCAGCATGCAACATACTTTAAAGCATTGGTCCCGTCATTATTATGCTAGTCACCTCATAACTTTTTTATTTGCTGCCTTTACTGCTATCCTTGACCGGTTCGTGTAGAATCTCGGTTACCAAAGATAAAAAATGACGAGCTTTAATCTCCAGTTCAAACTAAACCCACTAACCCAGCTTTAATTCGGAAAACTTGATGAGAGAGAAATAGCTTTTCCTCGCGGCTGCACCACGTAGTAATGCAATTTCTCTTCTCAACGCCAGGTTTTCGCATTTTTTTCGGTTTTCATTCTTTTGAAAATACTTGTTAAAGTTATTGTTATTTTTCAATTCATCACTAGCTCAAGAAAAAAATTAATATGGAAATCTACAAAGCTCGCTTTTTTTTGCAGAACGATTTCACAACTCTCTTAATATAATCTCTTGAGCCCGTGATGAATGAACTATCTCTTGTGAATTAGAATCTTTGTATTTCAAGTGGCCTTTACTTTATTCGTGTCTTTCTTGTCAACAGTTTGAAGGGTTTTACGCATAACAGTATTACTTCTCGGCATAATTGTTATACTTTATTTGTTATTGATGATTGTTCTAAATGAATTTTTGAAAAAATCAAATTTTTTGGGGATTCGTGTTACTAACACTATTTCGACTATTTTACTAACCATCACTTGCTTGATTTCTCTTTTTTCGCAATTTTTCATTTTTTTTTTTTGAAATATTTTCACTACATAATTTCCGCATTTCCTCTGAAAAAAATTGGCGGTTCATGTCGTTTGGCAAAGATTTAAACGGGAGCCCCGTTGTTTGCGTTTTGCTCGGCATCGATCGGCAAGGAAAACAGCTGCGAGAAGGAAGTTTAGGAGTGAAGTAGGGCTCATTGTACGCGCCGAACGTCAAGTCCTTGGTCTCAAACCGAGTTCTTCGCTTGTCGTACAACTTTCTCTTCAATACTTGTTATATTCCCGTAAAAATCGAGTTTTTTCTGCCAAGATTTTATCCTCAATTTTTCAAAATGGTTCAAAACTCATCGTAAACATCACTTAAACTTTCAAGTTTCCATACATCAAAAAAATAAAAGAATTGTTCCAGGACAGCAGTGATTGAGGTACAATTCAAACTTCAAATGAAAGATGATCTTTGTTTGCAGCATTTTTATGGCTCAAATTTTGAAAAATCCCGGAAGCCTTCAAAGTTTTCTGAATTGAATAAATTGATCCTTGAAAAAAGCAAAGTTTCCATTCCCTTCAGCTTTTTTCATTCAGCTCTAAGCTTCTTGAATTTTTTTGAAAAAAACTTTCACAATTTCTTCTTGATTGTTATGATTATTCCTTCCAATAACAGGTTTTTTTAAATTAGGAGCATCTTTCACTGTCCGCTTGTCCGAATTTTTCTGGAAAAAAAGCTGCAAATACACTCGTAACTGGAATAATTTTGATAAAAAAAGGAGAATCGGTGCGAAAAAGTTTTCAGTAACTCCGTCTCATGCAATTTATCCAGATTTTTTTAGAAAAACACAACTTCTATCTAATTTATTCATACTTGCGTTTTTCTAAATCTTTTTTTCCTATAAAAAAACATAACATTTAATCCTGAAGTTTAACAAATTTTTCATTTTGATAAGCCTTCTATTTTTCATGGCTTCTCTAATCAAGGCGCTTTTAGATCATACTTTAATCTAAAAATACTCCGATCCAGAAAAAGTCCCACACTCTATTCACCACGTTAAACGTATTCAAAAAAAGGAACATTCCGGCTTTCAACAACGAGTGGGAAAATAAAGAAAAGGTGTTGTGAATAAATTTCGAAACCGAATGATGCAAAAATTTCCAGCATCTAGACCTTTCTTGCGCAAAATATGATGCAAGTTTCAGCTTAAAAGAAGCTTTTCTTTTGTGTTTTTCATGCTTCTTCACAAATTTTTGGTATTTCATGTTTTCGAATTTCATTTAACAATACTCCTCTAATTCTTGAACTCCAGTCTAAGTAAGAAACTTGAAAATTTTCTTGGGAAGTTTTCAAATGATAATGTTGGAAAAGCCTGTTTATTGAAAACTGGTTTCTCATGAAACAGTGAAGTGAGAGAAGTAGGCAGTTTTAAATAAGCTCCTTCCAATAGGGAGCGTTTTTAGCCCTTGAGAGAAGTTTGGATAAGACTTTTCTAAATTGTACTGCAGGACTTTCTGGATCTAAAAAATTTTGCTTTTAATAATCTTCACAATTTTCAAAATACGCAAACTATGAAAAGAGAGTACAAGCTCGAAAATCATACCTATTGCGAAAAAATCTTTTTTCTTTTTTTTTCTCAAACTGAGTCTGCGTTTTCAGTGAGAGTTTTTCAGAAAGAGCTTGTGCACATAAAATTTACAAGGTTTTTAAAAGATGTTTTTTGAACTAAGATTCGATTTAATTTTAAAATATCTTTATCCTAATTCCTTAAAATGATAGTTCTATGGAGTCTCATCTGAAAGAGAAAAGACGTCTCTTTAGGGCCAAATTCAACTTTTTCCGCATACTTTGCTGTTGATGTTGATCACGTGGGTATTGGTTTCCAACAACAGCAGACCGAACTGTTTGTGACCAGTCGACGGTTTCTAGTGTAAAGAACTGGGCGGCGCAACTTAGGGCAGTGGCAAGAAACGTCTGCAAGAAAAAAAGAAAAAAAAATCCTTGCGAAGGGCGGCTCCTTATTTAGTTGCTTGAGAAATTTCCGCTGCTCAGCGCCGAATCGCTCTGTGCTCATTTTTTCTACTTCTCGTCTTGGCTGATATCTCGCACATCAGCAGAGAAAAAAGACAGAACAGCCGCCTCTTCGAGAGCTTTTTTCCCTGAGGGCATCTATCAATTTATTCAACATCCGGAGGAGTCTTGTCTTATGAAAACTTGCTGTTGATAACTTTCCTGTTTCTGAAATGATTTCTACACATCATGAAGTTGACGCCTTCGATGACCCGGTATGTTTTTTTTTTCTTTCTAAAATTCTCAGTTTCTTCAAGATCCCTTTAGTTGCCTATCAGACCTAAAATTTTAAACCGTAGCGAGTTTAGTTACTCAGGAAACTGATCTTTCAAACATTTTTTTTTTTAAATCGAATTTTTTCACATTTTCTATTGACTACTTGGTCTCTTATCGGCTGTTGTTTTCAATGCCCATCGATAAAAAGGTTGCCTTTTTTTGATTCCAGCTGAAAGTTAATTCAATTTATAGCTTTTGTCAATCATTTTTGAGCTATTTTTTCTCGAAACTAGTGATGATAATTTGTATTGTACTTTTTCATACTTTCGCTGAAAATAACTGGACGACGTGAGAAATCTCAGAATTTTTCTCCAGCCTTGGGACCTTGTTTTCTAAAAATTGATTTTTCGATTCTAGGTATTTTTCTTGTCGTTGCTACAAATGTAAAACAACATCCTACGCTCCAATTCGGATTCAGAAAAAAAAACAGGTGTTCAACTTATCAATCAAGTGAGACGCACTTTGATCTTTTGACCCGAATGAACTGAGATCAAAACTTTTTATTATTCGTGAAGTTTCCACGGAAAAATTTAGTGTTCGGTAAAAAAAAAACAGTTTTAGGATTTGCTTCCTATTACACGAGAAAAGATTGTTTTGATCTTTTTGATCTCGAGCAAATATGAATATAATATTGTTTGAAAAAAAGTGCCGTTTTCATTTACTCAAATATTTTTTTATCATATCGAACTTGCAAAAACAACTCTGTTCATTTGACCTTTATGAGGGAAGGATTCGTGTAGGTCAACGCGCGAATTCTGCCGAGCGGCCCCTTTGCCCTTCTCCGAGTCGTTTTTTTGCGTCGTCACTCCGAAAAAAACAGATTTCTCGCATTCTCTCTCGTTTGTTGTTGTTGTTGTTTTAGATGTTTACGCAAATTACAATGCGTTTTTCGAAAATCATTTTTTTCAAGTTTTTGGTGATGATCATTTGAACTTCTTTTTTTCAGAAAGAAGTAAGAAAAGTTCGAAGAGAGTCGGAAGTATTTTTGTGGAAATTTTTTTAAAAACACTCTTTTTTTCTTGTCTTTTTTTCATCAAATAATTGATCAAAACACAGCGAAGGTGCTCGTTTTAAAATTGATAATGACAAAAACAAAGATCAATCCATTGTGAAGTCGAATAATTTTTTTCTTCTTTAAATAAACTTAAACTCTGTTTTTGTAGGATTTCTGGACCAAATCTTTTCAAATCTGTTCAAAAATTTTTCTTGGGGTTTTGAAAACCAAAAATTCGCAGGCCTAAAAATACCCTCGAAGTCCTTTCTTTCATTTCCTCCCCGAACGCTACAAATATCCGAAAAAAACTTTCCCTGAGCCTTTAACACCTTCAAATTTTTTTGATGAATCTTTTAATTTTCATTCATAGGACATGAAAAATTTTTTTCTCATGAAACTTATTAAATTTCCTATGAGACAAAAAAACTTGATCAAATTTGAAAAAAATTAATCAGTATCGTACAATTTTGGGATTACAGCTCACAGTTTCAAGAAAATTATTTGTCGTTTTTTTCCTTTTTTTCCATAACGTTTTTTTGCCGTCCTTTCTTATTGCAAAATAAAAACCCAGAGAATGTTGTGCGTTCCTTTTTCCGCCTAAAATCGATTAAGTCTCCTTTTCTCATCCTACTTCTCAGTTCTTTTTTGTCTTGGCAAACATTTTTTTCATTTCATTTTTTTCATTAAACTGAATATTTTCGATTTTCAGAGGATGACGGAAGTATCTTTCCGCGAAGACAGAAACACGATGCGCCGTTTCGATTCCATCGTCCCGACGGCGGGAAAAGAAGGATCGGACATCATGTTCAACTTGTACAAAGGCCGTGGATTGGCCGTTTTTCACCTCCGGAGGCGATTCTCAAGGTTCGTCAATATTCGAACTTCTTGAGTTCAAGGATAATAAAATTACTATTATGACGAAAGTAAGACTAAAATCATATTTTTGTAAGTTTTTTTAATTTAATTTTTTTATAAAACTGGAATTCAGAAAAGCCACCCCCAAATCAAAAAGTTATTAGAAAAACTGTAAAAGCAGTATATGAAAAATTTTTGGCTTTCTCATCTTAATATCTTCATTGCTGAGAAATGGAACCTGTGCAAACTCTGAACAAACCAGAGCATGAGCTCTTTTTCAGTGTAATGTGTAGATTCACACGTGTATCTCCGTTTTTTTGTCCCGATTGATGTTCTGAAAAACAGGAATGAACGCCGCGGTGAGATCCGTGGTGAGAATGGGAATCTACTTGGGATGTCGGGTCTACTGCATCAATGAAGGCTACCAAGGGATGGTGGATGGTGGCGACAATGTCAAGGAAGCCGACTGGAACCAAGTTTCCGACATCATTCAGAAGGTTCGACTTTGAGGCGGAATTGCAGGGAGAACAAAAGAAGCAAAATGATTCAAGAGCAATTTAGGACGGCTACGAAATTTGAGAACGAAGGAGTCTAAGGAGAAAATTTGAAACTTCGAAAGTTTAAAGCGATTTAGCAGAAAGCACAATTTTAAGAAAAATATTTTTTCACCGATGTTGACAAATTAGAAAAAAATTCAATAGATAATCTATTGATCAGATTGTTTTCACAGAGCTTCATGATGATGATGATAACAATTTTTTTGATCATTTTTAATGTGACAAAAATTTGAAAAAAACTCTGATTGTATAGATTCAAAACACTTTACAATTTTTTCAGAAACTCAGAAAGAAATTCCAAGTTCCAACTCTAGAGCGGTTGATTCATAGGGAAACCTAAAAAGGAAACTAGATTAAATATCTTTTTATATAAACGGAAGATCAAAGATATGTTACCCGGAACTTACCTCCTCCTCATGAATTTTATGAAATTTATCATTTTGGTTTTTAGGGAGGCACAATCATCGGCTCGGCTAGATGTGCTGACTTCCGCACACCCGAAGGTCGTCTCAAGGTCACAATCATTTCTGAAAAGTTTCGAGAAAAAAATGTACTTTTCCAGGCGGCTTACAACCTCATTTCTCGAGGTATCGGCAACATTGTGTGCATCGGTGGTGATGGTACTCTTACTGGAGCCAACCAGTTCCGGAAGGATTGGCCAGACCTTGTCAAGTCCCTTCTGGAGTCTCAGAAGGTAAATTTTTCACGTATTCAATTACAGTTTTGCCTTTCCAAGCAGTCGAATTGTTTTATAATTTGCCGTTCAATTTTTTGACGACGATAGGTTTTTTAACGCTTTGATTCATTGAAAAGTTTAAACTTCGTGTCTCTGAAACTTTGAAATTTTATTGACTTTTCGAAAACAATCAAAAAATTTCAGATCACCGAACAGCAAGCTGAAGCCTCTCCCAATATCCAAATTGTCGGTTTGGTCGGTTCAATCGACAACGATTTCTGTGGTTCGCATATCTATTTTTTATTTTGTTCATGTAGAAACTCTAATGAGAATCTTTTCTCAAAACAATTCTCCATATTTTGATGGATTATCACCTTTTAGGAACCGACATGACCATTGGTACGGATTCGGCTCTTCAAAGAATCATTGAGAGCATCGACGCTGTAGTCGCCACGGCCCAAAGTCATCAGCGTGCTTTCGTCGTTGAGGTGAACTTTATTCCACTGTGAACAAATTTTTGTGGAAGGTAATCAACATTCTGATGATTTGCAGGTCATGGGACGTCATTGCGGTTACCTGGCCCTTGTCGCTGCTTTGGCTTCCGAAGCCGATTTCTGCTTCATTCCCGAGTGGCCGGCTCCATCGAACTGGCCTGAAGTCCTTTGCAAAAAACTTCATGAGGTTTTTTTTTTGAGGACAATAATGCTGACTTGAATAAGTGGTATTTTAACTGCGCAAGTTTTTTGCACATATTTTCTCATTATTTATCATCTTAACATCCTTCAGGTCATTTTCTCCTTAGTTTTTCCTTCTGTCGTCAACTTTCAGAGCTTAAAGATTAAAGTTATGTTAAAAATTAAAAGAAAACGAAAATTTTTTAAACAATTGAAAATGTGTTGAAAACCGTAGCAACTTCAGATGAGATCAGAAGGACAACGCCTAAACATCATCATCGTCGCTGAAGGTGCCCTTGACCGCGAAGGACAGCCCATCACAGCCGAGAAAGTGAAAGACGTCATCAAAAACACTTTGCACTACGATACTCGAGTGAGTTCAAATATTTTCTTCCAAACCCCAGTTATTATCACCAGGTCACCGTTCTCGGACACGTCCAACGTGGAGGTGCTCCATCCGCCTTTGACCGACTTCTTGGCAGTCGAATGGGAGCTGAAGCTGTTTTGGCTTTGATGGAAATGGACAATGTGAGATCGAAAAAAAGTTTTAAAAATTACGATGAGTTTTGTTTCAGGAATCGGAACCTTGCGTCATTTCGATTGATGGTAACCAGATGGTCCGTGTGCCTTTGATGCAATGCGTCGAAAGAACCCAACAGGTGTTTCTATATTTTCACTCCCGGATTTTACAATGAATATGGACACTTCTGCCGTTAAAATTTTGAAAAAATGACAGTTCGCTTTAAAAAAAAAGTCTTTTTTCTCTTACAGCTGCTCCTAAAACCGTGTGTGCTTTTGGAGAAGCTGTAAAAGGTTTTTTGACTCAGTTCGTTTTACAGGTCCAAAAGGCAATGGCTGACAAGGACTGGGAAACAGCTGTCAAATTGCGTGGTCGCAGTTTCCAACGCAACTTGGAGACTTATAAGCTTCTGACGAAACTGCGCATGGTTGAGAAAGACAATCTTTCTGAAGGCCATCACTTCAATGTGGCTGTCATGAACGTCGGCGCTCCTTCTGGGGGTAATGAAGGAGATTTCCTGTTTAAAAAAATATCAATGGAATTTTTCTGAAACTTAGGAAATCTTTCGAAATTATGGTCTAAATGAAGACCTCGGCACTTAAAAAAAGCGTCTAATGTCACCAAGTCATTTGAATTTAAAAAAACTTTTATGATTTCAATGAGTCTTTGAAAGAATGCTTTTTTTAGGTAAGCTATCTGCAAATAATATTTCAAGCAACAAATTCAAAAAGAAATTTCGGAAGTTCATAAAAAAATTTATACTGAATATGAACGACAGAGCGAAATTTGACTAACTTCTTTTTCCTTTGAACTTCGAGTTTCCAGGTATGAACGCGGCTGTCCGTTCCTTCGTGCGAATGGGACTCTACCATCAGTGCAAAGTTTATGGAATCGAAGACTCTTTCGAAGGCCTTGCCAACGGATCTTTCCGCGTTTGTTCATCATTTTTTATCCTCTTATTCACTATTTTATAAATTCAGGAATTCAAATGGGGCGATGTGACTAACTGGGTGATGTACGGAGGTTCATTCCTTGGGACCCAAAAGTCGCTGCCAACCGACAAAACGATTGGAAAGATTGCTGAGCAACTGAAAAAGTTCAATATTCAAGCTCTGCTTCTTGTCGGAGGCTTCGAGGTGCTCAAAGCTCAGAAATATGTTTGTCAATTGGAGTTTAGGCCTACCATTCGACTTTGATCTTGTCGCGGTACCGTGAGAAGTTCCCCGAGCTCCGCATTCCCATGTGCATCATCCCCTGTACTATTTCTAACAATGTTCCTGGTGAGACAGAACATAAAAACTTTAAAAATGAATTACCATAACTCTCAAGGTCAGGCGTATTTAAGTCAAAAGAAAATCACTTTGCATTTTTAATGGGCTTTTTGAAAGAAATGAGGTCCAAGCTCCCAAAACTTGACCCCACGTTTTGAAACAATGAATAAGTATTTTTCAATTCTTTCATGAAAACTGATTCAATTCCAGGAACATCCCTGTCCCTCGGATCGGACACGGCAGTCAATGAAATCTGCAGCATGATTGACAAAATCAAGCAGTCAGCCACTGGTACCAAGCGAAGGTACAATTTAACTTGATTTTTCTAATCCTCAAGATCGTTTTTCAGAGTATTTATCATTGAGACTATGGGTGGCTACTGTGGCTATCTCGCCACATTGTCTGCTCTGGCATCGGGTGCCGATAACGCCTACATTTTCGAAGAAAGCTTTACCGTTGAAGATATTGTAGAAGACGTCAGGGTGAGTTTTCAGAAAAATGCTTCGGGTTCCAAAACCTTATTTTCAGGTCATTTCCGCAAAGATGGAGCGCGGTGTGAAACGATATTTGATCGTGAGAAATGAATGCGCCGACAAGAACCTCACGACTGATTTCGTCCAGAAGTTGTTCGAGTCCGAAGGAGCTGGCGAGGTTCGAGAAAATGCAATGGTTAGAATATAATTGCTGATTTCAGTTCTCGACCCGTGTCAACGTTCTGGGACACGCACAGCAAGGTGGAAGCCCGACTCCTTTTGACAGAAATATGGGAACCAAATTGGCGGCTCGAGCTTTGGAGTATTTGATCACTCAGATCAAGGTGAGGATATTTTTAATTGATCGTAAATCCTTTGAAAATTCAAAATTTCTTTGAACAGAAGATTTGGGATCCTTGTTTTGAGAATTTTCGATTTCTTCAAAAATCGGAATTTCGTTTTCAAAGAGAAACATTGCATACTCCTGAGTTGTTAACGGTTTTTTTCGAAGCTATGATAATCCAAAAAAAAGCCTTTTTTCGAAAATTTTAATCTATTGATATCCTCACTTTTCTCAAACTTTTAGGAAATGTTCCAGCTTTCCCCAGGAGAGTTTATTCTTGTTAATGGCACTAAATTATCACTAAACCAGTAACAGCTCATTTTTAAACTTTATGGAAAGATAGTAACTGAGAAAATTTAACCACTTCACAGGAGTACCGACAAGAAGACGGTGGCGTCAACGCCAACACCCCTGACACGGCGACTTTGCTTGGACTCATGGGCCGGAAAGTTGTGAGTCGCTTTTTTTCTGACGCAAACTGAATGAATTATGCGAGAGTGTAGGGCCAAAAGCTTTCGGACTAATTTTCAATGTGTGAACTTGTGAATAATTCCACGTTCTGAGAACATTATGACAATGAGCCAGTTTCTGAATGACGTTGGATGATCTATGGTTTAATCTCGATGACTTTTTGTTTTAAGAAAAGCAAAAAAACGTTTTCAGGTGTTTACTCCTGTCGAAGAGCTTGCCGAAGAAACGGATTTCAAGCATCGACTACCATCTTCGCAATGGTATGTTTGCAAATCTCTAGAAAAAGGAATTTTTCGGAATGCCACAAAGGATCAAGTTGTACACAAAATACTTTTCCGGGTAATTTTCTTCACCAGTTAAAAAGTGAATTTTGTTACTCAGTTTGAATTTTGCCTTTTTCTTGTGAGACATGTGGTTTAGACCTATTAAAATTTAGATTTGAATCGTTTCAAAATCTATCATCATTTAAAAACTCTTCATAGTATATTTACAGAAGACAAAATCTGAGCTTTGATTTGAACACAGTTACTTTGATTGGACGTTCACAATTTAAACCTTGTTTGTTTCTTTTTTTTAAATGATTTCACATCTGGGAAGAGCCTAAGCTGACTAAAATTTGATGTTACCTGTGATAGCTTTTACTTACTGTTTCCAAGAGAGTTTAAAATGTTCCCACCAACCATCTTGAGAATCTCATTCTTCCAACTGCTTTTTACAAATAATGTGAAAAACTTTGAGGTGGCTGAAACTGCGTCCGTTGTTGCGTATCCTGGCCAAACATCGTGACACGTACTACACAGAAGCCGAAGAAGAAGCCGTGGAAGGCGAGACAGAGGCGCCCGACACGCATGTTGTGTGAGAGAATTTACAAACCTTTAGATCCTTTCATATTTCTTGGTATATCTTCTAATTAGTGCTAGACAGCACTTTGTGCCATTTGCTAAACGTGTTCGTTTCTCATTGTGAAGTTGGCACTAACAACCGCTGTTCAATGTATTTAGTTCTATATTTTGAGCCCCTATTGATATTTTTATTGACAATCAACCCACAAGAGACGACCTTCAGATTTCTACTACTTTAACAAAAAGCTCTTCTTTTTTGAGTTGATTACTTTGCTTCACTGCTTAGCTTAGTTATTGCCTTTTATTTTTCAACCAGCATAAAAAACTTGCACTTTATCAATGACAACAAATCGTCAAAGGGAAAAGTTCTAATAAAAACAGATTGGTTAGCCACGCATACGGCTGGAAACGTAGTTGTTGGATCTTGAGCCGTCGAACGTGTCTAAGTCGGCATCAAAAACGATTCCCCAGTGTTGATTCTCGCGGTTTGCCTGGAAAAACTTGCAAATACATATATATTTTTCTCACTGCTTTTTAAGTTTTTTTCAGTACATATTTTTGGTTGTTTTTTCCGTTATCTGACCCTTTTTTTAAAAAAACAGCGGGTGCATCACAAAAAAAGAAAATGTAAAAAAACTAAAGCTCAGAACAAAGCTATTGTCTAATAATTTCCCAAATTTGCTTCAATCATAGGAAAAAATAAACGTTACACAGTCTTTAAAATTTTTACGTTAAAAATTTTTCGCTGTAGAAAAATACTGAAAAAGCTTTTTCAATGGGAAAGTTTTTGAAGCCTTTACTCCTGGTATTTTTTTGTGTCGTTCTTAAACTTTAAAATAGACTCCAGTGAATTTTTCTTGAATTCAATCTGATTCAATTGCCGTTTTGAGGGACACTAAAGCATCCTCCCAAATAATTTATTGATAAGAGTATTTTTAATGGAAAAACCTCATATCATAAGTGCAGTGAACCGCTTTCACGTATTGTTTTTTTCAAATCTTGCCGTTACCAAGCTCAGCTATTTATTTATCACAGATTGAACATAAAGTTTGGAGTTTATCAAAAAGATAAGAAAAAAAGTTCTTCAAATGGTGCAGGCCTTCACTGAGTCCAAAGCCAAGTCGGCCTATTTTTGAAATCAGTTCTGAATCATTTTTGAATCAGCGCATTTTTAATGGTTTTGGTGTATTTTCATGAGATGAAAAAGTATACCACGGGTCTGCTGAAGAACGGAAGTGCGGCAAGGACGCCGATGACGCCGCAAAAAACGCTCAGAAGCAGAAGGAAGTTCATGGCCCGTCGGAGCTGCAACAGACAAAATGACAAGTCTTCGGAATGAATGAGTGGCCGCGTGGTTGAAACAGAAAAAAAACGTCGAGGTGTTTCTAACAATACAAAGCCTTCTCGAGGGGCGTCCTCGTTACTCAAAGTTTCATTCTACTCAGAGGATTAGGTTTTTTTCCCGAGAAAAGAGTAGGCGGGTAAAAGACCCAAGAAGAACCTAGATCAACGGTTAATGTAACCAAAGCCAAAAAAACTGACGGCGCGTGGGTTCAAAAGTGTAAGAAAAAAGAATCGGTAATGATCAGAAGGCGAAAGGCCTGATGTCGGATTTTTGGAACCAGTAATCATTTATTCATTCTTACTTCATTGGTCAGATAGTCGTTATAGAAGCATTTTGAATAGTTTTCATAAAATGAAGGGAAAGTCAACTGCTCCCCAAAAAAATCAACTTTCAGGACAAAAGGACTCTAAGCTTTACCTATCCAAAATAAAACCGCAATAACAAAACTAACCAAAATTGGTTTGAAAAATGAGATCCCAGAAGGCCTCATTTTCCTTTCCTTTATGTGTTTTGCTTCGAGTGAACATCATAAAAATTGCACCGCCCTAATCCCCAAAATCTTTTATGTAATAGAAAAACTGCAAAAAGAAAAGAAAAAGTTGATGAGTAAGAATGGAATCCAAAAAAACTGAAGAGATAATGGGCAAAAGTCATTAGTCAGATATGAGATCATCAAATTGTCTCTTTTGCAGGTTTGGTACGTCAAAAAAATTCCCTAGTGAAAAATTAATATTTTTGATTTCAGCTAAATAAAAAAAGGTATGACTAAAGAAAAATTAGGTCTTCCAAATCAGTAAGAGTATTAAATTCGTCTGCGAAAGAATAGAATAAGGCGTGTCTGTCTGGATTGTTTATAATTAATGACTATTTCATTCATATTTCTGTTTTTGTGTTGATTGAGTTAGAGTGGTCGTAGACTAGACGTCCCAATAAACTGAAGCGGTTTTTCAAAAGATGCTCTCGAAGCTTTTTTAGCTGGAAGCTCGGAAAGACTTTGGATGTCAAAAGTTGTAGTTGAACTAGTTCATCAGAAAGCAGTTTTTGAGGCAACTTTAAAAAAAAAGGAATTCTCACGCGGAGCATTGAAAATGAACAAAAAAAGCTACGGAATGTCAAATTGACTGTATAATCAATGTTCTAGATTTTTTTAAGGAAAGTATTGCGTTTAATGAAAAAAATTAAAATTTTTTTCAGGGCGTACTCCAACCTTTCAAGTTAAAAACTCAGCATAGAAATACTTTCTAGAAGGTAATACAGAAACAAAGGAGAGCTCAAAAAAAATTTTTTTCAATCTGTTCTTTACTCATATTGTTTCTAGATCTTTGAAAAATATTCGTCAACTTACAAAACTAAACCCATCACCGCTATTTACACCAATTTTTCAAGATATTCATGAAACACTCTTTGTTTATAATTTGCTTCCCATCAACATTCCTACATTTCAGAAAAAGAAAACGGTCGTTCTAAACCATGACGTCGATCTTCACTACACAATTTGACGCCTCTTAGATTCTTCTAGCATTTTTTGTTTTACCAAAATGATAAATTAATTGATATTTATTATCACAATTGAAATAAGCGTTTATGAAATGCGAAGGCAGTGAAAATTTATACAGACGCCACAAAGAATTTATTTGGCGAGTTCGAGGAGGTAAGCGGCCAGCACCTTGGTTCCCTGAAATAAGTTTATTTTCATTTGAAAAAAAATTAGGTGATGAACCTGAATGAAGTTGGAGCGGTTCATCTTCTCGTTTTGACTGTGAGCCATGTCGTCACAAGCGCCCAGAGGCAGAAGGACGACCGCCTTTCCAGTGACTTCCTGGATAAAATATTTTCTTTCAAGCCCCTATCGATCTTTGAATTTCATTTACGAAGAAATGGGACTATTTGATTGACAGTTCAATGATAATGAAACCGAAAGATCAGAGACGTTACAAAGGTTGTCACCAAAATGTACTAACCTGAAGACTGGTTGCCACGGGGATGCTGCCTCCTTCACGAGTGAAATCGGGTTTCACACCGAAAACTGAAATATATTTTTGTTAGATCGTTTTTGGTTCAGTTTTCTCAATTTTGAATAGATTCCAGTGTTCATGTGTTACTAATTTAAATATTGGTTTTTATTTTAACATCAATAAAATTGTTCAAAGCGCTCGGCTTCTAATCGTTTTGTACCCTTCTTGAAACTCGCCCAAATTTACATGTAAAAGCCACAGAAAAATATTTTTCAGACGCATTTACGGCGTTTCATGCTTTGAAAAACCAAAAAAGTAACCTTTCTCGATTGCAGTCGCGGCGGCTTGATAGCCTTTTCCTTCACAGTCAGCAAGGTAGTACGGTCCTCCGTGACCGGCAACAGGCCTGAAAAAACTTTTTGTTTTTTGTAAGAAAGTTTCGACATGAATGAACTATTTTTCAGCGATGAAAGAATATAAAACCCACTTGAAAACATTGGGAGAACCTCGCTTGGCCCAAAGATCGTTGAGGTAAGAAATAACGGCCTTATCAACGTCTTCATTCTTCATGTTGGGCACCAATCGAATAGAGAACTTCCCAATAACCTGTAAAATTGCCTTGATTCAAATCCTGAGTTTTTCTATACCGTTCCGGGAATCACAGTTTTGGATCCCCATCCACTGAAAGCGCCTTCGATTCCGTGCAACGACAGAGAAGGATTCCTCCATCGGTTTTGCAGCAGCGTCTCTTTCTCATTAGACAAAAGACCCTGGGCGCCCATCTCTTTTCTGAAAACGGAGGACTTTATGAATAAATCAGAGCAAGAGGCTTTGTTGGAAACTACACTCTATTCTCTCCTTTATTCCTTGACGGAATTTTCTCCTCTCAGGCAAGATTTTAGAAGGAACCTAGAAACTCACTTGTAATCTGCAGGGTTGAAGTCGATATCTTTGTATCGCTTGCGCTCTTCATCCGTCAATGGAGCGATCATTTCCTGAAGTCCAGGGACCAAGATTTTGCCCTTGCCGTCCACCAGTTGACTCATCAACCAAATGAGATCATTCAAAGCTTCTGGGCTAAATAACACTTTTTATGAAAGCTGCTCATATTGAAACCAACAGAGTTCCTCCAGCAATTCCAGAATGAAGGTCTTGTGAAGCCCCGGTAACAGTCAAGTGATAGTAAGAAATACCTCTAAAAACTTTTTTTTTTTCAAGTTTGGAAAATTTTGAATCTACCGTAGTCCATAAGTAAGGCAAGGTTTGTTTTTGCCAAGCCAGTAATTATCGGTAATCACAGCGAAATCCACGTTTTCAAAGACTTTTGCGTTTTTCTTGAGAGCTTCATCGAGACCTTCAGAGCCGCTCTCCTCCATGGCTTCCAGAACAAACTGAAAAATACCTTTTATGTAGCTTTATTAGGCTGATCTTTGAAACTGGTTTGTAATATTTCCGATATTTCATTGTGGATAAACAAAAGGAATAAATCAAATTTTTTCGATTCTACAGGCTTATTTTTCTTGGCAACTGCTTTTTTTTGAATGTTCTGTGTCGCTTGTTCGTTTTTTCCAAACTCGAAGAAACTTCCGATTTTTCGAATTATGTTACGGGCATTCAAAAATAGAGAATTATACTTTGCTTGTTTGAATTTCAAGCAAAGTATACTACTATTCTCTCCATACTTAAACCCAGCATTAACGAACCACCAAGTTGACTGGGATGTCAATCTGCAATTTCTGCATGACTTCAACGACCGCGAACCACGCCACAATGGGTCCTTTGTCATCAGTCGAGCCTCTACCGAACAATTTCCCATCTTTCTCCGTCAGTACAAAAGGATCAGTGTTCCAGCCGTCCTATAGAAGGAAAAAGTGTCACGTGCTGGTTTTGCTGGGAATCGTTTTTACATCCTTATCAGCTGGCTGCACATCCAAGTGTCCATATACGAGCAGAGTTTTTTTCAACGGGTCCCGGCCTACAACATTTGCGCATTTAAAGGGTCGTGAAGTCATTAATGCAGTTTTGATAAGATTTTTGCGTGAAGACGTCACAGCTGACTCTTGAAAAAAACTGTTACAGATATTTTTCAAGAAGAAACATTTGAATTTTGAAAGTTTTCTGCTTCAAAACTCCTGAATTTTCTATTTTTAATTGGCAAATAATGTAAATATAACTTTTTTCGTTGCAAAAATTAACGTTAAAAAAAGGCTCTGCGCTGCGAGCGTTACAAAACTGAACTGCCAAATCACTAATATTCAAAAAGATTGCAATATAATTTTTTTCGATTTCAACAGTCCCTAATCGTACATTTCCATAAAATTTAATGGCACTCTATTCAATAAAAAAATTGGCTGACGTAATGTTTGCAGTGGAATCGGGCAAAATAATCATCTGACCTGATGATTGCTTTTTTTTTCCTGGCACCATCTGGCTCCTATTCTTGATAGCAATATAAGATATCGTCTGATAAATTTTTTTGGCATGAAATTGAGTATAAAACTTTGACGTTTGCACGGCACGTTTCTAGGAAACCTTTTTTGTTTCGAAAATTGTACAGATGAATCATTTTAAAAAAAACTTCGAAGATGTTTCATATTTTTAACATCTCCTGAACATTATGAAATAATCATTCATCTCTTTGTCATTAGCTTAGGTAAGCTTTTTTGAGTTTTTTTTTTCAGTTGTTGATCCCCTCACCAAGTACAGAGTAGACGCAGGGGGGAAGGTCGACGTCCTGTCCATCAGGCAGATTTCGTTTGCCCAACGGCCAAATTGTCGTTTCGGCGCCAAGTTTGTCCAGGCGCTAAACCAGACACTCAGAAAAAAGATGATAAGAGTTTGGCGCATTCTGATAAGAGCATCTTTTGGCTGGCGATTAGGCATTGTGAACGGGATCAAGGCTAGTTTATAAGATCCTTCACTCACTCGTTTTAGAAACTCTGGACCGCTGCCAGAAAGGTTTTATGAATGGTGCTTCTTTTATGGGCAAAACTATCTTAGGACTTTTGCTCGGAGTACATTGAAACGGATTAGTTAGTGTTCTTTGTACCTTGAGAGTATCAAAATGAAATCTGACCTCTTTGGCCCACTCGACGACTTTGACGCATTCGGAATGCAGAGAAATATCGCCGGAAATCGATTTGATGGCCACAACTTCGGCCAATTGCTGGACAAATGAATCTTGTTCTTGGTCGATGACCCTGCAATGTCGGTTTCTTTATGATGATGATAAGAACCATGAAAACTCACTTGAAAATGGCGTCAAGTTTTTCGTCGGACATCTTGGAGAAGCACCTGAAAAACTTGAAGAGTTTCATTGAATGAATGCGTGGTTGGGAAGAAAAAGCTATAAGTTTCGATAAAAGACATAAAACGGCGGAATAAATTTTTTTTTTGTTCTCACTGGAAAAGCGTCATAAAAAGGATTTTTTGACGACGAACACGTAGAACAAAACTACAAAGTCCGTGACGGAGACTTCTCGCGTTCACTCGATGAGTGCTAAGAAAACGATAGAGGCGTAAAGCTGTCAGATTGCGTGCCCTTTGTTATCTTCACCGGCGCTTAACTTCGCAACACGCACTTGGCAACATTTGGGTTAATCCGATAAAAAATCCTTTTGACAGAGGTTTTCTTCAATTTCTCGAACTTCAATTCATTGTAGCACTAAACAAATTGAAACAAAAAAACCAGAATTGAGGCATTAAAAGAATAAAACAAGCGAGGACAGGTGTATTTTGAAATAATGCAACAAGTGACAACTCATCGTTTTCCAGAAGGAACGGCGTTCCATTCAAAACATAAAAAACAACCCGTCAACTGCGCACTGTTTGCATAGCGGAACATGATGCAATTGCGCGCAAAAAAAGAGACTTTCAAATATATCACCGTTTCGGATTATAATTTTTTTCTATTGCAAAAGACCAAAGTGTCTAAAGTGATTTGACATCTCAATTTTTCAAGAAAAATACACTCTTCAAATAAGAGAGCCGTTTTTCTAGTTTATCTCTACTGCATTTATAAAGTAGAGAAGACTTCGTGGTCCGCTTTTTTTGCTTTGTGTTTCTTAAAAGTTTTATTTTATTCGAGCTTTTTTCAAGTGTCATCAAAGTTTTCACGCTCCACGTCGAGCCTAACCAAAAGGTGAATTGAAATAATTGGGATGCGAAAAACGCAGTTTTCAACTCAGATTCAAAGGTGTTACAAAAAATTTGCCTTTAAAGAACATTTTCTAAGTGTGAGCAAATTTCAAATTTAAATGAATCAATCGAAACATGTTCTTTCTCATAGAGATTTGGTTTTGATAACCTCTGAGAGGAAAAAAAAAAGTAGAATGAAGTTCGGTTGAAATTAACTAACAAAGGCAGAGCCATGAAGTTTCCCAAAACTTGGCAGATTCAAATTCAAACGGAAAATGAAATGCACATACGATTAGTAGAAGATTAAATTCGTGTGATGCAATGTACTTTCCGATGGCATGCCTAAACCGGTCTACATTTTGCAGACAATTCCCATCGATAAGCTCTGATGGCGTCGTCAGTTGTAAAGGCATACGAAAAATGAAATTTGATATCATATCTAAGATCTAAAAATCATAGTCTATCGGTGAATTTTCATCTGATTTGTGTGTGAAGCTTCGGTCTGATTCGATGAAGTGGGACAAAAATGCGAAAGATCTTTTTTGTTGGGAATTTTGACCGTAGTGGTGAATTCGTATCGTCACAAATCTCTTATTTTGTATGCGGAATGTTTCAAGAAAACGCTCCTTGAGCGAAAAATACTGAACCTTGCTCAAAATAACTTTTTCAAAGCTTTTTTCCAAAACCTTAGCTGGTTTCGCCCAGGCGTCTCCAACAAGCAATTACAGAAGACCATCCCGAAATAAAATACTCCTAGGTTGGCAAACTCGGCTATAAAATGCTTAAAAGACGATTCAAAGAAAAATATGTTCGAATGAAGGTTGGCTCCCAAGGGATTTTTTCACAATCAAAATTTTCGAATATCCTTAATTTTGTTATTTGTAGCCTTTTTCTCAATCCTCGTGTGTTTCAACTATTCCTTTTACAGTCGGTTGCCGTGTTTTAAACTACATAATAAGTGAATGCATTTTCAAGATTCTTATGAAGTTTTCAAATTCAATTGGTGATGCCTTGGGACAGTTTTCACCTTTTTTTTAAATAGCTTTGAAGCTAATCAAAAAGTTTTCAATTAAAAGAAAAATCGTTGTGTTGGCAAAAAAAAAACTGGTAGAAGTATTTTTGCATTCAGTTACGTTCAAAATCATTTTTATTCAAGTTTGTGCGGGATTTGTTATAGGGACAATTCATGGCGAGAAAAATAGGAAAACTACGCTTGAGAGCGACTTTCCGGAGGAGTGAAATTCATTGTTTTTTTGTATTCCTCTAGCGACTTCATGTGGATCGTTTTTCTGAAGTCCATGTCGAGGTACATGTGCGTTCCGACAAATCCTCCTAACCATACGAGCCACTGAAATTTTCGGAACATCAACTGGAGAGTTAAAGAAAAGACAAACTTTTTTCTGGGTTTTCCAATTCGATCCGAAAGTTCTGACAATCAAGTACCAAGCGGCGGATTGAACGAGAATTCGTTTGAAACGCAATCTGAAAATAAAAAAGATTTTAAATAGTGATTACAATCAGCTCTAAATTTTATTGATCCTTATGAGCATTTTTTCATTTGCGATGGAAAAAGTTTTCTAGATAGTTTTTTACTCATTCTTTTTGCTCTGCCTGCCCGACTATTAAAATTCTTGTTCATTTTTTTAAAAAAATAAATACATTTTTCAGGCTTAATTTTTGACTCTGAAAGGAAAGGTCGGAACTCGACTCAAAAATCTTGTAGCTCGAGCCAAATTTAGGTTGTGACTTATTCAAAATGATTTTTTTTTACTTTGAATAAAAAAAAACCCACATGTTGAGATTGTACTTGGCTTGAGGCAAACTCTCAAAGTTCTCCTTCAAGATATATCGCTTGATTCCCATGATGTAATCAAACAGATAAGAATCCCAGTTGACTTGTCTGATGTCGAAGTTGAATTCCTATAACTTTTTCATAGACGTTAAAAAGGAGTTTTTGATCACCTCCTTATCTTCAGGATGCATTTTCTCGAGAAGCGCCGGGAGGGCTTGGGATTTGAAGTCCCAACCGCGTGTAGTGAAGAAATGGAGAGCCTCGATCATCTTCCAAATCTTTCCATACAATCGAACGTTGCTGAAAGAGTATTTCTGATGAATAGTTTATGAAAAATGGGACTGACTTGCTTTTGCCACCCACGACTGTTTGTACCATGTCGAGAAGTTTTGCGGGGAAGTAGTGTTTGTAGTAATAATTGAAGAGGAATCCGTTTCTAAAGCGATGGAAATGGGAAGAAGGAACTCCGAAGCACTGCTCCATAGGGTACTGTAATGGAAAGATTGTTTGAAATTTCAAAAACGAAGATTTCAAAGGGTTTGGAAAAGTGTGTCTTTCCTCATTAAAATTTAGTTTTTTTGCGTTTTTTTTCCAAGTAAGACATTAGAACCATTTCAAATAATGATTTAGGTTTTTGCAAGAAAAGACTTAAATTTATCAAATTTTGCTAATTTCGATTTATTCACGGCCTTGACGGCTTCAAACCTATTTTTGCTCTCTTAAAACATCTTCAAATAACACATAAGGCTCTTGAAAAATTTCGAAAAACATTTTTTTTCTATTCCAATTACTTTAAAGAGTAGACTTTTTAATAGAGATTCGATAACATGTTGAAAACTATGTTAAAGGACACAAAATTACCTTTTTATAAAACTGCGGCAAGAAATTGACCAACTTCCCCCACTTCAATGGGTTCAAATCGCCCGAAGCGCAATGGAGGATAGGAATAGCGTCATAGCTGAAGCAGTGATGTCATTTCACCGGTTTTTTTTTCAGATCTCACTGAGAAGTTGCGCGATGTGCTCCACAGACAATGATCATGTTCGCAACGATGTCGACTGGAATGATGTCGGCCTTCGAATCGATGTTTCCGCACATGTTTGTCAGAACTCCTTTACCAACCTGAAAAAGATGATAAAATAAATTTTCATTAGTTTCTAGTGAATAGAAGGAAACTCATTCATATTTTCATCGTAAATATTCATAATTGTGAATGGTTCCTGATTACAGACTTTGAACAAGATTTTGAAAATCTCTTGTTTTGGAAATGAGAGAACGTTTTGAAGCTTGCTCTAATTGATATGAGAAATGTGTTATCTCCAAACAAAATTTTGAGGCACCATATTCAAAACAGGGAAAGATATACATTACATTCAGAGCATTCTGTAATCAGAAGGTCCTGGAAGATTTCTCAGCAAAAATTTCTACACTTTTTTTTGCATTTGTTAGTCAAAGATGCCATACAGTTTCTATGAAATGAGTTTCTCTGATGTAACACAAACTCAAAAGTTGTTTTTTTTATTCTTGCTTTTTTCTCCTTCAAAAAGTAGAAACTCACTCCGACCATGATACCCGTGGGACCGTTGATGTTATCCGTCCAGCCGGGAAGCGGAGATTTCCACATGGCACCAACAATGGAAGGCCTGACGACGATGACTGGTAGGCCGACAGAATCGATTTCGAATTGGCTCTGTGGAATGTCATAAAGGTTTTTAGGTTATCCGGGTATTCTTTTTCTTTTTATTTAATGGGGGGGCGTAATATTGATGATTATTTAAGTACTTGTGTTAATGTTTTCATTGTTGAATCAAGAAGTTGTACCTATTTCAAACTGTTCAATTTTTGATTTTTGGAAATTCTTGATCGTTATTCCGAATAGGGTTTTTTTCACATTGTTAAACGTTAGTTCTTTACACTTGACCATTATAACTATAAAGAATTCAGTTATTTTTGAATGCCCGCCGTGTGTGACTGGTTATAAATGTTTCACACCTTATTTTTTGTGCTTATAATTGTGGCTATTTCATTTGCCCCGGTTTTTATTTCATCATCGATCGTTATTCCGAGAATGGGTATGTTTGATCAGTGGTTCGAGTTTTGAAGTATTGTTTCATTTGAATTTATATCTTGTTATCATCTCATTTCTTGTTCATTCCAATAGGAAAATACCCTTCGTTGTTGGGTATTGTGGGTCTTTTTGGATCAACCACTTAGCTAGGGAACTCTAATTTTTAGATATAACTGTTAAACCAACCTCAGCCAAAGCCTTAGTCAAAGTGTAGGTGTTAGGACGGTTGCCAAGAAGCTTTGGAGTGATCTAAAATGTCTAACAAGATTATATTTTTTTGTCATTTTTATCGTCACCAAGTCGATCATATCGTCGTCCATCCATTTGCAAGCTTCTAAAAAAATTGTTGTGGAGGAATCGGCGGCGGATATATCTAAAAAAATTTTCAATACTAAGAATATTATACTTAATTTACTTTTTCTTCAGTTTCTGGTCGATCACAGTTGGCGTAAGCTGTGGAGACGTGCACGATGGACTGAAAGTTCAAAGAAAAATATTCTGGTCGCTTTATTTTCGCCTCGGAAACATAGTCGAGAAGTTCAAGCTGTCAATTAGGGGTCGTAAAAACCGCTACCAAAAATTTGAGGTTGATAAGAAGATAATGGCGAGCAGAAAAGAACCAAAAACCAGCTGGCTGAGCTACGACGTAGTTATACTGTATTCATTGATATCTTGAACAAAGACGTCAAAACTTTTTTTTTGGTACACTCTTTTGGACGTCTCAAATTGATAGGGATTGAATTATACCTTTAGTTTTGCCATTCTGTGACAAAGAGCAATGATCCGAGATGTTCCCAGAACATTCATCTCTGTGGCGATTCTCAGCTGCTCGTCGAACTTGACCGTTGCCGCGCTGTGAATCACGATGCTCACCTAGATTGAAGTTTCGAAAAAATAAAAAGTGAAGGAATACTTCATTGCACAGAAGGTTCAGGTCGTGGTGACTCATGCCCAAGTTTTCCTGCATCATTTCTCCGGCTACTGGAATCAGCTTTTTCAGAGCTTTTGGCTTGTGCTTGTGAAGACGTTCATACAGAGGGTCCTGAAAAGTGCAAGCATGCATATATTTTCCGATTTCATTCAAGTATTTTTTTTCCAAATCAATAATATTGAGAGGATATTTTTAGAGTGTTTGAGCCAATATTCAATAGATTCTGTAGCGAAAAATAGAACGTTTTTGAAAAATCCAAGAGCGATTTCTACAATCGCTCAATGTGAGAGCTTCTCTTAGAACCATTAACAAATTTAATCATCATTTTTCGTACTTTCACTTTCTTTCAATCAAATTTCTCAGTTTTTTCCGCATTTCGACGCTTTAAAATATTTGAAATTAACCTTCAACAATGTTTGAAGTCTCTCTTCAGGGCTCTTTCCTTTTTGCGGCCGAATGAGCATGTAAATGTTTCCAATGTCGTCGACTGACCATAATAGCTTTTCAATGACAACCTGAACTTCATTTTGAAAACTCATAATTTCATAATTCTCCGACTTTTCCTAAAAATCCTGTTCCTCCGGTAAGAAATACCGAACTTCCAGCGTAGACTTCGCCAACGCGAAAAGCCATTTTTTTACCCTAAACTGTCAAGTTGTCATGATGAGGAAAATATTTATTGTAATCTTGTGAGCGACACGCGGCTCAACAAAAAGAACAATAAATCACGATAACGACGGATAAGAATGGAAGTCACGTTTTCTGGAAAAAAACAAATGAAAGTGAAAGGGTTAGGAGCAAATATGAATTCTCTTTCAGGAATAAAAATTTCCAAGGCAATATTTTGCAAAATCTGACTTTTAAAAGTTCAGATAAATAAGTTCAAACTTCGTTGGGTTTTCATCAAAAAAAAAAGGTAAACTATCATCTTGTAAAATAGTTGTGCAGTTTGGAAAGACTAGAAAAGTTGATGCTCACGGCGAAAAAGTTGAGAATCGACCACTAAGCAACGATTATCGGTATGGGAATTAAAATACTGCGCCCCCTCAGCTCAGCTTATCAAATGTTACGTTGGTCAACTCCGAAAATTCTCAAAAGATTGGGAACTTTTTCTTTTCTGATTTGAAAAAAAAAGAGGTGTGAAGAACAAAAAAAAAAACAACAGAGTTTGAGAAGCTCAGGAACGAGGAACTCGAAAGAAGCAATTTTTGGAACCTGGGAATAACAGTAGGAAAATCGATGCCGATATGAGAAGGACAAGGTCCTCTGAAGCTGATAACGTTTTGATCACGCCATGCTCAGCGCTCTACCAAAACTCGTGCTCTTTTTCTTTTTGATTGGCATTTTTGGAACCTTATAGTTTCCGGTTTTCTGAGTAGACACCTTAAAATGATATTATTGTACTTTTTGATACACTTTTTCCAAAAAAGTAGATGAACATGCGAAACAGAATGGTACACAAATTCCATTGTCACCTTCTGAACTTTCAGGACAGGAAGAACCGCCGATCCACAAAATTTCATTGTCTCAATCGACGAATTAGGTCTTTATGAATTGAAAGAAAAAAATAAGGAATAGTATGAACGAGTAAAAAAATATAGTATTAAATTGATCGTTCATTGGTTCCATGTATGTTTTCCGCGGCTGAAGCTGATCACCTCAGAATCGTAATTTTCGGAAAGTTTCGAAAATTCATTGGTTTTTTTTTATTGAAAGGGGATTTTCTCTCAAATAAACAGTTATTCAATTTTTTTTAGCACCGAAGTGTTTATCGAAAATTTTAAGATGGCATTTACTTGCTAAATATCACAAACTAACTCGAAAATTTAAAATTCCAAAGGTGTTTTTCAATACTTTGTCTGAAATTTTTAAATTTTCAAGATTTTCACTATATGCACTTGTCAATTCGAGACTGAAAAATATTCATATAAAGTTTTTACACACAATGAAGGTTCAGTTTGTCCTTGTCTCTCATTCAAATTGGGTTTCAGTCGCTTTAAACCAACGAGAAAAAAAGGTTAGGATGGTTATTTTTCAAGTTTTTGAAAAATAACCACCCTAACCTGAAAAAAATTAACGTTGCTATTCAAAAAAACCTTCTAGAAGTTATGAACTGAGGTTTATTTATTTTTTTGATAAAAAAATATATTTAAAAAAAGCAGTAGAAAACTTTCGTACCATCAGTTCAACAGGTGTCTCAGAAAACGTTTGCCAAACCAAGTCAGTCAGAAGAAGTGAGAACGAGAAATATCAGCGAGAAATATGTGTTTTCGAAAGCACTCGCAAGACTCGAATCGAGCTTATCAGAAAATGCTACCGATATGGAACTCTTTATATAACAGTTTGAACCTGATAATGAGAAAAAAAAGTGATAACGTCACAGCAACAAGAATCAAAGTGCAGTCAGGGTGTTGAAATAGGAATTTTATTCGAATATTTATTTCTAAAACTAAACAACATTGCAGAGTCCTTCGGCTACGCTGCAGGTTTGGGTTCCGGGACAACCGGCGTCGTTCGTACAAGCTGATCCTTTCGTGTAGATCGACTGGTCGAGAACATTACCTCTGAAAATCAAAGAATGAGAGATAAAATCTTTTTGCCTCGATGACAAAAATTTGTTATTTTTATTTCTTCATTTTTTTCATATTTCTGAAGTATATCATTCTGATATTTCACACTAATTTTTAATTCGTCACTGTAGAGTTGAAAAAAAGGAAAAAAAGAATTTTTATTTTCATCAACCCACGCTGAACAGAGAGTTTATGTCATTATGGTTAAATTTTTCTGGTCGTTAGAGGCTATTTCTTATAGTTCGCATAAATTTTGCTTCTTACTAGACTATTTTTAGACAGCAGGCAAATTAAAATTTTGTTCAAACATTTATTCGATTGAGAAAAACACCCTAAGAAGTGAACATTTTAAAAAGAGTTGGTTTCACTCAATTTTCGTGATTAATTAATTCTCAAAATTTACGGCAATTTTGAAAAAGACCATCTTTCCGTACAGTGCTCCTAACTTGAAGATGAAAAATTCGAAAAATTCTGATTTTTTTCATAAAAAAGAAGTGAAGCGAGTTGTATTTTTCTTTCTCAGTGACTGCAATGTTTTTCGTTTTTTTCTTTAGTCCCTAATCAAAAAAAATTTCTTACCCCGGCCCATACTGACAAACAGTGAAAGTCTTGTCGGAACAATACTGGACAAAGCAGCCAACTTTGTAAGTGTTTTCCCAAGCCATTTGGGTATAATGGCCGACCCCTCGGGCGAAAAACTGCGTTTGTCAGGATAACATCCGGCCCAACTCCAAAGTCTTTCAGCTCGGACCACCAGGCAACGGAGGCCTGTAAGAAAGTATGAAAATAAATAAATTCTTGAAGTTTATTTCGTATTCCAACTAACCTCGGGCCACTGGAATCAGATTGACTTGAATTGATAAGAAAACTAGCTATGAAATATCTGATCAGGTGCGAAATGTGTAAAAAATTCCATCAATCCTTACAAAAAATGACTTTTTGCGAGACGTTTCCAAAATCAATTTTGTTTTATGACTCTTGAAACTCAAAAAAATTATTTTTTTCTCTGTGACAAATGATCAAAGCACTAACATCTTCGCCAGATTGAATCCTATCCACGTTGAGAGCAGTGGTGTAGTACATATTTTCTCCTAGTCCAGGACGAGCAGAAGAATCAGAATGCTGCCATAAGCAGTTTTGTGCCCATGACTGGGCATTTTGCTCGATAGCACAGTCGTAAACCTGAAGAAAGCCGAAAATGATGTGATTTCCAAAGAAAAGTTACGATTTTGGTCATTTGCTTAGCAGCAGGAGCGAGTGCGCCGGCCGAAATGCCATCAACTTCGAGTCCTTTGGCAAGTCTCGATCTGGAAGATTTTCAAATATCAGAAAAAATAAAAGCTGGACATGCCTCAAATAGTTATGGGTGTCTACAAACTTCTGGCGCGATTGATCCGACATCACAGTCTGTCCAGGACACATGGTGAAAGTTGGGTCAACTGAAATCCAGGTGAAATTTACATCATGACAAAGAAAAAGATCAATTTTTAGGAAGCCTAGAGTTTCCTTTTTCAAATAAATGAAAGATCTGCACATTTCTGCTTTCAAGAAAAAAACTCTACCTATCAAAACCTAATTTGCAGAATGATCATTCTGAGCTTCGAAGTGGCTGTTTCGAAAAAAAACCAACGGAAACTCACCTGGAGCCACTGGAGCTTGGTAACAGAGTCCATCTCTGCATGAAGATCCCGAGTAAGTCGTGCAGTCTGTGTCTGTGGAACAAGCTTCTCCTTTCTCGTAAATAACTGCATTCGTGACATATCCTCTGTAGATTCATTTTTCCGGCCATATTCTCTCTATTCATACATTTTGTTGTAGAAACATCCGACCACAAACTTTCCAGAACAGGCTTTGTAAGTACAGGCAAAGGATGTCGTTTTACCGAAAGCCATCTGAATTTTCAATTTCGCTGATTAATTTGAAAACTGCGTAAGAAAATAAATAAATTACATTGGCCCACTGGAAAAGTGCAGAGTTAGTGTATTTGTTGTCTGGATCCGTCAATCCGTTGGTTCGGACACTGCTCCACCAGTTATTGACAGCGCTAGCAGCCGTACCCATTTGGTCAGAGATTGTACCAGTGTACCTTGAAGTTTCTATTTTTGTTTAGATCGAAAAAAAATTCTGATGTTGCAACTTACACATTACTTGCTTTCAAACACGATTATGAAACCTTGAAACATGTCTCCATGGTTTTAAGATGTGTTTTTAAAAAACTCACGTAACATAGTTATGTCCCCAAGTGCTATCAAAAGTCTGAAAAGAGTTGGGACAGTCAGTCGCCCATTCTTGGACTTTTGCTTCCATGTCGCAGTCCCAATTCTGCAAAATGTCCTTTTTCCTCGAAAACAAGTCTTTCAACAGACCAGTTGGTAGACGTTCTTTCCAGATGAAAGTCGGCCACATTTGTTGGGTTCCAATCCTTTGGCTAGACTCAGACGAGCGTCATTGTGCGCATTGTAGAACATCTGACGGTCTCGATCGGTTAGGGATGGATTGACACATCCGAAGGCTGCAATTTGAAAAACAGCATTTATCTAAGTTGTTGAAAAAGTTGAGTGGAAAAAAACTTTTTTTATAATTGACAAATATTCAGAAGGAGCAAAAAAACCTAGAAAAAGCCCAATTCAGAGGTTTTTTTAGAATTCCTCTTTTTGATGATTTTTTTGTTTTTTTGTGTTTTTGTTAGCTTATCGGTTATCATATTAACAAAATATATCACAAACTCACTTTGAGTGTTGACAGCGACTGCCAGAGTGCACAAGAGCTGAAATCGAACATTTTCATCAATTTTATTCAGCTTCAATTTACCGTAATTGCTCTATATTTCCCGTCCATGTTTACCTAGCTGTTGGGACCGACTTCGATAACCTGAAAGTTTAAAAAGTGAAAAAAAAATCAAAAAAGACTCTCGTTCCACTGGAACATTGTGTACCGAGAATGAGACGGGAGCAAACTCAAAATCTGTACCGGCGACTTTGACACGTGTTTTGTGGCAAATCTCGGATAATTGCTGATCATCCCGCCCTTTTTTTGCAGAAAAGGCGGCCATCAAAAAAAGAGTTTTTGGGACGATTATAATCGCATGAGTTCTGAGTTTTGTTAGGTGTGGCAGAGTAGACTTTTCTGGTGAGTTGGTCATTTTCTGCAGATTTTTTTATTGCTCTGGAATATTTTTAACACTGATTCTGTTTAGAAACCAATAGTAAAGTTTGTAGCTTCGTAGAAAAATCGTGCCAGGATATATGAATGTCTTATCATTGAATTCAGTTGAGTCTAAAATTTTACATAATTTTCGAACTCTATCAATGAATTCGCGTGAATAGCTTGGCAAGAAGTGAGCATCTTCAGTAAATTTCAGCTTCAGAAATCGGATTTCAAGCTAATAACGACTTCGAGAATTTAATTTTTGAAATTTTTCAATTTTGAAGAGTGTTGTTGGCCAATTACAAACTGCAGAATTTTGATCGAAGCTCTATTGAGTTATTCCTTTTTGCACGCTTCTGATGGTTATAGATTTTTGAGACAAGATCATTATAAGATCTGTATTATTTTCACGAATATACTGCAAAATCTAGGAAATTTTTCAGAAAATATGACGACCTTACCTCTTATAATGGTGCTATCTGCTTTTTCTGATGATTGGAGCTGAAGCAACTGCCGGAAGTTGGTCTCCCTGGGGAACATGGGCTGATACCTGTGCCGTGAGTAAAATAGAAATTACTACTTAGAAAACAAGACCAATAATTTCCAGAACTGCCCATCCACCTCTGTCTACCGTGGCCGCACGCGAGTTTGTATTCCTGCTGCCGATGGAACCAACGAACCTTGCGTGTGGGTTATAGTTCCTCCCAATTTGATCATTTTTGTTGGGTGAGAAAAAAATCAATTGTCGTGATCTTTTTCCCCAGATAATCCAATTATGCGGGCTCTCTCACCAGAATGAATGAATTTTCAACGAATAATTTGAGGAAAAACTCGAATTTAGGCAAAGCGCTGAATTTAAAAAAAAAACCAGCATACCGGAAATTGGGAGATCCTGCTAATAAAAATCTAAATTTAAAATTTTTTTTAAAATTTTGAATCTCAATATAAGTTAAGTTGAAAAATTTGGTTCCTTATTTTTTTTGCATGTGAAGGTGAACATTGAAGTGGCAACATTTTTTTTTCAAGTTCTCCAACTTTTCAAGCTAAAAACTTTTATTTCCATGTTTTTACTTTTTAAGTGCTCTAAAAAAATTTTTTTGAAAGATTGAAATTGAGTTCCTAAAAATCCATTTACAAACTCTTAATTTTTTGTAGTTTTGAGGAGCAGAAAAACTATGATCATCTCTTTTTTCCGCTCTCTGATCTTTCCAATGCGGAAACTACAAACCAAAATCAAATTGAAACTGTTTGAACTGTACTGAAAGTATATCCGATCACATGGTGTAATCCGATACATGCGATGAAATAATTTGGTAATGGTTTTTCATCGGTCAGACAAAGAAAAAAAGAGAGAAAACTTTTGCAGTGGATCGAGAGTTGAGGAAACGGTTTGCAACTGTCCGACCGAAGGATTATGGGGCGAGTGGAGCGCCGCCAGCGCCTGCAAGCCGAACTGTGGTTTCTGTGGTCGACGATCTCGCACCAGAAGCTGTACTCAGGTCGACGGCTGTGCTGCTGTTGATTGCGTGTAAGTATCTTCATTTTATCGTGATTATCTCGAAGGAAATATTTTAGTTGATTGAGAAAAAATCACTTTTTTTTCATTCAAATACTCGATTGAAGCTTGACTATCAATTGACTTTTCTTTCACCAAAAAAACTTTTCAGTTCATTCAGCAGAACCACACACGCGTCTCAAATCTAACTGAACCTAACTCCAACTTTTGAGACTCCAAAAAGATTTTTTTTTCCAAATTCTCTATAATGAAAATTTTGGAGTATGATTTTCCTGGTATGGAAAAAAACGTGACGGCATCAAGGACGAAAAAAATAATAATCAACACGATCTTCTTGGAACTCACGCAAGTGGAGAAAGGGTTCGCTTTTTCTGCCCCAACGGAGATTTTTTTAAAATAAATTCGAAACAAGATTAAAAAAACGGTGTCTTGCTTCAGGGTTCAGAAAAAAATGAAAAATATATAAACTGGTTTCACGGATGTTTTTTTTTTTCAAAAACTGAGAGTGTTCATGTGTTTTTCCACAGTGGAGATGATACCTCGGTCGACCCAACCCCATGTAGCAACAGCGATTCAATTTGTATGTTTCCCAATCCGAACTGCTGTTCTGACGGCCCTCAGAAATACAAAAAGGTGAGACTTGAAACAAGTATCAATGTTTATATTTTTCCATTTTTTTTCAGGCCATGGACTTGGTTACCAAGAGATTCTACTGCGAGCCCCGCTAACTTTGACAAGAAAAATATGAACGCAATTTCAAGAATCATCAGAATTTTTATTGCTGTTGGAAATTTTAGTATAAATCATAAATTGCATCAACATACAACCGGTACAATTCGAAGGGGATAAAATGCAGAATGTTGGAATACCGTAGAAGGCAAAAAAGGCACTTCACAAGTTTAATAAGTGATTACAGCAAATCCAGAAGATGAGGTCTATAGAAGTTGATGTGAATCAATTGAATATAATAATCGAAATACAAAGAGGAAACTATACATAAAAGGGATAAAGCACGTGGAGCGATCCGTTTTCTATGATAAAGCTTTGAATCCATGAATCACTGTCTATTGGATTCATATACAGAAACAAGTAAACATCATAAAAGGACAGACATTTCGAGAATAGTTCAGTTTTGATTTTCTCGCGAAAAGTCAACATAAATAATAAAATGAGCAATAAACAGTATTAGTGTGTTTTTTTTTAAACGGCTAAGTAAAAGCAAAACGCAAAAACCTGATCAAGCTTTTCTCAAGACATCACAATTAAAAAAAAATTTTTTTTTCGAACATTTAGGCGTCGAAAGATTGAAAGTTTGAAAGTTTTGTTTATTGAAAATATTGATAATTTACTTTGCTTCGATTGGAAAAAAATCATATTCAAGAATCAGGAACTTTCGGGGATTCAGCCTTAGGCTCAAGCATTGTTTTAGAGTCGTCCCTGACGTCGAGATCATCCTCCGTGCCGATCGAATCAAGATCAGTCATGATGGTCTTGTCAGAAGGTCCATGGCCTGGAGGCTCTCCTTCTTTCGTATTGATTGGGTTCTCAGGATGTTTTAGGCAAGCCTGCTTGTCCGAAGTGTACATGATAACCGCATCCTGGAATGATATCATCAGAAAAATAAGATCAAGACTGAATAAAGTGCGATGATTGAAAAAAAAAACTGACCCAAATCGTCTCGGGCAATGGAAGACCTTGGGTTTCTGGCAAGAAAATGACCAAGAAACCAGCGACTAGTGAGAAAACGGAGAAAATTATCATAGGAACAAGTGGAAGCGTGACATCAGAGAGGATAGCGATGTATCCAGAAGCACCAGCGCCCATGCGTGCTATCTGAATCATTTTGATTTTTAGGTAATCCGTTAAAAACGTGAAAAAAAGTTTTTTTAGTACGATAGTAAATTTCAGGTGAAAAAAATAAAAAAATATTTTTTTCGCTTATTGAAAAGCCCTATCTGCAAAAAAACTTCTCAACACACTTTAGAATTATTGAAGCTCGTGACTACCTCCCACTATAAGAAATCAAATTAAACTCCACAAACCATAGAAGAAATGCCGACAGCGCTGTTGCGGACTACAGTAGGATTCAATTCGGAAGTGAAAATGTACAAGATATTGAACGCTCCTTGGATGCATGCCTTACCCAAGAACATGAAAATCAGGGCAATCTGAATAAAAAAGTATATTTTGTCAACGTAATGGAATATTCTAACCGTTGTCCTTTTGGTTTTACTCGTGATCACAGCAACCAGAATCAAAGTTCCTGCTCCAAAAAGCGTTATCATTTGGGACCTGAAGATCATTACATCATATCACCTTCAAGAGGAATATTCAGCATTATGGTTAGAAAACGGTAAACAGTTAAGCACCCTTTTTTTTCTAGGTTTCTTGAAAAATAAATTACAGATCGTTTTTGTCAGTATACGAAATAAGCTCAAGTCAAAAACAATCAGAATGAAAATATGGGAGAAAAATGAACAAACTTTTTCCTTCCCATCTTCAGAAGGAATACACAGAGTACAAGCGTGGGCAATTCAATGAATCCGGCGATGGCGTTGTTCAAGAAGAAGTTACCATCGAATACGCTTCTGAAACATTGAATTCCCTCATTGAATTACATCCTTTTTAAACCGTCCGGGAGAAGATTGATCCGACAGGGCGATGACTAAACCGTAGTATACCAAAGCGGTGGCAATCTAAATATTTTCATGGGTTTTATTATTTTTTCTGGTCAGCAAACCCAAATGACGAAGAGCGTGGCGTTGCGGAATCGGAGCTCAGAGGATCGGAAAAGATGAAAATATGAAGGCCGTTCGTTTCCTTTCATCCATTTTCTTTTCTCTGCATGACGAATCTGTAAAAAATGGGTGGTCCGAATGAAAGATGATCATATTTCAAAGCTCCACTGTGAGTGAAAACCCCTTTCGATCGAAAGTTTTTGTTTGTATGAATGAAAAAAAACTTTATAGCTTTTCAATTTGAATTACGCGACTCAAAATAAAAATCCGATTAGATACCATATTTTCAAATCAAATGCCATACCAAGCCCAAATCACTCGGTAGCCTGCTTTTGTTCAACTGACATGCTCGGCGGATGATTTTTTCAGCGTCTTTGACTCTGTAAAATTCTGTTTTATCAAAAAAAAAAGTCATCGGGTGTTCAAAACTTCAAAAGAAATGAAGTAACTCACCTGTCCATGAGAATGAGCCATCGAGGAGATTCAGGCAAGAAATGGATCAGAATCATGGCGAAAAAGTGCAGAAACACCGTTATCATCTGAAACTCATAAAATTAGGTTTTTCTCTGCTTTTCCAGAAATTACGTGGATGGCCGTCCAAGATTTTGTCATGTAGGCAATTAAAGCCAGAAACGCGTACCCACACGCCCAAGGAGCTTGAAGCAAAGAACCCACAATTGATCGGTATTTGACACCTGAATGGAATGAAATAAATCGAGATCTGTTGATGTTGGTCTCACCGGTAATTTCCATACAAAGTACGTAAGCCGCCAAGTCGGCGGCTTCATTCGAAGCGGCAAGAAGGAAACGAACAACCAGAAATATTTCGAACTCTCTTGAGTAAGTGAGCAGGAAACCGAAAATTAGCGACAGACAGCCGAACCCGTAAATAGCCGTTTTTCTTCCATATCTGCAAATTCATTAAAACTGAAAAAATTGTCGGTTTTGACTTTTTTTTTATCTCAGCAAGACTCAGTAGAGCTCGAAACATTGATTGGGATCTTTTAAAGATTCTTCCCTTACCGTATCACTCTTTTCAACTGCTCAAATGAAGCTTTGTTCTTAGTCAAGTTATTTAGAAATATACATCTTTTTTGGAGTTTGGCACCTTTCGAATAATCACATAACTTCATGGATCTCAAATTTTTAGACTTTTTCTGCTGTTTCACTACACCTTCTCTTTCATTTTCCACGAGATGGTGAGCTTCTCCACTTCTCCACGTCAATTAGTTTCCTCTCAAACTGACCGGTCACTGACAAAACCGCCCACAAGACAGCCAAGAAGATATCCTAGGGAGTAGCTCATGTGTACGTGAGCACGGCTCCAGTTGTTGTCGCAAACCCGGTTCCATTCAGTCACAACTGATTTTTCCATCACCTGCCGTCGGAATGATTAGAATTGACGGAAAATGTTGCGAACTAACCGTCGTATCGTATTCCCACTCGGCACACCTGATGATCGGTGTATCTTCTTCGATCGTCATGTTTCTCACCTGCGAAGAATGTTTTTGAGAAAAAAAATGATTGGATAAAATTCTTGAAGTTTTCCTGGAGAGTAGAGTATACTAAGTTTTTTTCAGATGGTTTTTTTCAAATTTCAGGAGGTTATAATTATTCTAAAGTGATTTTGTGATACTAAAAATTACCAACCGTCTTCAAAAAATATTATAATCTAACAATGTGATTTTTCGAAATGAGTTCTCTGGAAACCTTTTTTTTTGTTTTTTTGTGTCAGCACTTTGCGGTTTTCGAAAGTTCAAAATTTATTAGATTTGTCTTTCTAACTTCAAAACAGCATTTCACACATCTTCTCAAAGAACACATATCAGAAACACATTGAAACTTTTTTTGATACATTTTTTTCGAAGATCAATAAACTTCTTTTTAAAACAGATTTTTCATACTTTGTCCCAAGGCAGAAGCTTGATGTGGACGTAGTCGCGTTTGTAGTAGTGACACTGGTCATGATGAGCTCTGGCGCGTTGTTTGTTGTAAGTCTGAACTTAAAACTTGAAGAAAAAGCTGAATATTTTATTGAAAAACCTTAGGAAAGGCGATTTCTGAGTCGAGAACTTGTTCCCAGGTATAGTTCGTGTATCCGTCTTCAGCACTGAATGACTCGGCGTTGAAAAAGGGAATCTGAAAAAATTCAAGATATTTTGAAGTTGCGTTCTGCACTCGCAGTTGAAGTGTTTTTTAATTAATCAATGATTCAGAATTTTCATCGCTGCAGATTTTAAAACCATGGATCAACGCGTTGTGGTCACGCAACGGTTTCCGAGACCTAATGAAATTCCTCAAGACTTCCAACTTTCCGCGCAAGCGAGGCCTAACTATTGACGACGGCACTTCGGAAACGAGGAAATGAGGAAAAACCGCTCAAGATCAAGCAAATATAAAAGATCAGTACTTTACTTATTTCGAGGACGACAAGAATTTCAGCCATTTTTCAATAGCAAGACAAACTCTTTCTTTGTTTTCTCGTGGTTTATTGTTATTTTTATTTTTCTTGAATCATCAAACTTCGAACAATACCTTGCACCAATGATCAGGTTGATACATCATGTAGACGACGCTCAAGTTGAACATTGCGTGAGGAACTTGTTGAGCCGAAATCATCATATAGATCAGAATTTGCCACGTTGAACATCCTCCGATCAGATTGAGGATTCCTGAAAACTTATAAATCTGTCAGATCGCAGGTTATTTATGGTGGGCGACTTTCAAGGTCACAAGTTTTCTAGATTTGGGTTCACATTCAAAGTGAGAATTCAGTGAGAAAATCACCAGCTAAAAACCAAAAAAAATTGTTTTTTTTTTGTGCCATCAATTTACCTTCAAAGTCGATGTCCGTCAGATTTCTTTGCCTCTGACTTTCCGCAGCATATTGCTTTTGCTTCTGATAGTGCTGATTGCGAATCTCCATTTCACTTCTGAGTCGAGCAGCGCTTCTGAAACTTTATTTATGTTCTGAATTTTTTTGTTTTCGAAGCTCACGGCGGCAACTGAAGTCTATCCGTTGACTGATTGGTTCTTGATGTTGTGATGCTCGCTTTGTCAAAAGAAAGTTCCGATGGGAGCTTTGTAGTAGGAGTTGGAGTGGGGGCCTGAATCATCGACTTTTCATCTCTTTTCGCGCAATTTTGTTTTCAAGTAAAATTTTCTTCAGGAATAGTACGATAAATAGTTATTCATAAGCAATAGAAACTAAAAAAGTGGAAAGAAGAGTGACAGAGAAGAATGACGGCCTAGTTTGGCTTTTTTTCTCCGACCACAGTTCTTTTTTTCATAAAAAAATGGGATGAATGAAATATAAATTATCAATTGTGAATAAGTAAATTTTTCAAAGTTCAACTTTGAACTTGAAATTTTTTCATCAAGTGCTGTTTTAAGCAGAAATCTTCCCCTCATGAAAAAATTCAAAAAAATGATTACTACGCACATAAATGAAAAAGAGACGTTTCACAAGTTTGAAAAACTCTACAAGTTGAGTATTCAAAAAAGGCTAAAGGGTTATAGGTCAATCGATAATGGAGAAAAAGTCATTGAAAACTCGAAATCAAAACGAACCGAAGGAACTGGATCACTTTGACTGTACAGCAAGGTAGGGTCGGAATAAATCAAAGGGTGATTCTCGGCCGGTAGATTGTTAACGCCAGCATGCAGCAAGTCGGTGTCACTCTGAAGACCTTTTATCACTTTTTCTTGTCTTATAAGTGTTCTTCTATTTCTTTTTTTGGCCAGGTATTACAACATTACCTTGACGGACAACTCGATGATTAATGATTTCTAGATGTATCGTGACATGAGTACAATGTCAGTCTACTTTTTTCCTTCCTATGGGCGTGTTCAAAGTCGAAAATAATGAGAGGGTGAAAAAAAGTTTGTCTTATTTTTAAAGTGCAATTATTCCATTTCAGATTTAAAAATCACGAATTCCCGAAAAACTTTTCATCAATTTTTTGTATCAATTATTCACCTGCATTTCGTTTCATGGATCAAAAATGAAGAAACACTCGTGTGACTTTCAGGTTGATTTCTTTATTTCTGTAGAACAACAGCTTGGAAACCGAAATAAAAAAAAACGTCGAATCGAATAAAACGTGAATACGCGAAAAAAGAAAAGGAGCATATTTCATGGCAGAAAAAAACGAGTTTGTGCCGTGTTCCGGGTCAAGACACATGCAAACAAACCTCACAAAAGCGAAAACTCATGAAAAGATTGCCAAAAAAGGCGATTACCTCAGAGGTTTTTTTGCAATTTTCTTGGGGAAAAATCAATAGAGAATCATCAAACCTTGTTAATGAAGAACTATTCAAATTAGCGACAAATGCTGAATGAAAGGTAAGGAAGCCGCTCAATGTTCAATTTGAGAGTTGATAAGCGATTGATAAAAATGCATTGTTTTTGCAACCGACCATGTTGCACCTTAATTTCCTCGTTTTATCAAAAATTGCAACAATTTGTTTGCTAATCGTACGGAAATAGTTACAAGGTCATACATAAATTACGAATAACACGTGGTGTCTCACTGACGCTTACACTTGCAAAATCGCATCGTCTCAGACGCTTTGAAGGGTTTTTCGCGGCTAGCCCGCCCCGAAAAAAACTAATACGTTTGATTTCGTTGAGTTGATCTTGGTCTTTAAGCTCTTGTTAAATATTTTCTCAAGCTCTTGGTATTGTTGTTTTGGCCGCGGCGCTTCTGGCTTATCGATAATCCGGCAATCAGTCAACTCGAACCTTCCGATCATCAAAGAGTAAAACTTTCCATTGCGAGAAAAATTTTCTTGGTGCTTTCTTTTTTGTTATAAAACACCTTTGTCGAATCTATGAGGTTTTCATTAAAAAAATTGAAAATTTTTTTGAAGATTAAAATTTTTTTCAAAAAGTCTGTTCATGTTACCTTGAAAATGATTAGCTTGTTTCTCGTTCTTATAAACTCAGCTGATTCTTCTGGGCAACGAAATATTAGTTTCTGATACGATTAGAAACCATGATTACTACCGAATAAAATCGGAAAAAAATTTTTTCCAAAAAAAAATAGTTCAACTTCTCTGCGTTTCAGTTTTATGTTCTACAGATCTAGCCTATAAATCATCTTCAATTTGTCGCTGAAAAATGACCATCCAAACAAATTCTCATTATCTTGACATTAGATGAACAGGTGCGCGTGCCGCCCATTTGATAGATGATCTCAATCGGCGGAAGACAGAAGAATTTTTCCGTAAACAAAAACTCATTTATTTTGCTCGATTTTCTCGAAAATTCAAAAAAGTTGAAAAGACATGGCAATGTTCTGATTGTGGTAATTTGCAGAAATTTCAAGAAAACGGTGAAATCAACACATGATCCCGATTTTCTAATGATTTCAGATAGGAATTTCTTTTTTGAAGAAATGATGGAAACAATAATTTTATGATAAAAACACGTTTCATCATAAATCCATAAAGAGGAAAATTTCAGCTTGGGATGCTGAATATTTTGATTTCATTAAATCCTCAAACTATCAGAAATAACGTTTGAAAAACGTTAAATACAGCTGGAGCTTTGGGAAAAATATCTTGAGAACAGAACGCGAAGAACGCTAATACAACTGCGGCTGTTGAGAGACTCAGCTGATAATTACACTGATGGAAAATTTTCAAAAAAGTGCTCCGTATATCTTGAGTACACTAAAAAAAATAATTGAATTAAGAGAAACCTAAAAAAATTTAACCCCAGAAAGAAAAATTAAAGAAAAATAAATCCAGCGTCCCGAGCTTTTTTTCGAGAAAATCATAGCTTAAATTATGCTGTCTGAGCTTTTTTGGAAGGAAGCCGGAAAATGTGGCATACTTTCGAATATTTGAAAAAACATAAATGAAGATCATCTGAATGCGGGAAAAAAAATTAAAATTTTCAACTCTTCTGGAAGAGAGTCCAAGTGAAAAAACACATGCACTTCAAAACCCCTCTTCAAGTCAACCCAAAACTTGAATCTTGCTGAAGATCCTAAAAAGAAATGCAAAGAACACTGGATAAAGCAGCTTTCAGTGAGAAAATCAGCTGATAATTACACAAATTCAGACTTACTTTTTTCCACGACAAAGTCCGAAACCTTGTTTACCCCCAGGGCCATACGCCCTTTGAAAGAAGATTAATGAACATACCCTGACGAAGTACGGCATTTGCTGCACAATCATCGACTCGTCGTCGTTATCCTCGCATTCGTCCATTTTTCATAGATTGGCTGGAAATCAAGCTACAATAAAATTAGCTTTGAAAAAGAGAAAATATATAGCAAAAACGGGGAAATTGAGTAAAATGGGAGTAGAAATTGAGATTAGAAAAAGCCACGAAGAAGCCGCGAAATTGGAGATTCCTGGAAAATTTGATCGTGTATTTTATAAATGTTCTCTGTATTTTTTGAGCAGTGCGGAATATATTGCGCTATCTTTTCAAATGTCATTATTGAAACTTGAACTTTGATATTTTTAATAAAAACAGTTTTCATTTGATGTGAAAACCATAAAACTTGAAAACTGAAAAGAAAGACAAAAAAAACGTTCGAGAGGGAATCGGAAGTTTAAAAAAATTTTCAAAGAGCTTTGTCTGGAAATAAACACTTTCATTTTTCAGGTGACCAAATTTTTCTCTTTGAAAAGATGCTTATGCCAAACAAAACGCAGAAAAATGTTCTGAAATTTCCCTAGCGAATAAACCAATACAACAAAAAACAAAAACAAATCCCACAGCCATTAGAGACTCGTTACAAAGTTACCAGTTGGGTTTTTTTTTTTGAGAGTTTCCCGAATATTGATTGAACTCGACTTTTGGGAAGTGATACGCAAAGAAAAGAAAATAGGCGGATGGCGGGATACATTCGAGGCAATCGCGAAAATTTCGGAGAATGGCTTAATGACATGCAGCCGCGGAATATCGTTCGCAACATGGCCGCTGATAACGCGTATGAGCTTTTGACGTCCCTGGATTATTAGATTCCACATTTGAAGATCTGTGGAAGACTGGGAACGATGATCATTTGGGGTCTAGTGAAGTCAAAAGGAGTTATCATGAAGACGTCGGTTGTGGTCCAAATTTGTGAACTGAGCAAAGTTCTGGTACTTGAAAGCTCAAAAATCCGTTCCAAGAATCATTTGTCTCTTTTCGAAACTTTCAGAACAATTGAATTTTAATCTGTTCGAAGTTTTTGGAAAACTCATCCGAGTTTTTTTTCGACAACTTTAATAAAAAAGAAGTGAATTTTTTTTCCGAAACTTCTTGAGTTTTCCAAAAAAAAGTTCTTAAATTTTCTTGTTTCATATTTTTTTCCTTTTCGAACAAATATTTTTTTCTTCCGAGGGACTCCGAGGGATTTATGCGAAAAAAACACATTTTTGAATCGATGGAAATGCGAGATCTTCTATTTGACTAACAGTTCTGATCAGTACTGATCAGCGCCTATCAGTCTGTGCTCGAGTTTTACGACCGGAAACAAACTTCGATTCAAAATTGGAAAAGGCGCGAAACAAGCAAAAACGAGGAATGTCCCTCATTTATCTGCTTATCAGAAACTTCGATAAGCTGATTAAATTGTCAAGAAAAATCTCAAGAAACTGATAGATATCGCTTCATTTTCACACTTCACAAGTTTTATCACTTTCATCTTGTTGTTGTAGAGCAAAACGACGGCGTTTATTTTTGGCGTTTCTCCGCTAAAAGGTAATTTTCGGGCGAAAAGAGCACGGGAAAGGGTTGCGAATACAATTTGTAGCATCATTCGGAAACTTTTCTCAAATTGATTTATTCAAAAACGTTACTGTACTCTTAAAAAAATGAAATCATAAAAAAATCCGATGTCAACAGCGAAAAAAGAGGCATTTTACAACGTCTGCAATCAAATGGCGAACCAAACATTTTATATTCCAACTTTTACGCTTTTTGAACATAAAAAATATGGATTTCTGGTCGCCTGGAAAAAAAAACCCCAATTTTTTTTATGTTTGTTGCTGAATAACCAGGAAATGCCAGTCGCTAAGTGACAGACTTTTAGATGTCGCATGCATCTTTATGAGCTTTTTATGAAGCTATTCTCCACAGGAATCGTTTATTACTGACTCTTTCCAGGGCATAAAACGCCTTGCTGTCTATTGAACCTATCAGAATTTGGAAACAAAAAACTTATAGCTCTGAACTGCGAGAAAAAACTATTGGCCCAGCTTTTCGATCAATTGTAAACAGAACAGAACACGTTTAGATGGTTTACTTTGGGCCACAGGAAATCTCAATTACCGATCTCGCCACCTTTTATAAATAAATAATAAATACGAACAGGGGAAGAGAGGCTAAATATTTGCCGTAGAAGAGATTAAAGAGCGCGAAAACGGAAGGAAAGGAAAGCGCTGCTTGGAGTGAATGATAGGAGGTCGGCTTCTGATAATGACTAGTTGATTTGGAATTTCAAAAAAAATACCAATTTTTCTTCTAAATTTTTTTGACAGCAAAAAATATGAAAGAATTTCGTAAAAGAGTCATAATCTTCTCATACTTGTTATCTATTAAATCCGCTTTTGAATACCCAAACTTCAAGCCGGACTAATGTCAGATTGCGATACAGTTTTTTGTCGAGGGAAACCGCAGTTTGGTGCGTTAAAAGAGCTTCCTCGTCAAGTCGCAGGTGACACTTTTATCTCAAAAACTTTATAAAAAAAGGCACCAGCAGCTGTGACACATGGACTATTCCTTTTAGCCACAATTTTATTTTCAAACTGAGGTGACAACGCTTTTAAATGCTCGTCTTCTAGTTACAGTATGGCTCATTGATCAAAAATTTCTACATTAAAGAATATACAGATAATTAAGCATATACATAGCATCATATCGAAGAATAGACAATTCAACACAAAAAAATGATGCCAATGAGCCACCATCCGCTCGCGACAGCGAACGCTTGCTAGAAAATCTGATAAGAACGCGTGAAAAAAAACAAAAACGAGACGAACGGATGAGTCGTCGTGATTCTTATTATCTTTTTCATAGCTTCAATTACATTTTATGCAATGAGATTACTGAAAAACCCAGATCTAGTCAGAATATGTTTACTCTGGGAAAAATAAGTAGTGACGCAACACGAAGAGTTCAAAGATTTTTAATGAATCATTTTTCTACTTCTTCCAAGAAAAAAACTTCATGAAAAAAACAGTTCTGACAACATTATTTTTGTTTCTATGAAAGGATATAAACTTTATATCCAGAAATATAAAAAAATATTGAAAGTAAGGCCACAGGGTGGAACAAATTCGTACTAATTTCATAAGTTCTATTGGTCACAAAGACAGAAATCTGCAAAAGGTGCAGAATCCGAATTTCGACCTGAACGACAGATCAAAAAGCACAAATTCGGTGAATCCCGAACTTGAATGCCGACTGTTTTTTGAAAATTAAAAGGGGAAAACTTGAAAAAATAACATCATATCATGCTAGCCCCTTTGTAGAAGGTCAAATCGACCGTTAAAATTTTTGTGAATCAGATAGGAAATTTAAAAATAAAAGTTGAGAGTATTTCATTCATGTTTCGATGGTTGTCGAGTCATAAACAGGTTGATTGAAATTAAAATCATTTTCTTCTCTATAACTATTTTTATGATAAAAAATTGTTTTCTCAAATTGCTAAAACAACAATTTTTATTCAAAATTAGTTTCCCGGTTTTTCAAGGTTGCGAAAATTTCATCTCACTGTCGCAAAATTAAAATGTTCATTGTTGAATTCAAATTTTTCAGCATCGAGAGATCCCAAAGTTCCTAAGTGTTGCAAGGGAATTTCGGCGATTTCGATAAACTAATATCAACCTAAAAAAAAGCTTTGTGGCTGGTTTCCTGTTTCTTCAAGCAAACAAGAAGCCGTTTCAAATAGGAATCCGGAATCAAAAGACGTCTGGAACAGAGAACAACATGTTATAAATGAAACGCGTGAGCATTTCATTCATACTATGTAGCCGGACTGGGAAGGTATTTCACACGCTTCTAGAATTACTCGACCAAAAATCACAAGGTTTCTCCCAAAACAACCAAAAAGCTTCTAAGGATATGCGGTACAAGGAGATATAAAGTAGGAATGATTATTTCCTCCGGAGACTACAAAAATTTGAGCTTTTCTTGTAGCCGCGCTCTTTTATGAGGACAAAAACGCGAGTAAGTCTTAGTTGGAGTCGTTTTCTCAACGATTCCTCTTGAAAACTGTCTACTTTTTTCAGAAGATATTCAGGAACTTCCAAATATTTTTTTACAATTGGAATGATGGTCTGACAGAATTTTTTTACCGCTTCCCCTTCCGAACTAATTTCACTTTAATCGAAAAAAGAGCAGAAATATGAGAAAAAACCTTTTTTTGTTCAAAAAGTTGTTTGGGCTAAAAAAAAACTTTTTTTCTCACCAAACAAAATCCAAAAGAAAGGAAAATGGTTGGGAAAACTAGAACAAAGAAACTACAGTATCGAGTGAGAGTCCCATTGAATTTTGCTATGTTCCTAGAAATTTTTCTGATTTGCAAAGAAGTTACAGGGCTTGGAAAAAGGGAAAGAATTTTATCATTTTTTTGGGGAAATGAGGATGAGTTTTCGGCTTAGCGACAGTACGAGATCTCATCAAAAACTCAGATGTGCCGCAAAAAAGTGTTCGAAATCGACAGTTTTTAGTTTTAAAAACATTCAAATTATCTTCCTTTCATAAAAACGGTCCATAAACTGAGAACTAAAATTGATATCTGTTTTATGCAAGATGATAATTTTAAAAATCTTGTCGTTGAGTATTGAAAAAGTGAAAGAGTTTTGATCAACTTTTGCAAACTTGATAGAAGATTCGAGTTCTTTTTGAGCTGAAAAAAATGATATTTTTGAATGATTTACCTGCTCCGATTACGGCTCTAAGAGGAGCGAATAAAACGCATAAACTATAAATTCATAAACAACGACTACTAGAAAACAGATTTCTGTACAACGAGCTTTTTTATAGGCATGAAGAACGAAAAAAAGAAGGTCGAAAAGTCTTGATCAAGTTGTACAATTTTGATGAAAGAACTCAGAATTTTTAATTTGAAACATCTTTTTCCTTGTTATAGTAAAGGTTTCCAAGAAAGCAAACAAACGAACCTGAAGTATGAATCAATAGAGAAAAAAAAATTTCGAAAATCATGCACGAAAACCTTTCAAAGAGTCTTTTAAAGTCTTGAAGAATGGAACAAAAAAGGAGATGGCTGAGTTTTGATCAACATATACAAGTTCAAGCTCATTGGCGTTTTGGCAACATGGACGCAGAGGGGTCACTCTGATGACCACAGCTCCGATTGTATGTTGGCCTGGGCTCTCTGACCAAGCATTTTGTCTCTCGCCAGCACATGGCTGGTCACAAAACGTGGAGACAGCCGCCGTCTGCTGCCGCCAGTCTTCGTTTTGCCCTAAGATGGCTTTGAGTCGCACCACGCGCTGTCTGACTAGCTGAAGTACAATGGAGCAGAGTTTATGAGGGATGACGATCGCCGAAAAAGTGGATGGACTTTGTTACCCTTTGGGAGAAGAGAAAAGTGCATCTTCGAGAAACCAAGCTTAAAAAAGAGCTTCTTAATGAGGAGTGCGTAAAATTGGATGTTTGATCTCTTTCGGTTAAATTACCTAGCTCCAATTGTGTAGGAAAGGCAAATTTTCATTGCTACAAAAATATATTGAAGACGTCTTTATTTCTTCTTTCTCGAATTGCACCGCTGATCGTTTTGATATTCATTTTGCTTGGAGCAAATTTTCATTCTCAAACTGGGAGCTTTTACTGATAAAAATCATTTTCGAGTCATTTTTCAAAAGTCCAACTTTATGTCAAAATTCTGATCTGAAGTTATACTAACCTTCTTCAGATTATTCACATTTCTATTCAAGATTTCAGTTTTTTTTTTCATTCATAAGACCTTTTTTGGAGAAAAACAATTCAATTGTGTTTGGTCGCCTTTATTCAGATGAAAAAAAGAAAAAGATGAACCAGAAAAATAACAAATAGATTCCATTGGAAACAGAAGGTCCGCGAAATCCCGTCAAGTGGAAGTACTCGATATAAAAGGCCAAAAAATAAAAAAGAAAGATAACGTCTAGAAGGGGGATAAAGCAATAAAAAAAGTTGAAAAGCCAAAAAAAAAAGCATGCAACAGGTGGAAAAGCGGCCGTCAGACGTTCAAGTGGTCCCGCAAGTTGGTTTTGTCAGTGAGATGCTGCTTCTCATTGTAATAGTCGCAGAAGAAACTCTCGCCGTCCTGCACAATCTTGCCGATGGTGCAAAGGCCAACGTAATTCCAAGAGCCGATCAATGCAAGGTGGACAGAGGCGATCGGCGAACCGTGGGAAACGATTAGAATGTCACCGTTTGGGTACTTGTCGAGCACCTCGCGAAGGACGAAGTCGATCCGATCGGCACAGCCGTCCTCTCGACGCGGTTCTTTTGGCAGGACTTCGTAGATGGGCTTGTAGCCTTCCTCCACCGAAGAATGGATCGCCAGAATGTCCTTCATGGGTGGTCGGCCTGGCGGATCTGCGCAAGAGCTGAGGTTCTCGCCAAATCCAGGTTCGACCCGCACGTTCGGGGCGTCATGGAAGTTGGCCAGAATGGATGACGTCGTTTGGACGCAGCGTGTGAACGGAGAGGTGAAGACGTGCTCGATGGGCTCTGATGCCAGGAATTTTCCCACTTCGTCGGCTTGTCGCAGACCGCGTTCGCTCAATGGAGGGTCGTCCCATCTGACGCAGTCTGGAGTGTTCCGCCAATTCTGAAACAGCGAAAAAAATAAGAATTTTTTTCAGAAAATTAAGTTGATATCTGAACAAAAATAAAACTACTAAAAGTTTAGGTCGTTTTTGTTTCAAGAAATTTATCAAGAAATAATAAAATTATTCGGTAAAGGTCATTTATCACACGGGTCGATTTCTTTTTGCCGTTTTATCAATGTTTTTGAACGAAAAGTGAAAAACTGTAAAAAAACAGAGTTACAGAAACATTTTTTTCTTTTTTTAAGAATCATTTGTAACAGCTTTTTGCCTCAGGATAATTGAAAATCAACAATTCGACAGCTTTTTCAAAGCTTCAAAAAACTCACTTTTATAACGTGATCCACTCTTTCACCATGACGGACGACCCAAATATTACGCATGCTTGATTCTGAAATAAAAGAATTTTGTGAATAGACGGAATCATGTCGAAAAGAGATAAAAAGTGTACGAAAGGAAACGGAGAGAACGTTCTCAGAAATTTTTCATAGTTTTCCGGGAACGTGGAAGCCATTACAAATTTTGTGAGAATTGAGAACCCAGACGATAAGAATTTCTCAGAATCAATACGATTTTTTGCTTGAGAAAGTTGTGGAAGAAATAGTTAAGAGAAAAGAAGAAGAAAAAACGTCGGAAAGCATAGTTTCAGCGGCGAAAAGAAACAATGAGTTTGTGGTAAACGGCAGTTTTGAACGGGGGGAGAGATGAAAAAACGGATTTGGAAAAACCAACAGAACCAGCCTAAGTGCAAACACATTGAGTAAATTAGAGGCCGCTCGAACTTTTGTTGGTTTCCAAAGAACGTCTGGGCGGAACTTTTTGATGTTTTGGCGATCTTTCGGTTGGGAAATGAAACCTCGGAAGGAGATTTGATCTCTTAGGAATTGAAAAAAAAGTTTTTTGAAGGTTATTTGTTTTGAGGGTGTTCATGAAAGCTTATAAGGGTTCAAAAACAGAACGATGACGATTTTCAAACAACAAGGGAGGAGGAAAATATCAACAATCATGAGAAAATTTCAGAAATTCTGAAAAGGAATTGCCTAAATCTTGATACTCTGAGAGTCTCAGAAAACCAAATGCTAATTATTTTTGAAAAAAAAATTACATTTAAATATTTTTCAAAATAGAGTAGCAAATAAAAATTTTCAATAAAAAAAACGGTCAATTGAGTAACTATGGAATGAAAGAAAAAGAAATTATTGGTGAGTGAGGATTTTTTGAGAAGGAGGATACAGTAAGACAAAATGGAAAAAGTAAAAATGTAAAAATGAGTCAAATGGGTACAAAGGGATGATAAAGAGGGATGAGGAGGCTCACTAAAAGGACTGTTTTATAAAAAAAGTTTCCACTTAGCGAACAAGCCACATCATCCGCCGGTGGAAATGGTGGCAACCTTTTAGTCCCCCGTCCAAAAAAAGTGTATCTTATGTATTTGAAAAGAATTTTGAAAGGGTTCAAACTGATTTTTAAAAAAATAGTATAAATTTTTTTCGGAAAAAATTAATGAGAAATTCCAAATTAGGGGAGGGGGGGTTCCCCATTTGGAACGTGAGAAACTGAAAATATCAATCAAACTTGTGACCTTTCAATCATAAGATTAGTGTGATGTCATGTTGTAGGGTTAATACGATAACGATTTGCAATCAAAAGAATGAAAAAAGCACATTTAGAAGAATATGACGACATTTTCCAGTAGTTGTTGAATCTTTTCGATGAAAATTTGGAGTCCCCTGGAATTTCTCATCTTTAACTTGAGCTGCAGTTAAAACCGAAAATTAAAAATAGCATCACTTCTATTGGAAAAACTATTGAAAGACGGATATCTAATTTAGGAACATTTTCTAACCACCGGTTAAGCTTTTTGATGAAACTTTTTCTGAAACCTTCTCCCGAACAACAAGAAGAAATGTCTCGTGTTGGATTTTTCTTTAGGTTGAGACGCTTCAAAGTTTGCAAAATACACGATTTATGACAAAAAGAAATCGCAGTTTCAAAACTTAAAAATCAAATATACCGGGAAAATTTTTCCCAATATCTTGTTCAAATAAAAGTAAGTAAAAAAAACTTTTCAGCAGAACAGTCTCAAAAATTGTACAAAAAAGATAAACTGAGTCGTTTTCTTGTTGAGAGTACTGAAGGAATATTCCTTTCTTATTTTTCACCTCTCTAGGAGGAGTTTTACGATGTGTTGTTTTGGTGATCATCCTGGGGCCGGTTTTGATGGGGCATACGCTAATAAAGTGGTTTTCGACCAATGAGCAAAATACACCCGAATCGCCGTGGTTTCTGATGTCGTTCAGTGAAAATCTGAAAGGGCTTTTTGATTGAAAACAAGCATTCACGCTTGGAACGTAAACTCACGGAGAAAGTTTGAACTGCAGAAAATTGCAATCTACTAGAGACAATCTTTAAACAACAAGAGTTCAAAAAAAATGCGTCGAAATAGGTTCATACCAACGAATTTCTCGATAGTTTTGTTCCGCAACGGAGATTTTATATTCGGAGTTTTCCTACACCAAAAATCTCCTATCTAAAGTCCTTGAATATTTAGAATATCTGGTTGGAATTGTTCAGAAATGTGAAGCGATTAGAAGTGAAAAAATAATAATAAAACCTTTAAAACTTGTTCGAAGCTGAAAAATCAATGATTCCTGAAAAAAATCGAAAAAATTTTCAGCAACGAGAATCTCCCTCCACATTATTTGTATGACAGCTTTTGATGAGAATTTGGAAGCGTCAAAAGAAGAAAATCGAGATTAACACTGGAGGAAGTAACTGACAAAGAGAAGAGAATATCGAAAAGAACACTTGCCAGGGGCTGATCACTTTTACGTGATCCAGCTGGCGGTCGAGAAAAAAAAAGCATCTGCGACATGTGTCGAGTCTGAATGACGCAAATCTCTTTTCTTTGGGAAATCTTGCCAGACAAGAAAGATGCGACCTTATAAGATATCACTTTTGTCTGGCCCTATCTTTCAAAGGAGCGTCAGCGAGGATTTATGTGTCTTACGTACGATTTCATCTTCAGAATTGTGATTCATTGATCCCAGGACATGAGTTCACGAGATGAAATGTATTCGATTGGTGAAAAAGTGAATAAGCTTTTTTTCCATGATGTTTGAAACAAAACTTTTGAAAATTGTTATTTATCGCAAATGTTTGACTTGAATTGTGTTTCGAATTAAAATAAATATTGAGATCAAATACAGATATATATAAAATTTCATTTTTTTGTTGTAGAAGAAATCATAAAACAACATTTTTCAATCAATATTTATTTTTCCTCACAAAAAAACAAATAAATGCATTAAAGGCAATGGAATCAATTTTTTTCGACTATTACAAGTAAATAAAAAAACGGGAAAAAAATCACAATCACAATTATAATAATCACAGATCGATAGTTCGATACCCTAGCGTCAAAAATTGTATCTAAAAATAGTTTAAAATTGATAAAGTTAATTATTATCTACTGGATAAGTTTTCGGATCATGTACTGCAGGATTCCGCCGTGGTAGTAGTACTCGAGCTCGACGTCGGTGTCGAAGCGAAGAGTTGCCTGGAAAAAAAAACTATCATCTAGAAATTTCTCAAATAGTTATTACCTTGAAAGAAACGCCGCTAGAAGCTTCGATTTCGACGATTTCACCGCACGAGAGGTCTTTGGAAAGGTGGATGCTGGAAGATGAGTTTTGATAGAAACTTTGGAAGTAAGATTTTCAAGAACTATAAGAAAGCGCTGGGAAAGTAGGATTTAAGAAAAAATTTCAGTGTTTTACTGCCAACCTGAAATTTGAGAAAGAGTCTATTTTCCATGAGTAAACCATTTAAAGCTCCCAACTTACTTGAAAGTTTCCTTTCCGGTCAATCCAAGAGAATCGGCATTTTCACCAGAAAGGAACTGAAGAGGCACGATTCCCATTCCCACCAAGTTGGATCGATGGATTCTTTCGTAGCTCTCCGCAATGACCTGGAAATTTCCTCAGCTCTATCACCCTTTTTTTTCAAAAACTGTAGGTGAAAGAGAAACTAACAGCCTTGACGCCCTGCAAGTAAGGTCCCTTGGCGGCCCAATCGCGAGAAGATCCGCAGCCGTATTCTTTTCCGGCAAGGATGATCACCTACAATCGGTAAATCAATCAGTGAATACTCGTTTTTTTAGTTTAGTCAAAAAGGAAATCAACTCAATACCAATTATATCAAACAATTCAAGCATCAATTTTAAAACCAGGTAAAGATTTTTTCAGTTTCACGTTATGAAAACTTACCGGAGATCCGGCTTTCTGGTATTTTTCAGCGGCATCGAAGATGTCCATCTCTTCTCCGCTTGGAACGTGCAACGTCTGAGGACCGACTTTCAAAGCCAGCTTGTTCACAAGACGGATGTTGGCAAAGGTTCCTCGGGCCATGACCTGAAAAAAAAAATTAGTGACAAAATAAAAGGGTTTTGACCGACCTCATCGTTTCCTCGACGCGCTCCGTAGGTGTTGAAATCACGAGGAGTCAAACCACGGTCGGCCAAGTAACGAGCGGCGGGAGAGATCTGCAAAGATTCTTTTTAGAGCAATTTTTTACGTGGTTTAATTTTTTGAAATATATTATATGTTATAAAAAAGAGCTCTGCGAGCAGAAACGCAAAACAAAAAGATTCAGAATGCTTTTTCAAAAACGTGAAGCTTTGAATTTGAGATCTTTCAACATCTTCTAGTCGCTCAATCTGAACATTATCAGCGCTGTAGACCCAGAATATTTGTCGCGCCTTCAGATTTAACTGCTAATTTTTTTCTACTTCAAAGAATCCACTCTCCGAAACAAACCCTGGAAATGGAACCAGCCGGAGAAATGTGATCAGTAGTCACCGAATCACCCAAGTTGAGAAGGACATGAGCGTTTTTGATTTCGGTGCGAGAAGGAAGTTGCGCGGTCTGCAACAAAATCCGACACTTCACAACGTTTTAGCTTTTCTTTTACCATGCCCTCGAAGAATGGAACCTTCTTGATGTAAGTGCTTTCTTTGTCCCAAGGGTACAGCTTGACCGGTGGACATTCAAGGTTCTGCCACTGAGGAGAGCCTTTTTCGATGTTTGCGTAAACCTTAATAATAAAATTTGCATGAGAAATGCCCTTTAATTTGAAGCAAACCTCGCGGAAGAACTGAGGCTTGACGAATTCGTCTTCGAACTTGGCAACTTCTTCACGAGTTGGCCAGATGTCGGCAAGCCGGACTTCTTGGCCGGTCGAGGTGTGGGCTGAAAAAGTTCTAGGTTAAACTCGAGGCAATGAAAGTCTTTTAGAGTAGACATCAGGTTTTTTTTTTCAACTTTTCAGCACTTCATCACACGATTTCATGAAAGGCTTTAAAAGTCAGAAAAAATTTGCTAGAAAAAAACATTTTCTTTTGCACTAATTTGAAACACTTGGTTCATTTTTATACTCACCAATAACACCGCTTAAATCAACGTTGACATTTCCGACGATCGAATAAACTACGGCCAATGGAGGACTGGCCAAATAGTTGGCTCGGACCAGAGGATGGATTCTTCCTTCGAAGTTTCTGTTTCCAGAAAGAACTCCGGAAACGACGAGGTTGTTCTGAATAAAAAAATCGTTTTTCTCATAATTGTAAAATGAATATTTACGCGTTTAATTAAAGCTACTCTATTGGAAAAAAATCCAGTTCATTGTAAAAAAATAGTTTTCCTGTGAACGATATAACTTTCTGACTTTGTTGAAAAACTTGAAAGCAACTTTATAAAACGTTTGATCTACAAAAAATAGTTGCTTTTCAGCACTCTACTTTTAGAAAAGTTTGCCTTTTCGTTGTGATTTGTGTCAAATCTGCTCTAAAGCGATGGCACACTTCAAAAGCCCACATCTTCAATAGCCTTCGTGACACTGTCGTCGAGAGGCCCCGAGTTTCCAATGCAGGTCATGCAGCCATAACCCGCAATGTTGAAGCCGAGCTTCTCGAGGTAGGGAAGAAGACCCGAAGCCTCGAGGTACTTGGTCACAACGCCAGATCCAGGAGAAAGAGAGGTCTTGCAGAAGGGCTGCACTTGGAGTCCGAGATCAACGGCCTGAAAGTTGTTGATGGTATTACAGAGGTATACTTCAAAGAAAATCGATCCGATAAACTGTTCTCAAATGATATGAATCTTTCAACCTGAAAACCACACAAAAACAGGAATGAACCCGAAAAATCACATAAAAAGATTTGGTTTAGTTTTTTTTTCAAAGCTTCCAGTTAATGTTCACCTTTTTGGCAACGAGGCCAGCAGCAAGCATGACACTTGGGTTGCTAGTATTGGTGCAAGAAGTAATAGCAGCAATGACAACAGATCTGAAATATCCTTCGTTGAACTTAATTTTCTGCTCCAAAAGCCTCACCCGTGACCGAAAGGAGCAGTTCTTCCGTGGTTGGTCACTTGCACCTGCTTTGCCGCATCCTCAGCAGACAGTCCAAAGCCCTGTATACTTTATTGAAAAAAGTTGTTGTCGATTCAAATCTTACCTTGAAGGAAACTTTGGCAGTGAGACCTTCAGTGAAGTCGTTGTGAAGGTCGGCAAGATTGATGCGGTCATGGGGACGCTTGGGTCCGGAGACGCTCGGGACAATCGTTCCCAAATCGAGAGTGAGGACCTGAAAACTCAGACAGAACTTTAAAAGGATCAGCTTGGATGTTACCGTGGTGTAGTGAGGTCTGAAGGAAGGATCAGAGAAGTTGACGAACATGCCGTTCGCTTTGAGATATTCTTCCACACGATGGATGTAGGCGTCATCACGGCCAGTTTGACGCAAGTAGCTAAAAAAAAATGAATTCCAAAAAGTTAAGAAAGAAATTATTAACGGAACTTGTGGAAGGATTTGAACTTCAGAAAATGACAACTTTTTCAGTGAAAATTTCCTTTTTTTTTATTGATTTTCGAACAAATTAGATTTTTGGAGCTCATTTCTTGACTTCATTTTTATCTGAAGTCACTTTATTCCAGAATCAAAAATGATAAAAATATCTCACTCGATAGTTCTAGCATCAACTGGGAAGAATCCGACGGTAGCTCCGTACTCAGGGCACATATTGGCAATGGTAGCTCTATCCGCGATAGAAAGAGAAGAAACTCCGCTGCCGAAGAACTCGACAAACTTGCCAACGACGCCGAGGTCACGGAGATTCTGAAGTACACGACTTTAAAAAATGTGCTTTGCTCCTATTAGGGAACTATTGTCCAGAAAAACAAGGAACGATTTGTTTTCGAGCTTGAATCAGAAAGGAGTCTGGGAAAGCACTTTTCTCGCGAAATGTGCAGATGAATGGGAATCATAATGAAAAAACGATGAAATCTGAAATATACCTTGAAACATTTTTTAACAGGTATACAAACTCTCAATCATGAAGGAAATTTTATATCTGTCTTTCATGAGTCACCTTCGTGATAGTCAGAACTAAATCCGTGCTGGTGACGGTGTCGGGCAAAGATCCGACCAATTCGTATCCAACGACTTGAGGGATGACCATGGTGATCGGTTGACCGAGCATCACCTGGAGATTTCGAAAACCTTCTTGATCTGTTGATTATAGGAAAACTCACAGCTTCAGCTTCGATTCCACCAACGCCCCAGCCGAGGACTCCGCAGCCATCAATCATGGTCGTGTGCGAATCGGTTCCAACGACAGAGTCCGGGTAGAGAACTCCATCCTATGAAGAATATCAAATTGAAAAGCAACTTTGACCAAGTTACATTTCCGACGCAAACAGTCCTGGCGAGGTACTCGAGGTTGACCTGATGAACGATTCCAGAGCCAGGTGGAACAATCAACAAATTGTCGAAGGCCTTGGAGCCCCACTGTAAAATTATTTATTAAAATTATATTTTTAAAGACTGATTCTGTCAGAATCGAGCAAATTTTTTTCCGATTTCTTTTTTTGGTTCGGCCTTGAGAAAAAAATATTGGAACTGTCATTGAATCTAGCAGAGCCAACAATATATCATAGGTTTTTTTATGCCCTTCATTATTTTAACATTGTATTTCCCTACTTGAGAAAAAGAATTGTAGATAAGTAGCTTTTTCAATTTTTGTGGTCAAAACCAAAGAAGTTGAGTTTTGACCACAAAATTTAAAATATTTGTGATTTAAATAAAGCAATTTCCGAGAAATTATAGATTCTAATTATTTTTTTGTTCTACAGATTCTTTTTTTAAGTTAGTGGAACTTTATAAGCATTTCTTGTATTTAAAAATAAAGTCATTGTAGATTCCGATACAAACGTGATAGAACTATAAAACACATAATCCTTTTTAATTTGCTTTTTTCTCTTGACGTTTCAAAGTACAAAAGGTTCAGTTTCATAGGTTTGCTCTCACTTTTGCTATCATTTCGCGCAAGGATTGCGTGATAAAGTCACCCGATTCCAACTTGAGACGATGACAAGACAATGTTGCCGATTGATAAGGAGCGCCGATTTGAGAAAAAAAAAAAGAGAAAAGAACAAACTTTCAAGAAGTTGAAGCGCTCCTTGTTGCGTTCGAACTCGATTTCTTGGTTCTTTGCGAGGGCTTCGAGGCTGTAAAGATTCTGAATAGAAAAGACGGAAATTGTATGGAAGTTTTTATAAGATTCAATAAAACCGATTTTTTTAAAGATAGATACATTTAACCGTTTTACAGATTTTTCTAAATTGTATTTTTATTACCTCTGGCCAAAACTATTTATGCTATAATTTCAAAGATTTACGGCTCCACAAATTTTTTGTTGTTGCAACGTTATATGATCGAATTTTTTTTTCCGCGGCTTCAAATCCCGAATGTGCAAACAATTTTTACGGCGACCTAGCTTTTTTAAACTCCAAAACATACTTTCCGTAGTGATCAACCTGAACGGAATGATCGATAACCAGATCAACAGGGCAGATCGGGTTGATCTTTGCCGGATCAGCTCCCAATTGCTGAACAGCGTCTCTCATAGCCGCCAAGTCAACGACGGCAGGCACACCACTGCAAAAGGTTCTTTGGATCTCATCATGAATAATTTCTTTACGTGAAGTCCTGGAGAATGACGCGAGCCGGTTTGAATGGAACCTCGGCGTCTTCGGCCTGGCTTTTCTCCCAGTTCAGAATATATTCGACATCCTTGTTCGTGATGTGGAATCCGTCACAGTGGCGGATCGCCGACTCCAACAAGTAGCGGATGCTGATTGGAAGATTTTCTGAAACAGTAATAGTTGGTGTATTAATAATAAAACATCTATCTCGTGACTTTTCTATTAGTGTCATTTGGTATCAGAAAAGGAAGTTTGTTCCCGTCAGAGGGTCTTTTTCAAATTTTCACAGAAGCGGTAAACTTGAGATACTTAGAAGTTTCATGTCTTGCGTTTCATATAATTCTGTGAATTGGACACAGCAATTTTTATTTGTAGATGGAAGGAAAAGTTCGATTCTTCGTTTTCAATTTTTATGATTAATTTTAAAATTTTTCCTTTTTTGTCCTTTTTTGAAATTAAAAATTAGAACTGAAAGTTCGAAAGTTTCTGAAACGCAATAATCTTTTGTTTCCCCGTTCTTTTTTTTTCCAAAAAGCGGATTTCCAGGAACTGACCATATCGCTTATCACCCAAAGCAGTGATGTCGTAGTACTTGTACTGCTTGTCCCCAACTTTAAGATCGCGAAGAATATTATCAAATTGCGACATCCTGAAAAAAACCTGTGAAGCTAACAAAAAGAAAAAGAGACCACGTCGACACAAAAACGCAATGGAAAAGAAATGTGGGCGACGCACGTGTAGTCTCGTGTGCCAAGGTCACGAAAAAACGTAGATAAGGTCCTTCCAAAAGACGGCACGTAAAGTTCCAGCCAATGAATAGAGAGCAATGATTTGGTAAAAAGAGGGAATCAGTTGGTGAGAAATTAAGATAAAAAAATTTTTCTGGGCCAGTTATGTGTATATTATAATCTTTGAAATATTGCTTGCTGATTTATTCATTTTTTTATCTAGTGAAATTGCGTTTGAAATGATTTATTAAATAATATTCTGAAAAAAACAAGTTCTACGCAAAGTTTAGAAAAAGATAGCAGAAATCGAAAAAAAGTTTTTAGAAACAGTTCGCAATGCTTTAAAAAAACCGTGTATTATTTGCCTCACAATTGCTCTCAATTTTTTTGTAATTTTTTTGGAAGAAAAATAGAAATGAGTAAAGACCGCACAAATATCCTAACTTTATTTTTGAAAAATTTTTGAACCACTGGAAAACATCTCAGAATTGAGATCTCCTACAAATCAGATAGGAAAATGAAACAGGATTTGAAGCGAAAAATCTGTTTTTGTTGTTTCGACATAGGATGATTCATAAACAACAAATCAATTGTGTATCTGACGGATAAAAAGCATTTAGAAAACAATTTGATTGGTTCAAGATTTGATCTTCGAATCCTGATATTCGTTTTGTGGAATGAAATTCGAATAGAAAATTTCTCTTATCATTGCAAATTCATGTTCCTAAATAGCTTACGCACACTGAAAAATAAGACAAAGACAACGTTTTAAAAGAATGAGAAACTTTTTGAACTTGAGGGAATCCTCTTTGCGCAAGTGTTTTTCCTATCTTTCATCAACATTTCTTAGAATTTCAACCATCCGTTCGTTCTAAAAATAAATAAATCCCCAAACTTTACAAAAAGATTCGAAATGAAAGAAATCGGACGAACGTTGCAAAGAAATGATACGGGAATCCACGACGGCAGGAAAAAAGAGCGGGGAACAGAAATGTCTGCGGTCTCCCGCGTGTATACACAATACTTTGACCCCTCTCGAGATCAAATGCAGAGAGATTTTATCTCTCAAGTTGTTAGACTTGTGCCTTTTTTGAGAATATTCAAAGATTTCCGGAAAAAAAAACAAGAAGAGGAATTTCGAGGATTTCAGGAAGCATAAAAAGAAATTGCGTGTGGCCATAGGTTTTGCTATATTTCCTCTATTTATTTCTCCTTTTTTTCAAAGTTTTCTAAGACTGCAAAAAAAGATTCTCATTATCATTAGAACTGGGTTTTTTTACTTTTTGTCCGAAACATTTCAAAATAAAAATGGAGATGGCTCTCTACTTTATGATAATTTTTCGCCCACTTTTTCGACTTTGATGTCCGAAATTTCACCTATAGTTTCCAGCCGATTTTTCTCAATCTAATAAGAGAAAGCCTACGTTATTTCCTTTTCCGAACAACAGGTCAATTATAATACAATTTTTATAGTCCAAAAGATGGGACATTTTTTGAAAACTCTAGAAACAAGATAATAAATAGCCTGCAGTCACAGGCTTATGAATATTCCCAAAAATGTTCCCTTTTTCAACTTTGGAGATCCGGGAGGTTAGTTCTCAATTATTCATAAATTCAGCTAGCCCTTTTAAAATATTTCCTATTCGTATTTGATAGAGTAGAGCAAAAGTTTTGTTCTGACACTTTCAATGCATTTAAAAAATAAACTATTCGAGACTTTCTGCACTTTTTTTAGCCTTATATATGATAAACTTTTTTTCCTTTTTCAGTTCACACTTTTTATAAAATTTCAAGCTCTGGTCCATTAACTTTAATTTTTTTCTTTGAAAAAAACTGTTTAAGAATCCTTGTGACCCATGTTTTTCCGAGCTTTCATTCTGAGTATCATTCCTAAAAAAATCTATTTTTTTAATAATTTGATTTTTTTAAGAGACTGGCGCATCGGTTGAAAGTATTGGTTCGGAAGGTTAATTCCAAAAAAATGATATTCCGAGAATAGGAAAGCTAACAGGGCTACCAAAAATCTTGCGTGCTTTAATGAAATCACAGACTTTTAATTAAAATTACCTCTTTTGTTAGTTCAACTTTTCTTTTTTTAAACTCTTCATACTTTTTTTCTAAATTTCAACTCTAAGCTAAAGCAAAAAAAGTAATACTAAAAAACTTTTCCAGCTGAATATTTTCTCTGCTAAAAATTCGTGATTTTGTTTTGGTGAGCTAACATCGAAAGTCGTTCCCGAAAACACGACGAGACCACTATCCAGATTCCGAGATGCACAGGTTTTAATGTTAATTTCCGGAGATTTTGGGCCAGACTTGTCAAAATCTTGAAGGTGTTGTGATGATTTCGAAAAGCGAGACCTCCATTAGGCACGTCCACCGCTTCCGATCCGCATTTGCCACCCTAATGGCTCCTTCTGAATCAGTCTGGAAATCGCTTCCGTACGCTTCTTTAGTCGTCACATTGCTTCTGCACCATTTACCGTAAGTTTTCGATATTTCTTGACTACTTTTGATCGGTTAAAAATGGAAAAGACAATCTTCGAGAAGAAAACTTTTTTTTAAAATTCCGCTATAACAGTATTTCCTTCTTAGAACAGGTATTATATCAATACGTTTCTGATTCTTGATATGACTGAATTGTTTACGCATAGAAGATTGGAAGCCAGTACAATTCATTCGCTTTAACTTGAGATTTCTGGTTGCAAGGTGAACAGCTCCAAGGTTCTCAGCCTTGCTAAGGTTCGAGCGAGCTTTCAATTTTGTGGTGAGCAGTTGCCGATTCCAACAGTTACCAACGCAGCGCGCTCAACTCGTTTTATGGTCGGTCGCACTTTTTTCGCTAGTGGTCCCAGTGCGACCAATGTTTTTACAAACCAGTTTGAATTGGACAGCTTCGTCAGTAAATTTACAAAAGCGTGATTTTTATCTGTAGTATTTTGGTGAGAATTCAATCCGCAAAAAAAGCAGCTTTGAAAGTTTCAAAAAAGTTTGTGAGCCTGTCTACGGTTCAAGGAGTCACAAGTTCAATCATCCCTCAATCAAGGGGCTTAGAAATAGTTGTCAGTGGGAAATCGCTGTTTCATAATCCTTAACCGTCACACCCAAGAATAGATATTTCATGAGAGTCTGTCAACTGATCATCACGGATATCAGGATAGAACCTTGGCTAATCGACTTGGGATGCCGACGTCACTCAAGCTGTACAAAGGCGTAGGAAAAAGAAGAAGAAGATTACGATCAAAAACAAAAATTCATCCACTAAGATTTCGATTCTCGAAAAAAAAGATAACCAGGTGCCAGTGGAGTCTGAAACGCATCTGTCGAAGCAAAAAAAAAAACCAAAAAAATGTCTTTGCAGCTGTTGGGTATACATTCCTTATGTGAGTTTTAATGGTAAAAAATTCAATATGTTTTCCCCATTGACTTTCTTCATTTCAGCATGAAGCCATGATTCCGTGGATCGTCGTTTTCTTGATCTTTGACGCGTCGAGCGGCTCCAGAGCAATCAGCAGCGTCGGAAACGTGAAACCGAAAAAACCCTCGGGCGGCGTCGTCAGAATAGGTCATCTCCATCCAGGAAGGCCGAACATCGTTCATGAGCCGGACGTGCTAAAGATGTGTGCTCGGGATCTTAAAGCCAGAAATATTCTTCCGGTCAACTATACTGTCGAGTGAGTTTCTTTGAAGTTTGGCATGAGAAACCAAAGCCATCCCAAAGTCGATTTTTGAGCATTAAATAAAATAAACCTAAAATGTTTTTTGAGCTTCATTGTTTGATATGAATGAAGATTTCATGAGAAACAAATTTGCGTGATATTACAAAGCTGCAACAGCTTTTTTCTCAGGGTTTTTTCTTTCTTCAAGAAACCGTAATAAAAATATTTTGTCAAGTTACCGTCAAATACAACGCTTTTGATTACAAAAATATCTCATCATCGATTTCATTTTTTATTCATCAAATAAAATCTGATCTGTTGGCCATAAGACCTCTTATAAAAACGTCAAACCCGGAAAAATAAAGCTCGCAACATGTCGCTCTGTCATCGCGTGGGTCTCGCATTTTTCTAGGCGCGATTTCGCATTCTTTCGCTTCCCTCAAGCAAGCAAGAAATCTTGAGAATTCCCTAACAATGAAGTCGCGTCGAGAAAAGAGTTGGGCGCGGCTGACAAGCGGAACTTGATCTTCAAAAAAAGAAAAGATCTTCAATTTACCGCCAGTGACCTCGCGTTCATCTTGGCAGATATTCTTGGAGTGTATTCAAAATTTTGAGAAAGCCATTTTCAGAAACTGAAATAACCTTTCAATCACGCTTTTTAATATCATGCAGCTCAAATTGACCAAAATTCGATTTTAACTTTTTAGAATCCACACCAAAGAAAGCTGCAACAGATTCAGCGGGGTTGAGAATGCCGCGTATCTTCATTACATCAAAAACGCGACCATTTACTTCGGTCCCGGATGTAATAATGGTTTTCAGCCTGAAAGAAGTTTGAGAATAACTTCTAATTTTGAGAAATGCTGGTAATTGGAAGGTTGGCTCCAAGATGGAACGTGCCAATTATCGCCCACATGTCCGGAGACGACGCTTTGAGCGACAGGAACGAGTTTCCAACTCTTGGGTCGGTTGCACTGACGTCAGCGAGTGAAATGGCTAAAGCTACTGTTACCTACCTGCAACTTAACAATTGGGACCAGGTAACCGGAGCCAGAACAAATTATTTTTCAAATGCGTTTTAGGTTGGAATCGTGCGGCCTACAGTTAATTATGAGCGGCTTTCGGCTTTCTCCCTGATCAATATCTGCAAGAAAAAAGACATCCAGTTGAACGTGATGATTGAGATTGATCCGATCAGCTCGGTTGAAGAAATTCTATCTTCTGGCAAACTTTTACAACTGCAAAACGCAGCGAGAAGTAGGTGTTTTCAATTGTAACTTTCATCTGTGTTGACAGGATTATTTATGCACATCATGAGGCTCTAAGGGTTTTAAAAGTATCTCAAAGAGTAGAAGTCACAAAGCGGTTACATTTATCCGGATCATTTTTTAGGAAAGCTCAAAAATTGAACCTCTCCATCCTGAAAATTTAAGTACTCGGATTGGTCTACCAGAACCGCTATAAGCCCTGGGATTTGCCATACTTTTCATTTCTAATAGTTTTTATAACGGAAATTACATTCTCCTACTACTGCGCTTTCCATATTTGAAATTATCCTGTTTTTCAAGGATAGCTACTTACTTTTTTTGTTTCATTATTTCTTTACTTCCTCTTTTGGGTTTCGAGCCTTTTTCTTAACTGGAAAGCTTTTACTTTGTGATATTTCTTTATTAAACAGTTTTTCTAGTACGTGAAGAGTCTTCTGACCGTTTTCTGAAGAATAAAAAAACTAAGTTTTTAAGTTTCAATAATTTATTCTTTAGTAATCGTGGTTGAAATCGGAATGGATCTCCACGCGGTCACAAACTTCATGGTTGCCGTCCACAGAGCAAAAATGAAGACCGAAGAATTTGTTTTTATCCTCCCTTGGCTCGCCCACGTAACATCACTTTTCCAATCCGATTAGGCCGACGTGAAAGCTTGCAGGTTCATGATCATTATCCCTGGGAAGCCGACAAACTCGACAAGCAGGAAGTCAAAGCGGCTTTCGAGCACAGTGTCATTATCACTGCCCATGGCTACGACAACAAATTCTTCCAGGAGTTCCAGAAGAAGTTCAGCGCTGCCACGGGAATGTTGGCTACACACGTGAGAAGCTTTTTTTTTTGTTTTCTTTTTAGTGAAAAAACGACAAACAAATTTTTTTTTCAAACTTTTCATCAGCTACGTTGACTTTCTTGAAACGCTTATTTTTGGGAGAAGCGTGATTTCCAGTAGCAAATTAAGCAAAAAGATCCAAAGCTCAAATTCCGTTTTGATTGCATTAACTTTCTTACGCTTCTCAACTCGAATTTATATTTTTTTGAGAGATTTAGCAAGAAGCGAATTTTTTTCCACATTAAATTTTTCTAAATCAAAAAGAAAAAAAACCCAACAAAAAGCATTTGGCATAGCTGTTTGGAGCTATAAACTTTTTCAATTTTTTTCACCGATATTTTTTTATGGTTTTTTTATTATTTTTTTCACCGGTACTTTCTATCATATTATAAACATTCTCTTATTTCAGTTCCCAGTAGACATAAGGAGACTTAAATTCTGTCATTGATTTTCACTTTCAAAGAAGCACTTAATTTAAATTTTTCAAAAATAACCCGGTTCATCCTTGAAAACGGATGAAACAAAAGCTCAAAGCTGTTGGCGGACGTCCACCATCACCGCTTTTCATATTTAATAACCAAATCTCCTTTTTCAGTACGCCACCTTATCCTACATGTCCCTTTACGATGCCTTATTTCTTTACGGTCTTGCACTTCGGGACGCCTACGAAGCCGTCGGAGGGTACGAAGTTCATCAAAACGGCTCACTTCTTTGGTCGATGATGACAAATCGTCAGTTCGAAGGCAAGTTTAATTGATACCTTCTTCATTTTTTTTCTCAAATATTGAACACTAAACGAAAGTTTGCACTTTTTTTTTTGAAAAACCTTCCTAACCGGAGTTGCATATCTTGTGGACTTTGAACCATCATGAAGCAAACTTTGAAAGAAAAACTTTCCATTTTGACTCTTTTCGAAGGGTCTAATTAAAGTTAGAACCATATAATCTAATAACTTGTTTTTATGAACAACCGGCCAAGTTCTCATGAACAACAAGGCGATCCGTGTCCCGAGTTACGCTACTTATCACACCACGAATGGCACTTTGAATGTCAGTTTACCGAATTTTTCATAAACGTTGTGATGTGTTTTGTTCCTTCAGACTTTCCCACTGTTGAGCGACTCTCTGCACTTTCTTTTCTCACGTTACTCTAAAACAGAAGTGGCAGACATTTTCATTCTTCACTCCTTATTCAAACTTTTTAGATTGTCGTCGAGCTTGAAGCCAAAAATGTCGACCGTGGACAGTGCGAAGAAAACGGCGACCAGTGCTCAGAACATGTATTTTTTGCCTTTTTTTTTAAACTTCCTGCTGAGTTTCTATTTGAAACGGGAAAGTAATTGAAAAGCTTTCATGACAACAACATAGCTTCTTTTTGAGCTTTCGACAAAAAAAAGAGACTTAATTTTATGAAATGTTTTCACAGTAGAACCAGGCTAGATACTACCAAAGGATTCTCAAGAACTTTTAGTTTTTGTTACCCGCTTGAGAATTCCCTGTAGACGTTTACTTTTTATTATTTTTTTCATTTTGTTCTCAATTTTTTTCTATCAATCTTTTAGCCAAATTATCCAAAATTTAGTTTTTCGCGTTACAAGATTTCTGGCGTCTTCTAATCACCATAACTCTTCTAAAAAAAGTTTGTAACACTCTTATGTTAGCGGTAACTTTTTCTTTGTACGTTGAGGTTAGTTGATTCAATAAGAGTTACTGAAACTCTTTTTTCTTAACAGCAAGATTATATTTTCACTAAAATCAGAAAATTTTTATAGGTTGCCCATGAAACCGTCCAGTTATACTGGGGCTCAAGCGACGGAAAACTTCCTACAGCTGTTCCGAAATGCGGGTTTACCGGCTCAGAATGCGACTATCGCATTTATTTCATTTGCGCTGCCTTGTTTTTCTTCTTATGTACTGCCGCTCCTCTGGGTTATTTCATTTATCTCAAACAGTTAGTTCTGATCGAAGAAAATGACGAGTTCTTGAAATTAACTCAGGATTGAGCGATTATTGTACGACATGACATGGAGAATTCCTAGAGAATCGATTCGTATCCTTGAGAGCAAATCGGTGATTCTAGTCTTTTTTCTAGGCACGAAAAATCGATTTTCAGAGATCTGAGCACTCGCTAATAAGCAAGTCGATGAGCTCAGGCTCCTTTTCAGGAAGTCAAGGTTCGAAACAAAATGGACTTATTGCTGCAAAACAAGCCATTTCCAATGGAGTACGGGTCGCGATCAAGGTTTTTGCAAAAATATCCACATTTTCATCACATATTCGATTTCCAGAGATATCGCCAATTAAGAAATCTTTCTTTCCCGAAAAACGAGTTGAGAATGCTAAAGGAGGTGTTTAGATTGTAGGTTTCAAATGAAATTATCGAAATTGCAGCTGAAAATGATAGAAAACGACAATTTGAACAAGTTCTATGGAATCTCATTCAATCAACAGAACGAGTTCATTGTTATGTGGGTTTTATGTAGTCGTGGGAGTTTGGAGGTTAGTTCGTATTTATTCTAAAATTCATTAAAATTTCGAAGGACATTCTGTTCAACGACGAACTCAAGTTAGGCCGTAATTTCCAAGTTTCTTTCGCCAAAGACGTCGTGAAGGTATCCAGGCAACAAACTGATAATCAAAATCCATAAAACTTCAGGGTTTATCCTTTTTACACGCGTCGCCTATCGGTTGCCATGGCATGCTGTGTCTTCAAAACTGCCTCGTCGACTCGAATTGGACCGTGAAATTGTCGAATTTCGCGACTGAGCAGCTCATATCCGAGAAACTCGATCACAGTGAAATCAAGCCGATAGAATGTGAGAGTGAAAGCGAAGTGAACGAGGAGAAGATGGCGGATATCTCCTCGAAAAGTTTATTTCTGATTGAAAACTTGTTGAAGAATCAGAGTTTTTCAGAATACCTACAACAAGCCCCCGAGATAATCCGCGAGGTCATGGCCAGAAAATGCTTGCCAAAAGGAACTCAGGCTGCCGATGTCTACGCTCTTGGAATGGTTCTTTATCAAATTTTATTCCGAGTTGAGCCCTTCCACGAACGAGGAAAAAGTGTCTACAGTGAGAGGAAAAATATGTTTCGAATTTTTTCTCTATCTTAAACAGAACTTCTGGAAAAGTTAGCCATGTCCAATGATGAGGAACAAATTATCAGGCCAGTTTTCCCCTCGAGCAATCAGAACGAAGGCTACAGCTTGCAGGTGAAGTTTTATGCTTTTTTTTTGAGATCAGGGACTCTTAGTCCAGTTCAACAGATTCAGTTTTATATGGCATTTCCAAAACATTTTGTGAGTTTAACAAATAGTACTTGAAAAATCATCATGAAACTCAAAGTTCAAAAAAAGAGGCCGCCAAAAAAAGCAACACAGGCCATAAGATCTTCAAGAGAGACTTTCAGCAGTTTTTGCGCACAAAAAAGTGTTAGAAATCGTCCTTGTAGGCTCAATTATATTTAAACGATCTTTTTTACTTTTCCAGCTTCTCTCTTGCCTTGAAGCAACCTGGCTAGAACTAGCTGAAATGAGGCCTAACGTGAAAAAAGTCCGAGCCATGGTCAACGCCAATCTCAAATCCTCGTAAGATGACTTGAACAAAACACGAAAATGTTTTTGGTTGAAGTGGAAAAGGGTCGTTAGTCGATCAAATGATGAAAATGATGGAAGAGTACACTATGAACCTGGAGTCAATGGTTCGCGATAGAACTGCTATGTTGGAAGAAGCTCAAAAACAGGCCGACCGTCTTTTGAATAGCATGTTGCCCAGGTTTTTATCATACATGAAAAGCTTTATTTCAATCCCTCCTCTGCCATGCTCGTTGAAGCCTACGGATGTATAGATTGGCTCAGCTTTCTATCTGTGCAAATCTTATACATCTGTAGGCGACGGCGTTGCTTTATTTCCCCCGTTATCTCCGTTTCCCGTCATTTTTCTTCTGAATTCGTATTTGAACAAAAAAAATCAGAATTTTAGATCAATCGCCGACGACTTGAAAGTTGGCAAACCAGTCCTTCCCCAGCTCTACAGCTCAGCGACGGTCCTTTTCTCGGATATCCGAGGATTCACCAGAATTTCCTCGACATCCACACCTCTTCAAGTAACTCTATTCTATAATTATCATACAAAAAGGAATTTTCAGGTCGTCACATTCTTGAATGATATGTTCAGTGGTTTTGATGCAATCATCGCAAAGCACGACGCCTACAAAGTGGAAACGATTGGCGACGCCTACATGATTGTTTCTGGAGTTCCGACAGAGAATGGAAATGCTCACGTCCAGAACATAGCAGACATCTCTCTGAAGATGAGAGCGGTTAGAATTCGAGAAAATGCATGAGTGTTAAAATAAGAATAAAGTTAAAAGTTATCTCTTTTGTTTTCTAGTGAGAAAAGTGCACAGAAAAGCCAGATTGCTCTAAAGCCTGTCTATTGAAATGAACCTTTCTTTTGTTTATAAAAAAACTCGACTTTCTCTTGCAGTTCATCTCCAACTTCAAACTTGCTCACCGACCAGAAGAGGTGATGATGGTCCGAATAGGATTCCACAGTGGAACCGTCGCCGCCGGCGTGGTCGGTTTGGCTGCACCTCGCTACTGTCTTTTTGGTGACACTGTCAACACAGCGTCACGCATGGAAAGTACCGGCGTTGCAAACAAGATTCAGGTCAGGATCATCAAGAAAAAAAAACCATACAATGGGTTTTTTTGGGCTGTTTTTAATAAAGACTGTATTGTTTTAACAAATTGGACTGATTTTTGACAAGAAAATTTTTCGAACCCTTCCAAGAATTTTGTCCTGTAATTTTTTTGATTTTTATTTTTTTGCGGCCTTTAGTTATTTTTTTATCAGAAAAAAACTAAAAAAAGGCTTTTTTTACGAGGTTTTTCCCAAAAACTGGTCATTTATAAAAATAACCTGCAGCCTATTATTATAGGTCTGAGTATGTCAATGCAGTTCAAAAAAAAATGTTAAGATCTCCGAGAGCTCCTACAACCTGCTCCACTGCTTCTACTCGCAGTTCATCATCGTGGAGCGTGGAAAAATTGAAGTCAAAGTGCGTTATTTTTTTCAAAATACTGTCCATTCAAAAAAATGGTTTCAGGGAAAAGGCGAGTGTACGACGTTTTACCTCGAAGGGAAAAACAACGCTCTTGTAAAGTCGTAGATATAATGTTATAGAATTCTCTAGATAATCCAATTTGCGCTCCATTTGCTTTCATTCCCTTTTATTGTTAATGGGATCTCAAAGGAAATCATCAAAACCTCATTCTCTATTTTTCATGGTCATTTTGTTCATATTGCCCGTGCTTCATATCAAACTGTCCATTTTTTTCCACATTTATGCCAGTATTCTATTCCAATTTATTTATTCAAGCCAAATAAAATTTGCAAAATAAGAGAAGTAAGCTAGTAATATGATAGAAACCCATTAGATAAAAGGCAACGGTACTATAGAGCGAGTTATAATGGAAGCGGAAGCTTAGAGATTGAAACTCCGCGTCGTGTTGCTTCGTTTGAACTGAAAAATTTTCTTTTTTATAAGAAATTGTTGAAATCCTAACCTCGTTGCCTTTGATTTTGCGTACATGTCTGGTTGGTCGGGTCGAAGCGGTCCTATCTTTCAGCAAACTCGATTTTTCTCCTGGAGCCTGGCGCAGAGAGCTGTTGATCGTGTTGTTGCAGTTGGTCAGTTCGAGTCGGATAAACTAAAAATAATCACAAAAACTAACAAAAATCTCCAATCCTCACTTTGTCGCTGGGTTTGCACATTTGGCCGAGAGTCAGTTTATTCACGAAGAGCTTCAGAATACGGATGAACCCTGGAAAACTCCTTCAAAAAGAAATCCTATGACGTTGACACCTTTCCTGAAGTTTTCCGACATTAAAGCGTAGAGAATTGGGTTGAGGCAGGAGTTCATGTAAGCGAGGACCTTGAAGTGTCTGATTATAGAAAATTTTTGAGATCTGAACCTGGCTGGAAATCTGGACGACAACCATGCTTACGCCGTAGGAAACCACAAGAGGTTCAGGATAAGAAAGTCCTGAGAAATATAAAAATTCTTCAAATTTGCAAAAGTTCACAAACCTGACATGAAGAAGCAGACGTTCAACGGAAGCCAACACAAAGCCCAGGTGATCAGGACGCAAAGAACCAGTCGAGTCACCTAAATTGACAAAACTATTGCAATTTCTCAGAACATTATGAACTTTTTTCTTTGCTCTTCTCGCTTCTGGCCGAGACCGTATAGATCCACAATGAGCGATGGTACTCTGGAACTTCAAAAACGAATTATCCTTTTCTCTCCATTTTCCGTACTTGTTGCTCATTTCCGGGTCTTGGAGTGTCCCAAAGTCTTCTGAGCATCCGCCAGTACAAGAAAACAGAAATTCCCAGTGGCAGAACGTATCCGAAGAGGTTGAACGTCATGAAGTAGAAATGGGCCTATGGAACAGCGATTTGGGAGTTAATAGTTTTATTCTGTTTCAAGGTATAAGTTTGAATTCAAAGGCTTTCATTCGAGTTTTTTTTACAGTTTAATCCTTATTTTTTTTCTGTAGTTTTGAAAGACTTGGGAGTTTTCTACTTTAAAAAGAAAATAGAGAACTGTTTTCGCCTATAATCATTAAATTCTTTTCAAGTTTACTTTGAATTTGCTCGCTTCGAAGGTCGCGAAACTGATTATGGCGCAGGTTTGGCGCCGCTCAAAAAAGAAGTCGTAGCTGTAGAGTCCGTGCATCATTCCAACCGGAATCTGAAACTTTTCATTTTTATTGAAATCAAGTTTTTTTGAAAATGTCTAAAAATAAAGTTTTCCTTTTCCTTTTGGAGGGTGATGGATTACCATGACACGCTCTGAAAACCCGATTTCTTCGCGCCAGACCGAAAAAAAACTACTGCGCAGTGATATCAGGTGAAACAAGTATTCTACAAATTTCCAAGTTCAGACGCTTCGGCGACAAAATTAACCTGGCCAAAAGGTCAATAAACAAAGTATCACAATTTTGATCGAAATTCCAAAGATTCCGTTGTTTATAGCGTTTTTTTGTTTTAAAAAAGGCTTTTCAAATTATTTCATGAATTCTTGCTGTATGTTTCTTACCTGTGAGGCCATGATAACCGCATAGATGACGACCAAAGCGAGAAAGGTGTTTTTGGGAGTGCGAAGGGTCATGGAGTCCACGGGATAGACGACGGCCAAGTATCTGTCCAAAGCCATCAGAGCCAATGTCCAAACGCTGCAGTAGGCCGAGGTGTGCTGAAAAAGACCTATTTTTCCCCGCTTATCCATTTTCAGGTTATATCAGAAAAATTTTGTCCCCCTATTAATCCTGACTCCGTAACATGAAAAAAAAAGTTGAATAATCATTTATTATGTGAACAGTTATATTGATTTCATTTTTTTTTGTGAATTTGAACATTGTTCTTTATAATGTTTTCACATTAGAGAACGGAAAAAAGCTAGGAATTATTGCGTTTCCGTCAAAATAAACGTTTTTGATTTTATTTCCCATTATTTCGTACGACCCTATATTTTGAAAAGTTTCTCTCGGTTCAAAGTATTGAAATGCATTAAATAAAATTAAGTTTGCCGTCACTTTTAAAACGATGAATAACTGGATGATGAATGAAAGGAAGCTCGAAAAACCAATTCCAATTGATTACTCAACCATTTTCAATTATCGCCACTTCCTTGCTTCAGATTTTTACTTTAACTTTTTGTTCCTGCCACCAACTCTCCAATTGACATTTTTCTCGTCATCGACCAACCTGGAAGAAGTTGATCATAGAGCAAGTCCACTCGGGGAAAATCCAAGTCGGCGTGGCGTAATCAACGGCGGTGAACGGGATGCATAACAACAGAAACATCAAGTCGGACACGGCCAGGCCTGAAAGCCAATTTCTTGCTTTCACCCAACCGAATACAGAGATTGAGTTTAGCAACTAACCAAGTCGAGCATTATTAATTAGTTTAGATCGAAGCCTATTTTTGGAAACCTCCTTCATCAACCTTTTGCAAGAATGTCAACGTTTGAAGAAAACTACAGTAAAGTGAGTTCAAAGCTTTTAAAGATTTTTCAAAAGCAGCGATAAAAAATGACTGGAAAAAAAAACGAAAAAGTTTTCAGATTATGAATCCAGCAATGTTTTTGGCGTTTGACTAAATTTGTTAAGATTAACGATTGCGTCTGGAATTTATCGGTCTCGAGATAGCTATTCCTAAAAGTTGGAATATTCTTGTTTTTCTGGGCTCTCTTCATTCTCGTTTTATTGTTTTCAAGCCGTGCCGTGGGAGAGAGAAGAGGGCGCAGGAAGACCAGGTTTTTTTTAGGAAAAAAAAATGATACTACCGTGTAGCTTAGTTAACCAATTTCCTAAAATATTGATTTGATCGGTTCATTTTTGAGGCAAAATGAAGCGCCTAGAGCTATTTCATTGAGGTTTTTCTTATGAGATAGCAGAAATCAACTCATAAATAACCAAAAGCCTGAATGCATTAGAGTTTGAAACTCAGAGTTTCGCATGAATTTAAATTTTTGCTCCGGGTTTTGGTTTGAACTTTGCACTGAGAAAGTGGTCTTTTGACCTTTCTCAATCGAAATCTGTTTTTTTTTTCTTGAGAAGAGCAGAACAAACCTATGATGAGGGTGTTGGTGGAGTTGCGCATCTGACGGCTCAAAGCCACGATCACCACCAACAGGTTCCCTACCACGCCGACCAGAATGATCACAGCGAAGATTGAAGGGATTATTATCCCAATTTTCCTTTCGAAGTCGATCGTTTCGTTGTAGAACTGTTGAAGTTGGGTGGTTTCGTTCAAGAATTCCTCCATTTCCTGTTGCGTCATGTTCACAGATGGTCCTTCCATTGTCTGAAAAAACTTCCACAGTTGAGGATTTCAGATTCAATTGAGTACCGACAAAATGAAACAGTAGAAAAATACTTCTGAAATCCATTCTACTCAACAAAAAGTTAAAACTTTGGCAATTTATCCGATCGGTTATTATTCAACCGCGCACGACCGGAAAAGCAAATTTTCGAGCTCAACCATGCGATTTTAGAAAATAACTTTTAGATAAAAGTTGATAATAAATGTTTACAAAAAAGTAAGAAAGGTGAGGAAACACAAAATACCCATATTAACATGATATGGTTTGGAAAAGTTTTGTTGAGTGCCGCTAAAACTTTCAACTTTCAGATTTCGTGAAGATTCTACGTTAGTTTGAAATCCGATAAAGATTCTGAGACAATTTTTTTTTTACTAACATAATAGATCTAAACTTCGGAAAGAAATTTTTCTTCATAGCATCATCAAACCTCTGAAGAGTCAAACGGCGTAGTCACAGACTTTTTAATAGCAACTAGATCGACTTGAGCGGTCATTTGAGTGGAGCCGTTATTTGAAGGATTTGTCAAAAAGAACGACTATTTCGTTTTCCCCCGCGAGGTCTGAGTAAAACCCCTAAATTTTGGAAGAAACACCATTAGAATCACATGAACATCGCACATAAATCTTCGGAAAGAACAAGAGGTTACCAACTTGATTTCTTCGTTTCTGGATGGAATGTTACACTGGAAAGATGTTTCTCTCTTCCAATCATACCGAAAAAAAAATGTGTTTGGTGGTCACATGAACTTATTACAGTTCGATGAAAGTTTGGGAGTTCTCTTTTCTTGACGAAAAAAATAGAAGGAAGAAATAAAATACATAGCGAGAGCGATGAAAACATTCAGAAGTTTTGAAATTGATTGGGACTTTCTCAAGTTTCCTTTTGGTTAACTCAAAGAAAAATCCGAATCTTCACTATAAAGCTCGTTTATCGAATAAAAAAATGAATTGAAAAATGTCCAACAAGGAACAATTCTTTGAACACTTCATATGTTGAAGTGGAACGGTGAGAGATCCAAAAAAATAAAAAAAGCGCCGGGAAACGGAACCTGGGGCGAAATAAGTTAGAAAATTAATCGGAAGCTGAGTCCGCATGAGTTATAACCCCGCAAACATTACAAAACAACGGAAATTAACAGCACGGTGATTGGAAAACCTACACTGCCATCTTATTTTTTTGGTGTTCTGTTTTGAAAGAGTGAAATATGTTTTCAAATGAAAAATCAACGTTTTAATTGGAAAGTTTGATTTCAAAGAGCCAAAAGTTTATTAAAGAAAAATGGAAGAGTTAACTTTTTAGTTCACAAAATCGATTTTCAATTCGTCCCCAAAATTAATTATGGAGCTTACGGAAATATTCAAGCTTAGGGAAATGTTCAAAAGAAAAAGCCGAAAGGCGACCTTTTGACATCGTTTTGAGTTCTCAAAGCATTTTTCATCAGATAAGAGACGGTGCGTGAAACATTTTAGCTCATGGGAAAGTTCTTATCTGAACTATCTATTGATGTCTCATAAGCCATGAGTAAAAGTTCTGAAGGAATGTTTTCAGCCTGTCTTATCGCAAAGCTTGCATCCTTAAGAGCATTTTTGTATAATAAGGAATGTGATAAACAAATAAAGTATCGTAATTTCACAATCGTTCAGAAGAGTTGAAACTATTTTTCTTCAATAGCGCAACTGATGAAACCTCGGCAAATAGACTTCCTTATCTTCTTTCGTTCTACTTGAAAAACAAAACTCATTTAATTAGGCTGAACTTGTATCGAGAGGAAAAATCTAAAAGTTCAAAAGTTTGCGAAGGCAATCGTAAGCAAAGTTAACTCGGAAGAGATTGCGGAGAGGTGCATTGAATAGTTTGGAACAAAGTTAGTGAGTCGTCGGCCTGCCGTTCCTTCCTCATAGCCAATCTCGTTTGCAAAGACAAGAGCCCCTCGTTTTCTACTGATGCGGTCAGATCATCAAAGGAGCCCTTGAATAAGGTTGTTTTTTTTTTTTGCAAACGAACAAATCAAAAGAATTAGTGAATAGGGAGTGTTATGAAAGACTGACGAGGAAGGTTTTCAGGCTCAACTAAAAAAAACCTCTAGAAGAGGAATCATCGAGGTTTTCCTTTTCGTTTAGTGATTCCACGAAACGATTATGACATGGGATATCGTGTAAAGAACGTTGTGATTTTGAAAAACATGGAAAACCGAAAGCACAATATGACCAAAAAAGACGGATTCGAAGAAAATTGGAAAGGTCGATAGCGTGACTGAAGAATAATCTGTGGCCCATTTCTCACTGTCCCCTTTGACAGCTTAATAAGGGAGGACCCAAATATCTCTTGTTCAATTTGCCGAGAACCAATCTGCGTTATGTGTTGTCTAGGAATGTCTTGAAAAGTGCCCTTAGCCTACCTACGAAAAATAAATGTCCCCAAACGTTGAACCGAAAGATTCCAAACATTTTTAAGAAAAAACAACGAAATTTTTTGAAAAAACACTCATCAAGAGATGGAACTTCTGTTTGCTTTGTTTGCTTCGGGCGAAAATTAGTCTTTGAATAAGCAGTATATGAGAAAATAGTTTGTTTTTTGTAATTTTTTCCGCTTTTCATATTTGATGACGTCAGTTTGGAAGTTCTCTTTGTTTTTTGTCAATTTGAGAAGAAAAAACTCTGAAAAGCAAAATCTATGTTCTAAGTGAATTTTGAAGAGTCTTTTGCGATAATAATCACTCTAAAATCGAAAAAATTCTGGAAATTCTCGCAAAAATGAGGGTTTTAAGGCAAAGAATCCTAATTTCTCATGAAAAAGGCCGGAGTGTATTAAAGATTTATTACCGAATGAGTCATTCAGCTAAAGATCTCATTAGAGATTTCACAGGGAGGCTCTTGACTTTTCCTTCTTTCTCGTTAATTTTGAGAAGAAGTTCCTAGTACTTTCATTGAAATGTTATTTCAAAAAGGAATTTCCAAAACAGCGAGGATTTAAACGGAAAACCCACGTCCGTTTAATGGAAAACTTCCATTTTTTGTTTCACGATCACATTAACTCCGAAAAACAATGGCTTTTGCCGCCGGTGGCCAATTTTGACGGCTTTCACGATTTCTGTTGTTCTTTGGAATTTCAGAAGAAAATCTCAAATTTAGGAATATTTAAAAAATGGCATGAACAGGTTCTAACAAATAACTGGAAAAACTTGGAAACTCTTCTCGGCACTGTAAAAGAAGTCATCATACCTTACCTGAGTCGTCAGACCATTTTTTAATTTCTAAGAACTTTGGAAGACTCAAAATGTAAAACTTTATGAGGTAGAACGCCTAGAGGCAGAAAAAATCACAAAAGGATTGAGAGCTTTTCAAGGTCTTGATGTTTTTGGCCTATGGTTAGGTTTTGGAAACTTCTTCTTTTGATACCAGAAAAATCTTTCGGCTAAATCTTAAGGGGCCTTCTTCTGAAGGAGATACACAGTTCCAGAAAAAATTCACTCATTCAATAAATATTGAGGCCTCTTTTTCCTTTTGCAAATTCTACGTTTTTCTGGAAGATCATAGAATTTTGCTTTGTCGTTCAAAAACCGGCTGGGAACCAACCATGATCTTTTTTTTTTTGGTAGTGAGAAATATTTGAACTTACTGAAGTGCTGCCTCGAAAAAAGAAACCTCTGAATAAGAAGGTTTCTGAAGAAGAGCCGATGTTGAAGTGGAAAAAGGCGAAGAAGAAGCCTCGGCGGTGGCTCTCTTGGATACGCACCGGTTTTTAAAGGGGCCCAAAGTCATAATTTAAGGCGTTTCTGCAATTTCGTGCGTGGGAGCTCCCATAAAATGTGCCAGCCAAAGGTATTGTAAGGCTCTGAGAAATGGTTTTGAGCTCAAAATACGTCGAGGTAGCCATGGTAATGAAAAAACATATATCAAGGCCGTTCTGGAATTTTTTTTTCTTGGAAGGTTTTCTAAAACTAACGGCTTTTTTTCTCCTCAATAAGTGAAAAAAAATGCTAAAACAATTAATCTTCAACGTGATGAGAGGTTATATTTCAACTCGGCTCCAAAATTACTTTTCATACTGAACGCAGAGAAACAGCTTTCACTTCCGAAATGGCTGGTTTTTTGGTCTTTCACAGAAAAATGTGAAGTTCAGCCTCTGCTTTATCTGATCAGGTTTTGAAGTTGTATTGCGCGCGGTCGCGTAGCGGTTTCGAATTCTGTCTCTTTAGCGAAGCCGTCAAAATTTTTTGAACAAGTCTTTCTATTCAAGTTTTCCCGATTTCTCTGAAGATTGTGACTCCAAGAAAACAAAAATGTCTTTCAAAAATGCTTTCACCTTACAGCCAGACTTCCAAATAAAGTTTGGAACTTAAATGAAGTTTTGAATCTTTGTTCGAAAACATCAAAGGAATGATTGAAGTTTCAAGAAAGAGCTTTCAAAAATATATATGTCTGAAGCTTGTGAGTAACTGAGAAAAATGATTAATATTATTTCAATGCTTTTACCGAAAACATTAACATTTGAATTTTGTAAGCAACGCATAATTTCGATGTGAATTTTATTTTTATCTCAGTTCTTTCCACAAACAGTAGACTCTCGAGGGATTTTTTTTCAAGTTGATAACTATTCATTCAAAATGAAGACTCTGAATCTTCTGAAGCGCACTTTTTCTGCTACCTTCTTCCCTTTTACTGCGGCCAGCTGCACTGAAATATAAGCAAAAAGAGAATTCTCATAGAATAATTTGCTAAATTTTCTATTTCTTTGCTTCAAACTTTTTTTTGCCAAAGATTTTTTTTCGGACTGACGTCATTTGCTTGTAAGTTTGCTTGGGTAAATCGTAAATCAAGGCATTTCTGAAAATCCAACGTCAAAGCTTCCTCCTTGAATGTGCTAGTTTGAAGGTACTGTAAAGCCTTGAGTTATGGCTTTGAGCTCAAAAAACATTAAAGTGTCCATGGAAATGGAAAGCCATAATTTAAGATCGTTTGAAAATTGTCTTCATAAAAGCTTTTCTGGAATATCTGTTCTCTTGGATGATTGGAAAAAAATTTGAAAAATCGCAAATCTTTATGTTGATGAGGAGCTATATTTCAGAACGGCTGCAAAATTTCCTCTGATCTTTTGGCACCATCATTATTTTTCATACATAAATTCCTTCAAATCTACTGCGGTAATCCCGGAATATTCGTATTCCTTCGATGAAAGATATCATACTTGAAAAGGTTCTAAGGTTAGACCTTATCATAAAAACAAAGAGAAAGGTTGTATTTTTATATGACGTCAGAACAGCTCGAAAATGCCAGTTATAAATCAAGACGTTCCTCCAATATCGAACGTTGAAGCTACCCGTAAAATGTGCCACCTACAGGATATTGTAAAGCCTTGATTTATGGTTTTAAGCTCAAAGAACCTTGAGGTAGCCTTGGCAATGCAAAGCCATAATTCAAGACCCTACTGTAACTTATCTCATAGGAAGCTTTTCTAGATCGAATTCGTTCCGCTCTCTCAGAAATTTGGAAGGATTTGACAAATGATTTGTTTCCAACTTGATAAAAGCCATATTTCAAAGCAAGACAGCAAATTCAAGCGTTTCTTGAAGAAAGATTATCCAGATGACATCAGGAATGCTTGTAGGTTTGAGCAATAATTCAAATTGTTTAACAACCACCTTCACAGGATAATTTTACAGCTCGTTAAAAAAATGTGAAATTTGAAAGACTTCCGAAGATTTTACGAATGATGTCATAGTAGTCAGAAGAAAAAAAAACGGAAAATTTTTGCTATTTTTTGGGCCATCTCAGGAAAGTTTGATTGGAAAATTCAACTTTTTACATTGTTTCAGGCGGGAGAAACGGGAAAAGGTAAAAAATAGGTAGAAGCTCTAAAAACAATGAAGTTTTTCTTTTAAAGCTTTTTTCACTCAGAAACTAAAAATTAATTTGAGATTATTATTTTCACACTCGACTCTTTGAAAGAATCAAAAGATACAAGCTTAAGCAAAAGTTTAAAAAAGGTTCGTTTTCGATTAATGTGATTCGAAAGTCACACAGTTCTTCTGAACAAGCATTTAAAGTTAAAAGCTTTGAAAAGATGAGACATGAAAAAAAGTTCGTAAAGTTAAGGAAGCAATAAGATGGGTCAAAAGAAAAGACGGACTGCAAAGAAATCGATGTGTTATTGAAACCGGCTGCGAAAAAAGAACCGGTAATTTTAGAGTTTTTAAATTTCTTTTTGCACTTTGAATAATCCTGAGAAAGATCAGAGAAGCTCCTGATGTATTGAATGAAGACGATCTGAACCTAAAAAGCGTTTTTTCAAAGGACAGCCACTTCAAAATGAGGGAATTTCATCAAAAAATGTTTGGCTGAGTTAAGTGTCAACTTCAATTTTTTTTTTCTCGAGAACGAAAAGGTTTTGCAGGCTTTTTTTTGACTCATTAGAATTTTCAAGAAGTAAATCTTTTTAATTTTGAGCCGAGTAAAGTGATACTACTATTGAATAATAAGAAAATGTTGTCGGCCTCCCAGTTGTGCATTTGATGAAACTTGGTTGAAATGTACTTCAGGGTCGTCTGAATCCAGAAAGAAGTTTGTTTGGATCTGATTTCTAAGAAAGCTTTATACCTCTCAAATAACGCATTTTCCATCGTTTATGTAAATTACGCTATTTAAAAAGCGGCTCATTACTCGAAAACACAGTATATTGCAAAAAAAAAAGTTCCCTCGCTTCGCAGTTTTATGGCCCTAACGTGCCTTTTTTCCAAGTTTAATCAAATTTTGACCGAGGACCGAAAAACGTTCCTTGTAAGAGTAAGATCGGTAGCTCTGGGTCAGACAATCAAATTTTGAGGCTTCCGACGGTGGAACTAAAGAATGAAAGAGAGAAGCCGGTGTACATTGCTCTCCGAGCAGCGACGTCGACAAGAGTACCCAAGCGCGGAGCCCAATTACCGGTGATGCGACTTGCGCCCTGAGGCAACGCCAAGATGTGACTCTACATGGCATGTACATTAGTTTGTGATGCCCAGGGCAAGTTTCCTTAAAAGCAGCTAAAATAAAACGCTCGTTTATTCAACAGATATTGTAAAGGATTACAAAAAATTCCGATGATTACAGATAGAGGAGCCCAAAAACCTTTAACGGATTCCGCATTGGCAGTGGAGAGGATTAGAGTTAATACCATATTATGAATGAACCAATCGATTATATATTTGGAGAAGATGTAAACGGGACGAACGAATCTCACTAAAACAGGGGATGATGCAGGTAATCACCAGTTATAGTGGCACCGTAAATAGAAGATCAGGATATGAAAGAAGAGGATCAACCATTCCGAAAGAAAGAAAGAGCGTTGATAAGCAAAAAGATGATTCGGTATCATAACAACTATCCGGAATCTATCATGATCAGCGGAAGATTGGTGCCTAATAAAACCGAATTTTTCTAACTCGGAACGTGTTCAAATGGGAATGAACAGGAAAAGAAAGCTTCAGCGAACAATGTGAAAAGGAAGGAAAAAGATGTCGCCCAACTTTTGGAATGAGAACAAAGAAAAGGTTGACGAGAGAAGCCGGAATCAAAAAAAAAAACACTAGGATGTTCAATCAAAGGTTCAGGGTAGAGCGTAGAGTACTGAAAAATTGCAGTCAAAAAGCGTAATGTAATGTAAAAACAAAAATCTTCAACCCAAAAAATTCTTAACAAAACGCATTCACGAAAGTTAAAAAAAAAATAAATGAGAAGTAGAATCAAGTAATCCTACATCAAGAAGTCAAGAAATTTTTATCAATCGAATGCGAAGTAAATTATGCAATGATTAGATAATGAACAGGAGTTTTTGATTTGGAGAAGGTGAAGTGGAAAAAAATTAAAGATATAATTGGATACATCATGAGGATATGCAATAAGGAATAAAAAGGTGCAAGTGACATCTTTCAATAAGTGACGTCATAGTCGTCGTCATCGTCGTTGCGACGACGTCGGGCGGACCCAAAACGCCCGAAGCGAGAGCTCGACCCTGCCGAATAGGGAGGCTGAGCGTTATCGGCCAAACGACGCGACGGCATTTTATCATTAAGATTAAAATAGTTCTGAAGTTTTTTTCAATTAATTTCCAATTGAGAAGTGATATATCAACCTTAGGGCACCAAGCGAAGGTAGGGGCATCAACATTCAATCGCTTCTTCATTTCTGTAGCTTCGATTTCCTTCAGATTGTCGCTCAGGAGAGTTTCTTTTTCTTTCATGCTGCAAACAGAATAGCTCCGAAGACCCAATTTCGAAAAAGAAAAGGTCGCTCCATAACACCCAAAACGTTTCACTTCAATAATCATTTTCACTTATTTTCTGATAGGTGGTGGTCGTGTGTAAAAATACTGAAAACTAAATATCAACTTTCAGATTTTTTTAAATGTTAACAGTCTTTTCTGATCAGGCAGAGTGCCTCTCAACTCAAAATTGTTAGATAGCGTAGAAGCCAGCAGAGACGCCAGAGAAGTGAGCACGCCTGCGTCTCTGCGGTTCTCACGCTGTCCCGTGATCGCTTCTGTTTCTCTAAAACGGTGCCTCACCATAGTTGAATGAATCGATTTCCCTTCGGGAATATTTTGCTTTCAAGAATCTCTTCTCTGCGCATGTCGAACTTCACGATATGATTGCAGAAGCAATTGAACTCGTAAATCGAGCCCGCGTCTTTTTGGCGCTTCTGAAAGTAATATAATGATGTGAATTTTGAAGGACAGTTGCATTACCATCTCAAACTTCTTCATCTGGTTTTTATCTTTTGGCAGGCTGAGAGCCGGGAGAAGTGGAGCCAAATTGCCTCCAGAAGCAGTTTTCTTGGCGGCTTGCGCGTTTTCGATACTACGCACAATTTCTAGGTGCTCGGGGTTCGGCAGCTGGAAAACGAGTATAATTGTTAGGTTTTCCAGGTAATGCTACCTTGAGGACCCGTGCGTTGTTCTTTAACTGGAGGCTGTTGTATTTGGAGACATAGTCGATCACTCGGCCTTGCTCTTCAAGGAGATTGGCAATGGCCGGGCTGATGAATCTGAATGAAATGTATTAACTTTAGTTTTTTCAAACGTTCATTGTTTAAAAAAAAACGATTTTTTCAGTACATGACTAACTCAGCTCATTTGTTTCATCCGTTTCAAAACTAACTCTTCAAAATATCCGATGCAGCCCATTGTATTGATTGCAAAGGCGACATCTCGCGAGTAGTTCGGGGGCATTCCTGTGCGCATGTAGCGGAAGTGGAAGGCGTCGTCGAACCTTTCGACGTCGCCGTATTGGATCACCGCTGTTTGAGAAGTGAAGAAGCGGACGATGATCTGAAAAGCGGAGCTATTTCATATATCTTTTTGTTTTTTTTTTAAACCTTGACTTGATTGTCGACGACTTCGAAGTTGAAAATCGTCGACGGCCACCATTGTTTGCTTTTTGCCCAATAGGCCCACGTGATCTCGCCGATGCGGAGATCTTTCCAGTTCAGGATCGGATCAGGGGTTACTTCCTGAAATTTTTGAGTATTGTTCGATTTATCAATAATAATGAAAAAAATTCTAGATAAAACGATATAAGGCCACAGAAAAAATAAACACTTTTTATTTCGTTATGCGGTTTCGTTATTCATTCAATCGTTGCAATAGGTTGTTTAAAAAAATGTAAATCTACTAATACTGACCTCAACCTCTGCTACAACCGGGATGCGCGGATCATTTTCGACTCCGGTTCCATAGGTCGCAAAGCGACGGCCATTCTCAAGAATTTCCAGATGAAAGTAGTCGAGATGAATGAAATTCACGAAAAAGCCACCGTCCGGCATCTTTGAGAGGTTTTTGTAGTAAGCGCGGAACTTCTTGTAGCTGGAAAATATTGAAATTGAATAAATTAAAACTGATAGGGAAAACCGCAGGCGTTCAGCCTTGTTGACATGACTTTCGTCGAGGAGAGGGCCCAAGGCGCCGAAAATTTCCGAGTTTTTCTTTTTTAGAATGTCCTCGGTGATGTTGCGAGCGACGTGAGGGTAGAAGCTCGGGCTATCGAAGTCGAAGATTTGATTGATCTAAAAAAGAATTTTTTAGAGCTTGACGGATCTGCACTCAAAAGAATTTTTCCCCTCGGTGTTAAGTTTTGTAATTTTTCCCCTCGGTGTTAAGTTTTCATGAATTGATTCATTGCACGTTTTTGTAATAGATATCATTCTTCGTTATTTTTAATGGGTTGCGGTCAGAACGCCAAGAGAATTTTTGGTGCGCGAAATGTATCTTTTTTTCTGTTGATAATTTATTTTTTTGTGTGATGCGTAAATCATTGTTTCATGTTTCCAAAGTGAACGTTGCTTTTATTAAAAAGATTTAAAAAAATATTGATGTTTCATGCATTTTTATAAACCGCTACTTGATGAAACTTTCACACATTATCCACTAAATTGCAATTTTTTTGCTTTTTTTGAAGCCATGATGTGCACTGCATTTGTTCGAGATTCGCAAGTTTTTGATTTTAAAATTTGGAGAATAAGATAAACGCTTTTTTAGTTTTAGAAAGTGGTTTCCGAGATTTTTCATTTTTCAAAAGGCAGTAAACTGTATGATTTCCCAGTAGAAAGCTGAACCGACCGCAAGAATGCCGCGCACGCAGGGAGCAACAGCTTCGACGTCCGTGCGCCACTCGACCGTCTCGATCGCCTGAGAAGTGCTTTTGTCTTCGTCGTCGTCGGTTTCTTCTTCTTTCTCTTCCTCCAAGTTGTTGTCTTCCGACTCTTCCTTCTCCGGCTCTAAGTTTTCTTCGACAGGCATCTTCTCATTTTCCTCTTTTTTCTCTTCTTCAACGGCGATTGGAGGGCTTTTATTGTCGTCAAAATCATGTTCGTCTTGCTCTTCTTGTTGGAGCACGACTTCTTCTTTCTTTTCTTTTTCCTTCTCAGCTTCTTTGTTCTTCTTGACTTCGACGTCCGGCCCTTCAGTGACAGAGCTTATTTCGCTTTGGCCTCGGACGAGGTCCAACAAGCTTCCATTCACGGCTTTTGGGGCGTCCTGAGCGTTTTCAGCCCAGACTTTGTCAGGCTTCTCAGCATCGCACAACGCTCTCGACGCCAAGTACTCCTTCTCCGCTTTCAAATACACTTCAAGGTATTTTTCTACAAATGGATAGATTAATGAAAATAATGAAAATTCGTAAATCACCTTCCTTTTTCGCTTCTTCTTGATCTTCGGCTGTCGAAACAGTCTTTTTGCGTGTTGGCGATCCATTCGCATTCTGAAAAAAAATGATGAACGTTTTCTCATCAGAATTTGCATCGTTTGAGAAGAAGAAACTCACAGCTTGGCGTTTTGTCCCCGGCTGCTTCAAGCTTTCTTTACGACCCTCGGCGTATTTCTGCGATTTAATATTCCATTTCACGTTTACTTTATTCACACTAACTTCGCCCAAAACGGCGGTGACGAAGCCATTGTCAGCCATTTCAAAAGCCTGCAGAGCAGAAAGCGCGTCTGAAAATTATTTGATCTTTTCAGCATTAAATCACATATAGTTACCCAACAATTTCAGAAAATCCTTCGGGACCTCTTTTGACAACGTTTTGCGATGGAGTTTAATCAGCGCGTCAATGCTGAATTTATTGTTTTGGAAATTCCTTTTCTTTAAAAAAAAAAAAAGAGAATTCTTGCCTAACTGAAAGCGCAAAAATCTTTTATTTTTCATTTCGCTTTTTCTCGCCAAAATAAAAGTGCCTAGAGTGTTTTTTTATCCCGAAATTTTTGAACTTGTTTGTTCTATTTCAAAAATTTCTGCATGAAGCTTCGAGCCTTGTTTTATAAATATGTAGAAACAGGGAACTCACATTCGAGAAGCGCTGACAGGCTGACTGCACCAGCTTGTGAATGGCGTGTTAACGTCCAAAATGAACTTCTGGCCCTTTCTGATGACGTACAGCCACACACGCGTTTTTTCGCGAGCCAAGTAGAAAACTGAAAAAGGCAAAATGTGGCAGATTCCGCGTTACTTTTATTTGTTTCAAAACTTTTATTGCTATAATTGCGCGGCTCGCGACGCGTCAGCGCTATCGATTGAGTGTGGGAACCTTGCCGCGAATAAAAAATGAACCGTGAAAGATATACATATCGCCTAGACGCGGAATCGAACGATTTTGAAAGTTTCCAGACGTTTTTTTTTCTACACGTTTGTCGATTGAAACAATTTTCACGGTCATCGAAGCATCGCACCCAAAAACAAGTTCCTATCCGATAGAAATCGCCGTTCGTCGTGAAGTTCATCGCTTCGAAACTTTTGATTGATCCAAAAAGTTCTGCGGGCAGAACGTTACGTGACACATTTTCGATCAATAAAGACCAATCTGCAAAATGAAAAAAAGAATACTTACATGCATTGACTTTTGAGCAGAATTCTTGAAGGAAGATGTGGTGGACGTCTTCCTTCTTCATGCCGTCCTTTCTAAGGACGACGGAAGTTTTGGCCATCACCTGAAATTTTCAAAATGTAGAAAAATAGAATGTGCAAACTGCAGAATAATGGTTTTAAAAGGGAGCGCGGCGCGATTGTAAAACGTTGGGAATCAATATGATATGAGAATCGCGAGGAAATCGGAAAATACAATAAGGGCAGCAGACGCAGGAAGAAAAATAAAATGAATCTTCGACAGGCTTTTTTTCTGTTTCACTTGTTTCGAAAGCTTTCCGGACAATGTAGTTCATTGAAAACAGCGCTCTGATGTTTAAGAAAATTTCAAAAAAAAAAATTAAATTTAAGCAAATGGTGAATGTAAATTCCAGTTAAGACAAAGTTCAGTAGGCTCAAAAAAAAAGTGCATACAGAACATTTGAACACGTGGTTGATATCGACTCAACTTATCGATAAATAATTATGAATTAAGATTTATAAATTATCATTTCTTCACCTCAGAACTCAAAAAGCTGCTTTGAATGAACTATAGAGAAAGAGGAAAGAGGTGAAATGAACAAAAACGGAAAAACAAACAGAAAAGGCGGCGACGAATTGATTGCGTCCATGACAACAACGGAAAGAGAGTGGCCGGCAAGAATCCTTGGCACGGCGAGCGGCAGACGCCAGGGACCGCTTAAGGGGCGTGGCGCGCGCACCGACGTTGTCCTTCCTTTCAACGACTCGTCAGACCGCATTTTTCTCTCGTCGTGAACGTGGCCAAGAGCATCTCTCTGCTCTCTCAGCGCATGAGAGAGCTCGCCCTGTGGGCCTCGGGCAGAAAAAAAAACGTTGTTTTCGTCGTGCCGCGCTCCTCGGAATTTTGAGAAACAACATCGATCCGCGTGCATACTATTAAGCTGCGGGTCGGTGACAAAAACATAGCGCGAAACAACTTTGTACTCTGATTTTCCGCCGAAATGTCCTTATACGAAGGAAAAGCGTGCCCGATTCTCCTGAATTCAGGGGACAAGAGGAAGATTAAAATGACTTAGTGAGGCTTCCATCAGTGTTCCATAGGGACAGCTAATTCATTTGAGAGCGTCTTGAGTATAAAAGAACGGTAAATCTTCAAGTAAAAAAATGTCTTTATTCATGAATAATTTTTTCGAAAAATATGAAAATGGCTGAAAGAAACAACCTTTTTGAAAAATATTTTTTTATACTCGAAAACTTGATGAAATGTTTTGATTTTTTTAGTCAGGTTCTCATTTAAAATATCAAGTAAAAAAATGAGAATTCTCACTTTGACAATTTCATAATTTCACTAAAAAAAGGACGACGCCGTAGTGCAACAGGGTGTGTGATTGTCTACAATCCAAAGGGTCACAAATTCGATCCGCGACCAACCAAGTGGTTTAGGAAGTGGGGATAGTATGGAAACCACGCTCCGAAATATCCCGCCGTTCCACAGAAGGATAGAAAGGTCATTATTGCCAGTCCACTGGTGTCAGGATAGGACTCCAAGCGACTTGGGGCGCCGAAGCCGCTCAAGTGATACAAAGACGTGAGAAGAAGAAGAAGAAGAAGAAGATAATTTTATTCAAAAAACCGCCAGGAAGACATTACAGGAAGTATAAATCAATACACTGATGTGAGTCGAAAAAAACGCGATCAGCAATTCCGACGGATAAATTACAAAGTTTCTCAGATATCTCATACGCCTGCTCTTACCAAGAGAAAAAAGAGAATACTTTCAGGTTTCGAAACCCTCAATCAAAAACTAAAGTGATTTCATCGACGATTGGTATTAAGAGACGAAGCATTGAAACGTGGACAAAGCCAATAGAAATCAATTTAAACTTTCAGAAACTGCTTTCTTCGCTTTTTCTGATTTCACGACGGGCGCTCCGTTATTTTATGCTTTAATCGAGGAGAGTGCTCTAAACTTCAAGTGAAGTCGAATCAGAAGAAAATGCTTGTTTTTGAAACAACGTGAAAGAAAAAAACCGTTTCTTCTTCACTGGCGTCAGGAAAAAAATTATAATTTTGTTTGATAAAAAAATAAAACGAATAAAGTTGAAATAGAAGATATAAGCAGATAACTTCGATACCCCGAATTAAGCACAAAATTATATTGATCCAGGTGCAGCAGCGGAAATGGATGAGTATTTTTTTGGTTTTTGAAATTATAGAAATTATCAAAAGAGCCTGAAACGCGGTCTTCGAAAAGTTGGTATTAGGTAATAGCGGGGCCTCTGAAGGTGTTGTCGCAAAGCCAGCCGTGGAAGTCGCATAAAATGTGTTGCGACAACCTTTGTGAACATTTGAATATTAGAAAAACCGAGCAGTTTAAAGTTATCAACCAGAAAATCCCCACGGAATCTTTGCAATCAAGTTAACGAATGGAGTGACCGAGACGGGCTCTTTCCGGGGGCCCGCGTCTTGTCCACACCAAAGTTTTTTTTGGGACCTTAAGGTGTTTTTTGGAAGACAAAGACACGCACTACACTCTCCAAAAGTTTGAGCTTCAGATCTCCGTATAGAGTGAAACCGCAGAGTCATGAGTCTTTTGAAATATAGTTCGGTGAATGAGTGATTTTCGAAAATGCTAATTTTTCTGTGAAAAATTTTTTTCAGAAGTTTTTTTGACGTTTATCTCTTAACAGCATAGTTTAACACCACATATCAAAAATTTGCTCCAATCCGACTGTTTATCGTCGAGTTCGAGAGAAAAAACCAAAAAAATACACCCATTTCAACTACTGTATCAAGATAGTAGAGAAAATTCCGAGCCAAAGACTTTGTCGACACCGACTCAAAGGTAGTCGCCTCCACGTCACTCAGATGATGGGGAACCATTTCACCAGGAAATATTCAATTCACTTGTCTAACCAACCACGTCGTTCGCCCCCAAACCATTTCTCCTCCTTTAATCTTTTTCATTTTACTTTCTATCCTCAATATTTATTGTTGATTTGATTTTATTTTCTAACGCATTTTTTGTTCCATGAGGACTTCTATAGAAATTGAGTTATTTGGAAAGCTTATGATACCTTATGTAGAATGTTACAAACAATTTTTTTAAGCAAAAATATTTCTCAAATTTTCAAATCTGAAAATTTCAATTTTTTTTAATCCAATCCGGACAACAATTTCAGAAGAAGTCAAGATATGTCCACCATTTTGTTTTCCTTGGTGATACTACCTAATAATGGAAATCAGTCAAAATTAAAGAAGTTTCAAATTAGAAGCGTTAGGAGTATTGAATTGCATCTGAAGGCCTATTCGATGGGAGTTGAATGAAACTATTTTTTTGTATCCGACCGAGGTTTACGATTTTTCGGAAAAGTTTGTTGAGCTCTCAATGCTCCAATGGATAAATTCAAATTTAATGACATCTGAAAAATGGGGAGGCCTTCAAACTAAATGAAAATAAAAAATGCTTTGTTTGATGGCAAATCTTTGTAAATTTTAACCCCGTAAAACCCAATCTCAAATGCTAGCTGACATTTTTATTAACCAATTTGGTATGATACTTCTCATGCATTTTTTCAAAATTGTTTATGTTGCAAGCTGTTGTAAAGCCAACAAGAGAACCATGTCTCCGATCTTTCTGTACAACTCTCTGCGTCGCTGTTGCAATGGCATGTGTCAATGGGTACTGGAGGGCACACAAAGACAAATGAGAAAAAAGTTCTGTATGAAAAAAGTGGACTATCGGCTCTCCGTCTGAGCTCTCCAACGTTATCAAAGTGTTAAAAGCCACAATCGCCTGATTCTCACTGACTGCGCCAAGAACAGTAGGCTATACGACTCCATCGTCGCTTTGGATAGGGGTGGATCCAGTAGGATCACATCGCAACAAAGCGGCAGTCGCGCTTCTTGAGATGATCTTGAGCTTGACATCAGAGACTTCGTTTCTCAGATTTTGTCGTGGTCTTCCGAACTTCGGCATTTTTCCGACTTCTCTCCTTTTGCGAAAAAAAAACTTTTTTTTCCGAAATATATGTTGAATTCTTTCTTCTTCCTTGTTTTTCTTCAGCTTGGGTCAAGTTTTTAGACCGTTTTTCATACGATAATCTATGACAAAGTTTGAAAGATTAACTTTCTCCCTTATTAGTGGCGTGTAACCTACCCATACCGGCTTTTACTGATTCTTGATCAATCAGCTTTTTTTGTCAGGAAAAATTAGAAAATGTTTATGAACTTGTCCCTTAAAATTAAAACCGGTATTTTCAGAAAATAATCGATTTTCACTTGGAATATAATGTGTGTGCCACGACTTGAAGTTTCATCAAACGACATTCCGCTGTTCCGCTGCGTAAGTTTGCGAAGCGTCTTCCGAATTTAGGTCACGCTTTCAATTAATTGATATTGCTGTGGGAGCAAATGAAAGTAAAGTACCTTAACTAAAGAAAAAAAAATTATGAGCGTGACCAAGGTTCGCAAAGATGCGCAGCGGCACAGCGAAATGTCGTTTGGTGAAATTCAAACTCGTGGTACACAGGCTATATTTATCTTGAATATCAAAAAAAGCTGTTTTAAAAACTCTGTTCTGCCGTGCGAAAAATTTCAATATTCTTCTCGATAGTTAATTGGTCAAAAAAAGGAATGTTAAATATTTAATTAAAAACCACCTCTCTTGTAAACATTTCTCACAACTGTTGCCGCATTTTCGACTGAATGCTCGTTTTTCTCTTTCGATCAACGGTTTTCGAAAGTTTCAATTATTTTTTTGAGAAAAAAATGCAAAGATTTGAACACTGGAGCTTCACAGCTCCAGTTCTCAAATCAAACCGATGCATGCCTCCGGTTCGCGGCGGAATGCCGGTGCCGATCCGCGGGAACCCCATCGCTTGGGATTTGGCGGTCACGCTCCCGAAGTAAGAGCCTTTGTTGCTCGAGAGATTCAAACTTTTATATCTTTCAGTTATGTCGAAAGAATAAGGTCGGCAGAATTAATATTCAGCCGGCTCACTGGCCACATTTACGTTGTCGCGCAATGGATGCCTTTTGTGAGAAACATAGCCGGACGTGTCCGGTACAACCGGAATTTTATGTTGGTTGAAGCATACGAAGTAAACCACGGGGTCGAATTAAGACCTGAAGACCCCGTGGTTTACTTTGGCAACGAAGCTTTGCCAACAAGATTTTTGGTCGTCGTGGTAAGGAAATTTTTCCGTTTGGTGTTGTGATGTTGAACTTTCAGCTTGCGCAAGACGACCTCTGATGGTTTCGAACTGCGGACATTGAATAGAATTCTATAATTTTGTGATAAACGATTCAGTTTCTTGAAAACGCTTACACAGAAATCCTTCATTAACTTCCAACTTTTCCTCTCAGGGCTTAAAATAGTATATTTGATTGAGAGCTCATTAGGCATATCTGCCGCAAAAAAACTTGCGCTCTAAATCAACAGGAAGGTTTTGGATCCTCTACCTACGTTAATCCTCTGTAATTATCAATCAGCGCAGGGCGCAACCTGGTCCCCAGGTAATTAGAAGAGCTTTCAAGTGAAAATCTTCAATTGACATAATCTGACCTCTCTCTTGCTCTGCGCACAGCTAAATGTGTCCGAGGGAAATGATAAATCACAATTAGCCTTTCAGCTTTTCAACTATCGAGGGAAGCAAAATTTCTGCAGCTCACTAAACAACGTTGATTCTAACATTGATAAAACAAGCTCACATGCTCAAGTTTGAAAAAAAAATACATTGCGAAAAGCTGATGTGTGACAAGGTTGTAGAAAAGCACTTTTGTACCTCATTTTCTTTGACTCTTTATTACACCGAAATACCCATTGACTCGTCAGGAAAATTTCGAAAAAATATGATGAATTTCGTGTAAAGTGTTCACTCGAAGTCGTCGCTCTTATTTCGAGGCTTCCAACTAGAGCACGGTCTCTGGGCTCCAGCCCAGCATCTGCTACATTTCGAGTTTTTCAAGGCGGAACTGGATTGACTATGCGCAGAAGAAAGAGGCGAAGGACAGTAAGACCATGTTTTCAACTTGATCAACTACACATTCGATTTTTAGTTTGCCAAAAGCGGTTGTTTGCTCTGGGTTTTCCAGTTCCCCGACTTGTAAAATTCATCTATGACTATAACAAACTAAAGTATTTGAATCTTGAATAATATACCTTAAAAAATCAAAACTTCGGTCAATTACGCAATTTTTAGGAATCGTAAAATTCAGGAACTATCAGAAAAATGTTATTTTCCCTTTCAGAATTATAAGTTTCAGCTAGCTTCCTCTTGCAAATTTCCTCAAAAAATTGGCCTTTGAGACAAAACCTATCGAACTGAACATATGGAGCTGGAGTTAGTTTCTTTGTCCAAAACCTGTTTTTGATTGATTATTTTTTTTCAAAATTGGTGATCTCGTTTTCAAGAAGATTTTCTCAGGTATTTTCTGAAACCCAATAAATTGCTCTTCCCGGCAAAAGTTGAAAAAATTGACTAGAAAAAAGAAAGGAATTGAAGATCTCAGATAGGTTCCTATAAAAATTCCTACAATAGCACGTATGAAGTTTATTCAGAGAAGTTAGTGTTTTTGGGTTTCCTCTGTTCACACCCGAAAGAAACTCTCACTGTGAAGGTGCTCAGAGAAAGGGGAAATAGTGTAAGCTTTTCGCAACAGGCTACGGTGGAGAATTAACCGAAGTATTTTCTGAGATGCTTCCAAAACTGCCTAGAAGACCCCTCGAACAAGCGGAGTTGAAAAAGCGTAGTAAAAAAATTCGATGTTTTGTTCGAAAATAATTTGGGACTTTCAACGTTTAAGTTGTTTTGGCAGCTCAAGGCGGTTCACTCTATCTGCAAGTAGGCGGTTTGGTGTAGTGGCTAGCGGCTTTGGATTGCGGAGTCAATGATGCAGGTTCGCATCTTTCTCCGTAAAAATTCTTTTTGTTTTTTTGTTTTATTTTTTTGGACATAATTATGAAGTTTTGAAGATTAAATAATAAAAAAATACAAAAATTTTTAAAAAAACCCCTCAAATCGTTTTGAGTAAGATTCTCGATGAAAATTTTTTTCCGTCGAATCTCTTTCGAGTACATTAATGAAAAACGAGATTTTTCTCATCAGAAAAAAACATTCAACGAAGAAAAAAATTATGAACTCTATATTCATTAGAAAAATTTTCAGAAAAAAATCCTGACCATAAACAGTAACTTTCGAAACTTTTTTTGAGCATAACAAATCTACGAAAAAAATCGTCAAATTTTTGAAAAAAAGAAACTTAAAAATAAATTTCACCGGAATGGATTCGAACCTACATTATACGCTTCGAGATGCAAAGCCGTCTGTTGGCAGCTAAAGCCAGCCGCCAAAAGATATTACCTCTGTACAAAGTTTCGTCGAAGCGCAATACATCGACTTTTGCATTACCCTTGTAAGATAGGAGCAAAAAAAAACAGAGGTTTCCTTCTGGAATGTCAGGAGCATCCCAAAAGTTTTGAAAAGCCATAACTTGATTCCAGAAACTTTTTGGGAGACACTTATGTTTATGTATGCGTTATTGATGTAGCCAGCCTCACTTAACATCTGTACATTAGAATTGTCGGAATTTTTGTAATGAATAGCCCTGGGTATAAGTATTTGAAAACAGAAATGAAAATCTGCTTGGTGCAAAAAGGTACTGAGAAATAGTCCTTCAAAACTATACGGAAAAGGCTGAAAACAGAAGAAGAGATACACTGCGTCCAATAAGGATAGTAACCATTCGATTAAAAACTTTTCGGCGAGTTCAGAAAAGAAATTGAGAAGTTGAGAGTGAAATTCAATTCAAAATACAAAATAATTTATGTAACCAATTATTTATCCCCGTAGAACCTTTCTTACTTGTACGCCATCCAAAAGTTTGTTTTTTGACCGTCCAATAAGAATAGGAAAAATAAAAACAGGAAAATCTATAAGAATAGGAAAATCTGGAAAAAATTCAAGCCTCCGAGAGTTTTTGAGCAAATCTATCGAAAATTTCAGAGTTCAAGCTGAATTAGCTATTTTCGTAAAAAAATGTATTATTTGTCTTTTTGGCGTTTTGTATATAGATTTCATTACCGTTTCTCAACCTCTTCATTTTGTGAGATGATTTCTGAGTGCACTTTCGAGATTTCAAAAGCTATGTGTAATACTCAATGAATAATCGCGCCCTGGCTCTCGGCCAGACAGTTGTGAGGCCGCCGAATACAACTTGGGCTCACTCTGATATCAATCGCGAGATTTTGATTTTAACATTGAGCTAACCGTAAGATTTCGGTCAAAAATATGATCTTACTAATTCTTTATAACTTAAAGGTTCGTTCTTCAATTTCAACTGTCTCAATCTATAGTGATGCTCATCGAACTCTATGAAAAAACTATGTCAGAAAAAAAAATCAAAAAAATTGAAAATTTTCGATAAATTGTCAGCAACGGCATCTCAGAAAATTTTTGATATTGTAACTATTGTAAGTTCAAAATTTATTTCAGTCCTTTTTTTGAGGAAAATCTCCCTATTTCGAAGCGTCTACCCCATTTTTACAGTGAGACATATTTCCGATTTGAAAAGTTTCAGAATCTTGCGCAGCTCTGTTCTTAATTGTGAGTAAAAAAAAAAGAAGCCATCTTTGTCTCTATCAAATAGATGTTCCATATTTTTCAATTGAAACTGACCAACTGTTTTTCGACCTTCCGAGACCTCGAGCTTTTTTCATATCCGGAAACATCAGAAGTTGGCGTTAAATTGCAGCTTCTGACCGGAGTCAGAGCATCCGATGTCACGTTTTCATCATTGATAGAGTTCTGACGAGGAGTCCCCGTCAATCGTTTCAGCCAATTGAACATTGTCTGAAAAGTGATAGAAGTATAGCTTAATGATATAGAAAGAAAAACAAGAGACAGCACGAGTAGGAATGGTCACGGCGCAATGGAAACGGAGATCTGTGACCGACGGCTCCTTCGGGGAGGCGGAGCTAGCCGAAGCGGCCAAGAGGGAAGAGAGCACAGGCAGACCGTCTCTGCCAGAAAGGGCGTGTCGTGTCGCTTGGAACATTCTACCATTTTTGACAAGAAATCATTTTTTTTGGTTGTTCCCATTTGAGTGCAGCTCTTCGGAATTGGCAAGGGCTCTGTTCGGATCCGAGGTTTGCTTCACTGACTGAGACTATCTTTTGCAACGAGTTCTGACGAGGAGTCCCCGTCAATCGTTTCAGCCAATTGAATCAACTGCAAGATCTCTTGACACGCAAAGTCTGTTTTTCAAGGTGTATAGGGAAGTTGATAGTTGTTAGCGTGTGCTCTGAGCTCCAACTTCTTTCATAAAAAGACCAAACCTCAACTTTCGCTCGAAAAAGGTTAACTACCATCTTGAATGTCCCACGCTTATTGGCACTTTTTGCTTCGTTACAAATTTCGCCCGAAAGTTAGCGTTTCGGGGAGGCATTTTAAGGGTTTTGAAAATCTTGTGAACATAATGAAGTTTTATGTCACACTGGAAAAATTGAGTTGTTCGAAGGTTTTTTTTTCAGAAGTAAACCTTCAACTTGATACCTTCAGACTCGTTAAATATCTAGTCACATTTTCAAGAGCCTCAGAAAGTACTTCGTCAAATTTTCGATTTTTTTGTTGTTGTTCAGAAGCTTCCAGCTTAGGTCTCTCTTTTTCTCAGCCCTGAGATGGTTCGAAAATTCAAACTGAGCGCCAGACGACCAGAGAGAGTTGGAGCGTAAACTTTTTTCAAGTAAGACAACACGTGCGGACGGTCAACTAGGTACGCCTTGTCTCCAAAAAAGTGGAGAAGGCAGACGGCTTTCGTTCTTCTCAACTCTTTCGCGCCATTGTTCTATTCAAACCATTCGAATCGGCTTCCAATACGCTCCGTTTACACAAGATGAACTTTCTAGAATACAGAGAATGGAAAATCCCATCTTTTTTTGAAAGGCTGAAGATGGCTCTTTGACTGAAAGCCGTATTTTATACCGTATAATTAGATTACATGAAAATATTTTTTCCGATCCATTTTTCCAAATTATTCTCACGATTATGTATTAACAAGAGAAGGAAATGTACACGCTCAGTTCGAAATTTTCATCTTAAATTGAAGCTGAAAATTTCCTTTTCCTTTCTTGTTATTCCATAACAATCATGTTTACATCTGCTGCATTTGCCTATCGATCTATTGACCGGCGTCCGTCGATTGTTTTTTACAGAATTTCTCGAGCTTGCAGTGCCAGACGTCCGTTAGGCTATGACGCAACGCGAGAATCGCTTGTCGTGTTCTGATATATTCTGCCTAAAGAAGATCTTTTGATTTGATTATTCCTTTCCCATTTTGGTAAGTTCACAGACCAAATAAAAGGGCGAGTCATATCTTCGACATTTCAATTTTTTTTACGCAGCGTTAAAAAAACTTTCTAGAAATCTTCTATATCGTTATTTTAGTGGCATGTGAATGAAATTTGCAAAGCGCCTGTAGGCAAACTTTTTTTTTACCGTTAAAGTTTGAAGTTGGTAATACGGTACTACGTCTAATAGTCATCAGCTCTTAGGCCTATAATTTGGATTTAACAGAATTTTATGTCATTCAGACGTTTCAATAACTTTTTCATCACCGGCATCGCTCAAACATCGATCGGAACTGTTCATAATTGCCAACTGATTTTTCAAAATTTTCCAGCCTGTCACTAGAAGTTACTTAGAAAAGCTGTGAGAGTGCAATTTTAGATTTGCTGAAACGCTTTTTAGTGAACTTGATGAAAAATCTATCAGAGTTCAGAATATGCAAATTTTCAATTTGGGAGCTATGATTGTCAAAAGATGCGTGCTTTTACGTTTAGCTGACGTTCAAGTACTTTGAAGAGTTTTTAAAACGCAATCTCTGAGTCTAAAAGTGCGCGGTTAATTCTACCAACTAACTGATGAGTTTTTGAGAAAATTCTTGAAAAAAAATTCAAACTAAAAGGAGCCTCATTGTTTTATTTAAAAAAACTGCCTTCATTCAAAAAAATCCCACAGCCAAACACAATTTTTAACTTTGATTACAGCAGAAGTAAGGTTCATTTTTTTGCCGTTTCGAATAGACTATAGTCTCTTTCTGTTCGGAATCACAAGCTTGGCCTCGACGCGACACGCGAAAGACGCGCTTACTCACTCAGAAGTCACGCCGCTGGCCTTTATCCAGGCGTTCGTGCACCGGCACTATCCCATTATTCTATAAGTCATCGCTCGTTGTTTCCCGATGTTAATGGGGTTTAGTCATGTTCGCAACGAGAATGTTCAAAAAGTTTGAAAAATAGGTTTCCGTCGAAGAAAAAGGGTTCTCGGAGGACTTTTTTTATAGGAGTACCTCATCAGCGGAAGCGTAGAAGTAATTAAAAGTTTTTTTTTTTCCAAAATATTGTTAGCGCGTAAAACTAACTGAAATGATTATGATCTTGTTTCCATATTTTTGACCTTTCTCACTTATAATTCGAGCAAAAAATGAATCATTTACCGCTGGCTTGGGAAAATTTTCAATATCATCTTGATGATTCTGAACTTGATTTTAAGAATAAAAAACATTCAAAGTCTTGTTACTTTTTTGTCTAGAGATAGCGGTATCTAAAATAACGTTTCAAGCACAATACAAAGCATTTGAATTGTACCAGTCTGTACTATGAATCTTTAGCGAATAACATCGTCGAATTCGAAGACATTTTTGCCGAAAAGATGGTTTACGATGGGCATGGCGAGCGCAGGTTCTCATAGCTGAGCCTATTTCTTACACGCCGAACAATAGAGACATTGCGCAACAACGAAATTCCCACATCATGGTCTCCATAATGGGATTCGGTTTGAAATAAGCGAAGACGCAAAATTCCAGTAAATGCAGTCTTCTTGGGAACTCTAGAAAGCTCCGATGGGGGTTCGATCGGTAGCTGATCCAGTTATTAGTTCGAAATAATTCAGTTTTTAGCTCCTTTTTTTCATTTTTCGTGTTCATTCTGCTATTTATTGCTCATTTGGACTCAAACAGAGGAATGAGTTTGGAACCTTAACAATAATCAAAAATAAATAAATAAGAGTTTTACTAAAAGCCTTCTCCATCCTTTTTATCAAATCCTTGCGCTTTTATCAGAAAGCTTCTAAAAAATATTGTCACTACTAGTACGGACAACGCCAACTATTGTAGTTCAACTTGCAGTTTCTTCTTCTTCTTACGTCATTGTACCGCTTGAGCGGCGTCGGCGCCCTAAGTCGATTAGCCGAGGTCCTATCCTGATATTTCTTTATCAGTGGACTGGCTCTAGTGACATATTCGTCCTTGTGTGGGACGGCTGGCGATTTCGAAGTCGTGGTTTCTTACTACCATTATTTCTTAAACGCCTTGGCTGGGTCGAGGCGCGGATCGAACTTGTGATCCTGTGGACCGTAGACAGTCACACAAGCTGTTGCACTACGGCGCGCCCCTTTTAAATTGCAGTTCAACTTGCAAAAAACCTCGTTTCGAATAAATTTTTCGTTTTTTTAAAAGGGGGTTTAAAGAGGGTTTAACTTTTGACATGCAATTCAATTTTTTTTTATTCTGAGAGCTTCAGTTACATCACTATCCTAATTTAGAAACCATCATTGATCAAACAAAAACGGAAAAATCAATCATTTCTGTAAAAATTTTTTTGGAATCGACAAGGATTTTTAATATCTAGAAATTACGGAGTATCAAATTATGCCAAATTTCTGTCAAAATAAGATTCATCAGTAGTTCTCCAATTCTCTGGTTGTCTCTTAGATTAAAATTATTATTTTTTTAGAATGAGCCTCAGATTTATTGAATAATAAAAAAACTACTGTATAGTCGATCCATCCGACTTGAAAGGAGAGAGAGATGCAGAAGGGTGCGGAACGCGTAGCGTGTGCGCACGCGTTTCAAACAGCTCAGCCATCTCTCTTTCTGTATCTCTTCTACTACTTTTCAATCCAAAATTGAAAAAGAAATCAATAAAAAAACGAGAAAGAAAAGAGCGATAAACGAGCTCTCCAAATAGCCGCTGGCGGTTGCGTTTAACTCGTGCCAAAAGCCGCGTACGCACACGCTACGCATCTCGCCTTTTTCCGCCACCGTTGCCTTTAAAGTCGGGAAAAAAGGCCTTTTTTTTAACTCATCAGAAAAATAAATTTTGTAAACTCAAAATTTATGTTTCACATTAAGTTATTACTGAAGCTGGACCAAATTTCAACTTGCTCTACTTTCGGCGACAGATTTTTTTTCTTTTTCAATTTTTCGCATCTTTTCTTAAGATCAGTATTCACTTTTATTTTTGCTTCTTTTTCCCTTTTCTTTGAATGAAATTATTGCGCTTAACCAGGAAACTTTGTGAGGTGAACCAGGAGTCTTTGTGGTTCAACAGATAATCTTTCTTGTTCCGAAGAGGTCTTACCTAGGACCATAAGCCATAGAAGTTTCAACTTGACACGCGTCGCCGAGCCCTAATTAGTCCAGAAAAAAAAATGTTCTCAACCCATTTTTCTCTGACTGTTTGTGCGATTCAGTTTTTTTCTGTTTTTTCTCGGTTTCTGAATAATTTTTGAGAATCGCCGACAAAGGCTCAGTTCAGAAATTTTCATCTCAATCAAAAGCCCCACTGTAAGTTGAGAATACACAGATCTCATCCTTTGCTATAGCTCATCCCTGCTATAGATCACCTCTTAGCAGTGTTTTTTTCATTGGTGTCAGTGGTCTAGCTTTCGTTCGCGAATCGAAGCGTGATTATCAGATCGTTCGATCTTCTTTTTTTCTGTACAACGCAGCTGTTCTTTGAGAAAAAAGCATCTATCCAACCTCACATTCTGATTACAACCGGCAACACTCAAGAAAACGTCGAGTTTCCGGATAATCAATGAAAAGTTCAGAAATTCAATCAACGAAGTACATAACTCTCATTAATGAATTTTTATTTTTTTGTCAATAACATAAATAAATTTCGAAACAGAGATTTTTTTGGACATTATATAAAGATTAGCGGTTGCTCGAACAATGTTCTTGGAAAGAAAGGAAAAAGTGTTTAAATTCTCCACGGTTTCCGAAAAACGTGTGAAACAGGATACGAATGATAGTTTTGAAAGGAATGAAAAAAATTTAATGAAATTACTCCTCGAGCTTTATAAAAAGCTAGAAACACTTCTTTTTCTAGCATTTTTTTAAGATTTCGATCAGTTCATTATTCCGTTTATTCCAATATTTTTTTCTCAACTTCAATGATTTCAAAATTTTATCCTCATAATTCTTTTTTTATTCTTAAATTTTACAGTCAACTAAGGTACAGGAAATCGGATTTTTTTCATCATCTCTAGTTGAAAAAAATAATTAAACATTAGGTAAAACTCAACATTTGGAGTTTTTTTTTGATTTTGTGTATAGTTTTTGCGGCTCCACTTGAAGCATTTGCTGATAGGACAATGGCAGGATGATCCAATCCAAAACTTCTGGAAAATGATCGACATCTGCAACTCGGTGGCTTATCTCTAGAAGAAATATACAAAGTTCAAGAATATCTTTGTCACACCTTTTTGTATTTTTTGAGAATCGGAGACCACATGTTTAATGAGAAAATCATGAACTTCTTACAAAGGACGTCAATTTGATTTTTGGTTAGAATTTTCTGAGAAGTTTCTTCAATCTTTAGGTGCATATTCCCCATCGCAGTTTGTGCAAGCTTTTAGCTACAAAAAATGTACTTCAAAATCCCATTCATAGTTTGTCAAGCGTTTTCACTTTTGAAACACAATTTTTAAAATCTTTTTCCCGGACATGAAAGATTGCGCGTAATTGTGACAATAGAAACCTTTATCCAGACTATCAAAAAGATGAGTCATTTTTTTAAGTTACATAAAATGTTTTTTTAAGCCGGAACGTGAAATTACCTTCCTCTTTAGCAAAATTTCGAACACAGGAAAAATTTTTCTCGATTTATTTCCATTTTTTTGCAATCCAAAAAAACCGGTTTTTTTGCCAATAATTATCAGCTACATGAAACTTCTAAAAGCATCGAAAACATTTTTGTTTGAAAAAAACTATATATCAAAAGTTAAATCTTCTTTAGACAAAAAAATCTCATAAATCCGTTTTCTGGCGCTCACACTTCCACTTATAGAATAAGGCCACTAATTACCATATTGATTAAAAAGATAAGAAAAAAAGAGTAAAATGTCCTCGTGCAGAGAGTTTGATAGATTGTTATTTCTCCGGCTCGGCTGAGTTGAACGTAGTCACGGGTAACAGCACATTCTCACAGGGGCCGGCAAATATCGTACTCCTCGGAGCTTCGTTGCAAGACCCGTATTGTTGAAAAAGTCGGTTTTTTCTTTGAAACTCGCATGTAAACTTGTTTATTTGAATTGTTAATATCGCGGTCGACTGGATGGATCACTTCAACAAAAAACTAGGTCAATATTAATTGACCCAACTTTAGGAAAATCGTGAACTTGGCTCATCGATTGCGGGAAAGGCAATGAGAGACGCAGGGAAAGAATGCGCTGCAGACGCAGCTCGCCGCGAAAACAACATGGACGCAGAGGGACCTTCTGTGCTCGACTCTCCGAACACCGTTCGTGTTTATTTTCACCTCGCCTCATTTGTTTTTGTTCGATTATTGACATTCAAAACGATCATCATCTTTTCAATTGCCATCGGTTTCAGAGTTCTGCAATACCGACTCTTCCTTCTTCGTCGGAATCAAAACCAAAAACAGCTTTGTTTTCAAACCTGTACGTTTTTGTTAATTCTTATCATAAATCTGATACGTTTAGTTTTTGAATTTTCGTTCATAAAAATTCTTAATGAAATCGACTAGTTTAATGAAATGTTATGGGAGATTCAAAATTTAAAAAGTTTGTTATTTTTTTACAATCAAGCTGCATTAAGAAAAAGATGTCGCAAATCTTCAAACAGAAAAATTCAAAAAAACGCTTCTTTGTTTTTAATTATAAAAATTTCTTGTTCCGTTGGCTTTTTTTAGAAGCCAATCTGCTTAAAATTGATTATTTTTAAACTTTTTTTCAATTCAAAATCAGTTCTCCTTCGTTCCATAAGTTCTTTATGATTATTCTGCTTATCTCAGGAGAAATATTGCGAAATTTCCAGAGAAAGTGAGCAGACGGTCTGTTTCATCGATAAAGTACAGCAGGAGAAAAGCGAAGCTGCGGGTTCTCCAGCGAACTCCGGAGCTGTAAGTACAAAGGGCACGGGATTACAACACGACTGATTAATTGTTAAGGAGCCCGAGCAATCGACGGAGGCTGAGAAAAAAGACGCAGTCAATATGATGGAAGTCGTGCGACCAGCCGAGCAGATTTCCCTTGTGAGTTTTTTTGTGAATTCAAAATTTTGATTCTTGGAAATAGTTTTATACTCAGAACCAATGTATGAAAAAAACTTCAAAAAGATCGACATTACTTTATCACTTATATATATATATATATATATCCAATTAGAATATAACTACAAAGTAGCCTCAAGAGAATGATTATCAAACAAAAAAACTCAAAAAAATTTTTTTCATTTTTTTACAAAACTTTTTTTGCAGGAGGATGCCGAAAAAAAGGGCCGACTCAACAGATAATGCAGGCGCAGAAGTAAACTAAATCTTGATTTTTTTAAAAATTAAACCGCTTATTTCCAGAAACGCACAGAGGAAAAAAAGAAGTCCATGCAGCCTGCAAAGAGGATGATCCGAAAAATTGAAATGACCGATGCGGCCGTACTTCCTCAAAAATGAAGCCAGGAAAAGACCTCTTTCTGACGAGGAAACTACTACCGTTGGGCCTTTGGTACGCTTTTTTTTTTCGAAAATGGGATAAACAATAACAATTAAAACTTTTTTTACCCATCTGTTTGGAAAAACGTTCACAAAAATAAATTTCATTGAAAGCTTTTTTCAGAAGATCAAATTTAGGAAAAAACATAGTTTGCTGGTTACTTTTTAATATGATTACGTTCTTTTTAAGTGCCTTAAAATTGCTACAAACTTCAACATTGAAAGTGACTCTATAAAATTTTTGCAGCTAAAGGTCAAAAACAGATGAAATGTTTCCGCGTAAAATTTTTGGAGAAGTTTGAATCACGACAAATTTTTGATTTTCTGAAAGTTTTCTGAATATCTGCACTCGGACTTTGGTAATAAAAAACTGCGAGCGTTTATAGAAATCCCTTCAAAGAGCTGACGCTACTTAAGGGGTCACTCTGGCTTGTGCGCTCTATCGCACACCTTTCCCGCGCAGGACTCATTTTTTGGCCACAACTCTCTTTACATCAAAATTGTTTTTTGGTGATTTTTTGGGTGGCTCTTTAGTTTTTTGATTGTGATCAAAGTGTTCACTGGTGTTCATCGAAAAGTAAACCTTATATAACCAAGCGAAAATATTTTTAACTTACTTAAGGTGTTTAATGAATATAATAGGTTTTTTTATTTGGTTGCACAATAAATTTGGAAATTGCTAGGTTTTTACAACTTCCAATGTTTTTATAATAAGTGAAAAATCAGAATATCACAAAAACTTAATTTTTTTTTTGACGGGGGATAAAAATATTCTGTTTTGTTTTCTCTTTTTTCTTTCAAAATTTGTGCAATTGAAGGAAATAAACTCGGAGCCCGATATGTGTGAAACAGAAGAGCCCGCGGAAGTCCTGCCGGTCAATGAGACCGAACGAAACGAAACAAATTTGGTTTCTCCTCTCGCCAAAAGACCCAAGCCGGATATTAATGAGAAGCAGAAAAACGCGGTGAGTGGAAATTCTGTTATTGTAAAGACATCATCCTTTCAGACCGTTTCGTTTGGGAACGGGTTCATAAATGATGCAACTGACCCAAGTAAATGGAGAGAGGCTCAACAGATACAAAAAGATCACGTTAGTGACCTTTTTTGTTGATATAATCTACTTTTTTTCTTAGGAATTCGCACTCTCGGTGAGTGTTAATTGGAACGCTGAAAACAGAACTATTGCGAGAGTTCGTCGATCAGGAAACATGTCCAACTTTCAAAGAGCTAGACTCGATGTTGTCGAGGTTTAGTTTTACCATTCTTACCTGTATCTGAAGTTGTAAACTTTCAGGTTTCTTCCGTATCAGAAAGTCGGACTCATTCCGTTGTGACAAATGAAGATATGGCCAAGATCAAAAGTGATCTGATGGTATACAGCTTATTTTCGAATTTCCAGTCTCTTAATGTCCGATTTTCAGATTCCGTCTCTGGCAACGGAACATCAAGAAGAGTCCCAAAACGAAGCTTCTCTCGGTGCTGACTCAGAAACGGCCTTGGATTTGTCGGTCGGCAACGTCGACGGAAACACGACACTGACTGAGAGAAGCCCCAATGAAGACGGGACTTTTTACGAAATGGTCGACCAGGAAATCGTGGCCGATTCTCTTGAGCCAATGAACGTGATTCCAATGGAAAACGTCGTCAGTGAAATGCCAGATGATCCTCAGCCAGCTGCAGAGCTCGATGAGGACCAAATGGATCCTACTACTCGGCAAATATTAAGCGATGAGGTAGTACTTTCACGAATTAAATTTCTATGATGACGATTACAGGTTTTGGCTCGTCAACTGCAGGCGCAAATCAACGGCAAGTATAGAGGAGCCGACTTCCACGGGGCGCCAGTTGAGCAATTCGCTGAGATAAATATCCAGCCTTCAGGATATTTTGATGAGGTACCTTTTCTTGTCTTCTGTTGAACATTTGAGTTCAAGTAAACATTATTTCAGGAACTCGCCATTAAGATTAATAACGAGGTGAACAGCAATGGTCGGAAGCCTCTACTCAGTAGACCAGTTGCAACGGTGAAATCAATTTTTAAATGTTTCAATCTCATTTTTTTTTTCAGTATCCCGATGTCAACTCAACTTTGAGAATTGTGACAAAGTTCAATACGGAGGATAATGATTTTTCTGAAAATGACCTGACAACCGCGGAATACGAGGGAAAAGGCTACGATTCGGACATGAGCCAGAGTTACACGCCAGGAAACAGCCAGAGTGTCACTCCTGTGATGAGCCCAAGAAGCGAGGAGTCAACCTACGTGAACGGCTGCCTCTACTCTGAAAACCAGAGTGCCTTCACTCCGTTTGAAAAATCTGAAGTGACCAAAGCAAACGACGGTAAGTAATATTCATCTTTCGCTCATAAGAAAAAAATTGAAATCAATTTCTCATTTGAACTTTTCAGAAGACTCACAAAACGTTTCATCAACTACTACAACTCTAATGGATGGTGAACAAATTTTCAGAGAAAAAAAGCATCCTAGACAAAATTTGGTTAGTGGTTTTACAAGAAACTGAGCTAATGCTTTTTTTTTTAGCTCGATTCGGCTTTTTCTGACCCTTCTAATGAGGAGTATGTGCCTACCTGCGTGACGAAAACTCCTGAGGAACTTGAAAAGGCCATCTCCCTTTACAATTCAAATGCGTCGAGGTCCAGAAACTTGGTGAGCGATTAGTGGTAAATTGCTGTAAGTATTCTCGTTTTCAGGCCATTTCTGCTGATAGCCTTGCGGTCAATCCGAAGGCTGAGCGTCAAAGCAGAGCCAGGTTCCGAGACGGCGAACACTCGCGCCGTTACGATTCTACTAAGCTGTCGAAAAAGGCAGCTCATAAGACGTGTGCAGCCGGAGAACGTGACAACGTTAACCACGGCTCTTACAACTTCAACAATGAGAACACGATTCCCAGCGAGCCGATGGACATCCAGCAGGACGAAAATCAACGGCCCCCGTCTAGAAATACAGGTAGAGAGCACAGGGATCGAAAAAAAGGCAAAAAGAGAAATCTTCAAAATGAAACTCTAAACTCAATAGAAAAAAATTAGTGGAATACATATGGATTTTTATCAATTTAGAATTTCTAAAAATTGAAAGATTTTGCCCTTACTCTTAGTTTAAATGAAAAAAGGTCTCTCAAACTAAATTTGGTACGATCAGTTCAAATAGTAATAACATCTCACTAGCGGCCATGAAAATTATGAAGTATACCGGCAATTTTCAGCTCCAGATATCATGATGGAAATCGACGACGACATGGACGATGCCGCAGTCGACCGTTACGCGCCCGACGGAATCTTGCGTCTGGACATCGACGGTTTCTCCGAGTTCCTGAACGCCCCGCCGGAGAACTGCCAGCGACTTTCGAAGCCACAATACGTCCGCGGACTGCCTTGGAAGATCTTGGCGATGCCCAGGTTCTTTACCGTCCCTTCTCCGCCAATGCAAGCGAAACTCGACTTGTAATTTGCAACTATATTTTTTCTAGAGCTCTCCAAAACGCGCGCAACACCTTCCCGAAGCAAGAAAAGGCTCTCGGGTTCTTCCTGCAGTGCAACGGCGACGCCGACACCAACAACTGGAGCTGTGTTGCTAATGCTACGCTTCGGGTACTCACTTTCTTAGAAATTACTTTGTTTCTTAATTTGAAGTCAGAAAACTCATAGTTATGTCTATTTCCTATTAGTAAAGTGTCGCTTCAAAAGGTCCTCTTCTGAGGAACAACTCTGTTTCGGTATCACATGGGTTAGTAGATCTAAATTAGATGTCCAATTATTCCTATCCAGGCCGATAAGACCCCAAATATTCAACTCGATCTGCATTAAAGAATTCTTGTGTTCCTCTAAAAAATCTATGATTTTGCTTTCAGGTCATCAATCAGCACGGCGGCGAAGACCATGTCCGCAAAATCACCCATCCATTCAACTATAAAGAGAATGACTGGGGATACTCGTCCTTCTTGACATTTGCGGTGATTTATATCCAATCCTCTCTGAAATGATTCCCTGATTTCAGCAACTTTCAAACCCTGACTTGGGTTACATCAAGGACGACACAATCAAACTCGAGATCCACGTTTCGGCCGATGCTCCTCATGGAGTTCAATGGGACAGCAAGAAGCACGCGGGATTTATTGGTCTGAAGAACCAGGGAGCGACTTGCTACATGAATTCGATTCTCCAAGCTTTATATTTCACCGCAGCTCTTCGCAAAGTTCGTTGACATCAAAGAGAATAACTTCAGTTTCACCTTGATGCGTTTAGGCGGTATTCGAGATGCCGGTGACTGACGAACCCATTGATCAGAACGTGGGACTTGCAATGCAACGGGTCTTTTATGAATTATTGGTTAGTTGGGAAAAAGATTTTCCTCTCTATTGATACGTCTTTTTCAGCACTCTGACAGGCCAGTTGGTACCAAAAAACTGACGAAATCTTTTGGATGGGATACTGTGGAGACTTTCATGCAGCACGATGTGCAGGAACTTTGCCGAGTGCTGCTTGACAACCTGGAAAGCAAAATGAAGGGAACTTCGGTTGGTGAAGAGAAAATCAAGATCAATTAACTATCAAAAATTAATGATAATTTCAAACAGAAAAGACTTTTGAAGATTTTTGAAAAAATATGAAACAGTGAATAGAAAGATTTTATTCAAATAAAAGAGTAGGGGATTTCGGGTTTTATTCAAGTTTTCTCAGGTTGAAAACGTGATCCCAAAGCTCATCGGTGGAAAGATGCGCACCATCATTCGTTGCTTGAATGTTCTCTACGAGAGCGGGAGAACCGAAGCCTTCTACGATCTCCAATTGAACATCAAGGGCAAGAAAACAAGTGAGTGTGAACCAAGAGGGCAAATCTTTGAACAAGATCAAAAATCTAACGACAGTTCAACTTTTCGGGAACCATCTCCAAGCTGAAAACATCCTCAAAATTTGCCGTTCAGTTCCTATAAACATTTAAACCAATAAATACTTGCAGTCTACGACTCCCTGAGGGACTACACTGCCGTGGAGCGCCTTGACGGTGACAACAAGTATGACGCTGGCGAGCACGGACTGCAGCCCGCGGAGAAATACACGAAGTTCGCGGAACTTCCTCCAGTACTCCACTTCCAGCTCATGCGCTTCCAGTACGAAGGAACAGAGCAGAAGATAAATGACAGGTAAATCACAAAGCTTGTTAACTTTCCTATTAGGAAATGTTCCAGATTCGAATACCCGGAAGAACTGGACCTCACCGAATTTTCGGATGGCATTCATCCTGACGAGTGCGTCTACAACTTGCAATCAGTCCTGGTTCATTCTGGAGATTTCCACGGAGGACACTATGTCGTCTTCATCAACACGAACCTCCACAACTCGGCAATTAATGGAGCGCGCCCCAAGGTTTGCTGAAAAAAATATATTAATAAAAAAAAATTCGAAAAATATAGTTTATAAATTTTTCAAAATTGATTTTCGAACTAAGAAAACAGTTTTTTCAAAAAAAAAAAAAGATATTCAGTGGTGCAAATTTGACGACGACGTTGTGTCGAGAGCAAGTGTTCGTGAAGCGGTCATGGCCAACTACGGTGGCGAAGATAACGATGCTCCTGGCCGTGCTTTCACCAACGCCTATATGCTCGTTTACGTCAAGAAGCTTGCGATCGGTAGGGAGTTACAATGGAAAACAGAGATGAACACCCGGAGATTAAAAAAGACAAGATCAAAAAACAAGATTTTTCAGTTTTTCGCACAGTAATCAGGTTTACGCAATCTTGAGAGTAGATTCCGAATGAAAGAATATTTGTAAGAGTTTTTGAAGCTCTCACACAATTCATAAATCGGCTCATGACGAAGGTCAGGTTGTAAGATATGAAATTTCCAAGAGGTTTCAAGTTTTCGAAAATTAAATGTCAAAAAAAGTTGTGAAGCATCAACTTCAAGAAAAGTCAATAACAAAAAAAGCTTTCAAGCTATGTATATGGGAACTGAACCCTTTAATAATTTCAGCCGAAGTCGTTCCTCTCCCCAGTAAAGATGAGATCCCGCAGCATCTTGTTCAAATCTTCGAGACAGAGAAAAATGACGAAAACCGTCGCAAGCGGGAAAAGATGGAGGCCCATCTTTTCACCGAGCTCTCGGTATGGGACTGAAAAATCATCATCCAAACTATTCTATCATCCTATTGCAGATTGTGACACCGGAATTGCTCCAGCTCAATTCGAACTTCGAGTTGGTAGAGCCTAAAGTGATAGAAGAACGAGCTCCTCGTGAGAAGTTCAGCAAATCGATGCTGATCCCTGAGTTCTACAAGCAACTGCGCAAACGTCTTTTCTTCGAGCCTCAACTGGTGAACAACTTTTCCTCGATTTTTATATGCGGAAAACTTCCAGATGCAGGCAAGAAATGAGGAACTCAATTTCCGCGTTTGGAAGTTTACCGAAACGCCAGTGAAGCGTAGTGACATCGACGCCGTAGTCACTCAGTGCCGTCCCAACGTCGTTAGTTATCAACAAGAAACTCCAGATCTTATTCGAGTTTTAGCTGCTCAACATTCAAGAGGCGGAAAAGACGATTGAAAGTGTCTTCGAAACGGATCGCCACATTGTCTACATCGAGTACCCTCTTATGCCAAACAACAACAAGCCGTACGACGATGCTAGTGAGTCTTCAGAGTATCTGAAACATCCAGAGAGAATGATTGTTCAGATGACATTCTTGTCTTCCTCAAGGCGTACGATTTCGATCGTAAGAAGATCTTCAACCTCGGTCACACCGTCCTCAAGTATCGCAAGACAATTTGTGACTATCACGACCATTTCTGCAAAATGGCTGGATGGTCCACAAAGACTCTGCTTCATTATTATGAGGTTTTGGAATAAAAAAATAAGTAACAAACTGAGATAATGATTTACAGGAAGTGACGGTTGACTACATTCGGTTCATCGAACATGAAGATATCGCCTTGTGTGCCGAGTCTTGCCTCCACGAGTTCAAAGACGGTTTGATCATCATCATTGAGGACGGGGAGAAGACCAACTCGAAGGACAACGCCAAGGTAGATCATCAAACTTCAAAAGCTATCAATAATCAGAGAAGTATTCACGAGACAAAAAAAGTTCTGTTTAAGGATATGTGAGGTAGAGAAAGGTAAATTACGAACTAACTCTCGCATACAGCATCCAGAAATCTGTTCTTTTGTGTTTCAATTCTGGAATTTTATATGTTTTTCTGGAAATTTCTGCTTCAATTTATTTTCAAAATTAGCTGATTTGAATCAATCATTTCAGACGTTCCTGCAAAATGTCTACGACACGATTCCGGTCGACATCGAGATGAACAACGATGGCGTCAGCAACTTCCATGAGCCCGCTGAGCATATCATCAGCACCATCAAACTGGTGAGTATCAACACTTGAAAAAAAGAATGAGAACCAATCGTCAAATTCCAGACGTGGCCGGTTCGTGCGCTTGCCGACTTCATTGGTTCCGAGATCAGATGTGATTCTAACAGAATTATGATTTTCCACGGTGGATACGGGGATCGTACCAACCAGAGATATGTTACTCTGGAACAATATCGAGTAATAGAATCGAAACAAGTTTCAATAGAAAACGCCGGATTTCAGCTTGTTGGTTACACGATTCGGCATTTCCTTGATCTCCATGGCCAGAACTTCCATGATCCTCGCAAGATGAAGCGGTACATATTTCGAAGATAATAAAAACAAATAATTGACTTTCAGGTACCGCATCTATTACGCTCTCCTGCCATTCAACCTGGAGGAAATCGATCGCAGGAAGCAGCTGAAAATCCAGGCGATGGATGAGAGAATGAACATCTCAGAGATGACTGTCTGGCCGGAACGAGGCGGCAGGGTATTCGATAAAAAAAATGATCAAAGTCATGAGTTTCCTATAGGTTTACCACATCTTGGAGGAGGCTCGTCGGGACTTCCACTTCTCTCACAATGGAACCGGGAAGTTACGCCTGCTGTACGTCGGCCAGAGCAGTTCTTCCCTCCGAGTTTTCAACCTCTTCAGCGAGGACGCCTCGGCTGATGAAGTCCATCAGAAGCTGCTCAACTCTTCTATGTACACGGTATGTGTTGAAGATCAAAGATATTATTGACAGGAAGTCTAAAGTGGGGTTGTTATTGGCTAAAATAAGCTTAAGAGATAACGTTCGTTTCATCTCATCGGTTTCAGGTTCGCGTCGAGGAAGTTCCTCGAGACCAGCTGGTTGTTGGACCAAACGAATACCTGGCTCCAGTGTCTCACTACGACCGCGACCCTAACAAGATGTTTGGCGTGCCTTTCTTGTTCAAGGTCTGTTTACTCAAATGAGAATCGAAAATATGAAAAAAAGCGTTTTCAGGTTTCCAACGAGGAGCCTCTGACGTCCGTCCGTGACCGACTTCGCGAAGTTCTCGACGTTCCTGAAAGGGAATTCGAGAAATACAAGTTTGCCCTGGTGGCTCAGGCTCGCGTGGTTCGCTACCTGGACATGAACTCCGACGGTCTGGTCAACCTGGCCGAACTCGGCTATCAGCCAGGAAGGTCCCCCATGGTAGCCGTCGCCGCCATCCCGTACCTCGGACTTGAACATGTCAACAAGCGAGGCTCCCGAAATGCTCATGCCGCCGAGAAGGCTATTCGTATCCATAATTAGCTGCCAAATATGGGTCACACAAGCTTTTTTCCATTGCAATATTGCTCTTCTCGTTCATTACTGTATCTATGTCACGTTTTTCACACATGGCTCTCGACTTCGATCCGCTAGGATTCTTTGTTTTCATGTTCCTCCATTTTTCTTTAAACCGCACAGTTGTAAATTTCTCATCTTTATTTTTAGCAACATTACCGGTTAAAGATACCATCGACGGCTGTTCTCACAATCGGCTTCTTTTTATTCGGCCTGTGAAGCCGTAAATTTTTTTATTATATATATTTTGTTCATTTTTGTTTTCGAGTCACTGTTGCTAATTGCTCGAATTAACGTCTTCTTCTATTTATTGAGCTCTTTCTCGTTTCATCGCACTTATTCGATTTGTTTTCGTTTTAACGATGCTTGCTTTTAACGATGATTCTCAAATGAATTACTGTAAATGTTTCAAGAAATAAAGCAATCATTTGGGTTTTCAGCTGCTTTAAAAGATACTCAATGAAAAATGATGCGTTGGAAAGGATTAAATAATCAGAAGGAGTCTGTGGAAACAAAATAAAAATTATGAGATTGAAAAGTTTTCTATGTGTACATTCAGCAAAGCTCTCATCTGCCTAGACAACTTTTAAGAAGAATAAATTTTTTTTTCTTCGAAATTGTTTACCTTCATAAAAACGGGGAATCATGGGAAAATACAGGAAAAACTTCATTGAAAAGAAAATGTACAGACGTTTGAATATGTACGACGCACAGCCGTTTCATGTTTCCACTTTTCAAATTTCAAAAAAAGAGTCCTTACATCTACAGTACCATGCGGTAAGACATACATTTTCACTTTTACCGTCGTGAACATCTGAGGAGTTGTCCAAATAAAACGAAAACAAATTGAATAAGTAAACATGAAAACAAAAAATCCTCTGATAGTTTCTGTCCGCCAACTAATTCACAGCGGACTGTTCTACTTGAAAAACCCTGCCGATGGTTCACAAGAGAAGTCTTCATCAGAAGTACACCAATTTTTCTTCGTATTCTGATCGTCTGGAGATGCTTGAATCAGTGCATGTTTTCCGTAGAAGAACAATCGCTTCATTGCTAACACTCCAAAAAATTGTCTTGGGCATCTATCATTTTCTTAGCGCAGAAAAATACTTCAGAAGAACTCATTTGCCTCGACAGCCTCTTCGGCTTGTTCAGACGGGTTCTCCTTTTTCGAACTTCTTTAGCTCAGTCATTCCAATTTGGAATCGACTCTGCTCTAGATATGTCCTCAACATTTGGCCGACCCGCTTTAGAAGGCTCCTCAACTCGCTCAGCAGAGAATTGTACTCGAACGTGCCGGCCAGACTCCTTTAGGAAATTTCTTTACTTCATCTCTCAAATTTACGTGTATAACTAGTACCGGTTCCTGCACTTGTTGGGGTGCTGTAAATATCGGGTTTTATCTTTTTTCATTCACCTCAGTTTTTTTTAGCCATCTCTCAATTTTTCATGACTATTTCTCCTTGTGAATGAAATAAACATATATATAACCATGGATTTTTGTGTTTCAAATTTTTCGATTGGTTTAAGGTCGTCTTGGCTTGGCTCAGCGCTTCCGTCAGTCATCCTCGTCTCTTTTGCAGGCCGTCCGAAAATGCAGAGTATCCTGTTTTTTTCCGGCAAAAATATACTCGCCGGGAATTTGCTGTGTACACAAAATTAAAAAAATTATATACGAAAACAGCAAGGTAATGAAAACATAATATTTAACCGATGAAAGGTTTTTCCGGTAAAAAATAAGTCAAAAAAGCATTTTCAGCTATTTTCATTTTTTGGAAACTCATCCGATGAAATCAAAAAGGTATTCTGTAAAAAAATCTAAAGTTTTTTTATTTTTTTATTTCATCACCTTCAAGGTATCTCTGGACTTTGTAACCATTCATATAGTGCATTAAAACTTGAAAAAAAACATACCCAGTACACAAATTCAAACAATTAGGCTCTAGGAAAGAAACGTGATTTTTATAAAAAAAATAGAAGATTCTCTATTCAACAGTTTAACATTTTCCAAAAACTTGTTACAAGTATCTCTGGGAGCCCTTTAAAGAGTCTTCCGTTGTGGTTGCTAGCGCACGTTTGCAGTTTTTGAGAGTTTGAGAAACGATTCAAATTTTTCTACGGATACTCTGTAGAAAGGTTTTCAATCCCAGTGCATTGTTGAGGTCAACATTAACAAGCTCGATATTATTTCAGAGATCACCCGCGTACACTTAAAAAGTGCGGCTAATGTGGGTCATTTTAAAGGAGCACCGTTGACCTTAAACAGCAATTATCGTCGCGCCTTGACATTGAACACGTTTTTGAGCGGGAGACGTCCACGGGACGTATTTCCTAGAAAGAATATCATTCAGTTTTCTTCTTTCTACTTGCTTACTTTTTCTTATTCGTTTATCCGTCGTCCATCCTCTCCATGAAAAAAACCGTTTCCCAATTTATTCTAAATTTGAACTGCTTTGAAGTCTTGTCTTATGGATTTAAGGTTGAGAGTCGAGTTTCCACTTTTTTTTTTATCAAAAAGCCTTAAGTTTGAGCTGTGAATTTTTTTTCTTGAAAAGGGGCACTGAACGTAGGGAAAAAGCTCTTAAAATTTTTTTTCTGAAAAACTTTCAAATTTTTTTGTATTCTGTTTATTTTTTTATTTGTAAAGATCGAGTTCTAACTGAAAATGTGAACTTAGTAATTTTACACGGTCAATAATTGTAAACAGCAGATTTTCTTTCATTTTTTTGAGGTTAAACTTCTTTCTGCATTTCTGGTTTTTATACATCGTGATAACTTTATGTAAAACTTTTTTTCCAGCTGATTTACTACATACAACTACATATTTATTTCAGGTAATTCATTTCTTAGTTGTACTATCATGCCTAAGTCGAAACAACGGAGAAACCAAGAACCGGATCTCGAAGAGCAGAATTCTAAACGACTGAAACCCGACGAAGGCACAAAAAAGAATAGCGCTGAAAACCGGGTAGGTTTCATTATTCATCAAATGGAAACTTTTGAAACTTTCTCGGTTGCTTTAGCTCTGGCATAAGTTGAGATCAAAAAGGCAATTTTCAGGTCGAAGAGCTGAGCCCTGGAAAAATTGGTACTGTGGAGGAAAATGATATCGGAATGTTTGGCGAAAATGCCAGTTTGCTTGGAACGGACACGGGAAACACTCTCATATCCGCAAATGACGGTTTGAAATCTGATTATTGATTAAGTATTTTAAAAGTTCAAAATTTTTTGATAAAGCTCAAGACCCAAATTGAAAGACGCACCTAAGCCTCGTGACGTGATGCTGCAAAAGTTAGCGTTACGGCCAAACATCGAGACATAAAGTACCTTGGAATGACCCGACGTTTCCAGCTTGTTTGATTTTCAGAAAAAAAAGGTGTAATAATTTGATTCATCTTGTCGAGACACGTACGAAAAAGCAACAATAAATGGGGTCTAGTATTGATTAACAACTTTATGGTGTGCAACAAACCCAAAAATTTCCAAAACGCTCAGAAATTCGATAATAGTTGAATTGAATTGAAAAATATTAAATTTTGTTCTGTTCATGGCGTAATATTAACACACGTTCTCCGAGAAAAGCGATGAACCGTTAGTACAAGAATTTCATGTTTTGTTTTGAGAGTTGAATTTATTATCACAGTTACTAGACATAAAGTGTAAACTTTGAGGCTACTTACTGTAAGGCTCCGCCCCCTCATTGGGTTACGGAAGGCCTTTTAGTGAAATTTTCTAACTTTTTTCCTAGTAGACGGATCGACTCTTAACTTTTTTTGTAAAACACACATAACGGTATTTCAAAGCATTTTCATTAAAAAACTAAAAGAAAAAAAAAATTTTTTGACATTGAAAACATTTTTTTCTTTCGAAAATCTTTGATTTTTTCCTTTTTTTGGGCATTTTCGGGGGTTGGGACCCCAAATGTAGTAAAATTTTATTTCATAAATCGAAGCGCCAGGCCTTTCTTAGTCAGAAAAAAAGGAGCACATGTTCAAGTTTTGTGGGACGCAGTTGGTCGTCTGCTCGCCGAAGAGGACCAACTCGGTTGACCAATTTTTCGAAAATTTCTAACTTTCTCGGAAAACAATACCATGGCTTTTTTTGTATTATTCTGCTAGAAAACAGAGTTCTTTAAAGTTTTAGCACTTTGGAAGTATATTATTCACTCTAATTTTTTTTATTTTTGGATTTTTCATGTTTTTCATTTTTTGGCTGTTTTTTCTTTTATTTCATTTTCCCACTCAGTGAGCTGATATGTACCATCTTTTTTTATACATTTTTCGAAAAAAATAGACGATGTTTAAAGTTACATTCAACTGCTTTGGAGTTTTTTTCTTCAGGGGACCCAGTTGGCCAAAAAAAGCGCCTGAAGTTGACCGGCTCAAAAAAATGAAAAATTTCAGATCGCAGCGAAATCTGCTAAAAAAATTCATGTAGTCAGTTCATATACATAAAATTTTGAGCTTTGCGAGTTTTTTCAGGTTTCAAATTTATTTTTCTCAAAGAAAAAGCTCATTTTTCTTTGGTTTTCCATCAAAAAACTTTTTTTTGGTTTTTTCGTGGTTTCTCGGAATTTGTGAAATCAGAAAGCTTTCAGTTGAACCGATCCTTCACTGATGTTCTTTTTCACTACTTAGATGATCTAACGGGAGTTTACAAATCTTTTTGGTCTATCCTGAGCCCTTCTAAAGTACATCTTCGAACATTTTTCTGTGAGGACCCTTTGAACTTTGACCAAGAATGGCTCTTGAAACATTCTTGCCCTACTCCGGCTAGTCACGTTAGGAAGTTGAACATTCCGACGATCAACTGCTTATCCCAGGGACATCGAAGTCGAAAATCTCCGTAAGACTCATAATTTTGGTAGCTCTAGTTTTTTTTCTCTTCAATTTTCCGTTTGCTAGGAAAAAAGTTAGAAAATTTCACTAAAAGACCTACCGTAACCCCATGAGGGGGCTGAGCCTCACAGTAAGTAGCCTAAAAATTTACACAGTATGTCTAGTAACTGTGATAATAAATTCAACTCTCAAAACAAAACATGAAATTCTTGTACCAACGCTTCACTGCAGTTCATCGACTTTCTCAGAGAACGTGTGTTAAGTTGTCAAGAAACGGATTTCGTTTTTTGATGATTCAACTTTGACGGGGAGTTTAGGACGAAAATTATTTTTTGATACTGGAATGTCATATATAATTTTAAAGCTCAATGTCTGTTTTTCAAAATGTACACAAAAGATTTTTTCAAAAAAAAGTCGAGTGAATTTTTTTCGCCGCTTAAAATTCGCATAAAAAGTTGCAACTTTGCATTATTTCTTTGTTCGAGCTTAGACAAAATGGAAAAGCTATTGAGACGGCTCTTTATGCTTAAAATGTGTGCAACAAATTTTGAACTAATAAAAAATTAATCAACTAGTCGTCGTAAGAATTCCGATCAGAAGATATAAAACCGCGAAAGAGCCTGACTATTTTTCAAAACATCTCACTTTCGTTAACTATTTCGAAGTTTTGGTGATTGCACCTCTGAGAATACCTATTTATTAAACATCTACAAGGCTTGTAGAAATCAAAAAAAAAACTCATCTCATACTATCATACGGCTCTCCTCGCCTAAATGAAGTATACCAGAAATTCTCAGCTCCAGATATCATGATGGAAATCGACGACGACATGGACGATGCCGCAGTCGACCGTTACGCGCCCGACGGAATCTTGCGTCTGGACATCGACGGTTTCTCCGAGTTCCTGAACGCCCCGCCGGAGAACTGCCAGCGACTTTCGAAGCCACAATACGTCCGCGGACTGCCTTGGAAGATCTTGGCGATGCCCAGGTTCTTTACCGTCCCTTCTCCGCCAATGCAAGCGAAACTCGACTTGTAATTTGCAACTATATTTTTTCTAGAGCTCTCCAAAACGCGCGCAACACCTTCCCGAAGCAAGAAAAGGCTCTCGGGTTCTTCCTGCAGTGCAACGGCGACGCCGACACCAACAACTTGAGCTATGTTGCTAATGCTACGCTTCGGGTACTCATTTTCTTGAAAATTACCTCATTTCCTAGTTTGAAGTCAGAAAACTCATAGTTATGTCAATTTCATACCGGTAAAGTTTCGCTTCAAAAGGTCCTCTTCTGAGGAACAACTCTGTTCCGGTATCACATGGGTTTTAGTAGATCTAAATTAGATTCCTATCCAGGCCCATAAGACCCCAAATATTCAACTCGATTTGCATTAAAGAATTCTTGTGTTCCTCTAAAAAATCTATGATTTTGCTTTCAGGTCATCAATCAGCACGGCGGCGAAGACCATGTCCGCAAAATCACCCATCCATTCAACTATAAAGAGAATGACTGGGGATACTCGTCCTTCTTGACATTTGCGGTGATTTATATCCAATCCTCTCTGAAATGATTCCCTGATTTCAGCAACTTTCAAACCCTGACTTGGGTTACATCAAGGACGACACAATCAAACTCGAGATCCACGTTTCGGCCGATGCTCCTCATGGAGTTCAATGGGACAGCAAGAAGCACGCAGGATTTATTGGTCTGAAGAACCAGGGAGCGACTTGCTACATGAATTCGATTCTCCAAGCTTTATATTTCACCGCAGCTCTTCGCAAAGTTCGTTGACCTCAAAGAGAATAACTTCAGTTTCACCTTGATGCGTTTAGGCGGTATTCGAGATGCCGGTGACTGACGAACCCATTGATCAGAACGTGGGACTTGCAATGCAACGGGTCTTTTATGAATTATTGGTTAGTTGGGAAAAAGATTTTCCTCTCTATTGATACGTCTTTTTCAGCACTCTGACAGGCCAGTTGGTACCAAAAAACTGACGGAATCTTTTGGATGGGATACTGTGGAGACTTTCATGCAGCACGATGTGCAGGAACTTTGCCGAGTGCTGCTTGACAACCTGGAAAGCAAAATGAAGGGAACTTCGGTTGGTGAAGAGAAAATGATAAATCAGTTGATTTAGCGAGGAAACTGCGGACAAAACTTTTTAAGAGATTTTTGCAAGATCAATTAACTATCAAAAATTAATGATAATTTCAAACAGAAAAGACTTTTGAAGATTTTTGAAAAAATATGAAACAGTGAATAGAAAGATTTTATTCAAATAAAAGAGTAGGGGATTTCGGGTTTTATTCAAGTTTTCTCAGGTTGAAAACGTGATCCCAAAAAGCTCATCGGTGGAAAGATGCGCACCATCATTCGTTGCTTGAATGTTCTCTACGAGAGCGGGAGAACCGAAGCCTTCTACGATCTCCAATTGAACATCAAGGGCAAGAAAACAAGTGAGTGTGAACCAAGAGGGCAAATCTTTGAACAAGATCAAAAATCTAACGACAGTTCAACTTTTCGAGAACCATCTCCAAGCTCAAAACATCCTCAAAATTTGCCGTTCAGTTCCTATAAACATTTAAACCAATAAATACTTGCAGTCTACGACTCCCTGAGGGACTACACTGCCGTGGAGCGCCTTGACGGTGACAACAAGTATGACGCTGGCGAGCACGGACTGCAGCCCGCGGAGAAATACACGAAGTTCGCGGAACTTCCTCCAGTACTCCACTTCCAGCTCATGCGCTTCCAGTACGAAGGAACAGAGCAGAAGATAAATGACAGGTAAATCACAAAGCTTGTTAACTTTCCTATTAGGAAATGTTCCAGATTCGAATACCCGGAAGAACTGGACCTCACCGAATTTTCGGATGGCATTCATCCTGACGAGTGCGTCTACAACTTGCAATCAGTCCTGGTTCATTCTGGAGATTTCCACGGAGGACACTATGTCGTCTTCATCAACACGAACCTCCACAACTCGGCAATTAATGGAGCGCGCCCCAAGGTTTGCTGAAAAAAATATATTAATAAAAAAATTCGAAAAAAATATAGTTTATAAATTTTTTTCAAAAATTGATTTTTCGAACTAAGAAAACAGTTTTTTTCAAAAAGATATTCAGTGGTGCAAATTTGACGACGACGTTGTGTCGAGAGCAAGTGTTCGTGAAGCGGTCATGGCCAACTACGGTGGCGAAGATAACGATGCTCCTGGCCGTGCTTTTCACCAACGCCTACATGCTCGTTTACGTCAAGAAGCTTGCGATCGGTAGGGAGTTACAATGGAAAAACAGAGATGAAAAAAACTGGAGATTAAAAAGACAAGATCAAAAAAACAAGATTTTTTTCAGTTTTTTTCGCACAGTAATCAGGTTTACGCAATCTTGAGAGTAGATTCCGAATGAAAGAATATTTGTAAGAGTTTTTGAAGCTCTCACACAATTCATAAATCGGCTCATGACGAAGGTCAGGTTGTAAGATATGAAATTTCCAAGAGGCTTCAAGTTTTCGGAAAATGAAATGTCAAAAAAGTTGGGAAGCATCAACTTCAAGAAAAGTCAATAACGAAAAAAGCTTTCAAGCTAAGTATATGGGAACTGAACCCTTTAATAATTTCAGCCGAGGTCGTTCCTCTCCCCAGTAAAGATGAGATCCCGCAGCATCTTGTTCAAATCTTCGAGGCGGAACCCAGTCACAAAATGAAGCTCTCACCCCCTCGTCTATTCACTGAGCTAGTTGTTCGTGGCCAAGATCATTTCATTGAGTTTATCTTGTCACACCTTTGCAGATCGTGACGTCAGAATTTCTCCATCCCCTTATCAAACTAGATTTGTTTAAACTTGAAGTTGTCGAAGAAAAGGCGTCGCGTGAAAAATTCAGCAAATCTTTGTTAATCCCAGATTTCTACGAGGAACTCCGCAATCGTCTTTGTTTTGACCACCTGCGGGTGAATAAAATTCTCAGCATTTTTCACACGGAAAAATTTTCCCAGATGCATCCCGGAGGAGAAGATTTTAACGTTCTCAACTTCCGCGTTTGGAAGTTCACCGAAACGCCGGTGAAGCGTAGAGACATCGACGCCATAACCACTCAATACCGTCCCAACGTCGTTAGTTATCAACAAGAAACTCCAGATCTTATTCGAGTTTTAGCTGCTCAACATTCAAGAGGCGGACAAGACGATTGGGAGTGTCTTCGAAACGGATCGCCACTTCGTCTACATTGAGTACCCTCTCATGCCAAACAACAACGAGCCGTACGACGATGCTAGTGAGTCTTCAGAATATCGGAAAAATTCAGAGAGAATGATTGTTCAGATGACATTCTTGTCTTCCTCAAGGCGTACGATTTCGATTGTAAAATGATTCGCAACCTCGGTCACACCGTGTTCAAGTATCGCAAGACGATTTGTGACTATCACGACCATTTCTGCAAAATGGCTGGATGGTCCACAAAGACTCTGCTTAATTATTATGAGGTTTTGAAATCAGAAAAGAAGTAACAAACTGAAGTACTGATTTACAGGAAGTGACGGTTGACTACATTCGTTTGATCGAACATGAAGATATCGCCTTGTGTGCCGAGTCTTGCCTCCACGAGTTCAAAGACGGTTTGATCATCCTCATTGAGGACGGGGAAAAGACCAACTCAAAGGACAACGCCAAGGTAGACCATCCAATGAAAAAATGAAGTTTGACGTTCAAAGCTAATAATAATCTGAGAAATATTCACGAGACAAAAAAGCTCCACTTCAGACTATGTGTAGATCATCAAATGAAAAGTTTTGAATCTGAGATATCGATTCAAATGAAGGTTTTTTTTAAAGTTTCTCATGAACTGAGGCAAGACCGAGAAGATAAAACTCTATTTGATTAACTCTCACATAATGCCGTAAGCTTCTCCGAGATGTCTTGATGAAATATTCTATTTTTTCAATCGTGACTTTTTAATTTAGAAATTTGATTGAATAAGTTTCTCAAGTTTCAAGCAAAATCATTGAAACTTTTCTCAGACAATGGACTTCATAAAAACTTTCAGACTTTCCTTGAAGCTTTCCACAACACCATTCGTGTCGAACTCCAAATAAGAAATAGCTTCCTGACTAATGTCAGGTCCGTTTTCAAAGTTGTTGATCTGGTGAGTTGTTTCGAAATTCGAAAATGAAAATCATAGAAGAACTACTGTTCCAGGATTTGCCAATTTGGAAGCTCGTCGAATTGATTGCTTTGCACAGATGTGATCCCCAGGAAGTCCTGATAATTAATGGTTTATGCGGAGATCGTTCCAACCAGGAATATTTCTCGTTGCAAAAGCCCCGAGTACTGAAATCAAATGTTTTCTCAGGAAATAAATCTCAAAATTCAGCTCGATAAGAGCACAGTGCGTCACTTGCTCAATCTCCAGGAGAAAAGTTATTATGATGTATATATGATGAAACGGTAGAAATTTCGACAGTAGCAACAAATATTTGAATGATTTCCAGTCATGTGATTGAATGTGTTCTGCTGCCTTTTCGCATTCAGGACTTAGATAGCAGGAAGCAGCTCAGAATCCAGGCGATGGATCACAAAATGAACATTTCAGAAATTACTGTTTGGCCGGAACTAAGCGGCAAGGTACGTTGAAATTAAATTAAATTTCCAAAGTTCCTTGCAGGTTTCTGACATCTTGGAGGAGGCCTTTCAACTCTTCCAACTTTTTCCGAAAACAAGAAATCTCCGCCTCATTTACATCAGCCAAACGAGTACTTCTTTCCGAGCCTTCAAGCCGTTTAGCGAGGACGCGCCGGTTGACGAAGTCCACAAGAAGCTGACTTCTCCTGAGTACACGGTATGTAAGAAAAATTAACAACTGAATAGATAAGTGAAAAGTCAGGTAATCATTAGAGAAAGTATCAGTAATAAGATAAGATCATATCATTCCGTGAACTTCTCGTAAGAAAAAAATATCAGAAAATAATAAAATGAATTGAAGGTCCCAAACTTGTAAAGAAAATTCTTGAAAATCTCAGTTCATTCATCATTGACTTTCCGGTCTTTGAAACCCAATTTTCTTCAAAATTTTCTGAAAATACTCCTTTCAAATACATACGAATAATAGAAAGAAAATATCGGGCAACAATGTTGGTCTTCAATAAAGTGCGTAGGAGTTCACAAAAAGCAAAAAAAAAAAGATTAAATTTAGAAGACCGCGAGTCCTGTTCCCTCCATCACCACTAGTTTCGAACACATATTTTCCCAAATTCTCCCTACATCTATTTCGTGAACTTTAGTACTTGTGTGTGAGAAATGAAACATTTTGATTTGATTTGATTGATTTGAAGAGGTCAAGATTTGAAGGGGAAGATAGTTTTGATATAATTGTCTAATTCCAGATTCGAGTCGAACAAGTTCCACGAAATCAATCGGTTATTGGAACGAACGATTATCTGATTCCAGTCTCGTATTTCGACCGCATAACGAAAGAGATGTTTGGCGTGCCTTTCTTGTTTAAGGTCTGTACCCTCGAATGAATGACAGAAACCTGAAAAAAGGATTTTTCAGGTTACCGACGGGGAGCCTCTGAGCTCTGTTCATGGCCGACTTCGCGACGTTCTCGAAGTTCCTGAAAGGGAATTCGAGAAATACAAGTTTGCCCTGGTGGATCAGGCTCGCGTGGTTCGCTACCTGGACATGAACTCCGACGGTCTGGTCAACCTGGCCGAACTCGGCTATCAGCCAGGAAGGTCCCCCATGGTGGACGTCGCCGCCATCCCGTACCTCGGACTTGAACATGTCAACAAGCGAGGCTCCCGAAATGCTCATGCCGCCGAAAAGGCTATTCGTATCCATAATTAGCTGCCAAATATGGGTCACACAAGCTTTTTTCCATTGCAATATTGCTCTTCTCGTTCATTACTGTATCTATGTCACGTTTTTCACACATGGCTCTCGACTTCGATCCGCTAGGATTCTTTGTTTTCATGTTCCTCCGTTTTTCTTTAAACCGCACAGTTGTAAATATCTCATCTTTATTTTTAGCAACATTACCGGTTAAAAGATACCATCGACGGCTGTTCTCACAATCGGCTTCTTTTTTTATTCGGCCTGTGAAGCCGTAAATTTTTTTATTATATATATTTTTGTTCATTTTTGTTTTCGAGTCACTGTTGCCAATTGCTCGAATTAACGTCTTCTTCTATTTATTGAGCTCTTTCTCGTTTCATCGCACTTATCCGATTTGTTTTCGTGTTAACGATGCTTGCTTTTAACGATGATTCTCAAATGAATTGCTGTTAATGTTTCAAGAAATAAAGCAATCATTTGGGTTATCAGCTGCTTTAAAAGATACTCAATGAAAAATGATGATTTGAAAAGGATTAAATAATCAGAAGGAGTTTTTGGAAACAAAATAAACATTTTGAGAGTAAACAAAATTTTCTAAGTGTACATTCAGCGAAGCTCTCATCTGCCTAGACAACTTTTAAGAAGAAGAAATTTTTTTTCTTCGAAATTGTTTACCTTCATAAAAACGGGGAAACATGGGAAAATACAGGAAAAACTTCATTGAAAAGAAAATGTACAGACGTTTGAATATGTACGACGCACAGCCGTTTCATGTTTCCACTCTTCAAACCTTCAAAAAAGAGCACTTACACAAAAACAATTCTGAAGAAGAATAATGGCAAAAGAAAATGTTCAGCTTGTGGACTGAACCTATGACGTTGTTAGGGCCATTCCACCGATGCTTCTCGCGGCCATTTCTTCACACCAAAGCTAAATCAGAATGGGACACTGCACACGCAATCCCTTATCGTGCGCAAAGTTTCTAGAAGTCGTATCTACAGTACCATACGGTAAGATATACATTTTCACTTTTACCGTCGTGAACTTCTGAGGAATCGTTCAAATATTTTCAAATTTTCTGCAGCTGTTTCCTACGGGTGAAGTTTATTATCACAAAAAACTTCAACACAACAGCTAACTTTCCTAGTAAGCCCTTTTTCGAAAGCTCAGGAGAACAACTCTATAAAAATTTCTGAGGTATGGTCAATTTTTCCGGACTTGAAAGCGAAGGAGGAAGAGAAGGAGGCGAGACGCGTAGCGTGTGCGGACGCGGTTCTTGCCGCGAGTTCAATTCAACCACCACCGACTATTTGGATGGCTCTTGTATCGCTCTTTTCATTTATTTTTCAATTAATTATTGTTGACTTCGTTTCTCTCAATCGACTCTTTTTTATTAGGTATATGATCCCGAAATTTGTTTCATTATATTTGAAAGATGATCCCGTGATTTGTTCGATACTCGCCAAGCCGTGAATTGTCTGATTATGTTCTCGCCATCTTCTGAGACTTGCTACAATATTGGTGAAAGTTATTTTTCATTAACCGTTTTTTCACGGTTCCAGTGCCCATGGTGTTTTTTCGTCTCATTATTGCTTGTTTGCAGTTTTTTTTTCAAAGTTAATTTCTGCGGGTTGTTCCAGAAAGAAAAAAAATCATTTGGGTTTCACTTATTGCGAGAAATATGTACGCAATGAAAAAATAAAAGCATCAAAAAATTGTAGATGTACAGGGAGATATGTCACATACATATTAAAGCTCAACAAAGTGATTCATCAACCGTGGATTTTATCCGTTTCAAATTTCGCGCGCAGTTTTGAAATCGTCTTCGCTTGGCTCCGTATCCTCGACGATGGCTCTGGCTTCATCTTCAGGAAGTCTAGCAAGGAAGGTTCTCACGTTGTCTGAATTGATAGCCACAAATGTTTTCCAAATTTCTCTTCATAATTTCATTTTGGCTCAACATTGTCAATGCAATAAAAAAAGAAAAAAATTTTAAAAATTTTGAAGAGCTTATCAAAACCGTCGGTTTTTTTTTTGAAAAAGTTTTTCTGATAATAATCAGTTAATTACCATGGATTTACGTCTTCATCCTGGGAAGACCTCATCAAAAGGAGCTCTGAAATAAAGTAAAACTAAAATCAGCGAGCAAACTGATCGTTTCACAAAGAGCTTTGTTGAGAAATCCATAGAAAATCTGACAAGGATAGTGAAACCTAAAAAAGTTTTTCTCTGAAGTTTGAAGCTTATCTATTGAGTTGGAGCTTTTGTGAATTTAGTGCAAGTGATTCAGAGTTTGCTCAATGTTTTTCCAATTATTTTTGGCCACGCAGAACCCCGCAAACAAAAAATATAAAATGGACAAAAACTGAGCTCAGAATTCTCCCAAAAAAGTCACGCCAAAAAGTTGGAAACGATATAGCTTAATGGACGTTATTGTAAATGTTTGTTTGCTTTTTGCGGCAATTCTTTCAGCCCCTCTGTACTTTTTCTACTCATTGTAACGAACCTGTGAGCTTAGTCACTTTGAACTCGACGTTCTTTCGTCTGAGCTCTGAACGGAGCTGAAAAAAAGGTGTTTTAAAGTGGGAGTGACCGCCGCGAAGGGCTCGAACCTGCAACAAGCTCTTGGCGCTTTCGTAGTCGATCTGCGGAACTTTGCTCATGTCAAACAAGACTCGGAGCTGAAAAAATGGCTCTTGTCATTTTCTTTTTGATTTTTTGGTTTATTGACCTTATTGTTCCGAAATTAGAAAAAAAGTGTCTTATTCCGTTTTTCAAATGCCTACCTCTTCTGCTTTTTCGACGACGACCGCATTCCTCTGAACGTAATGAATTTCCGATTGACTGGAAGAGGACATTTTCGAAGTTTCAGAAAAGTCGCTTACTCATTGTTTAAAAGAGCCTCGTCGACCGCATCCTTCACTTGTTTTTTCAGAGAACCGGCATTCATATAGAAAATCGGTGAATCATATTCGATGTAAAGAGGCTCGTTGATTCTCCGCGTCTCTCCATTGCACACTTCCAGCTTTTCACTAGAAGTTGTATACTTTAGTCTCTGGTTTTTGAAGGCTGGAATGTGTGAGGGAACTGTACGACTCCAGTCATGAGATATCAGGACCTTGTCAAAGATTCCAACTCAGCTGTCAAATGGTTGTAAATGTTGATAACACCATCTACCTATAAAGTCATTTTTTAATCAGTCTGCGTGTTTTTGAGCTCCTAGGCTCCGCATTCTTCGGTCTTTCGGAAACGGAGTTTGTAGCGTTTCAAAATTCTTCGAGCTGAGTTACAAGTGAGTTGAGATTTTATTTCAAAAAATTAACTTTTCAAAACTCTAGAACATGGTGTGCTTCAGGAAAAAAAAACACTTTTCTACAAATACGGTCTATATGACTGTTCCAATCCATTACATATTTTATGGAGCGTCCAGAATCAGGATCTCAAAGATTGCTGGAATATTTTCTACTTTTAAATGTTTCATATCAATAGTCCAAAAAAGAACTGACATAATTTATAGCAACTTATAACATGCGGAGATCAATATTAGCTGCTTAGTGGAAATGAGAATATTACGATGCCGAGTTTCAACCTATAAACCTATTTTACCTTTTCTAGAAAAAAAAAATCTAAGTTTCCAGGTCTCTAGATTGACAGAGCAAAATCTTTGAAGGGAAATGACCCAACTGAAAAGCAAAAAACACTCCTGGTGACTTGGCTACAGTAACCTGTAAAATTTTGATAATTTATCAATCAATTATTAAAAAAAAGCACCAGCTCATTCAGAAACATTTCTATAGTTCAGTTTTCAGCTCCACTAGTTCAAACTACGGAATTACATTATCACAAACACAAGTCAAAAAAGAATCCCGCGGTGCTTCCGGAAAACTAAAAATTGATCATGAGAGGGGCGAAAAACGAAGCCAGACGTGCCGACAGGAGCAGTTCCCGACGCTAAACCGTGAACGGTCCGCGCGATTAAACCGATTAATGAAGAACGGTTGATTCGATGGAGGCTGCGAGAAGAGCGAAAAAAGGCGTGTGAAGCTGAAAAGCACAGCACGCAAGGCTTGCGGCCGGCGTACTTGAGCCGCTGGACCGCCGTGCTGCTCATTCCGGACAAATCGCCAGAGGCCGGCAGGAGTGCCGACGTGAACCTCCCACTCACATGTTTATAAATCGTTTTTCTCCAATCGTCTCGATCGCCTTTCCCACTTGTGTCTTTTATCAAGCTTCCTGCGGCGCTCTTCGGATCTCTTCCGTCTTTATCCTGATGCTTATCACACGCTTTTATTTTTTTCACGCAATGAAATTACCACCAAAATTTTCTATTTGACTGTTTCTTTTTATATTGTTCTGTTAAGAGACTTTAAAAATACACTTCTAAAGAAATTTTCAACACAGGTTGTTTCAGATGAACATTTTCTTTCAACTACTTTCGGTAATAACCTTGCGCGTTTTTTGAGTCACCCAATCACGAAATTTTCAGATGAGTCATAGATACTTTCGGCAAAATCTGTTACGTATAAAAGTTTATTCTAGTTTTTGTTCGAAATCGGTATTCAAACCTTTCATTATATTTCTTCCTTTTTTGTATCAAAGGTCTATTAAATCGCCTTTTTTGCAACTTTAGATTTTTCAAATATTTCCCACTAAAAGCTGCTTTTCAGAGGATGCGCTGGTTTCTCCTGACATTGTGCCTGGCATCCTCAACACTAGCTTGGAACTGTGGCATTGGAAAAGTTTCGAATCTTCTCTCTTTCGCCATCGCTTTTCCTTCTCAAGACCTTACAGGTACTTTTTCCAATGATTGGTTTTTGTTGACGTTAGCTAATAGAGATCAGTTGCACTTGGAACTCTTCTGTGTTCAAAGAGGAGTTCGTCCAGCGCAGTTGAGAGCTATTGTGGCTTAAAAGCAAACAAAAGTGAAGGAGTTCATTTCTAGAAAAATGGACTGTTAGCAGAAGCGTGAGACAAATTGGAAACTATCGAAAAAGCATCTGAAAAATTAAAAATTGTGTACCTTTTTCAAGTCTACAGTTATCTTGAAACAAACGCCAGATATATTTTCATCATTGAAAGCTGGAAAACTTTCCTAGAAGTTCAAAAAAAGAGAACGACTTAATTGACTTGAAAATTATAACTTCGAAGAGCAAAATTAGGAATCAGGTCGAAAAATGAACCAAAAAGAACGTTTTTTAATTTTCGGTGTCTCTTTCTAGTTTTTTTCTGGGAAAATCGGGTTTTTTTCTGTACTTTCTACCTTATATTGATCGTTAAAACCCTCAAAAGCAGCTTATGAATTAGCTAGATTTTTGAGTGGGCGCTGGAATTTTTTTGGTGTTCATCCAATTCCTGCCTCGAAGGAATTCTATTCACACATTTTTTGCACCGCTATAAAGCTATTTGCGCTCTATTGAGAAATAATTTTTTGCAGCGGTAAACCGTTGCTGTCAAGAGCACGACGATCTTATCGAGTCATGCTCGCGAGACGAAGCCGACCACAGCTTTTGCAAGTGCCTGGGCAACAGCGAACATTGGTTTGGTGCTTTTGAACCCATTTCCGCGACTGGATACGCAAACAAGACTCTTGTTTGATCTCCTTCATCACGAGTGCAAATGTAACCAAATAGACCATGTTTTTTGTTCAGGTACGTGCGAACCGTGGTCAAGCCGCTTTTTTGCATCTCGGTCAACCTCTACACCAAGTTCAATGATTGGTACAACGGCAACACGGTTTACCTGGTCAACGACTGCTTCCATCCGAAGAAGTTCGGGTATAGGAATGATTGGTAGACTATTAACTTGTCGATATTTCATGATTTGAAACGATATGAAATTGCATGGAATGGCTTTGTGGATTTGTTGATATTAAAATCGAGGCTCAGCTGATGTTTTTTTCCTTATTATGGAACATATAAGCGTCGTTTGGAATCGGTTGCACCAAAGATTTTCACCAGAAACAGTCAAGAAAACCTCTTCGTAACCGCAACAAATCGAGCTATTTTATAAGATATTATGCCTTTTCAAACCATTGAAACAAGCCAAATATGACTTTATACGGTAGTAAGACTTTGATCATCCCCAACTGTTTATTTGTATGAAATGTCCCTCTAAATTAGGTCGAATTGTCGTGAGTGCGATAGTGTTCGTTTTTCCTCCTAAAAAAAGGAGCAAGTCCCTACTAAATTTATGTCCCTGTAATAAAAACATAGAATATTGTTTTTCAACAAACTTCATTCCCTCTCATCTTGAATAGTTCTGTTTTTTTCTCCAGTGCCATCTGTATTCTCATATTATATATTTATTTCTCAATATATGTTTTTTTCTTCTAGGATTCTTCATTCATTTATCGCCCTAATGCCTGCCTTTCTTTCCGCCTCTTATCAAATTGAACCAACTTCCATGATTTTCTGACCTCAGGATTATTTTTTCTTCAGTTTTCCCTTCGCTTTGGTTTTAGCAATAAATTATAAACTCACGCTTGGAACCTGTAGAACACAAGAAGAGCCCCAGCGACTGTTCCGATCAAAAGTCCAGGCAAGATATCGCTGACCACCGTGGCAACGAGTGTTATCATAAATACCGCCTGGAAGTTTTTGATAATTCTACCAAGTGAAATGAAGAACTCACGCAATCAAGTTTGGATCTTTTCCACAAAAATGAGATTTGCTGGAGCTGCATGAACATGCCTTTGAGTGCGACAATCACAATACAAGCGAGGAAGCACTGAAATCGAGATTTTGACAATTTTTGGCATTCATGGGAGTTATTGGTTGGAAAAAAAATTTTGGCTTCTCCAATTGTTTTTGGACGATCAAATCAAAATCGTTGAAAAATCTGGAGAGAATGATCATTTACCTTTTTGCTTGGAGAATTTTCAGAGTTAATCGAAATGCTTGAAATATCAACAATGAAAGTGTTCTCACTTCTGGAAGCTCCTGCACAAATGGCCCAAGAACATAAATAACCAACAAAAGTATTGAAGTAGAGAAAATTGTTGCTAGCTGGAAATGTTTTTATCATAAACGTCATTAAAAGTGCACTTTACTTGAGTTTTCGTTCCTGCAGCTTCATAGACCAACGTCCTAGCCAGAGCTGTTGAAGAAGGCCAACATGGCAAAAACGAACTCACGGTTTCAACAATTCCGAGAGCGAAAAATTCCTGTCATAAGCTTTTTTTTTTTGATTTCCACCTTTATTTTGAGATTACCTGTCTGACGTCAATTTCATAGGAGTGTTTGAGAGCAAATTGCTTGCCCATGGAAATCGTCACAACCAGAATGATTATAGCCAAGGCGAAGGCGTCAGAAACAAAATAATGAAATAATGTGATGTCAGGAACGGCTGGAGCTGGAATCCTGAAAAAAAAACTCAAATTATCAAAAATGAATCAAAAAATGTTCAAGCTTCTTCTTAAAAATTCCTGCAAAAAAATCAAGAAGCCTCAGAGCAAAGCAATTATTTGTGAGCACTTCAGCCCTGAACTGGAGCAAAAATATGAATGAAACTGAGAAGACTTTTTTGAAATTACCCTGTTGGAATATTTCCAACCACTTTGATGCCAAACTTCGTACTAAAGTGCAACATGTGCGAGATCAAAGTGCCAAAAATCACCTGAAAGTTATAATTCTTGACTGAATTTTGAATTACGCCATACCACAAAAAGATCAATTGGAATTGGTATTTTGCAGCATTTCGCGCATAATGGTCCAATCCACTGCTTAGCCGAGAAAAGAAGAATCAGGCAAACTACGGAAGCGATTATTGTGTAATTGTTCTGCTGATCGTTGATCAATCTCATTGCGAAGTCATAATACATCTAAGAATCATAGTTATTTTCCGAGTGAGGTAATAAAACTTACAAAGAAAAATTTGCCAAATCCATTCCTTCGGGGCAGAGGGACGCCGAGAATCTTATTGATTTGAGCCGTGAAAACGTGGAAAGCGGCACCCGTCATGAAGCCTTGAACTATCTGAACTCTTCTTTCAAAAGTTATTTAATTGTTCCTTCACTTGTTCAGAAAGATATGTGGTCAGGAAATCCAGTCTAGCAAGACCCATAGTGATCTGCAACCGATAAGGATATATTTTTCAATTTTGAGAATAATTCACTTGGATGATTCCGACAAGGAGAGCAAGTGAAGTCACGATCGACACCGAAATGGCAGTGATTTGAGGATCATCGAAGCTAACTGTTATATTCCGCTCCTGTGCAATGATTTCTGTCACCCGTATGTTGCAGCTACCCGTCAATAAGCTTACAACCGCAAAAACACCTGCAGAAAAACTTTTTATTAAAAAGAGCCAATATTTTTACCTAAGGAAACATGACGAGAAGTTCCGAAAATCATGTAAATGATTGGAGGGAAGAGAGAAGTGTAAAGGCCGTTAGCTGGGGGAAGTCCAACTAAGGTGGCGTAGGCCATTCCTGAGATTATGAAAAAAATTGAAGTGATTCGAAAAAAACTTGAATAATACTGTGAAAGCTTTCGCGCAGTTTGCATTTCTTACTAATAAACTCAAAACTATTTTTAGTCGTATAAACAAAGAAGAAACAATTTTTCAAAAAATCGCAAAAACAGAACTTTTCACAGAGTGAAAGATTTACTAAGATTTTAACTAGTAATAAAACAGAAATCAAAGCCCGAGAAGAAAAGTGGAAAAGAAGCTCAGAAACAAAGGGAGTTTTGGTTAATCCATCTTTTTTTCTGACTAACTGTATACTCGTTTTTTAACAGTTTTCACAAACAAAAATTGATTAATATCCTTTTTTCAGGCTCAGATTCTTCAAACCAACCTTGCGGAACAGACATGATGCCCACAGTCATCCCACCGATGGCATCATAGACCAAATTGTCTTTCAATTTATACTTTGGCAGCCATCCAAGAATCGGAATAAGGGAGAAGACGACATCCAAAAATTTCTGAGAACGGCTCTTTTTGACGATTTTCTTCGGCATTTTGAAAGTCACTGTAGGAAGAAGCCCGGACCGTTCCGATTTCGAAACCTGCAACCACACGAAATGAGAAGTAAAGAAGGATTTTATCGCTTCAAAATATTTATCGGAGAAAAATCGTTCTTTTTAACTCAAATCGCCGGAAATCACCTCGCAAATAAAGTCACGAGCTGGACCATAATCCTTAACGGAAACAGAAAATGCAAGAAACAACTGTCTTAACTCTTTTATCAGTCCGAAATTGACTTTTTCTTGATTTCAGAGTTCATCGAAAATAACTGCTCACCTTCGTGCTGCAATTGTTTGCAGGCCCATCTCTACCCGTTTTATTCATCGCCTAAAGTCTGAAATAAAGCGAATATGGCGAGTAAATAACTTATTTTGTAGCGTTGTCGCAAATACAATCTCTAGGGATTATTTCAAGCAGCAAGATGGGTGTTGAGAAGCAAATGAGAAAACGAAAAATGGAGTTGAAATTTTCATTAGGATTGAATTGCTGTGAATGCGAAAAAAAGTAATATCTAAAAAAATAAGGTAAGTCTACTCTGCGATTCGAAATTCTGATTTTTAAAAAAACTTCAAGAAAAAAATTTACTTTTTTTGATTTTTTTGTTACTATTTTTCATTTTTTTCTAACAAAAAAACCAAAAAAAACTTTCCTCCTAAAGTATCTCCAAGGAAGATTTTTTTATGAAAAAAATGTTGAACGGAAAAATGATTTCAGACAACAAGTCTCTTGCTTTTTTTGATAATCATGAAAAAAACTTTTCATGAACGTCAATGATATATAATCCGGTATTTGCAAACTCTCAAAAAAGCCAGTAGCCATAGAAACGACGGATAAAGAAAGTTTTTTTTCGTTGAAAGAACATCACTTGACGTGTAAGAAACATTGAAAAGATGAGGCTTTTGATAGGACGGCAAAAAAAGAAAAACAAAATTACTCACATCGCTGATGTGAGAGATTTCAGAAAGATTGGAAAAAAGCCTCCAACAAAAATAGATTTTGCAGACAATCAGCAAAAATGAACTCTCCAACGGAACAAAGGGCAGAAAAAAAGAGGCGCAGTTTAATAGAAAATGAGATTAGTCATGCTGCAAAAACGAAAAAAAGAGGTTAAAATTCTCCACAATAATGATGCAAACATGTTCTCGCTTTGTTTCAGTCAAGGAAAAAAAATATTTCTGATTTATTTTGCTGTTTCAAGAGAGGCCAAAATGCAAAGGGAAAGTCTTAAAAAATGTTCTAACTTCAAAAAATCAACTAGAATCAGTTCAGAGAAAATTTACCAAAAGATTATATCCGAAATTAGATTATCGCAGTAGATTAGCCAAACTGAAACTATCGACGTTATGGACTAGAAGACTTTTTAAAGACGTTTGTTGCGTTCATAAATACATTCATGGATATTTTTGGAGTGAGTCGCCTGTTAAATTAATGATGAATTCGAGTAGAAACAATCAACTCAGAGGAAATGGAATGAGACTTGTTCAACCAATGGATGAATTGATCAAACAACGCTTCCTAAATCATAGAGTCATACCCATTTGGAACCAACTGGAGAGAGAAACTATCATTGAATACGAAATCGGCAAGTTTCGGATTATGCTCACCTCATGGTTCGAAACAAACACATCGTTTTTAAAATCATTAGATCCTACTAAAATCTAGAAAAATTCTAACTTATTAAAAAAACAAAGAACAAACTTAAATACCAAATGGGGGTTAGCACCGTCTATTCAGACAATCTTTTCCTCCAGCCGTTTCCACAGATCAGCTGTTAGATTTATTTGATTGATTTGATTGTTTTGATGTATTATTTTTTTGTATTTGTCTTGCAGATTGCGGAATGGCGAATAAACACTTGAAATGAAACTCATGAACGTCAAGAATATTTTCTTAACTTATGAAGCCTTAAGAAAAATTATCTGAACAAAGTGGTAATTATTCCAAATGGTCTTTCTCAAAATTTACTAAAACAGGGATCACCGGATGTTTTTTTCCCACACTCCTTTATCGACTATGTACTTATTTACTGTTTAAGATTTTTTTTTTCTCAACTTCATCTGAATAAACATTTCAAGGAACTTATTTTACTCTTGTAAAGTTTTGAAATGATCAACGAAAAATTGTAGGGCATATTTATCTACGCCAAAATCTACAAAAATCCTTCATCATCTAACAAAAAAGACGAGGCACATCTGAGAGAAAAGAAAATCGATAGATAACAAGACAGAAAACGCAAAAAAACGGATATTTGTGAGCTCAACATGCTCCAGTCACAAAAAAAAAGAATTTTTGCTTGACGAGGCTGGAGAAATAGAGAAAGAAGAATTAATCAGTTGCTCTTTACTTGTTTTTTGCGCGGACGGGGCATAGTTAAGATTTCGGCAGTAATACAAATAAACAAACACGCGGCTCTTTGGAACAGCCGCATCAAACATTTTCGAGTGGCCAAAGAACATAAAACAGTGCGATTTGAGCTGACCGCCAGTTGACATGAGACAAAAGATACAATTTGGACTTTAATCGGTCATTAGAGCCGATAGAGTACGCAAAAAAAGATTTTCCAAAATCTTTAGGATGGTAAAAAGAGAACAAGCAAAAGTTAAATTGTTAACATACTGCGTGAAAAATTATTTCATTATCAAAGAAAGGGACTTTTTTTCTTGGAGTAGTCTTGAAAAAGATCGAATAGCAAAACATTTAAGAAATATGAAATATTCATTCGAAAGATGGAATAACTTCCGAAACTTCTGCCAAAGATTACCTCAAAAAAATCATTAATTAATTGCAACACCCAACAAAAAGTAAAAAAAATTTTTGCTCTATAAATTTTTTTATTTTTAAATTTTGTACAGAGCAGCGAAACAAATCTATGAAAGATTTCAACTGGTACATTTCATTCACAACTGTTTGCAGATGTTCAATCCTTGTGCGATGCAAAAAAAAGACGCCGTCCAACGCAGCAGATTCACCCAGCCAAAAAAATTCAGCCGGTCGTAAAAATGTTTTTTCTCATTCTTATACTGAGCCGTGTACAACCAGTTCAACCCTATCAAATGACGTCTCACAGTTTCAGAGATTTTCTTATTTTCGAATTTCAGAAAAATCGCGCCAACATGATTATCTTGGTTTAGACGTTTCATCAGACATCTATATCTAAACTTGGGGAATGATTTATTTTCAACCATGTATCTAATGTTTACGTAAGGAAATGAAAAAGAAAAAAAGTTTTGACGTACTTTGCACGAAAAAAAAGCTTATCAATGGTTTTTCGTTCTCCAATGAGTTTCCTTATCAAAAGGCCCATTTCTCTCCTAATTAATGAGCTTCTTGCATCAGCCGATAATCGTTTGATGTCACGGACCAACACGACAAAAAATGGAAAATTCGTGGATTGATAAAGTATTTTATAAGACATTAAACGCAGGGGCGAGCAAAACTTAAAAAAAAACTGATGTAACGCAAAATAAAAGATGGAAACATTCGAGTCATTTTTTTATTCTGAAGATCAGAGTTTTTTTGAGTTTTCTGTTATGGAAATTTTTAGCTGAACAAAAAAATAAAAAAATTCCTAGAACTATGCAAGAAATAAAACAAAATAGTCTGATATTCGTCAATAATAAAAACGAACTTGAGATTTTGCAACTTTTTAATATCGTTTTTTTGAGTATGTTCTACTTATAAAAAAACCTGACGAAACAAGGAAGTCTGTCAAGAAAAATAAACAAACTTCAAGAAAAATCACGAAAAAATATTTTTTTGTTTTTTTAATTTGTGAAACTTTCTTTTTGATCAAAATGTTACCTCGAATTTCAGAAACAAACAAAACTGTTTTTTTGAAGAAGTTTGCTTTGACAATTTTTTTCCTCAAAATCCAAAAAAACTTGAGGTAATCGGGAATGCAAGTTTGAAAAAAATAAAAAAAGTTAACTATTCTTTTTAAAAAATCAGCTTTGAAAAAACTGTTTTTTGATTCGAGATGACTTGAGAAACTGACATATTTGATCTGGAAGTGTTGAAAAAGAGTAAAAAGCTTACGGCAAGCCGAGTTCCCAAGCCGTCTCCGATCCAAGTACTACCGGCTCTCAACGTTGCTTAACTTGCCAGATCGGACAGGATGGCGTGTTTTCAACGTGATGTGGTCGTAAGCAGAGGCCTCTCTGTGTCTCAGGCATACTTCTTCGGTCAGAGAATCTGTTAATGATAGAAAGTTCGAAGTAGAAAATTGAAATTTAAGGTTTGAAAAATAGAAAAAGTTTCTTTCCGAGAAACATGATCAAATATAAAAAGTAAATCCTACAAATTTCCCAACTTTCTCATTTCCTTGAAGTCCAAGAAGCTTCCTGAAGAGTTCCCCTTTTTTTCTCAAAGGTTCAAACTCCTCTTTGTGAGTTAATTTTTTTCCTAAAAAAATTTTTAAAAAAATGATAAAATAAAATAAATTTAATGCGTGAGACTGAAAAAAAGTTCCTATTGAAGAAGAACGCTATTCGGAAAAAAATACTTTTTGAGTCACATTTGCACTTAATTGAAGAACATATAAACTTACAATTGTAATGTTTGCTTCATTCCCTTTTTTTATTTTTTTCAAGTTCAATAACTTTGCTCCGATTAAAACATGTACCCCGTTTTTCTTTTTTTCTCATTTTATTGAATTTGCAAGGCGATAATTTTTTTGATAAAAATTCTACTTACTGCTACTCACTGGAAAATCGTCAACCCGGGTCTTTTTTTCCGAATTGTTGTGCTCTAACTTTTTTTGTCACGGTAAACACTCGCAAAAGTGCAAATTGGGCTATTACTGGAACTCTTTTTTTCTTTTATCTCAGGTCACCATGAGAGAAAAGTATAGTGAGTACCAACTTTCCCATTTTGCTCAGCACTTTGCAAGTTTTGAGCCTTTTCTGATCTATTTATAATCCCATTGGCACTTGATGGATTAGCTGCTAACCTATACAACCGACTTTGAGCTTATCATTAAGCTTGTCACTGACATTTGGTCGGATATCAGTTTATTCCTCTCAGCTTTCTTAGCGGGGAGTTTTTTTTTAAATACCGCTTTACAGTGCGATGATTGAAAAATCTCATAGTCAAACTCAAAATTCTTGTAGCTTTTGTCCAGTTTTTTTGTTTCTATTATTTCTAAAAAATATAAATTTTTATCTGAAAATAAGTATTCAATGCAGACGTTTTTTTGCGATCAAACAGAGAAAATTTATATTCAAAGCTTTATTACTATTTTTTTAGAAAATGTATTTTGAATTTTTGATAAGTGGTTCAGTTTGTTGAAGTTCGATTTTTCTTTTCAAAGCGAAATCAAATTTTTAGAATAGTTTAGCTTATTGAATGTTGTATGGATAATTATATACGGTTTCGTTTATTTTCAACTTGAATACCTATTGTCCATTTTTTGTGTTTCTAATAACACTTCAAATAAAAATAATCCTTTGATTTTTTCTTGGTTTTTTCCTCCTGTAAAAAAACCTTTAATTCATTAGTCTGTTTCACACTTCTTTATAAAAAGTGAGTCAATAAGCCCTCAATCGAAAATAAATCTCTCAATTGCTATTAAAAACCATATTTCAAGGTTTCTCATAACTGTCAGCCCGATTCTGATGCAGGTGGAACCCGGCGTCACCATGGAGACGCAGGCCGCAATTGCCGGCAACGGAAAATCCGTGTGTTTATCTCAGCCAGCCTTTTTTCTTATTTGACCTTTTGCATTGTTTTATATCACCTTTTTATGATATTCTCTCCATTATTATTCTTTTTTTCAGAAAATGGTGCGTGAATTATTGCGGACAATGGCCAAATATAATGAGAAGACGATAACATCGATGGGAATGTACTTGAGTAAAAAGGTCTTAAATTTGTAAGGTTTTTTTTTTAACTCTTTCGAAATTCAGATCGGAATACCATCGACTTCTGAATTGAACTGCATTGAATGGAATCAAAATAGACATTTCATTGCAACTGGTGGGACGATGGGAACTTTGAAAATCGTCAGATTAGGTTTGAATTTTCGTAACAGGGGAATAATATTTTTCTTCAGAAAGTGGAGACACGGTGAAAGGTTCTAATAGTCTTTCTGTGAACCAAGCTCTGGATGGTCATAGCGGTAAGATTTTGAGATTTATACAAAGGAGCAAGTGCGCTCTCAAAAGTTCTTTTTTCAAACTGATCATATTTTTGCAGGGCTCAAAAAAAGTTTACACAATCAAAAAAATTTGAGCAAAGTCAAAAAAAAGCCGCTATAGTATTTAGTCAACTTCAACAATTAATTAGTATCACTTCTTACGTCGAAACGTTTATCCCTTTCTTTTTTTCTCGACTTGAAGTTATCGTTCTCTCTCCTACAGGCGCGATACTTTGTATAGCGTGGAATGAAGTTCAACAAAAACTCACCACGAGTGACACAAACGGGTTGATCATTGTTTGGGGAGTTTCGAACGATTTTTGGAATGAAGAAATGATCAACAACAGGTGAGATTAATATCCGCAAAAGTTATAAAAATATTTGTTCAAGAAACAAAAGTGTAGTTGTCGGTATGGGTTGGAACTGCGATGGAACAAAAATCGCCATTGCATACGCTGATGGTTGAGTTTCTCGATATTCTGATCAAGAATCTTCTTTTTAAGGACAAGTGATTGTTGGAACATTAGAAGGAAATCGGATATGGAACAAAGATCTACCAACGACTTTAGCAAGATGCGAGGTTTTTTTCGATTTTTGTAGCTGATATCTTGAAAATCTGGGTTTAAGTGGGCGCCGGATGGTAACAATTTGCTTTTTGGAACAACTGATGGAGAAGTTCACGTCTACGACTCGGTTGGGAATTTTTTGGTGAGATTCGAATAGATTGCGGTTTTTATTATAAGAATTTGCAGCAAAAGATCAATATGGTCGCTTTGGAGACAGTCGAAATGGAGACAGCTCTAGCTAGTGAGTAGCTCATTTCCGATTATTATCATTTTTAGATCCAATTCAGTTGATAATACTGAACCATTCATACAGAGATATTATATCTCTATTCTAGTAATTTAAGTAAAAATCTTCGTTTTGAAAAATTGGGGGAAGAGGTATATTTATCTTCTTAAGTTTTTGGTTGGGCATTTTGAACTGGTGCAAAATTTTAAAATGTTTTCTGATATCGTGAAAAATTTGAGACAATAAAAAAACTGTGAAAGATCAGTTATTTTTCGAATTTCGTTCTCCAAGTTGCATGTTTAAAGGAGATCTGCATCGCGAACCAATCGTCGACATCAAATGGTGGTATCCGACCTTCAAAACGAAAGTTGAAAGAGATGAATCAAGCACACTACGTAAATTTCGTGAGAAGATATCATATATAAAAGATCGTTTTCAGTGAATGAAAATATCGAATCTTCAGCTGCTCTCAAATTATCGAAAAGACAGGCAATCGATAGATCTCAGGCGGATTTGTACCTGGTAAGCAAAAAATTGTGGATCGCATGGAAAATCATTTTTGAAAAGTTCAACTTTGGTGATTTCATACAGAATAAACGGCCGACAAAATTTTTGACTATAATCTACAGTTTTAAACTTCCAATTAAAGATAAGCCGGATTCAAGAAAAAATCATTTTTCAGTGGACTCAGGCCTACACAGACCGTCCGCGACTTTTTGGTGGCCTACGCGCACGGAGTTATGCAGCTGATGAAAGTGGAGAATGATCAATGTAAGTGCAATTGTTAAATTTCTAGTTCTTGAAATTTTTCATACAAAAAACAAGTGAAGCAACTAACCTATTACTTTTTTTAATGCTTTTTCCAAATCGAGGTCCTCTACAATAAAGAATTCTACAATCTCTATCTGATTTCAGCACCCATCATTGTTCGTTTCCCGAACTTCAAAATAACATGCGCTAGATGGGCACCAAATGGTTCCTTCATAGCGGTGCCACCGTTTTTTGTTTGAAGAAACCTTTCAATTACTCTAGGTGACCGGATTCCAAACAGACATGCCTCAGAACGAACAAGCTGTTGTGCATATCGTGTCGGCATATGGAAAGGTATGGAAAGCTTTTTTTTTTTGAAAAATTGACTTTGCTCAGCTTTTTTGAATGTCAAAGAATGAATGTGGAAAAATTATTCTTGCAGATGATATCCTTTCTTCGGGTGAAAGAAACGAAATCCCTCACTGGAGTTGCCTGGGATCCTAGTGGACTCCGTATTGCTGTAACTACAGATAGCAACGTTTACTTCGGCAATATCAGGCCGCAGTACAAGGTTACACTCCATTCATTGCCAATTTAATCAAAAAGTTATCATTATCTTGGAACATCTTCTTTTCAAACACTGCTCTGCAGACCATAGGAAAAAATTCAAAAAATTATTTTCGCAATAAAGGATTTTTTTAAAAAAAACCGGTTTCTAGTGGGGTTACTGTGGTCACACCGTGATTTACGTCTACGAGAGGGAGGACCGCAACGAATTCGCCGTTGTTTTTTATGAAACCAAGGTTTTCTAAACATTAGTAGATCTGAGAAATTTTCATATTCAGTTGGAAGAAGTTTTCACCAAGTCTGTCACGAAATTTGAGCAAATCGCTTGCCATGAGTCTTATTGTATTCTGGTGAACCAACAGAACGACACTAATGGAACTGTAAGTTTCAACAGAATTTATTATTTTCGAACTTGAATTTTGCAGTATTTTGCCCAGTTGTGTAACGGCATTGGAACTGCGCTGGACTTCAAGGTTTTATTTTCCTATGTTCTGAGAGGATTTTTGTTTTTCAGTACACGGACGTAATCCCTCGATGCGTGACGTTGAACAACTCGGCTGCGGTCATTGCCGGAGGAGAATCCTACTTCATCTGGCATTTCGTTCTTCCTCAACGGAACTCGATGAACTTGGCATCGAATAATGGCAAAGAAGATTTGTGAGCCTATCTTTTGTAGTTCGTAAAACTATTTATTTTCAGAATCTATGCTCTTGAGAATCCTCCAGTGGGAAGTGATTTCGGAACGCGGAGAAAGGTATGTGCTTAAGAAAATAAACTTTCAATGATACCTAACTTTTGTTGCAGTTTCAGCGTGGAAATGATTCTATCAGCGCTTTGTGCATGGCTGACACCTTTTTCCTTGCGGTTTGTCTTCAATTTCATGGTTTTCAGTGAAAAAATAAATTCATTTTTTGGTTTTTGAAAATCATTCAATCATGCGATAATTGCTATTTTTAAATTTTTATCAATTTTCTGAGATATATGATGACCTTTCATTGGTCTTGAGTAGGACAGTTCAAAAATAAAATATTTCAGGCCTGCGAATCGGGAGCTTTATTCAAGATCTCCATCGCCGACGGTTCTGTGCTCCAACGCTACTCCGTACCACAGAACATTGAAGCGATGCAAATGAACTGTACTTTCCAACGAATCGCCGCATTGGGTTTATATTTCTCCTAAAACGTCTTATTTTAATTTTCTAGACAACAACAACATGCTACAGTTCTTCGAAATCGGAGAAAATTCGTTGAACAAACTGCAGAATCTGGACCGTCGAGACGTTTGGAGCTTTCGCTGGGACTCGGTGAGCAAATTAGCTACTTTTTTTTTCAAAAACAAAAAAGAATTCAGGAAAAAGAAGACATGATTGCTTTGAATGAAAAGACGAAGATGATAGTTTTGAAGGGAACTGTCGCAGAAGAACCAGTTTCGAGCTCTGGGTATTATTTTGGGCATCGAAAAGAAAAGAAAAACTTTTTTTCAGGTATATCTGTTCTTTCCGTGGGCTCACAGTGAGAACTGTTCTCGTGGACAATTTCCTTCTGAATCCTGAGCATCCTGAAAAGAAAAACGTTCACGATATTGAAATAAAGGTTAGCACAGTAGTTCATCCACAATGATTGGAAACCGTCTAATCTGTCTGCGCTCTCTTATCTTTCTTTCGAATGACTTAAATTGAGAAAGACCTTTTTTTAAATAGAAAAAAACCATAAAATCCAGTGTTTTTTTATTTAATTTCCCTGATTTCTATGATGATGCTGACTTTAATCGACAAATTGCCCTTTTCAATCTACATTCATTCCAAGCATTTTTATCATTACTTAATTTCCAATATTCCAGTCATTGCGAGATGCAAAATACCTTCTTGAGCGGATGAAAATCGACGAGGCGACGGCGTTCATTGAAAAGAATGCTCATCCCAAACTTTGGTTTCTTTCTCATTAAGATTCTTCATTTAATATATTTTTGTAGGAAGCTTCTGGCAGCAGTGGCTTTGAACAAATTGGACATCAGCACTGCTGAACATGCCTACGTAAATTTGTTTTCCTGAAAAATTCAACACAATCCATTTCAGGTGAAGCTTGGCGATTATTGCGGAATCAATTTTTGCAAGAGAATCAGTAATATTCAAAATGCCGAGTTGAAAAAAGCGGAGATCTTCGCGCACTTAGGAAAATTTGATGCTGCCGAGAAAACTTACTTGGGCAATGATAGACGGTATGATTCCATTCTATTAGCTTTTTAAAAATAAATCTGTTTTCGTGGTTCTCACAAAACGGATAACAGGTATATGAAAGGAAACAAACTCTTGTTTAACATTTCTCAAGGTAATAATTAAGGGATCTGGCCTTGGCAATGTACACAAAGAACTACGACTGGGTCAAAGTACTGCAGCTCCTACCAACTAATGGAGAAGATTCCTTGAGGCTGAGTGCCATCAAACATGTTGGCGACTACTTTTTCGAACGGCATCAGTGGTTGGTCATTCTCTAGAAAGTTCCTTGAAAATATATTAAGGAGAGACGCTGCTGAGAAATACGAGCAATGTGGCGATACCGATCGGAGGATTGAAACTTTGATCCGCGGGAATATTTATGGAGAGCTGGAAGAGCTATCGCGGCACCTACCAGATAATCACGAATACCTTGAGGTTGCAATACAAAGATTAGCGATAAAACTCAAAAAACTTTTTTGATAGACAGCAAATGTAGCGACATTGATTTCTACTTGAGATCACTGTTTCAAGAGAACTTTCCAGAGAATCGGCGACGCTTTCACGGCACGAGGGATGTGTGGCCAAGCGGTCGACTGCTTCTTGAAGTGCGGACTCGTCAAAAACGCTCTGCAAACTTGTATCCAACTGAACCGCTGGGATCAGGTATAAAACTTCTTGAGAAGTCGAGTAAATTTCTAAATTCAGGCCGACGCTATTGCTAAAACGCACAATTTGGCAAATGTGGATCAGATGCTCGCAAAATACGCTGAAGAAGTGACTGGAAGCAATGAAAGATCTTTGTCGGCTGTTCAACTTTACAGGAGAGCTGGACGACTTCTTGACTCTGCCAAAATTGTCTTCGAAGTTATTCTCCAAAAAATACCTTCAGTGAATAGAAAAAGTTCAGATAGCAGAGGAGGAGAAAAAAAGATCCGCTCCTTATATGCGCCTGAAGAAAATTCACGTGTTGGGAGCCCTATTGATCGAAGAACTTCACAACCAACAACGTTCCAAGAAAACCCACGAAAATGATGTGGGCTTCTTGAAAAGTAGTCAAATCAAGTTATTTTCCTATTCAGACTTCGGCAACTTTGTCAGGACTGCTCGAGGAAGACATGAATGTCACTGTGGAAGAGTCTCGTCTTATTGACAACGCTTGGAGAGGGGCTGAAGCCTATCATTTTTTGATGATGACTAACAGACATCTTTATCAAGGTGCAGAGATTATGATAGCGCGAAAAGAGAATATGATGATGAATTTAAAATAATCGAAAGATAGAAAAAGAAAAAGTCAAAAGTTTTTCTGATTAGTTAGAATATTTTCACTCTTATCTATTTAGGTAAAAAGTAACCACATGAAAAAAACTTCCAGGAAGCAGCGATGATTAATTAGTTCATTAAAAAGCCCTTGAAAGACTGGAAACTGGAAAAAATTAAAGGTAGCCTCTTATAGTTTCAAAATTCCTTGCTCTTTGTGAATCGGTTTTATTAAAACAAACCCAAGGTTTTCAAAAATTACTTTGCTGTTTTTTTATTAAAAAAATGTTGCTTTTCTTCAAGTTCCATGAAAAAAATCGTTCATTCGGAAAAAAAATTGAAACTTAGTTACGATTATTTTTTTCCAAAAATTTTACAACTTTCGAACGTCAAAGAAGCTTCACTTTATCAAAAAAATTTTCAGGAAACAACCAAGACGCATTGCGAACAGCACTGGTCCTACTGGATTACGAGGGCATTCTGAACACTGCAGAAATTTACTCGCTTGTTGGTAAGAGAAAAAAAGATTACTAAAAAAATATTTTACTTACAGCTCTTTCCGCCTGTATCGTTCGTCAATTTTTGATATGCAGCAAGGCAATGATGAAATTGGAGTCTTTGAAAGATTTTTCAGACGACGAACGAGAAGCATTGCGAATGTTATCGATGAAGTTGTTCAGCGAGTTCGTGAAGTTTAATTTTGAGCTCTGAAAGATGTTTTTAGGTTCCCTCCTGTCGAGCAAAGAAATTCGAAAATGCAATGCACGTCCTGCGAAGAGCATGTTGGAGACTACGATTTGTCCTGCCACAAGTGTGAAACCAAGGTAACGTTCAAAATTAGAGACTACTTCAAGCCAGCTTGTCACAAATTTTTTCCTTAAAGCTACAGTAGTCTTGTCTTTGATGCGCCTTTATATCACTAAAACTTCCGTGCTGAGTTATGCGCTTATGCAAAGATAGAGATCACACGCATCGAAAGCAATGTTCTTTCAGTTCTAAAAAAAAAAGACAAACTGGCGCGAAATGGACTATACAGTTGATTCGATTAATTAGTCATCAAAACGGTATGATCGCAAGGGATGACGTTGAAAAACTGCAAAGCCTTTTTTGAAGAAGCAAAAGATTTGAACTCTTTTGCTCCAGAGAAACTTTGAGTCATTAGAAAAAGCCCTTGCATATCGAAACTATTCCAATTACAGTTCCCGAAATTATGATGCTTCAATCCAAGTGCAACCATAAAACTTCGAAACACGAAAAAAACGAAAAAAAGAAAACAAAATGAAAAAAAAAACTAATATCTTCCTCTTCAGTTCCCAATCTGCATCGCAACTGGTCGTGCTCTACTGGACTATCAGTTCTGGCTGTGTCTCACCTGCAAACATCGAGCTTATGAGCACGAAGTTGTCAAGTTCAAAGCGTGTCCTCTTTGCCATTCAACCGCCTCCTTTTAGTGTGCCTGCTCGAATTATTTGTGATATTCATCAAAATGTGATAAATTTTTGCTTCACTTGATAATAAGTGGTTCACGGTTTTCTGCAATAAAAGCCCCAAAATAATAGTTTCTTTATGAAGACGATCCCAAAGTTTGGGGAGCATTTTACTCGGGAAAACAGTCTTCAAAACTCGTTTCATTTGATTCATCATTTCGTTTCAAAAATGAGCTCTAAATCAAATAAATGAATGAAAGAGCATGCATTTTTAAAAAACCATTTATAAAGTCTTCCAGTTTGATGAAGCAACAGAAATGCAGCAGCTTCTGATCATTTTTTCTAAACTTTTACTTTATTTACCATTTGCTTCTTATAGGAATCCAAAAAGATCGTTACGATGTTCCCGTAAAGACCTGTCTGTCCAAAAATTGCCACAGTTTACGCTAATTAAATTGTAGAAAATTCTTTTCAGGCAGTACACATAAAATTTTGAGCGGCGAAAATTATGAAATTAAATTTGAAGCAGTGGAATTTGAATCTTCCAATTCGAAACAAGCTCTTGTCACAAAGCTAGGGACCGCAGAGCCACGCCCACTTCGCTGTTCAAAAAACTTCGTCATTTTCGTTGCATTTTGGTTCTTTTTTTATATTTTTAAAACAGTTTTCTTGTACCGATTTGGGGAAAAAAATTAGGGGAAACATACAATCGGCTATGCTTAACAATCCTACATAAAAAGAAAATACTGAAAAAAATGAGAAATAAGAATGTACGACGACAGTTTTTTAAAACGCATTTGTGGCCGAAAAACGGATAAAAAAATCCCGTTTTTTTCTTGAAAGTTTCGGGCAACTTTTTTTATTCTTGAATATCATAAAGCAACTAAAAAAACGCATATTCTGGCAAAAAAATAAAAAAATTCTATGGTTGGCCTCAAAAAAATAACGCAATTTGAAAAATCACGATTTTTCGAAATTCCTTATTTTTCGAAAAAAACGCAATCGATAATTACTGATTATATTTTTTTAAACGGTTGTTTGCAGTTGTTTGCAAATTTTTAAAAAAATAGAAAAACTAAGTTTTTTTCATCGATTATATAGTTTATATGAAAGCTTAAAATTTCGGTTTTTTCGTAACGCTTTGAAAACGGCCCAAAGCGTTCTGGGCAAGTTTTTTTATTTCATGATATCAAACATTAGACATTTCTCTACAACATTTCAAAAAAATAAAAAAATTCCTAGGATGGCCCGAAAAAGTATGGTTAATTTAAACGCTCGAAAGTTATTTTTAAAACTGCGCGTCGCTGGAAATCTGCAGACACCGCGAAGGCCACGAAATTTTTCGAAACCTTGAAGAAGGTTTTTTTAAAACTATTTATGTATTCTATTCAAGTTTTTCTCATTTTATTGTGGCTTTATAGTTGCTTTTTTTACTTATTTCATAATTGGAATCTTTTTTTCCTATATCATTATATCCACTATAGCAGCGATAAAAGTATTAAATTTCGCTTTTACTCAACTTTTTTTGATTTTTTTCAGAATGTCAAGTAAAGAATTCTAAAAAAATTGTCTACGTACACTCCATGTAGACGCACAAACTTTAGAGAAAAAAATAAAAAGAAGTAGAAAATCAAAAAGTAAAAAAACGCTTTCGCCCTTTTTTTAAAAAACTCTCTGAAAAAAAGGACTTGGTGATTATTTACATATTTTTTTCAGTAAACTTCTTAGTAGACTGTTACATTTTTCAATTCGGTTTAATGCTGTTCGTCCTTCGCAAAGGTCTATTTTGTCGGTTATTTTCTTTTTTTACGAATTGCATTGAAACCTTCTTCAAAACTCGCTTTTCAGCAGCGTGAGTGCTTGAAGAGTAGGCTGATATTGAAAAAGAGCATTATTCAATATGAAAACTCTAATATTTCATTTAAAACTTCTAAAAACTCAAATAAATATGTTTTCGAAACGTCTCCTGCGTGAATTAACGCACAGCAAAGGAGCGCGCGGCATCTATAAACACGCCCCTTTTTCCTGCGACCCTGACGAAAGTTTCTACACAAAAAAATGGTTCCCCCGATTTCGCCACTTTTTTTGCTTATAACTTTTTCATTTTTTTCGTATTTTTTTCTTTTCTGTTTTTCGCAGTTAGCTCTCGATTGCCATCAGCTTTCTTTTCATATAGGTTTCAACTTTATATCACTGACTTTGGAAATTGGCCTGCGGTCCCTACACAAAGCTCCAAAAATCTTTTAAATGACAAAATCCAAATTTTTTATGAGCTTGCTGCTGGGATCAGTATTTAGAAACGGTTAAATTCGGCGCTAACCCGTCTCAAATGTTGGCTTAACGTTCGCTTCTGAATATTCAAGGAAGCACTTCCACTGGTGCTCAACCTCACTCTCAAAACCAACACCAATGAAAATCAAATGCAACTTTATCGATTGGAAATTAGTCGTGATTACAATTTCACAAGTATTTTAAAGAAACAGAATTCAAACAAAAAACAACAAGAGAATAAAATACCAAGTAAATGTATCACAAAACCTTATGAATGAGGACCAAGGACTTGAGTGGGAGAAACCGTTTGGAAAATTGAGTTTTTAATCGTCAAGAGTAATGTCGCGGAAGAGTTGACCCATGGATTCGTTGTGGTAAATGCGGCGGATGGCTTCGCAAAGCATCAAAGAGATATCGACGGTACGGATCTTGTGGCAACGCATTTTCTGGACGTCGTGCGGCACGGTGTTGGTAACGATAACCTGTAAAACTCGATTTGTTCAAAAATTAATGTTGTATCAGCTTTGTGTAGCAACTTGGTTTTTTTTGTTTTGTGTTAATTATTTCCCAACTTCATAATATCCAAACAAAATCTCATTTTCTTACAGTACTTATTTCTTGATTGATGAAGACTGTATATCTATAAATGAAAATTTCATGCTGGTTTCTTTTTTTCTAATTTCGAAATTCGTACGCGCACAGTGACTATTTCTTCTTTGAAAGAAAGAAGCTTTCTTAAAAAGCTAGCGCAAAGTTTACGAAAAAAATCTCTCACTTCAATTCAAACAAAGCATGATTTGCATTCAGAACGATTTTTTTGAAAAATTTTTTGGTTTTTTCGATTTGTGCACATTCTACCAGAATTGAAAAAAACTATTCTAAAAACCTGAGTGATAGGCGAAGCTTCCAACAAGGCAGGGGCGTCTGAAGAAAGAACTCCGTGAGTGGTCAGAACGTAGATTTTGTAGGCGCCACGAGCCTTCAGAACTTCGGCGGCAGCGACGAAGGACTGAGCGTCGTCGATGATGTCATCCTGAAAGTTTTCAGAATTCATAGATTTTCTAAAAATTCTCTACTTACCACCATGATGGCGATTCGACCTCCAACGTCTCCGACAACCGTCAACGGCGGCTTTTGCTTAGGTTCTTGGGCTGAAGGAGGAGTTTTTTATGAAGGATTAATTTTCAAATATTCAAAAAAATAATAAACCATAATAATTTCCAATAAGAAATTCATTTTTTTCTGCACGGCTCAATTTTGTCAAAAAAAACTTTTCTATTCTTTTGGAATACTTTTTTTAAAGGTTTTGCACCTTTTCATGCGGATTCAAAAATTTGTCTTGTTGAAAAATGTTTTTTTCAAGCCTCGGTTTTTATTTCGCAAGAACCTCGCAAACTTGTGTTTTTAATGGAACACTGCTTTTTTTTAAATTCAGAAATGAAAAGAATATCTCGATTTTTCACCTGGGAAAAGCTCGAAAGAGGTATAGTTGGGCGGCGGCGACTGGCGACCATCTTCCAGTCCAGATTCTTCCGAATCTTTCTGCTCTCCGTGAATCACAGCCACGCCTAAAAGTCATTCTTTCCAAAGAACTCTCACGACACAGTGATTATCTGGCTCACAATCACTTTCTCATGCTGATTTGGTTCCAATTTACAAGTGAGTTGCAAAAATGAGAATGAACAAAATGTAGAAGTTACTACTCCAAATGACAGTTTATGATTAATATACGTATTCCGATAAACGAGAAACGTGCTCAGCAGTGAGAAAGGAGGCACGAAACACCAAAATTCACCAGAAATTAGAGGGTGCGCCGTTCGTGAGGTACGAAAGAAGGGTTTTTTTTTTCGAAGAGTGATAGAACTTTTAGAAGAGAATTTTATTTCAGAAAAAAGAGGCGTGCTAGGTAGAATTTCGAGTGGTGATTGAGAGAAGTTAGAAGCGCAACTTTTGAGTAGAGGGTCAGACGAGGGAAAATAGAAACGAGAACCCCCTACCTTGCTTCGCACAATAGCAAAAATGAGTTGTGTAATACGTATATCAATATAAAGTGCATTGGAGGACAAAATTACCATTTTTAAAACTCACATCCTGTAAAATTGGCTTTTTGTTCAAAAAATGGTTAATTAAAAAAAACTCACCAAGACGAAGACGATCGGCGTAAGACGTCGCTTTGTTCATAACGCCGGGAGATTTGGCAACAATAATTGCGTTTTTATAATCAGGTATCTGAAAGTTATGGAAATGATATTATTGTGAAAAGGATTATTAGCTTACATATTGCTTGATATATTGGAGAAGGAAAGGAGAAGCTCTGAGATTGTCCACTGGAATGGAGAAGAATCCCTGGATTTCCTTCTTGTATAGATCGAGGGAGACTAGTCGGCCAGCACCTGGAAATAATGTAAATAAGGGGAAATTCTTTCTTTTTGAAATTTTGAATAGTTTCAGATAAAATGAATGCCCTTACCAGCCTTGCAAATCATTTCCGCAATCAGTTTCATTGGAATCGACGATCGACGGAGCATTCGGCACTGCTTGCTGTACGGCAAATATGGCATGACAACGGTGATCGTCTAAATTATTTCAGTTGCAATGTTGTATAAACTGAAAAATTACCTTGGCCATTGAGGTTTTGCAGGCGTAGATGAGGATCATCAGCTCCATTACGTCGTTGTTAACGTTCCTGTAAAGAATTTATTTTTTTTTGAACACCTCCTGGTGGTATTTTTCTCGAAGGAATCAAAAAAAAGTTACTTCGAGCCACTTTGTAGAATAAAAACGTGCTTTCCGCGTACAGATTGCTTGATATCCACGGATGTTTCTGCAAATATTCGAAGTTATTTTTGAAGGTTTTTCTTATAAATATAACCTCTGTTGGTTTTGTTGTAGACGGTGGCATCTCCAAGACGAATTCCCATTCGGCTGAAAATAATGATAAGTTTTTTGAACGACTATTTTAATTAAAACTACTGAAAATAAAAGCCTTTATAGCGCCAAAGAGTTTTTCAAATAAACAGTTTCAAGAAATCCATGAATTCTTTTTCAAGCTAACCACAAATGGAGTATAATGAAATACTCACTCTGAAACTAGCCGAGCCAGTTCTGGATGGGAATTCCCGGAGAGAAGCACCATACCGGAGCTTTCGTCCGTTTTGTGAGCCAATCCGGACATATTTACTGAAAAAAAGTAATTGAAACACCTTCTCAACACCATAAAACGTCAGTATCGACAAATTATTTGTACAACGCGAAAAAAAAGAATCGAGAAGTTATCGACATTTTGATAAAAATAAGAAGGGAGACGAAAGATGAGAAGGTGGCAGACATCTGAGTCAAGACGCAGAGGACCTTTTCTCTGCGCCGGCAGAGTGAGCACTATCTCGTCAGAGAGCTAGAGCTGCCCAGATTTGCACTTGCTGAGAAACCCTTTCGGCACGATGGAGAGTAATTAGCGTATTGAAAAGGGATCGTTAATTCAGAATATCCTTCAGCTTTGCAAAATACGCTTTCGCTTCATGGAATAATCAACCGGTCATGCAGAAAATGGCAAATTTTTTAGTCGTAATTTTTTTAATCCAAATCTTTTATTCGAATTTTTTATTCTTTATTTTTCTAGAACTCAGTTTTTTTTAGAGATATGTTGTTGAACCGAAAAAGAAAAAAACAAAAATTTTTTTGCATATTTCTTTGATAGGCAATAAATTTGAAGTTGGGAATCGGAAAAGTTTATTAGGGTGGAGAATGAAATATATATCAAATAAGTCAGACATACAAAAAGACTTGTGTTTTTTGGAACGTCAACCGACCAGCTAGAAGGTTTTATTTTTGTCAAAAAATGAAAAAAAAATTTCCCTGTAAATGTATTTTTTTCCGAATTTTTCCAAGTGACTTTTGGGAAGTGCTGAAAAGTTTGGATCCATCCGAAGAACGACTAAATGAACGATAACAATGAAAAAACTTTTTTATGAAGTTTTTCAGCGAGTCGCGGCTGAATAAAGCTGGAAAAAAATTCTTGGAAAGATTGAAAGTATTGTTTATAATGCGACGGTTCTACTGATAAAAAAATTGGGAGAACTCTGAAATTTTTTAAAAAGGAATTTTTTTCTCAAAAAAATTTGATTAATAAGAGATTCAAATCTTTTTTTCTCTTGATGGCTCTGAAGCACTGGGATATTGGCCACTTTTTGATCGATTTCTTATCAAAAAGTTTCTTTTTCAATTTCAAATTTCTTTGATTCTCCAGATTGGTAAGCTCAGCCGGATCATACATTTTTTTGAACAGAGTGAGGCCAAAATGAGGTCAAAAAAAGTTTATTTTTTTCTTGATGAAAAACGTGAAGGCTTTCCAAGAACGTTCTTACCATTAGGACCAATGAGATATATATCTATATATCGTTCATTTTGGTCCTGACAACCCTCGAACCCGATACTTCGTCGACCGTCTTGAAATCCCTCAAAGTTCCATTGTTCGTGATCTTGGTCTGTTTATTGATGATAAAACTCTCCTTTAAGCAACACATAAATCGAATTTCTGCCTTTGCTACCTTACGCTCTAATCAAATACTTAATACCTTCAAGTTTTCTACTCCTCTTAACTACTTTCGTATGTTTCAAACTTACGTGGTTCCAGTCCTTGAATATTGCTCCGAACTTTTCTCACCCGCCATTTCATCTGATGAATCCTACAAACTCGAATCATCTCTCCGTCTCTTCAGTCGGAAAGTTTTCATTCGCTGTAATGTCAGCTTCTCTTCTTATTCCGATCGCCTCAATCAGTTTGATATCAAACCTTTGTTCATTCGCCGTAAAATCTGTGATATAATCACCCTACATAAAATTGTCTGTGGCTCTGATCATTGTCTCGATCGCAATAAGTATTTCACTCAATCCCTGTTACAGAGAAATCCACTTCGACTACGGACAGCTGGTCAGTTTTCTAATGACTACTTTTCTAGGACTATTCCTCTTTGGAACAATTTAACTTCATATTTAGATTTTAACGTCACCCCAGAAACCCTTCGGATCAAATTGAATAATCTTCCGAATCAAGCTTTTTATGAAAATATCCCTTCTCGCCTACTGTAAAAAATTTCTTCTTACTTCCGGGTACCTGTCAACTCGTTGGGGTTGACTCCTTCCCGCGTATTGCTATTCTTCTGCCCGTCATATGTTGATCACTTATAATTTTTTTCTGTATACTACCTAATGTTTTTTTATGGCAGTGAATAAACTATTATTATTAAAAAAATTCCATCTAGAAACTTGAAATTTGGATGAATAAGACTCACCAACTGAGTTTAAAATTAACAGTTTCAAAATATGAAAGCAAAAAAAGCAATAGTTGAAAGCGTGATGGTGAAAAAAATGAAAGAAGCCGTAAACTTCTTTTTTTAATTTTTTTGCTGATTATTTTTTTATTTTTTTCTGGAAAAGTTTGGACTTTTCGTAAGATTCTGGTTTTTATGATCGGCCTCTCATGAAGAATCGAACATTTTGATAAGTTTAAATTTAAAAAAAAATCATTGAATTCTTTATTTTCAAAAAAAAAGTATTCACAGAGGTACAAGCCAATATATTTCGTTGGTCGACTTGTATGAATTGAAGACCCGTTGATAAATGGAGATCATGCGGCTTTGTACAAAAGAGTCAGAAAAAATTATTTCCTTCCAGCCCGTGCAGAACTAGCGCGTTGAGAGTTGAAGAACAGTGAGACCCTGGAAACAGTTTCATTTCTATTCCGATTTTTCGGCCACAAAAAATATTATTCTGAGAACTTTTTATCATCACCTCATGAGAAAAAAAAAAACCCATACAAACCTGTCGTTGATGGTCGGGTCCATATCGTAAACAACGCCATTTTCGTCCATGATTTGGTTAGGCGAAAAGTTGTCGTTGATTTGATGCTGCTGAAAAATAAAACGATCTTTTGCCAACGGTCATGCCTAGTGGTAGAGAATCTTTCAAAAACAAAAGAAACCGCGTGATTGGAACAAATAATGAACTAACCCAGTCGTCTTCCCCTCTCAAGTGCAAAATTGGACGGAATTGGTTGTTCATCAAGCCTTGACGTCTTCTGGTGAGCTTGTCGGAACGGTAGGCATCCAAGAGACTCATTGAGAAGACAACGTCGATGAGTTGAAGGAAGAGAAATAATTTGCAGAAGAGCATGGCGATTCTGAAGAAGGTTCATGTGTCAAGATGAGTTATATCAATCAGTACAGAACGCAAATTGGAATGAAGCGAGGGGAACCAAAACTACAAATTTGAGTACTGAATTGGTTAAGAAGTTTTTATCAATTCAGTTTTAAAATGGGTCGCGATAAAAGAGCTTTATTTTTTTCTTGAATTTGTCGGATCTGTCTGAGTTTTCTATCTCATCGACGAGGTCTTTTAGAAACATGAAATTAATAGAAGAGGAAGGCAAGAACGCCAGACCGTTTCAAGTCGCGGCATAGATAAACTTCCCATTGCCCATATTAAACTTATAAACTTGACACTGGACGGCTATTCTTAAGAAGGTGATGGAAAGAGGCGGTCCGAAGAAGGTTGACGTAGTGTTTAAAGATGAGAAAGAAAGGGCAATCAACGACGAAAACGGAGATAGTGTAACAAGAGAGATGATCTGATTGACTGATTCTTTTTTGACTTCCATCTGCCAGAGCCCTCGATCACCTCGTTATATAGTGGCAACCCGCCGAAAAACGTCCAAAGGCTGAATCAAAAATCGACTCCCGACGTTTCAACGCCAAATGACGTAGGCAAGAACGTTCCCACGCGTGTGGCCGGAGCGTACTCAAAGTCGGTTCTCTGTTTCATTACTTCCTCTTCTGATGGTTTGATCTGTTTTTCGAAGGTACTTGCACGGAAAGATCAAACCAGGATCTGGATTTAAAGTAGTGATGCCACAAAAAACGAAAAATTTGTTGTCATGGTCAGATGAACAGCTGATGAAGAAGTCGATATTCTGAGCAATATAAAGCTTGTTTAATTTATTATTTGCATCATAAAAAAGTAACTACAAAACAAAATTTGAAACATAAAGACCCGTAAGCCATTTCGCAGAGACAAAAAGAGCTACTCCACTTTTTTCAAACTTCCTGAGATCATCAAAAGGACAAGTAAACATACAATAAAGAGAGCGATAGTAGTTAATCCTGTGAAATAGATGGTACAGAGTAGGTCACATTCTGGAGCCGACCAAGACTGGAGTTCTAGAGTTTTCTTGGGAATTCCTTTATGTTTGAATTTTTCTTCTTCTGCGGCAAGTTGTCCGAGTAAAATCATAGTACAATCGATAGGAGTAGATGCTGCATCAGTGCATTTCCAGCAATTATCCTCGCTGACACATTTTAAAGCCCTGAAAAATTATCCTTACAAAATTAATTTTCAAGAAAAATGGCTGATTAGAATATGAGAAATGAAAATTTCTTTAAACGGAGTCAGCTCATATTTCTTTTTGTATTTTTTTATTTCATGAGATATTTCTTGTTGGTAAGTCGAAAATTCAAAGGATTTTATGATTTTCTTAAAATTTTTCCCCAAAAAAGTTCTCTCGAGCTTTTTGATCAGCGTTTGGCTTCCATACAACTACGCTATAATCACCGTTTCAATAGTGAGTGAGCTTCATAGAAAAAGTTAAGAAAGGACATTTGAAAGAAGTTGAAGTCTCTCGGAAAAACTTCAAAGATGGTTTTAACACAAAAGAAAGGTCTTCAAGTTCACAATATCTTTGCGTATCATTTTGATTTTTCATACCAATCATTATCATCACAAAAAGTTTTTCAACGTTTGTAAGACCAAACAGAAAAAAAAACTCATTCACCAGTTAATAAATTTGTTCAACTCCTGCTTCAGGTGCACAGCCAAAGGTGCTGAAGGCCAAGATTCAGCTGAAGGGAAATATTCCCGGAACCCTGGAAGCGTATCGCGTTGGTTTCAGTTTTCAGATTTAGTAGGATCGAAGCCTTTCACTTACCAGCGGTCAGAACTTTTTTGAATGAGTCATATCCGATGAACGTAACGGGAGATGGCCACGTGCGTGCTTGCATGTCCAGCTTCGGCGACAGAAATTCGAGATCCTTCGATAGCCACACGACGTTTTCATGTCGTTGTAGTGCATCCTGAATCGCCATTCCTTTTTCGCATTTTGACTTTGCACTTTTTACTGTTTGTTTCTAGTTTGAACCTTTTTTCGTAAGAGGCAGGGAAATGAATATTCTCAGAGACATCTTCCTCTCAAATCAAAGGCCGTTGGGAATTATTTACTTGTTTCCTCTTTTTGTAGAATCATGGAAATTATTCAAATTTTTATTGGATCTGAAACTCTCTAGTGCTGGAATTTGATTCAATCAGGAACTTCTTTAAATTTTGTCGTAATTTCTTCCTAAAAGGTCTCAACGATTTTTGTTCGTTCTCTAAACTTTTCGTGTTTTTGTTAAAGGGATGGTATCAACTATCTCTCAGGTGTAACTGGAAAAGACTCGTCCGCTGATTTTCGAAGGCCTAGTAGGAATTTCAACGTACACGAAGATAAAAAGGAGTTACGAATGGGTCAGCGACTGTTCGCAGCTGTTCACGGTTAATGACTTGGACGTTCCGAATACTTATCATCTGATGCTGAAGGACTGTCTGAAAGATGAAATATTGTTCAGCAGCTCAAAGAGATAGGTTCAGACAGAATGCGTTTCATACGGAAAGTATGAGAGAAAAATTATTGTTAAGTACACAAAGTGTATTTATTTTTTTGGGTGCTATGTTTTTGTTTCAGCTTTCTAAAAAAAGGCAAAATAAGAAGCATATTTTTGAATGAAAAAAATTGATTCTCGTTACCGATTTCTCATCGTTGTAGATCAATATTTTGCTCTGCGGATAGTGCTTGTGTATTGAAGCAATCAGAACCAGCACTTTGTTCATATCGGCTTGAGTTGCTGACAAAGCGAAGCAATGTTCTTTTGACTTCACGATTCTAAAGAAAAAACAATCTTTGACGCTGGGGGTTTGATTTTTTCGTCACTTTGTCCTAAGGGAAACAATAAAGATGTGTAAATTTTTGACTTTCAAAGGTCACTATGATGATCAATAAAAGTTCGCTCTAACAAGTTCTGATAGAGACGATCAAACATTCAATAACTGCAAAGAACTCACCCAGGAAGAGATAAATCTCCCCAACCGCCGCAAGAAGAAAAACATTTTCCGCACAAATTTGGATCCGCGGGATGTGGGTAGCAATTCCTGGATCCGTCCGGACACGTGCAATTGCTTGAAATGTTTCTCCACGCTGCTTTTCCGTACGAGAAATATTCCAACTCGCCGATTTGATCTCTGTTCCAAAACTGAAAATATTTCATTAACAGAAGTAATATGAATTCTGAGATATTTTTCGTCAGTTTTTCAATTTATTTTTTTATTTTTTTGGCTCACCAGGACAGCTTCTCTGAAGTTAATTTTTGAAAATATAGATGCAAAAGAAACCAGTTTAAAGCTTCTTTTTGATTCTTTTTTTTTGTATATTCCAGATGGAAACTCTCAGAAAAAAAGGGTGTTCAATTAACATCATCAGTACAATAAATTTTGAAAAGGTAAACATCTGATTTAGATACAAAAAGTGATTTGAAAAAAATTATTTTTTTCGATTTTTTTAAATTTATTCCTATACAATATACAAGCAAAAAAATAGAACAAAGCTCCTTTCTTTCATTTTTATAAGTAATCAGAGAACAATCCAATTTTTATATTTTATACAAGTCAGTGGACAGTTTTAGAATTACGTTTTCTTCATTGATACTTCAAAAAATGTGTCATAACTCAAATTGAGAGCTTTGTCGCTATGCTAGCCATTTTATACTGACTTTACAACATTCGGCGCCACAATTTTATTGCAGCTTTTTATTACTTATTTTCACACAGATCAAACAATAGAAACAACAAACAAACGACTGACCACTATTTGAAGAAAAGCCAACACTGCGAGGAAAATGAAAAGAACCGGGCTCATTTCGGCGTGACCAAGGGGAAAATACTGCCTGGACGCCAGCCAAGCTGCTCCCTTGTATTGAAAATCAATGAGCCCGACGCTGTTCCTCTTCTCCCCTCAAGTTGATTCTTCCCATCTCATGACATCTCCTTCATTTACACCATAATGCCCCTGTTCTCATAAATTCAATTATTTTTCCTATTTGCACCGTTTACATGAATGTAGACGTGCTTGAAGGTTGAAATGTTGTAAACCGAAGCTTGTTTCACACTTTCAAAAAAGCTACCGTAGTCCTTTCTTCTTGAGACCCTCTGGAAGATTTTCCGCATGATTTGAAAATTTGACGCTAAGTCTCAGAAACGGAGTAACTCACTAAGATAAGAAACAGACATGGAACTGATGAAAATAATAGGAATCGGCATCTTCATGTCGTTTCAAGCCCAAAAGAATACCTTAACAAGCCAATTTTTTTTTATTTATGCGTGAATTTTCCAGAAGGAGCTTGTCAGATGCAATTTTCCACACACTTATAATTGCAATTGGGGTTTTGATTTATTCATATAAAAGGACTCATATTTTCATTTTTTTTTTTCAAAGTGGCTATAGCCTGATTTGTTTGAAAAACTTTTTGAAGCGATTATTAAACGGAATGCAAACGTAAACACGCGTGTCGGACACCTCCGGAGGGGCTTATATTCGCTCAAAACTTTTTCCCCTGAGGCGGCACTGAGGAACACGAAAAGTTGGTTTCGCTTTCAAGATGGCTGATAAGTGTCCTAGCCAAACCACCCAAAGTCCTCCTCCTTTCATATCGGTGAGTCCAACAATGACCATTATGCACCCCTCGCAGCCATTTTTCAAATACGCGGCTGAAAAGAACGCAGCTCAATTGAAAATGGGCCACCGAAAGGCTAGGCGCAGCTGTTCGAAAAGAGAAAAGGCGTTTTCTGACCTCTGTTCTTGAACAATTTGCTTCCAAGTGCTTTTCAAACATTTTTGGGTTTCTGATAAAGCTTGAACCGGTTGAAAATCACCGAGATCGTGAAAATTAATTTCAATTGCATAAAATAGTTATTTCTATCTTCTTCACACTTTCATAGCATATTTCCAGGATGATAATTAAATTTTTTCAAAGCTTTCGGTCGATACTCAAGATAAATATTGTTTGATAAAAGTCATGTCAATAATAAAAGTAAAGACCTTCAAGTAAAAGAAAAGATTTTAATTCTGACTCATTCCCGAGAGATTTCTTAGCGCATCCGACGTGAAACTACTTGCGCGAAGCTGCAATATCTGCAATCATAGCCGCTCTTAGGCATAAGTCAAGTTCAAAAATCCACTTAATCTCGAATCGCTAAAACGGAGGGCATTATTGGTTTTCCATTCGTGACCCTAAATCTTGATCATCACTCTTCAAATTTTTACGTTTATTATAAATCGACCGAAAAAAAAGACAAACGCCTACACTTTTTTTATAATCATTATCTCAATTTGATCGTCTTTACGATCGTCTGTATGTCGTTAAGTTTTGCATTTCGAATTACCCAATTATTAACAGCTTAAAATCATGAACAGTCTTGAATCTAATAAAGTCCGTCGTTAGCCGGGCTGCAAATCGTTCGATCGTGAAAATGACAGCTGCTCTTCCCTCCGCTCATTTCGTCCATAAAGCTTTCGGCTCCATTTCTGCATCCGTTCCATATTTTTGTTTTTTGTTTCTTTCTTTCACATTTTGTTTCGTAATATTAAAAATCTTTCAGAGTAGTTTTAAATTTATTTGATAACGTTCAATCAAATTAACAGAAATTAGACCAATCCCTCAGAAAAAGATTAAAATTTCAATGAAAAATATGGATAAAAGTCTGCCAAACTTCAATTTTTGACCTTGACTCTGGTAGCTGGTTCTTGAAATTTTTCTTTTAAAATCAAGCAGTGAAAATTTTCTACTCTTTCTTCAAACTCAGTAGAGTCCAGAAACGATGACACAGCCTGCAAAAATGTATCAATTATTCACCTCATCCAATTGTTTTGCCGTTGCAAATCGGCCCGTCTGGACGATAATTCGCGGCTTTCTGGAAGATGAGTCATATGCCAGGACATCCATCAAGTTGGGACGCATGTGTACGCGTTCCGTGACTCACGGCTCCACGCTATCTGTGGCGCGATTCCATTCTATTGTGCGTTGCAATCGCGACCCATGGTGGTCTTTTTTTCTGTCTCTTCTAAGATTTAGTTTTCGAAATTCCTTTTTTGCTTTCATTTTTATTCTAATGTTAAGAGAATGTTGATTGGAGTGCTATCTCTATCCTCACAATTAGTTTATTAACTTTCCAACGAATAGTTAATTTACCGAGGCCATACGACTTTTTATATTTAACCAAATAAATCACAAAAAAAATTGGCCAAAGATTAGAAATGAATTATAAATAGAAATTTTCCCAATCTAGACTTCTTCCTTTCAATCAAAAAGGCGAAGCAAAAACAATAAATGAAAAATATATTTTTCCAATGGGCTCGACAACTGAAGAACTTTTATGTTGAGTGAATTTTCAACTTTGAAAAATTATCGGAAACGAAAAAAACCGTTTTGAAATGTTTTAGTTCTAGAAAGCCATGTTCGAAAGAGCCCCGAAGTTCAGCGCCGATTTTTGTGAATTTTTAAAATTTTCATCATGATTTTTTCGAAAAAGTTCTATCAGAACGATGAGACAAAACAGTCTCCGAAAAAAGTAAGAAGTAAATTTAAGCGGCAAATTGGAGGCCATTGTTAGTGGAGTATGCATTATCGCGTGTAGAGGTGTTTTATTCTTCTGATTATTTTTGAACTTGCAAAATTGCAAAGTTGTACCGTTTCTAAAAATAAATTTTAAAATTTCGCTGCACTGATGGACCTAAAAGCATTTTAACACTTTTCCTAAAAGATAAGAGCTCAAAATGTTTGTTTCAAGAGATATTTTGATAGATACGCCACCTAAAAAAATTCTGTTTTTGTCTCGATTTTCTATGTTTTGATGACTGGCTTTGCAGCCGAGATTACTGGTAACATCTTTCATTAAGTGGTCAGAAATACTCGCATTTTTATAGAGATTTGCAATTATCCTGAACTTGTTTTTAAGCAATTTGTTTGATTTATTCATTGTAAACCTCAAAAAAAAGAATTTCGGAACGGCTCGTCAATGGAGGGACCAAAAACATGTGTTCCAAAGTCAACAAGAGGTCAATTTGTTTCTCGAGCGACGGTTTTACGTACAAGGCTCTTGAAACTCGCACGGCCACGCTCTTTTTTCCTGTTCTTCTCTGTTTGAACGTTGTGTTTTGTCCCCCATCGCTATTTTGGTTTTTTTTTCTGTACATGTGCCCTTTTTTTGAAATGCCTCGATCAGTGAAAAAAAAAAGCTTTTGGATATAGAAGTAGCTACAGTAACCTCATTGGAAGGGGCTTTTTTTCATTCCAAAAAAAAGTTTCTCATTTTATGACTCCAATTTCAATTTTTACATTCCCCTTCCTTCATTCCCAAATTTTGAATGTAGCTGGAAGTTGAAAACATTTTTTAATTGCTTGGTGACGTTGAATACAGGTGTTCGGTATGTTTTCTTATAATTTTTTCTTGATGATTCATTTTTTTAGAGATTTTTTTTATTTTTTCTCAGAAGCGCCAGACAAAGAAAATCGTTAGAGCAGGTATTTAGAAGTTTTTTCAACTTGTAAATGTGTTTGATTGTTTCTCGGCTAACCCGAACGTAGAACTTAAAATAATTATTTTCAGGTAGAATGAACTTGTATTGAAAGGCTTTCAAAATTTTCGAAGTACCTTTGTCCAATTTCCGCAAAGATTCTAACATGTCCCCTGAGTTTAAACTTTTCCTGAGCTCTCAAAATCAGTCCGGCGCTGTCTGAAAATCTGAAGCCAAGCGCGATTGATCAACCGCTGATCTTGAATTCTCAAACAGCGACTAATCTACAAACAAATTGGAAAAAAACACAGAAAAAGCGACTTGGATGAAGATTGCAAAGGATCTTTGGGTGGCTCAAGCGGTCCGAATTGATATGAACAAAGCAACAGAAAAACACGGCGAAAGAACGGAATAGAATTGTTTGATTGCATATGACGGAGGTTGTTGTCTTTCCGCCTGTCCAGCATCCCGACTGTTTGTACAAGCCTCTCACCTCGGCGTCCGGCTGCGCGGCGACCGGCCGCGCCGCGCCGCGGACTCCACACGGCTGGCCTTTACCTTGCACGACCCGCTCTTTTGACTTCCATCATCTGACTTCCTTTTTTGGCTCTTTTTCAAGTAGTCGAACGTTCTTAAGCATTTGATAACTTCTATGGCTTGAATTTTCGTCTTTCAAGCTTACGGATATGACAACTTTGAGAGTTCCACTTCACTTCCTCTAACTTTCGCTCCGGATTTTTAATTTTTTCTTTGGAAATCCTCGACTTGAGTGAGACTTGTAGAATGATGACTCAAATAAGACTCAATAAATTTTTTTGGCTTTTTCGTTGTAAATTTCATACTAAACCGTTTCTCATTGTTTAATGTCACAACAAAGTAAAACTTCAGCTTTAACTTTGAGCTAAACTTTGATTTTTTTTTTCTGAAATTTCGAACTTATCATTGTATCAAATACGGAACTTCAAAGTACCGAAATGAATTGCTAGTTTCAACCAGAAATTTTTCGGAAGAAAATTGGTTAGAATTATTAAAGCAAACTTTAACTTTAAAAAATGATTGAATTTTTTTTATAAGCTTTTGCTCACTAAGACAACTAAATTTCGTAACCAATTCTTTAGTCAGCTTCGAGGTGTTCTCTCTCATCTTTTTCTGCTACTGGTCTCCAAATATTTTTTTTGTCATCTTTCTGGACACGGGTCAGCAGCAAGCTTTGGGTGTTGACACAGTCCGAACTACTTTTGCTCCTTATTTATTTCTTTTTCGCGCTATTAATTAACCTTTACTGAGGGTGTAATAAGAATAGAGATGTTTATAATTTTTTTCTTTTTTTCTCATTTTTCTTTATGAGGATAGGAATAATGGTCAGTCAAATTATAAAACGAGAACACATTTATTTATTATGAAATTTTTTTTCAATGTCCAGCACAAATTTTTCATTTTTGTGGTTGAAACGGGTTCGCAAAGTTACGAAAAGTTGCCGTGCTTGATGATTTTAAAACAAGTTTGTCAATGCAAAAAAACGTCTTTTTGGTTTACTTTCCGTTCCAAGGTTTTTTGGGGCTCTGTTATCTTTTTCTTGTTGTTTTTTTACTAATTTTTTTCTTTCACTAAGCCGAAGTAAAATGCCAACTTAAGGCAAAAACCTTACACCTCGGTGGCTTATCGAACCGTTCCAAATCGACTTTTTCAACAATTTCGGACAAAAAAATTATGTGAAAAAAAGGTCCAGAACTTTTTTTGTTGCACATTTTTTTACCTTACTTGCAAACCGCATAAAAAAATCTTGCCCGCAATCCAAAAATAGATAAAACGACTCTAATATTACCAAAAAAAGCTAACAAATATTTTTTTGAAAGCCTGTCTATACACTTAGAACAAAGATAACACACCGCAAAGGAATTGAAAAGAATAGTGTCGGTTGGGAACAAAGGATGGAAAATGGCGCGAAAAGGGGATTGACTGCACACGGGTGGCCTTTACCTAGCATCCCATAGGTCGGACTCGATCGATAGGCGATGCCCTCTCCTTTCCTTTCCTTGTTGGATCATGTATTGTTCTGGCGGAAGGCCCCCTGCCGTTTCAACCATTCGTCGCACGCTCCGCCATTCCTTTTTTGGTTTTCCTGACTTTTTTCGTCTTTTTTGGTCATTCATTCAATCTAATCATTCAATTTTTTCTTTCATTTTTAGTTCATGCTATTAATCCGATTACGTCGTCTTTTTCATTGTTTCTCAGCAAAGACATTGATACGATTTAGATACTTTCTGCTCTCATTTTCCGATTTTGTGTTTTTTTGAGCCTTTAAAACAATCATACAAATACTTCACTATTTTTGAAGTATAGTTCTGTAGGATTTTTTTCCACGTATGAAAACTAGACTAACTTTTTTTCGAAAAAAATTGTCGTGACCTTTAACTATTCAAAAAAACTTTTTTTAGAATTATTTTTGTTTTTTTAATAGTATAATAATCTCTAAGACATTCAGGATAGCTCCAAAACCGTCAAAATTTAAAAAAATGAGCTCAAAAAGACTTGCATAATATAACTTTTTTTGTTAAGAAATTTACCTTTCATTAGAAAACGAATGTATCAAAAAAAGTTTTTGAAGGAAATTTTGTAAATTTCGGATTTTTTTGAAGTTACTCTATACATATTTTTTTCATTCAAATTTTTCAAAGAGAAAAAAAGCAAGAATATAGATTTCTTTTTGCCGGAGAAGGTCAGGATGGACATGAGCTCATTGTTTTTTTACTGGCTCTTCATGGAGGTTTACAAGTTTTTTTGGTGACTTTTTTTGAGTTTTTTTATTCTTTTTATCCTCATCCTTGATTATAACATTTTTCAGGACGACCGAATTACTTTTTTTAACTTGTAGAGTACAATCCCATTTTGAATTTTCCCTTCATAATCTATTTTTCCCTCATCTAACCTTGCGAAAACCATTTTTTTTCTTTTCTTATCGTCTTTCAATATCACCGCGGTGTCTCATCCGTTTTTTGCCACCTTTTTTATATTTCTTGCAAGTAGCGGGAAACAGAAAATGCTGCCACGACATTCTTGAGACTTTTTATCTGCGCCTCAAAAGTTTACCGCGAGAACGGCCGCCGTCGGGGCGCAAAGTCGCGATAGCAGATACGCATCTTCTTCTGTACTCATTTCTTCCCGAATATTTGGAATTGGTGTCGTTTCTGAGGGAAGCCATTCCTCCTTAGATTGTTTATAGGCGTGCCAGTCGTTTGGTCCGCGGACATCCGCGTATGTTTTCCCATTGCCTCAGGACAACTTTGGCCCCGTTTCCGCCCTGTTTCCATGTTTTTTTTGGCTCCGAGCAAATGTTTTGAGAAGTTTTTGGTCAAGTTTTGAGAGAAAAAAACATCTGGGAAAGTTGTTACACTTGACGTTTCTCTTTTGCTTTGACATTTTTTTAGAACATGCAAACAAAAAAACTGTTTCTAGAAAAAAATTTTTATGATCTGAAAACGGCTCAATTATTTCTCTATACTTAATACCGTAAATTCACAAGCAAAATTGTGAATTTAAAAAAATTTATAAAGCTAAAGTATGATTTTTTTCGAATTTATGGTTAAACTATTTTATGTATTTCTATGAGAAGAAATAGAAACTCAGTGAAGCAAGAGTCAACTTGCAGTAGACACTCATTAGAATCTGCGCCATTTCATTTACGAGCTCGTTAACTGTTTTAAAGCCTACTTCATAACGCGCCGCGGTGGCCAAACGTGGAAAAATTACTCAGGTCATGGTTATTTTGAGCCGGTTTGAAACATAGTGATAGAAGGACTACTCAGAAAACATGTGGCCACCCAAAATCGGTTCGTGCGGAAGTTCAGAAACTTGAAAAAAGTTTTTGATTGGTGATGAAAGTCCTCCATTAGTCCTTTTTTTTGAATTTTTATTTCTATCCTGATGCTTCCATATCAATTTTCCCTAAAAAAAACTTTTTTGAGCTTTTGCTATGCTTTTGACAGTAAACCTACCAAAATTTATAAGTTTGCACTAATCGCATGGCAAAAAAAGCCATCACATCAAAATACAATGAAAAGTTACACAGGCTATCTTTTGTAAGAAGGGCCCAAAATGCTCCAGAAAAACAAAAACTGCGAAAAATTGAGACGAGATTTTTGAATTCTTTATATTTTCACCTTAATTTTGTACCTGAATCTTCTTAGTCAGTTAGTTCGATTCACTACTAGCTCATAAGAAAAATATCTCCATTTCTTAATTAAAAATTACTCCAAGCTTCAAGGATAGATGTGATCAAACTTTTTCTTCGAAATAAAATCCCTATTTCAAAAACGTTCCATGCCCAGAAATCACTTTCAAAACGCTATAACTGGGACATTTCTAGAAAGACCTCGAGCTAAACTCCTTGACAATTCCCATATTTTTCTACCAATGTCAATCCAATCGAGCATGAGGTTGAATGGGCCTCTTTTCCAACTTGAGACGAACTTGAGTGGACAATTCGGCAATGATGCGATGTCGAATCAGGTTTGATCCCTTCATGACTACTTGACGTCGAGGTTTTTTCCCAAGAGCCTTTTTCTAAAAGTTTTTTGGTTTAGTCATGGCGTTCGGACTAGAAAATTTTATTTTGAATCTTTTTTTTCCCGAGCACAACGTTTTGTGAAAGAAAGAAAAGCGGTAACCAGTCATGTTGTCTAAAAAAAGTTCATATTTGGAATAATGTACTTCAGCCCGTTGGGGTTGGTCAGCGTTGTTTTGCAAGTCAAGTTTTTTTTTATGACGAAGATCGTTTAATAATAATTTATTGACAGATCAGCGTGAACCCTAACGAGTTCACTTGAATCTAGAATTTGAGAGAATACATTATACAGTTATACATCATTTGAGTCGTGAAGGAATAGACAAGAAGATCTCGTGCAATGGTAGATTGACCAGTAAATTTTTTAAAGACTTGGGGTGGTGGCTGAATTGAAATTTGGAAGTGAGTTTGTTCCAAGTAGGAATTGTTTTAAAGAAAAAATCATTAGAAAACTGACCTTGAGAACGCAGTCGAAGTGGATCGTTGATTTTTTGGTTGTCTTATTATTTTAAAAAAAAACTGGATTTCTAATTTTATTTTTATATTCCAAACTGAAACTGGTTTTGCACAAGTAGCCAGCTCTTTTTCTTTTTTACGCACCTTGAGCTCTAAATATATACATAGGAAGTTCATACCTATCAAACTTTTGAAACAGTAATGTCAGCTTTTTGTGGAAAAAATCTGAAGAAGAATAGTTTTTCAGTTCTGCATCATTCATCTTTTTTTTCTACCTTCAACTTCCCCTTCTCAAGACCTTCCTTGTAACAAAAATCTGTGGAACTCGCTCGAATATCTCGTTTTTTCGAGATGCGTGACATTGGAAAAGTTTGCGTATCGAATTCATGAATGAGTGTGCCCCGCCAGTTGATATTTCTTGCAAACGTTTTCCCATCCAACTCTCTGAAAGTTCAAAATCCACTCACGATCAAGGAAGTTTGAACTTTGCTGACCACACAGTATGATTCAAGAAAGAGCCAACAAAATGGGGCATATTTGGTATGGTTTGGCGAGTTTCGTATGAGTTTTTGATGGTGAGCGTACGGAGGAAATGCGCACAGACTGCAGACGAGTTGGGCCGCCGCGAGAGGTGGGACAGAATATATGGTAAGTCGAGCAACAAACAATGTTGCTCGTACGAGCCTTGCGGCCCCTCTTGTTACGCCTGTACTGTTATGAATCCGTCCGTCGCACCGCTTCCCACCTTTTTTCTCTTTTTTTGTCTTTCACAAATATTTCTGCGTCTACTCGGTTACTTGGCCGTGTGAAAAACGAAAAAGATTCTTTTTGTGGGCACTTTACGAAAAAAGATGTTCTGAAGGCCGCCTAATAATCAGATCATTCTCCTGGCTTGAAACCGTGGGAAACATTTTATGTTTAATCAAGATTCATGATGCTTTGAATAGGCAAAAACTATTTTTCAACCAACTCACTAGCTGAAAAGCGTTAAATTGCATAATTCGACTGTAAGACGAAAACTAACAAAATTGTTCGGAAATCAGTGCCAATCCATTTGTTTCCTGAAAAAAAAAAATATCCATAGACTTGAAAAATAATGAAACTCTCACCTGATTACCATCAGTTTCAGTTTTTCCTAATTTTGGACTTTTTTTTATCTTTTTAACACTTCAAGGGGACTTGGAACGCTTTTGCTTCCTTAAGTTTGATCTTTCAACTTCAAATTTCTACCTCAAAGATTCTCTTGATCAGATTTCCAGTTTTTTTTTCTTTGAAGTTTTCCTACCTCAAAAATTTGAGTTCCTTAAGATTGTTTTCAGCTGTTTTCCACTTTGAACTTTTTGAAAATCGAGGGACTTCCAGTAGGCCAAAATATTTGAACAGCAAAACTCTAGCGGAATTTGTTTTTGGTCGACTTTAACTTCAAGAAATTGAGAGACCATTGATAAATGATAATACCGACTTTTACCGATATTTTTTACTGATTTTTTCAGGTTTGAGTTTTTTCTTCAATGCCTTCGTTTGCAAAAAGGTTTTCTTTTCTTATTAGCGGTTTTCCCCCAAAATACTTTCAATTTGAAGTTCCGTTCATCTTTTGTAACACTTTCATGATAATATCGTTTCTTACCTCTCCAGCTTCATAAAAAATTATCCTCTGAGTCATTGATAAACTAATTATCAGTTTTGCAGATTGACGATGATAACAGATGCAATTCGACCCGCTTTCCCCAACGCTTGGCCTTGCCGCTAGTAACGCAGCCTGTTTGTTTGAAAAAAAAACTAGGAGTTATTTTTTCCCTGTCCGGTCAAGAATTTTATCGAAAATTAGAATATTTTTGAACTAATTAGTTTTATATTTATTCAGATTATCCGAAAAAATTCATAATTTTTCTGAAACAATAGACACTGCTTGATTCATACAGTTGAATAGATAAGAAACCAATTTCTCATTTTTTTAATTTGAACTTTTACATTTTACGCAAGTCAACTTTTTTTCCGTTGAAAAAGACAAACTTTAAGTTCTCTTTCACAAAATTTGTATCAAAGTTTCAATGCAGAAGTTTCAAAAATGTTTTAGTGTTTTCTTTTTTGTTCAATTTATTGACCTCAAAATTCGAGGATAAGAGTTTAGAACTGGAAGCCATTGATCCGATTTGAATTAATGTTTCTTCACCATCCTTAGGTGAGCAGTAACCTTTTCTTTCAGTTCTACAGTCTCTATCAGAAAAATACCTGACCATTGTCCTCAGAATAACCTGCCGATGAGCCATGACGGCAGATTATTAATGAGGTCACATCTTTGCATGGATCTCAATTGTCCTCATATTTCATTGCCCTGCCGCGGTTCGTTTCCCAGCCAATGATTTGAAATGCAAATTCAAAGGTGAACATTTAAAACGCCATGAAAGACGGTTAATTCGAATGACGAGTTTGCCAACGCAAAAATTTCCTTCTTTATCTCAAAAATTCTCATTTTATCGTCATTTCCTATGTTGCAGCAATTACGATAGCAACATTGGCCCGCTTTTATTTTTGGCCTCAAAACCGTACCCCGGCAAACTTTTTTCAGGATGATTCATTAGTTGCAACATTTAAGTTTTCGGCCGGATTCGTTCTATTTTCGACCGCTTGCGCTCCAGCTTTTTTTTGTTTTTTGTTTTAGACTAAGGCGAATGTTTTATGTAGGAAAAATGTGAATCATTTCTTTTTTGCGTTTTCTAAAGGCAGGTCCGTTTCTCACTCTTTCGGTTGATCTAGAAAATTTTCCGGTTGACGAAATTTATGCGGGAAATTGACTTGAACTATCTTTTTTTTTGACTTTCATGAGATCAACAAAGGTCGAAAACCGCACAAAGAAGTTTTTAATGTCAGTTTAACTCTAATTTTTGCATCAGGAAACCTCCTAATTTCTTGGAGCCTCTTCAGAAAGCGTGAAATGGTTACTTTCGACGAAAGTGACTCGACTGTAAGAGTCTGAACATTCTCGTCGATTTCAAAAATCTGAAGGGAAAATTTTTGAGATTGCTTTTTGAGCCACACGAGAATCAAACTTATTTCAAATCTGAAGAGGTTCTAGAAAAGTCGAAAGGCCTCTTAAACTTACTAAGAAGGAAAATGGCCTCAACTAAGCCGTGAATTCAATAAGACTTATAGTTTTCATAATTTCAAAAGTTTTTTCCAGGATCCGTTGAAAACTTTCCAAAGTATGAATAGGACGATCTTCGATCTTATGTAGCGTCCTCACCAAAACTCTCTTTCCTGTCCTCGTCGTCGGCCAAGATTGATGTGGGGAAACGTGAATGATTTCTTACTTCTGCTTGGAAAAAGACAGACTGAGAATATACGGTTCCGGCTGGACCTCCGCGGCCTTCCGGAGGCCCAGGCGCAGGTTCATTTGTGCCCTCGCGCTAATTGACCCTGTCTCTTGGCTGGTTCGCCAATTTTCTTCCCACTCTCCGTCGAAACTTTCTTTCACGTCTCTATTCAGCATGATTTTGTTCGATTCTCGAACTCTTGTTCGTTTTGTTACTAAATTTAGACAAGAATGGATAACTTAAGTGCTAGGGAAAAATTCGAAGTTTTCGAAAGGTCTTTTCTGCTAAGAATTGGTGCTATAGTTCTTCTGTGCTGAGTAGACTCGATTTATCAAATATAGCTTAAATTTGACACGAACAACTAAATTTTTTTCTTTCAACTGTCAGTCTGAAAATTTGATGATATCCAAACAGCTAGGAAAAAAAAATTATTTTTTTCACTTGTTTCCGAAAATTTGAAGGCTTATCAATAGGTACTTTTCAAATATATTTTTATTTCAGTTTTATCAAGCCGAGAGGCTATTCCAAAAGATGAATCCTTTCTCAAATAGGCAAGTTTTTGAATACCGTGAGATCCTGATTTCTGATATGATCAGCAACTTTTTCACTTTCATATCTTTTAAGACGGTTGAACTTTTTCTTGGTTTGCACTTCAGTTCAAAACGTTTCGGTTTTATTGTTACCGAAAGGCGGAATTTCAGGCCTATAAAACGTTGTAAAACACAGAAAAAATTATCCAAGTGTCCGCTGAAAAAGTGAAGTTGAACTTTTTAGTCAAGTTTTGGAAAGTTCAAAAGCAAAAAAATTTAAAAAAATTATCGTTTCAGGACTAAATAGCTGGGGGCTTGAATAATTCATTTTTTATGGAATTTTTTTAGATGGGGTCGGAAATATTGGTTTTCGGGCCAGAAATACGTTAGTGAGAACCTATCAAATTGTGATTATAAACATTTTTGGGATAAATATTTTCCCTAGGAGTGTGCTCCAACAAGAATTTGTCTCTAATGATAGATCTATTTCATTGCATTTGGGGGCTCCATTCAAGTGGACGGGATATATTTTTGTCCACTTGTGGCGTGCACTCTGTTCCTTCCATCTTTTCGCTTCGAGAACCTCGCCTCCGTGGCCTTTTTTGCGCTTGTTTTTGTGTCTGCATTGAATAAACAAGAAGCACAGAAGTTGGTGGTCGCCGAACAACGCAAAAAAAGGAATACGCACTCGTCGGATGATGCTTTTCGACCTCTTGCCTTTTGTGGATTTTTTTCAAAATTTTTTCTTGGTTCTAATTGAAGTTTTTTGCTTAGATCTTTAAAGTTCAGACGTCAAAGCTTTGTAAAATAGAAAATTTTAGGAAAAATTCGGAGCAATATTCACCAAAGCCTCACGGAAAATGTTGAATGGAGCATCATTTTCAACTAGTCAGCTCAAATAAAAATTCATCTTTTTTAATTTGGTGTGTCCAATGTGTTATTGACATTCCTTACCTTCACAAGCTTTGGCTTTACACATTTTCCTCCCTGTCAAACTTTGACAAAATCACATTTTTTGACTAAATGAAACCTTTGATTTTTTTTTTGAAGCAGGGCTTTTTTTTGAACTCGGAATGACTACAGATTTTGAAAAATTCAGTCTAAAACGGTCCCAAAATAAGGCCGTGTGCCCTCAAAACTACGGAGGATGAAAAACATGGGAATAAGCTTCCTATTCGAAGTTTCGAATTTTAGGAAATTTTGACGAGCTCATACCAAATATCAAGCTACTCCACTGCATATGACCTTTTCTGGTCCCCATTCCAAGACATTTCTCCCTCGGGGATTGGACTTTTGTGGAGATCGAGATGAAAAGTGTCGTAGGTGTTGTCCGAGCGACCAGCGGCCGCCTAGATGTCGTGCCCGCGGTGAGGAATGCGATGTTCCAAGGACGCAGCCTCTACCACAGCCACTAGTACGCTGCCTGGCTCGTCCCGCATTTTTCCATCTTTATTCTTGGTTCCCATCAACTTTTGAGGCTCAATCATTTTTTTCAACTGTTATCTTCTTGATTCATGATCCGTTGAAAAGTTTTGCAGCTGTTTTTGTAGGAAGAGAGGTTCAGCTCTTGTTAAGTTCAGTTCTTGCTCCATCAAGAAACAAAGCTTTGTCCTGACAAAGTCCTCGTGCAAACTATGATTTTTTGATTAATCCACTGTAGTCAGCTGTTTTTTCAACTTCTAAAATCAGAGCTGCTACTCGCGAAAATTAGAACAACAAAGAACAATTCCAAAAAAATGACATATTCGTTTAAAAGTGTACTATATTTTTTTGTAGTAAACTTCTAATATTTTTTTAAATGAAAAAAATTTTTCAGCGGTTTAGGATCGCAACGTTAAAAAATGCTCTCGAAAAAAAACTTCAGCCCGGAAATTTGGGGCCTGAAAATTGAAGTTTTTGAGAGGCCAGCGAGCTTTTTTGAGCATATTTCAATGTATTTCACGCTTGGAAAACGATAAAATAGAATCTATCAACAAAAAAGTTTTCCATCGATTTCTGGATCGTCATAACTGACATCGTTTGCAACATGATTTTTTGACAGAAGCTTTTTTTTGATATTCTCTTTATCTAACAGAGTTTGATCAAGGCAATTGCGGGCTAAAGACACGAAAAAAAAGAAACCGATGATCGATCCTTATTAGCGAAGAGAAAACCGTCGGCGGATAATGGGAATCTGCGCGGGGGCATTAGACATCGTTAGGCGTTCCGACATCGTGTTGCTGGCGTTTTTGGCGTTCCGAGGCGCTGAGATTCGAAACGCCACGATGGATGACGGGTATTCAAATCACTTTTCTGGCGGACGCATTCCTTTTGCTACAGCCCATCTTATATTCCTATGCTTTTTGCGTCATTTCTGTCGAATTCGATCGATTTTTTCCCGGAAAAATTCCTAAGCCCCTGATAATGTCTATTATATACCATTCTATGGTTCTATGATTTTTACATTATTTCTATGGGTTTTGATCGTTTTTTTTCATTTCGACAAGCACTTCAATCAATGTGGAGTCTTTCAGAAAAGTGTACACAAATTTTTATATTCATATTTCATTTATCCTCCTATTTTTCTGTCGCTTTTGGGTCAATTGTATGCTTCGTAAAAAAAGAACGCTTCATTAAAGGACGTAAAGCTGGAAGCTTAAAAAAAATTCTGCATCTCTCGATCGTTTCGCCACAAAAAGTTACAACAAAGTTTCATAATCAAAGCTCAAGAAATCGCTTTTTCTGCAATTTTTTCTCCAACTTTCCGTTTGTTTCTCACAGAAATGATGATTCATTGATCAGTAGTCCAAAAGTCGCGAATTGTTTTGCACGAAAATGATTTTTTAGTTTCAAAAGCTTTCAAGTCCATCAGGAAAGCGTTCAATATCCATGTTGAGTCATTCGTTTTTAAGTGTTTTTAGTGGACGATAGTGTGTATAAAAGGAGCGAGAACAAAAAAATATTCATTTCTTTGCTTTTTTCCTCGCTCTTATATATTTTTTTACTTGTGACCATTTTGTAAATTCTTTCTTTTGAAAATACAGTTTTTTAGAGTCCTTAAGAGGTTAACAGCTTCACAAAAGCTCATCGTTTTCATAAATAATTTACGAAAATGGCAATGAAGCCCTTAAAAGATTTTTTGAGAGCACATTGTCTCTGAATTTCTGATCAGATGAGAAACTAGAATTTCAAGAGCCTTCTTTTCGAGTTTTGGTTTTTCCAATTTTCGGGTGAGTTGAAAAGGCGGTTAACGGTTTTGTTAGTTCTTCAGCTTTTTCTTGCGTTTGGTCAAATAAGCAGTGAAAAAGTTTGCTGTTATTTTTTTGTGAGTGGACGAAATCTATCCTCCACCTCATTCTGCCAATAAAGCTCCAAAATTGCTCCATACCCACTTTGAAGATAAAAATCTTAATTGTGCAAAGCATAAAAATTTTATAATCCTAGCCACTTTCCCGTTTCACCCTTGTTTTGTTTGTGCAGCGTTTCTCTCAGCGGTTATCAGAGACATTTGTCAGCTTGCCTTTTACATTGTTAAGATAAGCAGTTATAGGCATCCTCAGAATTTTCGAGGCTGTGCGCTAATCGGAAATGATGTTTTTACGATTCTTAAGAAAGTTCACTTTGCTCCGAAAATTTGTTCACGTTTTCTGCTACGTTACAAATCGTGTTGATCACAAAAATATGAATTTCAATCATAGGTCTGATGTTGTGATAATGCGCGCGGTTGCAGAGCGGTCGTGACTCATTTTATATTGAAAAAAAAATTATATCTTTCGAAGCTATAATTGGCACACTTTGTGAACATTTTGAAACAAGCTTTTTTTTTAAATAACGCATAAACTGTTCCTTGCCAGCTCATGAAATATTATATGAAGAACATGTTTCCAGAACAAACTATTATTGGCTTTTTATAATACTTGTTCATTTTTTTCACAGAAAAGCGGTTAATAAAATGTTATTCAGCTAGAAACCGATCAAAGTTGCTAATTCTGCATGCTTTCCGATTTTGATGGATTCACTATTTCATTCAGCTTGGAAGCTTCGCAAGATCACCTCATGATTAACACGATATCGTTTTTTGGAACTTTGTGAAAAAAAACGTCTTTTTGTCGGAATCCACTAAATTTTGTACAATTTTCCTCTCAAGGATTGATAATTCATAGTTTATTGAAAATATTCAATTTCCTAGAAGAATTTTTAAACTGACCTCTGTTGCAACAGGAAATTGTTTATTCAAATTTTGTCGGCGCTCTCAATCTTTCAAATCGCACAATCAAAACTGCTGACTCAACTTGACCGGGAATCGATTGCGCCTTTCCATGTTTTTGGAAATATTTGCCGACCCGAATTCTCGAATTTCTATTGATTCTGTTTTCTTGCCTTTTAAAGATGCGCACTGAATTTCATACAAACATTATTGTTAGAGGCTTCATTTTTTTCGTTTCTTAAATCTTATTGAGCAATTTTTTTAAAGTGATAAGGTAAAAAAATATGATCAGCCATTTATGAATATTCGCCCATTATAAAATTTTTCCAGCGAAAGTTTTTTTCTGACTCCGAAAATCATTTGTAGTCTTGACAGTTGCAAAACGGTTTTTTCAAGACTTGCCAGACTTGAAACAGCTCGCGCACCAGGAAAAATAAATGATTTATGAAATAGTATGAGGGCGACCAAGTTTCTGCGAGCCAAGAAAAACTTTCTTTCACTTTTGGGTTGAGTATGATTTGAAGTAACGTTTTTTGACTTTTCCGTCCAAGTGACAGAAATTCCTATACTCCGAAATTTTCTCCAGCTTTTCCTTCAGAACAGCTACCGTACCCTGTTTTGATGATACCACAAAACAGTAAAAATAAACCTTCTCTCCAAAAACTTTTTCTCCTCGTTTTCCTCGCCTCGGGCTTATTTTTGGCAACAAAAATGCTTTGAGACCCGGACGTATTGTAAAGGCGCGGAAAGTATGTTTTCCTTGTTTCATGCTAACATTCCATCCTTTTTCTCCCAACATTTATTTTCATTTGTCTTGAAACGAATGGTATGGTAGATGAGTCAGCCCGAAAAATCGGCGTGTGAGACTCCGCCTTTCCCATTATTTCATTTTCACGCCTTGCTTTTCTCTCATTTTACTTGTTTTCTTTTTAATTGGAGAAGTTTTCTTTCCAGTTTCAGATTTGTTCTTCCTTGAATAAATGGGTTTATGAAGAATAAGGATAAAAAATGGATAACTAATAGCTTTTTTTCTTCTTTAAACCATTATAGATTTTGTGATTGATAATTTCTTTAAAAATTTACTGAGACAAATGTTCGGAATAATTTTTGAATTTTAGAGAAGTCAAAATCTCTTTGTTATGTTGTATATGTTCCACATGGCTTAAAACTGACATTATCTCTTTTGTTCGGCTTTCTTTCTCGCGATTTCGTGCTGAAATCTAGTAAAACTCAAAATAAAAGTATTAGATTTTGCAGCGAAAGAGCGTATGGGCGACCTGCAGTATCTGCAGGTGCAGAGGGCGGCCGTGGCCGACCCGGCCTCGTTGGCGGCTTGGGCTCAGAAGAAGCTCTGCTACGTCCCCGACCAGAATGAAGGCTTCCTTCTTGGTGCCATCAAGTCAGTTATATATCTCTCTGAACCTGTTTGCGCATGATTAAGAAACAAGCTGTTTTGGGTCAGCTTCACTACTGATTTCCATCACTAGAAAACAAAAGATGGATCGCCATTTTTGTCTAGTTTTTTTTTCAAAAAAACTCAAATAACAGAGCGAAACACCGTACTTCCAGTACTCTGAAGTTCGAATATTCACTAAAAAGTTCTGTTTACTCGGAATCTCAGTGGTCGTCCGAAAAGTTTTCAGGGCTTTATATGGTTCTTAAATGCATAATTCGATTTCTCAGCTTTTTATTGTTCAAAAACAATGCCACGAAATTCGAGCAAAAAGCTTAGTGAGCTATTTTCATAAAATCTATTCATAACGAAAAAACTTTTTAGGCCGAGTTTTCAAAACCTATCAAGCGATAGTTGTTGACACCCTTTTTGAGAGAAGAACTTTAAAAATAATTGAATGAAATGATTTTTTCCGAATTTTTCTCACGAGCTACGTTTTCTAATCAACGGCGAAGCTACCGTAACTCTTTTTTTGTTTTTTTCTTCCATCGGCGCCGCAGAAAAAAGTTCTGCCAAGCTTTTGAAAGATAAAATGGTAGAACCGGCATCAGAGGAGAAAAAAAATTCACTAAAATTTAATCATTTTTTTGAACGTCTTTATGTAGTTTCTTTATCGGAAACAGACCATGAAACTTCGAAAGCCTTCAAAAACGTTGTACTTTCCATTAGATTTGATAAAAATGAGAAGTTAAAGACTGTTGACTAATACTACAAACGAAATTCAACCTTTTCTCGAAGAGGAAGTTTTCGGATATGAATCATAAGTGAACAAACATTTTGTCATCAAAGTTCATTTTCAGAAAAGAAACCAATGACGAAGTTGTGGTGGAGTTGTGCGACTCAAATCGACAGGTCACACTCAGCAAAGACGATGTCCAGAAGGCCAATCCGCCTAAGTTCGACAAGGTCAATTTTTTTGAGCAAAAAAGACAAGATAGACATGAAAAACAAATTCCATTGACTGCTGACCTGAGAAAACATAATCAGCAGAAAAGTCTACACAAAAACGCTTTTGATCGGAAAAATAACGGACAACACGTTCGAAAATTCCAAATTGGAAATCTCGGGCTAATTATCGAAGTTTTTAGGTCGAAGACATGTCCGAGCTGACATACCTCAACGAAGCTTCAGTCCTTCACAATCTCAAAGAGCGTTATTATAGTAGCTTAATTTATGTAAGCAGATTCCTAGAAAAATTCAAAAAATGGACAAGCTTCAGACTTACTCGGGTCTTTTCTGCGTTGTAATCAACCCTTATAAAAAACTGCCAATCTATTCGGAGAGCCTCATCGAAGAATTCAAAGGCAAAAAGCGACACGAAATGCCTCCTCACATCTTCGCCATCGCCGACACCGCTTATAGGCACATGCTTCAAGGTTTGTTGGAAATGTTCGGAGGTTTTGAAACAGTGATGTGAATTTCAGAGCGCGAAGATCAGTCCATCCTCTGCACGTGAGTGACTTCTTTTCAAGCCGATTCCATTCTTCAATTTGAAAAATAAATGAGCTTCGAACAACCTGATTGCTGTTTCAGGGGAGAGTCCGGCGCTGGTAAGACTGAAAACACGAAAAAGGTCATACAGTACTTGGCTCACGTCGCTGGAGCCAGTCGTCCCAAAAACTCGACCCTCCCAGTTCACGCCAAGGTATTTTTAGAAACAGCTAACGACTTTTTCTTGATTTGACTCCTTCATTTCTTATCGAACAATTTAGCCCGACAATTACCGAAACACGATCGTAAGTCTTGATGTCGTTTGTTGATCAGTTTTCAGTGAATTTATTTTGTACTTGTCCAGCAACTTACACCACCATGTCCTCGCTCACAACCAGAGCTCAAATTTTACTCTTTCCATTCATTTCATTTTCATTGAAGTTTTCAGTTTCATTTTAGCGCTTTAATCACGCTTTACATCCCTAGATTTTATTTCTCAACAAAAAAGTTTCGATCGCTCACATAAATGTCCTACACGCAGGACGCTTGCACACAGAAGCGTCTTCAAATTGTTTTCACAACTTATTCAAAGGCTTTCCGCCCTCATAACCAAAAAACTTAACAACTCAAATAAATGAAGTTTTTTTAAGGGCGAGTTGGAGCACCAACTGCTCCAAGCGAATCCTATCCTCGAGGCATTTGGTAACTCGAAGACAGTCAAGAACGACAACTCCAGTCGTTTCGTGAGTTTCTACTTCTCACTTTAGCTTTAAAAATAAATCCAACTCGAAAATATTTTCTCTTTCAGGGAAAGTTCATCCGAATCAACTTCGACATGAGCGGCTACATCAGCGGAGCCAACATCGAGTTTTACTTGCTCGAAAAGTCTCGAGTCCTCCGTCAGGCTCCCGATGAGCGAAGTTTCCACATCTTCTACCAAATTCTCCGTGGAACGTCGGAAAAAGAGAAAGGTAAACTGCAACGCTTGGAAAACAAGATCTGAGGGATGGAACGAGATTGACCCTGATCGCATGTCATATCTGGTAGTCGTTTTATTTACCCCTCGTCGCGAAACAGGCTTCGCGCCTCGCGGACAACAATCGGCCTGAGAAGATAGTGCTCGTGAGAAAGGGCGTTCGCAGATAGTCAATCTGAAGATATCGCCACGATGAGATGCGTCGCGCCAGATATCTCTCGGGTATATCGTCCTCATAACCTTCCGAACGCATTTTTCACTTGCGAGGCAAAACCGTTTAATGAGGGCCGTGTCAAATGAATACGCTTTGAGAGATTTTCGAAACGTTAAAAAAAAAGTAACAGGAGGGTAAACGATGAGAAAAAATGAACGCTACAGAAGAAAAAAATGAGAAAGCTTCTCACTCGGCTAGAAAACAACCAAAATAATGCAATTTTAAACTGGCAACTGTTTTCAATTATTTTGGAAGGATATGTGTTAATAAAAGAATTCCGTAAAAAGCCATGAAAAATGGGTAAATGAGCAAGCTGATAATTGAACGCTTCTTATTTAAAAAAAATCTGTGACAGAATAGGTTGAAGGCTTTAACTTATTAAAATATCCTTTCCCGGAAATGAAAAATTCTAATATAAAACGTTTTTCGAAAAAAACAAATGACTTGGATCACTTTGACTTTGTTTGATTCAGAAAAAAAAAAAAAAAAAAGTTATACTCTTTTTCCTGTTTAACTTTTCAGAAACTGCAAATTCAATGTTTCTTTTTAATTGTGATGATTTCAGCCGATTACTTGCTCGAATCAATTGACAAATACCGATTCTTGGTCAATGGAGGAGTTACTCTGCCAAACGTCGACGACGCTCAAGAGTTCCACAGCACTATCCAATCGATGAAAATCATGGGATTTTCTGAGGAAGAAGTGACCTGTTAGTCCATTCATTTGAACTGTGAGCGTAGTTTTATAATTTCAGCCGTGATGAGAGTCGTTTCGGCCACGCTGCTTCTCGGCAACTTGGAGTTCTTCCAAGAGAAGAAGAGCGATCAAGCCATTCTTCCTGATGATCGAGGTAAAATTTTTAATAGTTTGAAGATTCAAGATCCAAGTTTACAGTGATCCAAAAAGTGTGTCATCTTTTGGGCTTGCCGGTTATTGAGCTAAGCAAGGCATTCTTGAGGCCCAGGATCAAGGTGAAAAAAATTTTTCGAATTTTTCCGTAATGATATGTTTTTGAATCAGTTTCCCTTTTTATTAGGACTCTTTTCATAGATTATGTAAAAACCCCCCAAAAAAATGGCTTCTGTAAGTTTTTTTAAACAGAAACGGATAAAAAAATTTATTTACTATCCTGCCGAAAGAGATAAACTTATTTTTTTCAGGTCGGTCGAGAGTTCGTCAACAAATCGCAGAGCAAAGAACAAGCCGAATTCGCCGTTGAAGCCATCGCCAAGGCGTCCTATGAGCGCATGTTCAAATGGCTCGTCAGCCGAATCAACAAATCTTTGGACCGAACTCATCGTCAAGGAGCTTCCTTCATTGGCATCCTCGATATTGCTGGGTTTGTTTCTTGCTTTTTCTATCAGGACTTTAGGATATTTCAGTTTTGAAATCTTCGACATGAACTCCTTCGAGCAACTTTGCATCAACTACACCAATGAGAAGCTCCAGCAGCTCTTCAACAACACCATGTTCATCATGGAGCAGGAGGAGTACCAGCGAGAAGGTATTCTTAAGTTGAATCGAAAAAATTTATAACGATTTTCAGGAATTGAATGGGATTTCATTGACTTTGGCCTCGACTTGCAGCCAACGATTGATCTTATTGAGAAGGTAATTTTCTGGTCTAAGGACTTTAAATGAATTTTCATTGAATTTCAGCCCATGGGTATCCTGGCCCTTCTTGATGAAGAGTGTCTCTTCCCCAAGGCGACGGACAAGAGTTTGGTTGAGAAACTGCAGAAGACTCACTCGAAACATCCGAAGTTCATCGTTCCTGACATGAGAGCCAAGAGCGACTTTGCTGTCTTCCATTACGCTGGTTGGTTAAATTTCTTAGGATTTCTCAGAATAGTTGCTTTTCCAGGCCGTGTGGACTATTCTGCTGATCAGTGGCTCATGAAGAACATGGATCCTCTCAACGACAATGTTGTCAGCTTGATGCAAAACTCGACCGATCCGTTCGTTGTCGGCATCTGGAAGGATGGTTAGTAAAAGGACGCATTTAAGAAAATTTTGGAAAGTGAAAGGCATAAAAAGTTTTTGACACTTTCAAACAAGAAAGCTGAATTTGAATAAATGGATAATATTTTTTTCTCACCATTTTTTCACGCTGAGAGCTTCAAAAATGTGTTTGTCGGAAAAAAAAAACAGATTTTGTAGTGAGGTTTTTTGAGATTCCGCGTTTACTGGCAATAAACTGTCAAATTGTCCCCGAATGTTTTTACTTCTGCAGCTGTTGATGGAAAAGCTCATTCGCAAAAAAAAAAGCTTCAAATGGTAATTTTACAGCCGAATTCGCCGGCATCTGCTCGGCGGAGATGAACGAAACGGCCTTCGGAATGAGGACTCGAAAGGGCATGTTTCGCACCGTCTCCGCAGTCCATAAAGAACAGCTGACGCGTTTGATGACCACGCTGAGAAATACGAGCCCCCACTTCGTGCGCTGTATTATCCCCAATCACGAAAAGAAGGCCGGAAAGATCAACTCCAACCTCGTGCTCGAGCAGCTCAGGTGCAACGGTGTGCTCGAAGGCATCCGCATCTGCAGACAAGGATTCCCCAATCGCGTGCCATTCCAAGAGTTCCGTCATCGCTACGAGATCCTCACTCCTGACGTCATCCCGAAGAACTTCATCGACGGCAAGGAATCTGTCAGGTACGGCGTTTTTACTTGCTCATTTTTGGAATAAAGAGTATTTTGAACTTGAAGAGATTTCTCAAATATTTTTTACATTTTTTGAGAGCCGAACTTTTTTTCTTAATGTAAAAAGTTCCTGAAACTTCATTCATCCGCCATTAAAAAAACTAATTTCTTAAAAAAATTGGTGAAATCTTTTTCAAAAAAATGTATAAATAGATCCTCAACTTTGAGATTAAAGTTTTTCAAAACGCCCTGAAACCTTTGAGATGTCAATCTCACCGAGGAAATGACATTTGACAGAAATTTGAGCTGCAAGAATCAAATTTCAGTGTTCGATCCCTCATTATAGTATGATGATGATATATATATTTTTCCTTTTTTTCTACAAACCGTTTTTTTGCTCTCCATGATATCTGCAAAAAATTAGTTCTGAAGGCTCAATAAACTTCAAATTTCAAGATAAACTTTTCAGGAAGATGATCACTGCGTTGGACATCGATTCCAACTTGTACCGTATCGGTCAATCGAAAGTCTTTTTTTCCGAACTGGCGTCCTTGCTCATCTTGAAGAAGAACGGTAACTTTTCCACCATAGTTTTTTTATTAAATTGTGGGTTTTTTTCAGAGACCTCAAGTTGACCGCTTTGATCATTCGCTTTCAAGCGGCTTGTCGTGGAGCTCTTGCCCGTCGTCAATACGCCAAGAGGGTTTATTACTAAAAAAATCAATCCAAACTTCAATTTATTTTTTTCAGATCCAACAATCCAGCGCTATTCGCGTCATCCAGCGTAACGGTCTTGCCTATTTGAAGCTTCGCAATTGGCAGTGGTGGCGTCTTTTTCACCAAGGTTTGAATTATTTAATTTGTATAAAAAGGCAAATACTCTGATTTGAAAGAAATCAATGTCTGAGTTTGCAATTTTCAAAGTTCTTACATCATAAGAGTTATCGAAGACTGTCAAACGAATGATACTTAAATCAAAAAAATCAGTCAAGCTCAAACATATCAATTTTAATCATCCTGAAATTTGTTTTCAGGTCAAGCCGCTTCTGCAAGTCACCCGAACTGACGACGAGATCCGAGCAAAGGATGATGAGCTCAAAGTCACCAAAGAGAAACTCAACAAAGTTGAAGTCGAACTCAACGAAAACCAGCACAAGTTCGATCAGGTACTTTTGTAATTAAGCAAATAAATAATTTTAAAAAACCGCAGATCATTGCGGAGAGGAACGTTCTCCAACAACAACTGGCTCAAGAGGCTGAGAACTCTCAGGAGCTGGAGGAGATCAAAGTCCGACTTCAAATGAAGGTTTGTGACATTTTTGAAAATGCTTGGAAGACTCGAAGATTCAGAAAGAAGAGCTGGAGGATATGGTTGCCGACATGCGTGAGCGTCTCTCTGAAGAAGAACATCGCAGTGAGAAGCTGAATGAGGAGCGGATTAAGCAGCTGGTAGGACTTAACCGTTTTCACGAATTAACGGATGTTTTTCCTTTTTAGGAAACGGTTCGAGATTTGGAAGAACAGTTGGAGCAAGAAGAACAAACGCGCCAAAAGTTGCACATTGATAAAACTAACTCCGACCAGAAAGCCCGAATTCTTGAGGAAAAACTCGTTGAGCTGCAGGTTCAACAGTTTGATAACTATTTGTCGAAATGCAAAATAATTCAGGATGCCTATGACAAACTCCTGAAGGAGAAGAGAATCCTGGAAGAAAAGGTCGAAGTCCTCACCAGCCAGCTCATGGAGTACGAAGAGCGAGCCAAGCATGGAGTCAAGGCCAAAGGAAAGGTTAGTATCGTTTTGAGAAAAAAAATTGAGGCTTATGCGCCATGGTTAAGCTCGAAAATCAAGTTCACGAGATGGAGCAAGATCTTCAACGCGAGCGTCAGTTGCGAGCTGAACTTGACCAGCAAAAACGCAAGCTCATCGCCGATTTGGAGGACAATCGCGAGCTTTTGGAGGAGAAGCGAAGCAAGGTAATTACTTTTATCAGTTTGATTTTCTTCAACTGGAACCGTACGAAATCAATCTTCTGATGATCATTTTTCAGGTCGAAGAGCTCAACGGACAGCTCATCAAGCGAGAGGAAGAGCTGCAGCAGCAACTCACCAAGTGCGATGAGGAATCTGGCAACGTCGCCCTTCTGCAAAGGCAGATGCGAGACATGCAGATGACAATTGAGGAGCTCCGAGAAGACGTTGAGTCGGAAAGAACTGCAAGAAACAAGGCTGAAATGACTAGAAGGTGCTTTTTCGTTCTTTTGGCGGATATTTCGATCTAATGAGAATCGGACTATTTCCTAGTTGTCCACCAACGTTTGTGTTTCCAAAAAAAAATATAAGTTTTCAAGGAAGGCGATGCATTTTTGTGTTTTTGTGAGCCAAAACAACCCAAAGTCCAATTATGAGCATAAATCATCGATACCAGGCTTCACCAGAACCTCTTTTGAATATCGAACCGATTACTTCAGAGAAGTTGTCGCTCAACTCGAAAAAGTCAAGGGAGACGTTCTCGACAAGGTCGATGAAGCCACGATGTTGCAAGACCTAATGGCTCGCAAAGACGAAGAAGTTAACAATGTCAAAGTAAGCAGTTGTTTTCATCCTTATTTCATAAAAATGATTTCCAGCGCACCTTGGAACAAACGGTTTCTTCGCTCGAGATGAAAATGGAGGACCAGAAGATGAAAATGAGTCGGCAAATCGAGGAACTTCATGAACAGGTCGAGCAACAGAAGAAGCTCCGTTCCAGCGTCGAGAAGAACAAGACGCAGCTCGACCAAGAACGAGTAAGATTGCGAAAATATTTGATAAATCCATTTGAATAACTTTTACAGGCTGACATGGCTCAAGAGATTGCTCTCCTGCAAGCTCAAAAAGCCGAGGCTGACAAGAGAAGGAAGACCCAGGAAGCTCAGTTGATGGACATTCAGTCTCAAATGGCGGATGGGGAAGATCATCGCCGTCAGATGCATGAGCAACTTGAAAAGGTGTAGCTGAGCTCCTAATTTGATGCATAATTTTCTTCTTCAAGACCCGAGAGGAGCTGGATTACCTGCTGCGTACTCGTGAAGAAGAGGAGCACCACTTCGCCAACATGACTCGAAAGCTTGGTTCTGCCGAAGCTCAACTTCAAGAGCTCAATGATCAGATTCAAGTAGGTTCATTGGAAAATAAGGATGCTATTAATTATGAACCCGAGGAAAATTTTTTATAAATAGAAATTTTAGTCAAAAGATAGCCTAAAGAAACATGAAAAAAAAATTTGATAGGAATGATTTTTCCGAATTAAATGTCCATTAAACCTGAATTAAAATAAGTTTACAGGTCAGCTTTTTTTTGTTCACTTCTGAAATTGTTTACAATAGTTAATTGTTCTATGACAAAGCCAATTTTCAGGAAGAAACCAAGGCCAAGATCAACTTCATCAACCGCGTCCGTCAGTTGGAAGAAGAGAAAAACGCGCTCCTTGAGGAACGAGATGAAGCTGAAGGAGCTAAAGTCTACCTGGAGAAGGTGTTTTGAAATTTGAAGGATCATGATGATGTTAAATAATACAGGAACTTGGCGCCGCTCGTCAACAAATTGGCGACTCTCGCCGCAAAGCTGAAGACTCCTTCGTGCATCAAATGGAAGAACTCAAGAAGAAGGTATGAAGAAATCTTCGAAAACTAGTTTAATAAAGTTTTTCAGCACCACCGCGACTTGGAGAATCTCCAGGCTCAATTGGCCGAAAGCGAAACGAACAAGGAGCGCATGCTGCAGAGCAAAAAGAAGGTCCAGCAGGAGCTCGAGGACCTCACTATGGAGCTGGAGAACTCGCGCAGCTCTTCCCGAGAAATGGAGAAACGCCAGAAGAAGTTCGATCTGCAGTTGGCTGAGGAACGAGCTAACGTCCAGAAGGTAGATTTTAAAAATGGATTGGAACTGAACTATTTGTTGTAGGCATTGGTCGATCGTGACGCTCATGCTCAAGAATCCCGCGACAGGGAGACCAGAATCCTGTCGTTGATCAATGAAGTTGAGAGCTTCAAAGAACAACTTGAAGATAACGACCGCATCAAACGTCAGCTGCAGCAGGAGCTCCAGGACTCGGTAATTCAAAAAAGTTTTTTCAGAAACTTTATTTTTCGATTTTCAGATATCCAACAAAGACGATTTCGGAAAGAACGTTCACGAACTCGAAAAGGCCAAGAGAGCCCTCGAAGCCGAGTTGGCCGACCGCAAAGCTCAGATGGAAGAACTGGAAGATGCCGTTCAGATTGCTGAAGACGCTCGTCTTCGTCTTGAAGTCAACCTTCAGGCTCTCCGGTCTGAACATGAACGGTCCATCAACAATAAGGAAGTGGTTAGTTCTCTCATTTTTCTAAATACAATTATATTCTGGGAATTTTCAGGAAGCTGAAGAAAAACGCCGATCTCTCATCAAGCAAATCCGCGACCTCGAAGCCGAGTTGGAGAACGAACGACGTGGCAAGAGTGGAATCAGCAGTCAGAAGAAGAAGATGGAGAGCCACATCGCCGAGCTTGAACAACAACTTGAAGTTGCCAACCGTCTCAAGGTAAGAATCAGTGTTCCAGAGAGAAAATCTTTAAAAAAATCCGAGAAATAGAACATTCTTCAATAGACCTGTTAAAACTGAACTCGAATTCATTTTTGATTCATTTATATTTAACGAAGAAAAAGTTTCATTTTCAACGCCTTCACAGAAACATTGGAAAAAATACACATTTTGAATATCTAAATTGCTCGCAGGGATAGTAGGGTAAATGCAAAAAGCGCGCGCTTCATTTTGCGTCCCGCACGGAAAATTAATTTTGATTTCAGGATGAGTACAATAAGCAGCTGAAGAAGAACCAGCAAATCATCAAGGATTATCAGCATGAATGCGAGGAAACTCGTCAAACCAAGGAAGATCTGGCCGCCCAGCTCAGAGAAGTCGAGCGCAAACTTCGGTTAGTTACTTTTTCTGGAAATGTTCGTTAAAGTCAAAAATCGAGAGAAATAAGCTTAAAAGCTAGTAACAGGCATAAAAACTATTTACGGTCTAGTGAAAAATAAGGAAACTGGATAATTCAGAGCTTCAGTGCCCAAAAAGACAGTGAAAAGTTTGAAATAGAGAACAATTAAAAAAAAACGAGAACGGAGAATAATATTGACAAGGTTTTTTTTTGATTTTTCGAAATTCATCGACGGGCCTTAATTTAATACCTTTAGTGCTGTCGAAACTGAACGCGAACAACTTCGCGAAGCCAACGAAACTCTTTCCGCCATCCGCAAGCAGCTCGAGCTGGAGAAGGATGAACTGGAAGAAATGCGTGGACGGGTAATTTTTCGAAAATACTCTGATTTCCTGAACAAAAGTATTATAGGGAGGCTCTATCAGCTCTGACGAGAAGAGACGCCTCGAAGCCAAGATCGCCCAGCTTGAGGAGGAGCTCGAAGAAGAACAGAGCAACTCGGAAATCGCTATCGACAAGCAGCGCAAGGCTCAGCTTCAGGTTCAAAGATATTTTTTCTGGAAAATATTCAACAGTATCAATTTTCAGCTTGAACAACTCACAACTGAGCTCTCGATGGAGCGTTCTTTGAATCAGAAGACCGACGCCGAGAAGCAGAGTCTTGAGAGGACGTGCCGCGAATTGCGCGCCAAGATCACTGAGCTCGAATCGACGGCTCAGTCGAGGTCCAGAGCCCAGATCGCTGCTTTGGAGACCAAGATCCAGTACTTGGAAGATCAGTACTCGGCTGAAAGTCAGGAGCGTATCAGCGCTACCAAGCAGTACAGGTGGGACTTTCTCACTTTTTTGAAAAAATTAGCTTAGCTGAGAGCCTTTTCGACTCTTTCGAGAAATTTCGAGAATTTTATTTTTATAACCAGTAAAAATACATCAAAAAAAGGCGGATTGAACTGTAATAAATTGGCAAAGAATTTTTCGAAAAGAGGATTTTCAGACGCCTTGAGAAGCGTCTCCACGACACGATCCAGCAGCTCGAAGACGAGAAACGCAACAGCGAACAGAGCAAGGAGCTGGTGAGAAACCATTCTTTTAATTAATTTTTCATTTCATTTGTTTTTAAAAACTTACTGAGTTTCAGATGGAACGCGCCAACCTGAAGCAACGAACGATGCGTCGTCAACTCGACGACTACGAGGAAGAGTTGGCTCGTGAAAGAACCAAAGTTCGAACTCTCCAGAGAGAAATCGACGACCTCATTGAGGCCAATGACACGTTGACCCGGGAGGCTACGGCTCTGAGGTTGCTCTCGCACTTGAATTATTTCGATGAGCCTTATTTATTTCCAGAGGCGGAGCAAACCGTCGCAGGGCTGACAATATCCGGCTCAGAACCGCCTATCAAGTTGCCGGTTCTAGCGACAATTTGGCGTCTCGTGAAGACGAGAATGAATCAAATGGTTAGTTTCAGTAAATTCTTAGCAATTTATGAAAGTTTATAGAAAATGTGTCTTTCAGTATATCATTCCTAATACCACGAAGTCATGGTTTTCTTGTTTGTAGTATGAATTAGTAGCCCTGCTCGGACATTTTAAGTTTTTTAATTCACATGCTCTGTTTCAGCATAACCTTCAAATTAGAAAAATAAGAAAAAAATAATTTTTTTAATAAATGAACAGCTAACAAGGGATAAAATTTCATTATGACCCTGTTTATGGACTCTGAAAAAAACTAACAAAGCAAACTTAATCAGTAAGTTTTTGAAATATAATAAAAAAAATCATTGCAGTGTCTGGATCGGACCACGTGTCGATAAATTAATCACTCAAAAGAAAAACGGTCACACTTCAAAGCGCCTTATCCTGATGAATACGGCGAAATCTTCTCACTTTTTCATTTTATTCCTCTCCTCATCCCGATTTTAAGTAATCTGCTTGCTCCTAAGGGTTATTTATGTGCAGGTTCCACAATCAATTTTCATTTCTTTTGCCTTTTTCTTCCGTTCAAAAAATCAAAAATGTGGTTTTTTTTTCACTTACCAACGCTCATTTTCTGTTGTGTACCAAACAAATAAGGTGATTATTTCCTCGTTTTGGTATTTTCAAGCTCATTTTTTTGTAGGCGCGGCCGGTGTTTTTAAGCAATTGTGTCACTGCAGAAACGAAAAGATTTTTATTCCTCGCCTCGATTTCTTTGCCTTGTTCATGTGCGCTTCCTTACTGTAAAGTTTTTGTCGCTTTTTGCAATTTTGTCGTGATTTTCTTCTTCATTTATTTAATATTCTTGTAATTTCTTATAATAACTTTATCAAAGTCTTTTTATATTTTCATATTTTTCTGCATTGATTTGACCATAAAGCACCTCAACATTCCGCTTACCTTGGAGCACCGTCTTTGGTGCCTTTTCTCGCAAAAAAATTCTTCTTATATATCCAAATCGCTTTATGCATACTATTGTGAGGTTTATCCAAATTGTATTGCTGCCCTTCCATTTTCGCACAAGTAAATATATTTACCAAGCAAGCGGCGACAACAGTAAAGCACCAAGTTTGAGATTATTTAACAGAAATGAAAACTAAAGAATTATTCTACACTTCGGGGAAGTTTTTACGGCGACAGTCGTGGTTCACTCTGCACCAAACTTCGCTCTCCTAAAAATCTCGAAAAAAATGAAGAGGTGAGACATATATACGAACCTTGCAGGTGCACTCAGCACATGGATCGTCGTGGTCCATCCAAGTTTCGCCTTGTTTCTTCACTTCTCCATTCGCAAGATCGCAAACTTTGACTTTTGGAGTGTGCCTCTTTCTGAAATTCATACTTTGAAGTATCCAACATCACTGTTTTAATTACGCAACGGTATTTTTCGTGGGGAGAATTCAGATGCACGCACCACTGTTTTTTTTTCTTTGTTTTTCCAATAACTCTCAACCTCAGAAATTAATATATTTTTACTGTCAGCAGTTGACTTCAAGGTTTGACGCTTCTGATTACGCTGAAAACTTCTCTTTTTAGAAGTTACTGTTTCGGTCACTCGTTTCAACTTCAAAGAACTAGCAAAGCTTTTGTCATTGCGGCTTCGAAAGACTCGTAGCAAGTTGAAAAAAATCTAACATCAAGATCTATGACTCTTTAAAATTTCGACAGTCTACTACAAGATCTCGTCAAGCTTCTTGAAAATTTTGAAAACCTGTACCTTTTCTTAGCCTTGGAAACAGATGCAGAACTGAGGGAAGAATGGCACGTAGAGTCACAACAAGCCGCCCACATGTTCAAATTCACTTCGGGAAGACTTCCGCAAGGTTCGTAGAACGTTGTCGAATTGCCGTGGTAGATGAAGATATCGCGCTGGAATCACATTTTTATAAAAGTATAAATGTGAGAAAAAAAATAGCATTTTGTTTCACAATTGGAAAAAATCAACTTGGCGTTATTAATAGTCAAACTAGAGTGTACTAGAAGAAAGGAAGGCTAAAAGAAAACTTTCAAGTTCGAACTTTACCTGAATGCGATCGATGTCATCACCATTAGTGCAAACGATCTTTGACAATGAAGCTTTCTTTATTTGTCGGAGTTGCAGTTTTGTGAACATTCCTTCGTTTTCGTACCTTAAACTTCAATTAAAATCCGAAAACTTTCTTCAAACTGACCAAAAACGATCGCCATCTCTCAATCTCTTGAACTGGTCAGCAATGATACAAGCCAAAGTAGGTCCCATCATTGCTTCTGGAGTCCTTTTTTCAGTGACTCCACCAACCCAAAGGTCGATATTTGCTAAGAGAATCGTTCTTGGAAGTGAAAATGAGAATCTATGATACCTGGTGATCCATAAAGTTCTTTAAGCTTCGCAATGACACTTTCATTCTTTACGATTGGTGTCATATCTTCCCAGGTTTGAGGAGCGGAAAGGTTACAGAACTTGCGGTATTCTGTCCAACTGAAAATTATTACTCACTATGTACAAAAAATGGGGAGTAATACTCACGCAGGCAATCCGTGATCCCTTCCACGTTGAATGTTGAAAGCAGCGAGGTCAAGGGCTACCTACAATTAACTTTTTTGCTTTATATAGATTTCAAATAGAGTCTGTAAACTTCGGAAAACTTTTATAAATTTTCAGAGCCGATTTAAAAACTTTTATCTAAACTCACCTCGTGATATCTGCTAAAAAGCCGTTCGGTGAGCTCCTTGTTCAAAATCTGGTCCGGCCTTGGGTTTTTGATTGGCGCTGCAAATAAACCACGAAGTAGAGGATCGATTCCTCCTTCTGATAAGAGTCGTTCTGGCGCGAAGAAAGCCTGAAATTCTTATGAGAACTTGCGAATATTCCAGTTTTTAAGTACCTTATGCAGCGGGAGATTTCCTTCTTTGATGGGTTCAAAGTTTTTGTCGAACCGAAACAGCTGCGGGTTGATCATAGTGTGTGCAAATCTGACAAATGCAGAAAATTATTGAGTTACTTTTTGAACAATTATTGAATACCTCAAAGCAGCAGTTGCGAATTCGTTGGCAATTGTTGGATTGACGTCCGGGTTGTATCCTTTGTAGGGGCCAATGATTTCATTGAAAGTCGGCTGAAAAGTTGGGGATTATTTACAAGAAGATTTTGAAAACAGAGTTTTTGAACATCATCGTTGCAAAAAAAAAAACCAGGTACATTGAAGAACTAACCCTGCCAATAAGTTTTGGTAACCAATCGTTGTAGGTGATGTGCTGCATCATAGCCGCTAGGATTTTTCCTGGTTTCTGAAATTATTGAATGTTATAAAATTATATTTTTTTAGATAAGTTAGATCTGAGCACCTGATAAGAAAAACTTCCCATGTACAGAAAAAAAGAAATAGAAAAATAGGGGAATTTTTATTGAAAACTTTAAACTTTTTTTTCATACAAACCTTGATAAATAGTTTCTCCATCCCAATTCGAGTTCAACTCCAATAATCTTGAAGCGATTCGATTATGCTCACGAAGGAAAATCGTGTGCATACTGGTGAGGCCGAGCTGAAGACGGCTAAATTTCTCAAAAGTTTATTGAAACATTTACCTGCTCATTTGCTCTTAGATCTCCAGCCAAGAAGCATCTGATTGGATTTTCTTCAGAATAGTTACGGCGACAATCCATTTCCGATTCTTTTTCAAAAGGAAGGTATGGTTTTTGAGCTCTGTGAAATCACGATCGTTTTTTTAGAAAGAAGAAAAAAAATACTCAGAAACGATGTCGAAACGGAGGATTCCATGGTCGCTGTAGAGATCCCGAAGCTCAAGAGCCTGTTCTTCAGTGTTTCCGTAGATGGCGGAGGCGTCAAGGTAGGAAGTAAGCTGAAATTTTAGAACTAACATAATTTTTTGTAAAAAATGTATTATCTTGAAAAGAGTTGAGAACTTACAACATTCAGCTGATCTCTGTAGGTGACTCTTTGGAATATCGGCGAAGTCTCTCCACTGCCACAAGCGGCGCCATTTCGTTCAAACTCCAAGCATGGGTATTTTTGATTCCTGAATGAAATTTATCTTTCCGGTGACCTAACTTCTTCAAACTTTGCCACGAGTAGCTTCGGATCATCAGGTTCTAACTGAATGTTGAAGCAGGGATCCAAATTCTCACAGGTTCTGTTACAAAAAGCTCCTTCGCGATAGCTGTGACGTGTTAGAGCAGGTGCAGTCAAAGTCAAGTCGTGATCTGAAACTTGAAAGTATCAAAAAAGATCCGAATGTTTTGGTAATGAGAAGCTTTAGACATTTTCATGAAAAAAGAAAAATGAGAATCATTCAAACTGTTTCCTTATAAAAATTGAGTGAAAAAAGCATAAACTAATTAAAAATTCGCGCGGAAGGAGTGAGTATAGTACGTGGAAGCGCGGCAAAGTGCATCATTTGAATTTCTGCACTCTCACTCACCGATGAACTGTCCCCACTGCATCAACATAGCAGATAAATGAGTATGCGGCGTGATTTCGTCTGTGCCGATGAGTTTTCGAGAAATCTGAATAAGAACTGGATTACCAAAAATTGTGGGCAGATTTTCATTCGAGGTGTTTTTTACAGAATCGGACATTGTAACTTCTGAATAAAACGTAATTTTTTTTTGTACGTTCTGAGAGATTCTGAGGTTTTTCTCGATCTCCTCGCTATACAAAAATTTAATCTTTTATTTCACTTTTTACAATTTTTTTCAAAAATTACTTTCGAAGGGCTTCTGCACGATTAGCCCTCAAAATCTGCAAGAACTAATTTTTATGAATTTTATTAACTTTTTTTCAGGTTTTGTTAGTAGAGTTACTTGAATATAAATATCAAATCTGTGCTTCAAAGATTACCTTTCTTGCATTGGGTAGAGGGAATCCATTGTAAAGTCGTCCTTTCTCCCATCCAACAGGTGTATTGAACCCATTCTCATATCTCGGAGGCAGAAGCCGCAAAAATGCCATTTCGGAAACTCCCCAAAGCGGATGCTCAAAGTTGTTGCACTGGCCGTCATAAGATCTGAATAAATCACAATTCTTCTGTATCATCAATTATAATTTCACCTGTATTTGGAATGATAACAAATATCATCGCAACTTTCAACAAATTGCCCAGTTTGACACCCACTTTTCTCCATCAGAGTTTGAACAAACGACACAGGTAAAACTGCTTCATAAGAGACATTTGGTGTTATTCCTGACGCGGAAAATTCCAAGCCTTTAATGTCATGTTGGAAAATCATCAGTCTAGAAAAGTACCATTTTCAATGTGTTCTTGAATAAGACGCAAGCTTTCTTCGTAAATCTCACGAGCTTTTCCCAGGTCTACTTTCTGAAAAGTTAGAAAGTTTGTGAAGTGATGTATCTACTTCGTACCCCAAGAGTAGCGGCAAATTTGAAGAGCGATCTCAAATTGTTCGGATCGTTCATTTTTGTCTTCGCCTTCTCTTCTTTCGTTGTTTGGAGAGCTCTGAATAAGAAATATAATAAATTCTAGTCTCGCTTCAAGTTTTTTTGAAAAGCTTGGCCAAAACTGCAGAAAACCAAATCAGACTTTTTGAATAAAAAAACCCTCGATTAAGTTCAAAATGGCTCTTATCATGATAGTTTTTTTGAAGCGTGACCGACTAGAAACGACTTACGGTCCATTTTATCTAGCATTATTAGGAAAAGTTATTCATTTGATCTCTGTGGTCTTTTCCCAGAAACCTAACCATATCAATTCAATTTCTGAAATTTTTTCAAGTAGCATTTTTGAAAGATAAGTTAATATTTCAAGTTACAAAACATTAATAACGACGAGAAAAATGGAATAAGAGAACACATTTTTCCCCAGTGATAATGCACACATCACTTACTTATCAACATTGATCCTAGCTTGTTCAGCAATTTGAACCACTGTCGTGTCATTCAAGAAATCGTCAATCTGAATTGACTATTTTTTCATGGCTGCTCAAATCGGAACTCACCTTATTAATCACTTGATTGCTGATATTTAGTCGAGCCATGGCACTAGCCGATCCAACACTATTTTGGGCGTGGCAAGTGTATGCTCCGGCGTCGTGTCTTGTCAATTTTTCAACAGTAAGCTCGATGTTATCCTCAGAAATCTGAAGTTTCGCTTTCTTTCTCGATTAAAGATGATTTTTACAGTATATCTAGTATTCCTTCTTGGGATCCGGGTGCCTTCAAAAAGCCAAGAAATCTCTGGAAGTGGAACTCCACGCGCTTTACAACGAAAAGTAATCTGAAACTTTCCTTATTCGATAAAATATTTTGAATTCAATGAAACTTGTTGCCCTATCTCCATTGTGGTCGACATCGGAGCGTCGAAAATCACTGGAGGTTCACTGAAAAATCCGATATAATGGTAAAAAAAACTTAAAAGTTACCTGCTTGTAAGTCCAACTTTGACTGAATGCTCGACTTTTCCATGGATATTGCTTGCCAAACAGGTATAACTGAATAAATTTTTCGTTCAAACTGAAATTAGGCAAGTTCTGACCTTCCAACATCACTTTCCAAAAAGGGAAACACTTTGAGAACGGAGTCACCTTTGGAAAATTGGTGTTTGGTTGATGGCATAAGTTGCTAAAACCGTTTAGGAATTGAAACATGAAATAAAAATAATTTTTTTGTTTTGATTTGGAAGACTTTTCGTTTATTTCATTTTGTTTGTTGAAAGAAATATTCATGACTTTCAATTGAAAATATAATGAAATGATAATTTTCGTTTTTTCGCGCCTTATCGTTGTGGGACCCAACTTTTTTTAACGGTTTTCCGGAATTCCTGTTTCGCTAAGGCATTTTGAACAAAAACGCGTCAACTTCGAGATCGCCGTAATTACTGTGAACACGGCATTATACTCAACCTCTGAATTGTGAAACCAAGCCATTTTTGGCTGTGGCTCGCCAGAAGCTTCACAGGTCAACTCCAGAGGATCGCCTTCCCTGGCAGACGTCGCCTTTTGTTTGAAAGTGAACTGCGGCGCTTTTCCATGGTGCACCCGGATTTGTCGCTGCTCTCGGTATCCCTAAATGAGCAAATGTTTTATCCGTAATGTCGCTATTAACCCACTATTGTTCTCGAGAGCCTATCAACGGTGCAGGAAATTTCGCTCACTAATGAGTCTGGGGTAAGTCGGAGCATGTCTGGTCTAATCCGGACTACAGTCTCGTTAGTTTCCAGCTCTTCATTTCTGCAATGAAATTTCTCGTGACTTATTTGAAAATTTTCCAAAAAATTGAAAAAAAAAATCACGAGAATCGTTTATGGGAAAATAAAAACGGTGAATTTATGATTTATATCATAAATTCACCGTTTTTATTTTTTCAGCCAAGCCCAAAAATCAGGAAAAAAAATCATCGAACACTTTTTAAAAAAATCATCGAAGCACTTTTCACAAAGGACGAATTTACTATGATCAAAACAAGAAAGTTCAAAATAGTAATTGCATAGTAAATGATTTCCCTAATGACTTGCCCCAGTGACATATTGTGCAAAATCATCCGTCTACGGTATTTCCCTCCTTCATTCGATCAGTTTCAAGGAACCCACCCTTCGATCCAAACGATTTCATCTCCCTGATCAGTTTCTGTCGGACATTTCAACGTTATTCCACTAGATTCTTCTTCCACAATCGGTTGCGTGCATCTCAACATGCTATTTTCCACCTGGAACCATTTTTTTTCGATGCTCGTTCTAACAATTCAGATCCAACCTCATGAACCAGTGATTTCTTCAGGTCAGGCGGCGTGAAACAAGCCGATTCGCTTGAATTCTTTTGCATCGCAAAGTAGCCTTTCAGTTCGATCATTCTGGAAAACCTCTCGAAGTTGAAGGAAAAATTATTTCTGACCTGCAATCGCAGTTCCATGGGTTTCTATGCAAATGAAGCTCCATAAGTTGCATGTTATTTTTGAAGATTTTAGTCGGAATCGAAGGCAGAAGATTGTTCGCCAAATCTAGTTGCATCAGGTGGGGACAGTTGGAGAAAGCCTTGAAAAGTTATCCAATTTTTATATTTTTGAGGTGGTCTACCTGGCTGTTTAAATGAATCAAATTGTTGTGGCGAAGTTCCAAAGAGATCAGAGGAGCTGGTTTCGTAGCCAATCTAGGTAATTTCCTCAGCTTGTTCCTCGCAAGGTGAAGCCTTCGCAGTTTTGGAAGTTCATCGAGGATGCCCTGAAACTTTGCAATTCTCCAGAATTAACTTGTTATTACTGTAGGAGAAACTTGAAAGTGCAACTTTGCCAAGTCGCCGTCAGAACATGTTTTTTTTTTCAAAATCACGAGTTTGAATAGTCAAGGGAGAATCAACTTTGTCATCAGGACCCGTCCCTTGAGCGTGATAAAGCTTTTTTTAGCCCGGAGGGATTTGGAGAACGCAATTGGCTTCATAAATTCGTCACTTCACTCTTACTGTAAGTGGGTATAAAAACCACCGCCTCCTCTTATTTCAAAAGTTTAGATGTGTCTTTCAATCTTTCACTGTTTTTATAATCAAGCACACTGAATATTATTCATTTTTGTTAGGAACCTGCAACGATAAGAGATCGAAATTTCTATTTCCAGCAGGCTTCTTTTCAGAAATAGTTCGATGAAGTAAATTTCGATCATTCACAATCAATCCCTCCCCCCTCCCACAGGCCTTTTGAAAAGTTTTCCAAAAGTTCAGAGTATTGCGCCTAAAGTGGACTTTTTACTTTCAGCTTAAAAGTCCAAAGTATCCAGGTTTTCGTAATAAAAATCCAAAAGGTCGTGAGAAAGTAATTTTATTCCGACTTCACGTTTGGAAACGTTCGTTACACATTCCCACCAATCTATTTTTCACATCGGAAGCTTGTTTTTCTGTACAAAATATAAATCATGTGGGAAACTTCTTGCACTAAGAAACGTGAGAATAATATGGAAAATTATATTTAACAATATTCTTCGTGTTGATTTTTTGGTAGTGTGATCCAATTTGCAAAAGCCAAGGACTTTTTTCAAATGTAAAAAAGGGGTGAAAGTTTTTCTGGCTTAATTTTTTGTGCTGGTTGGGATCTTGATATCATTTTTGTGTTGAATGTTTCTATTTGCTACTCGGAACTTTTTTACAGTGCATTAAATCAATTCAAATGAAAAGTGTTTCTTTTTATCGAAAACTTTCTGAGACGAAAGGTCATTCAACTTTCCGGTTGGGATATTTCTAAGAGTTGGCCAGAACACAGACACCACAAATTCAAAGAAAATCTTCAAAATCAAGTAAGAAAATCTTCAAGCAACGCTGAGATGACCAAAAAAGCAGACAGGCTGAAATTTTCTAAGTCAAGTCGATTAAGGCGCTGGAATTTGACTGTGATTCAGCTACTCGGACTTCGTTATGAATCAAGAAAATAAAGTTCTAAAACAAGATTTGACCGTTCAGAGGTTTTCAGAACACAGTGCTTTTTGCATATTCCATTTCTATTTTTTTTTTAATTTAAATTTTTCTTTTTATTATTTTTCTTCCTCGTAGGTTATACAAGTTGTTCAAGTACTATTTCAAATTTTCTACAGGGCATTGTCAATTCAAAGTTGTTTCATGGAGATTGAGATCAACATCCATGGAACGCAACCCCAAAATAACTGTCAAAATGGCTTCGTTTCCGAACGTCAGTTTATTTTTCTTGCTTCAATTTCTTCTTTGCTCTTTGTAATCCCACCTCCTCGATGTACTGGATGTTGTTGTTGCGGACGATAAGGATTTCGAGCTTCCGCAGGGGCCGAAGGTCTTCCTTTCGTAATCCGTTGATGTTGTTCCCAGTCAGGAGAAGTGTTGTCGCTTCGGTCGGCAAGGACTTCGGCAGCTTGCTCAGGCCTGAAATTCCCTTTTTCGAGGTTCATTTTTTTTGTTTTATCAGAACCATAACCCATCCACCATGTCTTCAAATAATCTGAAGTGTCTGCGCTCTCTTCTCTCTAGCCTTCACGGTTTTATACTCTAGTCGGCAAAGAAAAATACTGCAAAGACACCTCAAACTTTTTGACTTCTCTTCAAAATGGCTTTTTTCGAGGCTTTCAAATGGCTCTGTCGGTACTTCAACAGGTAAGAAATGACCTGAGTGATCTCGGTATTTTCCTTACATATTTTTCTCCGATCTTCCCAAATATTTTCCCAGGCCATACATTTTTTTAGCACATGGAGAGAACCTTGTTTTACGTCAGACGTTATATTTAGATTACAGTATACTCTTTTATCTCAATTTAATGAGATTTTTTCCAGTTCACGGAAAAAAGGCAAAAAAATATCGTTCTGCTTTAATTAAAACTCCAAATTATCAACACAGAAGGCTTGAAATACCTCATCAGTTTTGTTAAATACGGTAATCTATTTCTGAGAATAACTCCAAAAAAGTTCCTGTGGAGCTCGTGTTTTTCAGGTATTTTTGCGATAAAAAAATAATAGTTACGATAAATTCTAACTTATAAAAAATAATGAGTTCAAATTTACGCATAATCCTTTGGGTGACTTTTATTTTCGAAGAAAGTGTTCATATAAAAAAATTACGGTAGTTTTTCATGCTCACTAGTAATCTCAGAAAAAATTTAAAACCAGAATGAAAACGCAAACTTTTTGAATTTTCGAGGAAACAGGCTTGATGAATTAAAAACTCACTTTTGGCACTGCAATCGACAACTTTTTCTCGACATTTGCAAAATTCTGGACATGCTAGTGTCGAGGCTGCCACTGCTAGGAGCAGCAGTAATCGGTTCATTTTGCCTAAAATTTGGTTTTTCGATAAGGGTCATGAAAGCACAAAAAGAAATAGAAAAAAATGAGAAATTTTTCAATGAAAATAGAACATTGCGGTGGATCACAAAAAACTCAAAAAAGCAACAATGCAGGCTTCAAATACAACAAGGGGGCTTAAGGAGATTTTATTAAAACGAATAGAATCTCAACTTTTTCTCTTCAGCAGGCCAAAACTCGTTTCACTAATCGTTCATGCTTTTTGGAGATTTCCAAACATATTATTATATCTGTTGAAACTGTCCGATCACACCATCGGTTGAACCTGTTTTTCACTTGGAATGCTCTGAACTTCAAACTTTTTCGATAATATCTCTTTTGAAGTGTTTTTTTTCCTTTTCAGAAGAACTTCTTTGAATGTGCCACATGTCAAGAACTCCGACAGATAAGATCGGCTATTGACCTTGAGGCCAGCAACCGCGCACTGTTTCAAATATTCCTAGATCTTTTTTTCTCCATTCCAAAACGATTCATCACATCTGCCCTAATAAGATGTACTTCAGCCATATCATTCATCAGAACTTCGCCGCAAGTTCTCACCTTGAAGTTGCCTTACTGCGGAAAACAATTTCAGGAAAAAACTGGAAAATATCGAGAAAAGAACGTCCTATAAGAGTGCAATTTATAAGTACAACCAACTGGGAATCAAGTTATTCGAACGGAAATAGACACAAAAATATAGGGATGAGAAGAAAAAAAAAACTGGCGATTGGGCAGTAGATGGGTTGCGTATTACAGCTGCGGCCCCAGACGCGCCATCTTCTTCTCTCGATTTCTTCGTTCGGCCTGCTTTCAACTGTGATTTCTACGACAAATGGCCGCCAGAACGGCGTTGACCTGTCTCTGGCAAAGGTCAGAACGACTTGGGTCCAAACCGTCAGAAGTAAAGACTCCTGTCGTTCCGTCAAATGATGACATATTGGCATCGGAAATCGTCCACAAAAAATTCTTTTAAACCGAAAGACGTGCCGAAAAGGGTTTTTGTATCATATGAAGCTCAAATCCAGCTCAAAACTTCAAAATTAATTCAAATAGAATTTGCTTAAAAGTGTAAGCAGCCCAATCCGCCACACAAAACTATGCCTCGAAAAAATTTCTCCACAGAAGTCGTTTTTCAGATGTGGAACTTCGAATATCTGCTGTATCGCCGGAGTTTTTGCCATTAGTTACCGTAATCCTCAAAAGCTCACATATAATTATCACCTTTTTTTAACTATATTCAAAGAATATGGAAAAGTTCAAAGTCATTAGCGGGGCTCTAATGAACTTCGACGAAAAACTACCGTATGATAAGCTTCATTTTACCAGTGCCATAAATGAAAAAATAGTGTGACCAGTCGGGCATTCACTGTTTCCATGGATCAAAGAAGATTTTTGAACTGGATAATAAAATAGACAAGGTAAAGTGTTCTGTCTTTGTCATCTGTAGAGTATGGTCTCCTCGTTCAAGTTCAAGTTTTTGAGAATCAACATGTTTTTCTGAAAAAAATTCATAGTTTTTTTGTCAGCTCGTTTTTTTCTGATAATAAAAAAACCAAGTATCAAATTCAGCAAATTCTCTGATAGAAAAAAACTATGAACAAAAGGCCAGAAAAACGAGCCAAAAATTTTTCAAAGTTTTTTTAATCAAATGGAGCAAAAACCAACAAATGAACAAATTCGTGAATAGTTTTGAAATTATCTGAAGACATCAACCTTTTTGAATGAAAACTCTCTTTGACCGTATCGAGAAATTCGATGAAAGAAAGTTTAACGATTGCGCGCCGTCACATTAGTGGAGTTAGAAAGGTTTATTCCTTAAGTTTTCAGAGCTCTATAAGTCATTCCTGCCACAATCCTGGTTTCGAGCGTCTTAAAAGTTATTTTCGGAGTCATTTAATGAAAAATCAGTTTCAATCAGTCGCAGAAACTTTTTCTTTGTTGAAAAAACCAACCTGTGCTTTTCTCGTCGCACAGAAGTCGTACGAGATTTCGAAACCATGATTATTTGACGTTGAACTAAGTTCTTCTTATCACCGAGAATGCAACAGAAAAAATTGAATGTTGCAAAAGGGAACTTCTCAATCATTTTCACAATCAAGAAAAAAAAAAAAGTCAAAATGGAACATTTCTGTCATTAATCAACACTTCTCTATTTTGGTTCGTTCAAAGTCGACTTTTTCTGGATCATTTCTCTTCGATTTCGAAGAAGAAGGCTAAACCGTAACATCCTTGGAACAAATCCATTTTTTTGTTTTCAGGTTCTTTCCGCACTTCTGACGTTCTTAGTCATCCTTCAAGTATGTTTTTTCTGTCATAAAATTTTGAAATGTCGGAAGTTTTAAAAAAAAACTACATCAGAATGATCACAAATCGTAGACAAAATATTCACGAGCTTAGTTTACTCAAGCGAAAAAAAGACGTCAAAAATTATCTCAAAGCTTTCAAAATATTTTCGTCGCCGAGAGCTTTTTTTTTTGTTTCCAATGCTTAGGAGTCATTGGGAAGATTATTAAATCCCTTAATCAGGCGGTGATTTGCGGAAAAACAGTTTTTTTGTTCCTACTCTCTCATGTTTTGAACGGACCGCTTTCGAAATTCTAACTGCCAGCAAAATAATTTATTTTTAGGTATGACTTTCGTAGGAATTCAACATAATACCCAACTCCTGACATAAAAAAATCTTTAATTTTTTTATTTAGTTTCATAATTATACAAGAAAAAAACTTCTAAACAACTTCGATTTCTATTTATCGCCCCGGCAACAGAGTAAATCCGTTGGAGTGTGGGAAATCGTCTATCACTTGATACTTTATCAAATTTTGGAATTCATGGAATTTCTCAAACTATTTCGAGAAGAATATGCTTTTAATATAGTTATAATCTTGATTTGTCATCTTAAGATAAATCTACACTGACGCCTGCAATGATTATCTGATTTTCGGCATGAGATTCCTTTTTTGTTTTTTTTTTTCGAAATGAACGATCTAATGCCAATCCAAGAATACAATACTATTAATACTCTCGAAGGGCTTTTTTTTGAATTTCAACGGTTGAGAAGTTCATTCATTATGATCCGATCGAAGTTGGGACTTTTTGAAAGTATGGACTTTCTTCAGAGGAATTTATAAAATGACGCTGCTGAGAATGATCCTTATAAACTGAGATACAATGTTGCGAATTTCCAAAAGTTCTGAGAATGACGTCACTGGGTTTAATCGTATACCAGGTTATCTGAACGACTTTTCTGGTCAATCATCAAATTAAAAATAGGAATATTCAAATTATATTTTTCTGAGCACGAGGAGCGTAGAAAAATATTCTGTGTATACTTTAATGACTCTGAAATGTATCAATTTTTCTTGAAGCTTTTTACTGCTGAATGGTCCCATTTTCAGTGGTGATCGAAATAATTAGAAGGAAAAATAAAAATTATAACCGTTGGGGAAGTTTTGATAGTAGTTTGAAAGCGCGCAACCCTAACCATGTCTTCTCGTTTAACCAAAAGGTTCTTCCTGACAAGAAACCGTAATCTTCGTCACCTCCTAACATTCTAGCAATAATAATATAACGTTCCGACCTGTGCTACAAACTCATAATGCACAATTTCAGACTTGCACAAAAAGTGACTTTTGTCCGTTTTTCTATTTTTGAAAACGCTGCGAAATAGTAGAAAAGGACTGAATAAAGTTTTTTTTGTGTACTTTTAAAGTCTTTGGGAGTTTGTTTAGTCTTATAGTCTTCATAAAGAAGCTTTTTGAAGTTTTCAATCAAAAATTGGGTTCTCCAATCCCACACTTTCAGAATTATGTCTTTTTTAAAATTTCACTTTGAAAAACGGGAAACTCTAGGCTTTGACGAGATCTATACCTTGTCCTTTTATGAGCGCAGGTAGAGTTTTCTAAAAGACTCTGTTTTGTAGTTTGCTCAGCGCCAGTTTGAAATTTTAATCATTGAAAAAAATCACTCGACAAGAGCCACTTCGTAAAAAGGAGTTTTACCGATTTTTTTGGATTTTTTGGGTCCAAGCAAGCGGTGAATGGAGTTCTTGAATTACTTTTTCCAGAAAAAACTACCAGCTTTATTGGTAGGCAGAGAGCCCCATGGATCAACATATCCCTATACAATCCGATCGCAACAATGGCTCCTTTTTTTCGCAGCTCAATGAGCTCGACGAGTGCGGCTATTGTGGTTGAGCGCAAGATAATGGGGCGCAGATGCCTGTACACCAAATGGCGATTCTGCCGCCCGCGCGCCGATGACCTCGTTCCATGTTGTTTTGCTGCCGTGCATTGGCCTTTTGCCGTTCATTACCCTTTTTTGGAACTTTTTTAGGGTTCTAGAAGGTTCCATTCATATAACAACCGTTTTTATTTTCTCTCGGTACTTTCCCAAGCTTCCATTATCCGAATATCTTTCATCAGAGTGCTTCCCGGTTGAATCACCAAAAAAAAAAGCCATCTCAAAAAAATTGTGCAAAAGATAAAAATAGAGGAAACCTTTTAGTTGCAATGTCGCAGTCTCTCAAAACATCATTTGCGTTCCTTTGCGTTTAATGTTGTTTTAGTGATAAGAGGAAAAGGAACATTTCAAAACTCTTTCAATATCTACCTATTCGTCCTTCCCAGCTCCTATGGTAAGTTAGAACTACGGTTTTTTTTATTCCGATCACTTTTTGCTGAAAGACTTCAATACAAAAAAGCAAACTTTATAGGCTCTGAAATTTTATCAAAAATGTACAAATCAAAATTCTTCGTAGGTTGCAAGCTATCGATGAATGGAGTAAATAACTCAAAAGTGGCCAATTTTGCCTTTATTTTGTTTCAAATGATCAGATAGTATTTCGAAGCTTTGAAAAAAAGTAATTTCAAAATTTTAACACCCTAATATCGAAATGCCGCTCAAAATCGTTAAAAAGCTTGCAATTTTTCAAGATTTCAGATCTTCGATTTGAATGGAAGGATTGATATGTTGAAAGTCGTTCCGCTTTCTCAATCATTGGTATACCAAACAGTAAATTGAAAAAGAAATTTGGACATGACCAAATGCTTGTACGGACCGGCGCCGGCTTCGACGGTGGTTGAATGGCTGACCCGATTCGGCTGTTGTTTGTTGTCCTCCGCTGCGTTCCTGTCGTTTCTCTCCGTGTGGTCTGCGCGTCCTCCCGCGTTGCCCGCAATACTTTCTATCATTTTACGGTTTTTTTTCGCTCCGCTGCCCACGCAATTCTAATTTGAGAGGAAAAAAGATTGCTTTTTGCACAATTGCCTTGACTTACATGACTTTTTAATTTATTTTTGGGCTGTATTCTGCAAGGAAATATAAGCCGGGTTCCTGTTCTAAGCGCATTTTGGACAATCCAAACCACAATTTAAAAATGCTTAGATCGCTTACGTGCTCAATCTCTGGATCATCTGGGAAAGGTTTCACCACATTTTGCATCTCAAATTCTATCCTCATTAAAAAAAATATTGAAAATGAAATATTTGAAAAGTGGACTCGAAAACATGTTGAGAGGATTAATTCTGACGCTCTAAAACACTATATTTCCTTATATTTTGAGACATTTGCGTGTAGTTTGGCTTGAAAATATTTTTTGCGCTCAAGAATGAATTTTGAGTGGCTGCGATTGGTAAACCACGACGGTCCTTCCTCTTTTGCCAATGTTTCCTGAAAAAAGCCTTGATTCTGGTTTTCGACTTCCTCACCAGTATGAATGTTTACTTTTGGTTTTGAAAAAGACAAAAAAAAGAACTTCTCGAAAATTTCTGTCAACAAAGAGTCACTAAAAGAAAGTCTTGTTCCTTAAATCTAGCAAATTCTATTTTACTCTTTTCTCTCTGGACTTTGAAAACCGATTTTTGGTGAGGTAGTGCACCTGCTCATGATGACGCTCTTTTTTCAAATTGATGGGAAAAAAATAATGTTTTGCAACCAGCTTTAGAGGGCGTTCAGAGGGCGTTCTGACGTCAATTATTAAAGTTTTTTTCTTTGTATTGAAAATATTTTTGTAAAAGTTTGAGAGAAATTTTGATTTAAAATTTGAAATATTATCAGAACGGAACTTTAATTATCAAATTTAAATCAAAAACTTCAACTGTAATCTGAAAGAAATCGAACCCAAAAGTTTAGAAAACTTTAATTTTCAAATGAATCCTGTGAAAAAACCTTGAAAGTGGCTATTTCTGACCTTGCCAAAGGTCCGCCGACTCACAATCTGAACAAAATCCTGCACTCTGGAGCGTTCTTTTTTTGCGCTGAGCGGTTTTTGCGTTCGGCAATCGATCGCCGAAAATAAATGGTTCTGGGCTTTCGGCCGATCAAGAACTCTCCGTTCATTTTGGCACGGGTGATCGGTTTTTTTCTCGCTCTGGGACCGCAAGGAAACGATGGCACACTTTCCTTGAGTCATTTTTGTTTGCTCTCCCAGCGACGCTCCAATAAAGATAACTTCCCCAAATTTTGTTGTCTTCCTACTTTTCGCTAAGTTAGCGTAGATTTTGGTAAGGCACTGTTTCAATTAAATATTTTTCTCGAAAACTAAAAAAATGTATGTATGTGACTTCAAAAAGTTTTTTTAAAGTAAACTATTTTTTTGTAGTTCAAGAAATTTCAAAAAAATTTTTCAGGTCAGTTTTGGAAATAATCCTTTTTGCTAGAAGAGAAACTTTCGGAGTCTTAACCTTCAAATTTTCGACCTTGCAATCTTGAGAAAAGACTCCTGTCAAGTGAACTGAGATTAATTGTTGATCGATCTTTTTCTGCACTTTTGTTCTTTCTCTCAATTTTTTTTTTGAATTGTTGCGTTTTCTGTTTCTCCAACTTTGAGCGGTTCCAAAGGACCTTGGAAAATAGTTTCCCACCTTGAGCTTGAGAAAAAAAGAAGCTAGACCAATCAAAAATTTGTGTTTTGATTCGCTTATCGTTTCGAAGCGTTCATTAAGTTTTTTTTTTTAACAGTTTAAAAATAGAAAAATAAGTAAAGATGTCTGGATCAGCCTCAATTTTCCAGTTCGAGGGACAGAATATTCGACGCACGGCACCTGTCCCGAAGATGACGTCATCGTATTAATTTGCCTGTGTGCGTCTTTTTGGACTCTCGGTGTACCGACCACACAGTCACATTAAATAATTGCTACATTTCCAGCAAATACTTCCTTGTGTATCTTCTCAGAGATACCTTGGTTGTGAAAAATTAAAAAGAACAAAAAAATAGGACTACTATTTCAAACGTTGAAAAATTTTTTTTGAGATTCCTGAAAAAGGCTATCCCTGGAACTTGTACGCTAAAAATGAAATTTGTTCAAGTTCTGAAAATATCCTTTTCAATGAGTTTCCTCATTAGAAAAGATTTTTCTCTTTCAGAATATTTCGCGGCTAAATTCAACGTGCAGTTTGAAATACAATTATTTTAAAATTGAAAACTATAAGATTATTTTAACAATGATTATTTTTTTCCCAGAAAGAGAAAAAAATTATTTTTTTAAACTTAAAAAAAGCATCGAACACAACTAATTCTTATGAATTGTTGACAAAACAAAAAAATTTCACTTTCACGAATTGTTTTTCACTATAAGGTAAAATAAAAGGAAGGTCTAAAAATTTGAACCAAATTTTCGTAAAACTGTGAAGCGGTCAGAGGATGGCTGGATTCCCGCTTTTTTCGATTGAAAGCATTGTGACTCACTGTCATATTCCGCCTCCCTATGCATTTCTCATGCACAGAACGTCGATATTTATTTGCGTTATCGATTTGATGCTTGTTCTTATCAGCTCCTCGTGGGAAAATTTTGAAATCTTGAAGGATGAAGGTGCTTTAAAGAAGGCATATATGGTCAAGTTGGTTACTGGAACCTCGGTTTTTCGATTCTTGAAGAATTAAATGTGTGTTTGATTATTTTTTTTTGACCAGCCTGACCAAAACTTCGACCAAAATAAATTACCATCAATTTTTGAATTTTCATTTGGTTCCTTGTTTACATTAGAATGTTTCGTATATTTTTGCCCAAACAGTTTTTGTGATTTTCTCACGCGTGTGCAAATATCACATTTGATCACGCTTCTCCAGATTCGTGCTTTTAATTGAATTCAGCCGTGAACAGCTATGCAATTTCTTCTCGCAGAAAGTCATTTAACAGGGTACCCGTATTTCAGGAACTGAAAAAAACTATCTTTGTGGTTTTTTCTTTCAATTATTTTTTATTTTCATGTTCCTCCGCATAGCTCTTTCAAACTGTCTTTTATCTGTGCTCCAGCCTTTCCAACTTCGAAGAGGATTTCCACCAAATGACTAGGTGGGCTGAGCTTGAAGCTCGAGGAGGCGGAGCTTGTATCAGCTCCGCCTCTCTTCCAATCCTTCTAAATCTCCCAAATGGCTTTCTGTTTAATTTTCTCATTAAACTGAGAGGTAATCGTGGAAAAGCTGTCCTAATATTGGGACCAAGCGAAATCCCACCATATTGCCCGACTTCTTGGTTTCCTGATTAGAGTCTGAAATTGAAGGTTTCCCGTTAGTTAGACCTTCAATTATTTTAGACCTTCAAATATTTTTTGAATGACTTTAGGAAGCACATAGTTATGGTGCTTTCTAGGAAATCTTTATTTGATTCGTTTCTTCTCAAAAAGTCCGTTTTAGTTCAGCAGGTGCAAGTTTTTACTATGTTTTTCTATTTTATTCGACCTACAGTACCGTTTTCATCATTCTGAAAGCCCTCTGATTGCAAAGATTCGTCGTTTCTTGTTACGTTATTTTTTTGAATTTTGTTGCAGTTTGACAGTTCTTTTTTCAGATTGAGCAGATGGGAGCATGATGTGCAACAGTATACTTTTCGTGTTTTTCGCCACGGCGATCGCCATGGCGCCACCGAAAATTACTTCAGATGAACATCAGATCCAGGTGGGGTTGAATGTTGCTTCACTTCTTACCTTGAAGCTCTACGGAACCGCATAGAAAGCTTAGAAGTTCCATGTTTTTTGGAAAACAAAGAAAAATTCAACCTTCACATCATGCCATCGCAGTTTTTTGTCTGAATGAGCCGTGCCTCGTGGTTATTTGAAAACTTGATAAATTGAATGTTTTTCGTAAACGTGTGAGATTTATCTAAGAAATTTGAGTCGAGCAAATGTTTTTCTTCGATTTAATTATTACAATATGAGGTAGGACGCAAGTCTTCATTTAAATGGTTCATGTTAGATCGAATAAATAAGCTGTTTCCCAAAAGTTCAACTTCCAACTTGAAATAAAAATTGGAATCAAAACTTTGGAGTCAAAATACGTACAAATTATTCTCTTGAAAGTACAAACACAAGGTTTTCGTTCAACAAACCGAAATCTCAGACGAAGTTTGAAAAAACAGCTTTTTTTTTCAATTACAGCTTCCCATTCTCAAGAGTTCATTTTTTCCAAATCGCACGCGAAATGTTTGCATGTTCTTATCCAATTACTTTGCTTAATCTTGTTTGGTTTTTTTTTGTGAAAGAATACTTAGAACGCTGCAAACAAAAAATGAAGCGAAATCGACTTCCGGCTGATAAACTTTAGTCATGCGGGGTCTTGAAGATGAAAAAAAAACGTTCTTATGGGATTGAGCTGAGCAGGATAGAAGAAGGAAACGCTTTCTTAAAAATAAAATGTTCAGGAACACGAACAAATCGGCAAGTTTTTGGAAGTCGCCGCTCACACAAATGTCAAGCTTGTCTGCTCTGGAAGATTCGGTAGGTTATCTAATTTTGAAAAAAAACCTTGGAAAATTTCTCAGAGGTTTTTCGAAAAAAAAAGTGTTAAAACCAACCAATTCTTGAAAAATCAAAACTAAATTTTCGACAATGAGATAAAAAAAATTTTTTCTTGGAAAACGATCCTTGTAAAGACAAATTGGAACTTGTTTCGGCTTAGCCTGAAAGAAAAAATTTACGGCGACATTGCAGAAAGTCTGGAGTTCACGTATCCCAAACTAGATGATCACCTCGGTTACGACGAGGAAGAAGTCAATGGAAGACGGTCCATTTCTGTGGATGACGCTTATGGAGACGTCATTTTGGAAATCAAAGATGTCAAGGTTTGTCCGAACAAGCTGGAGCTCATGAAAGCTTTTTATCTTCGAGCTAACTTGCTGGAAGTTTGCGGAGACGTTATGAATCAAATATCTGATAGTTCAAGCTTGCGAAAAATTTATGGGAAAGATGGATAAGACCTTTTATATGTTTTTTCGACGAGTGGCTTTTGGTGTTCCGAAAAAAACTAAACTTGGGTGTTCAAGTCTGAGAGTTTTTCTGTTTTTTTTTTCAAAAGAGCCAATGTTCAAAAACATTTTAAAAGAACATATTGGGCGACTGTTTTGCGATTAAGTTTCACGAAATTAGTTTTTCTCATAATGAATAAGAAAATTTCCATTTTCAGGAGACTGATACTGGATCTTATGGCTGCCGCGCTACTGATCACACATCTTTAAACGAATCCGTTTATATTTTTGTTCAAGGTACAAATCTTTGCAAGAAGTAGTTCGCAGATTCAAAGCTACTGTAATTCTCAGAGGAGAACTCGTTCGTGCCCCTGAAAGCGTTGGGATTCGCCTATCCCCACGGGCACGTCATCATTCCGTGCAAGGCGACGTCATTCTTTGATAAAAGTGACATCAAACTCCGAGGAAATGGAAAAGCGATTAAAGACGCCCAGAAACATTATGATCATAGGTCAGTAACTGTCAAAATTCATAGAAGAAGAATTTCTCGAAAGAAAGATAATGGAAGATTTATGATTATCACAAGTCAAAAAAGTCCCCCCTAGGAGTGATGCAACGTTGAATTGTCCAACAACAACGCTGCTTGTGACAAAAACATGCAGGGCAAATTAAAGAATGAGAACAAGGGATTATGGAAAAAGCTTGAAAACGTATCATTAGATTAATAATCATGTGAGAACGCCATAAAACTCATAAAAAGTTAAAAAGCAAAGTTGGAAAAAGCAGGAATTTCGAGCTTATTGAATATTTCTTGAATAGAAAGCCCATGCCTTGTAAATAAACTAAAATCGGTTGAAAACCAAAACTTAGACTGAACAAAGAAAAAAATTCGGTTATGGAAAGATTGTTGAATCTCATTGATTAATCCAACTTCACTGTAATCTATCAAATATATTTGATTTTTGAACTTGACCTAAAGAGATCAAAAAGATCTCTGCATGAACTCCTGTGAGTAGGTGAAGTACTGAAAGTTTAATTTTTTCACATACGTTTTTATGAGTCTCGAAGGATTTGGAAATTCCCTTGAAGGCTTATATACAAAATAATTGAAGTTGAGCTAGTTTAAAAGGTGAGGATGATGATAAAAAAATTTTTTTATAAGGCTCGAGGGGATAATATTGATGATTTTTTGAAAACGTGCTTGGGAAAACGGCTTTCAAAAAAACAGCGAATTTCAGGGACTTTTTTTGAGAATTATCACAATAAAAAAAGTTTATTCTGTCATTTTAGATACGGATTCAAATTGACCAAAAAAATGTACGAATCTCGTCCAATCGCTCAAGTTCCGTTCGAATGTTCTCATCCGGGATTACCGCACAGCAAAAAAAGTGGTGAAGCGGTCACCTACTTGATCACCGAGAAAGAAGAAGAGCCGGAAAGTGGCGAAGACGAAGATTATCAACTTTACTGGACTGAGGTGGAACTCTTTTTTCCTTCTAAAGATAATCAGTTTCATCCAGTCATCCGAATGGCCTCACCAAGGAATGAACTACACATTGACTTGCCATTTGACCTACTCAGGAAAAGGACCTTTCCTAGCGTACGTCAACAAACTTCAAACTTCTTGCCCACGTTGCTCCAATGATCCTAATGTTTGCAATAAAGTTACAAGGAATCCTCAAAAAAGATAATTTTAGAGCCCAGCGTATTCTGAAATGAATCGGATGATTGATAAAGGGATCCACGCAAAGATAAGGATACCAGAAATGAGCGCCGAAGATACCGGAGATTTTACTTGCTCCTGGAGCAGAGAAGGACGGACTCAGAACAAAGTCATCACGAAGAAAATTGAAGTATCTCCGACTGTAAATCAGATCAAGGTTCGTTGAAAAAACATTTTTTTTCACTGTGAACCAAAAAACGATTGTTGTCCGAATTTCTTCAAAATAAGCTTTTGAATAAAAAATAATCGTTTTGGGCATAGCGAATCCTAAGCAAAATTAGCATCATGGTGAAGAATTTCCACAACTGTATGTGTCCCCCGACCTGAAATGGTTTGCGCAAGGCATCTTAATAAACTTTCAAAAAATCAGCAGAATGAAATGAGTAGACAGTGGGTCGCTTTCAAGCGCAACGTGACCACGAAAGTTTCTGACTTTCTATTTGCAATTAGATTTTTTGGGTCGAAACTATTAAAATAAATCATCAGGTAAATCAGAACGAAGCCTTTCAAAAAGTGGCTCCAAAGACGCGGGAAACCCTGTCTACCAAAATGCCCATATTCTCACTTGATACCTGTTTTCCTGATTACTATATTTTTTTCAGATTGTTACTCGTAGCCCTTCTACTGTCAATGTTGCCGAAGGAGAACCGCTCTCTTTGAATGCGAAAATAGCAATTTATCCGAAAAATAAGGAACTTTATCGTACCAAATGGATCCGAGTAAGTTGCGAAATCCGAGTCAAATTTAATCAAAAAATCTTCTTAGAACGTCGTCCTCCCAATGGAGAGGGATGAAAAAGTTCAACTATTGGTCAGTGATGCTGACAAAACTATCAGCAGCGATAGCGAGGACAATGTTTTTGATGAATCTTTGGTTTTCAATGGGAATGCGGCTAAAGTCTCTTCAAATGGAAGGTTGGAACAAATTATTTTTGATTTAAAACAAATGCGATGATTACAGATACCTCCTACGGATTTCACATGGGGATGTTCAGGAAACTATCGCGTGGGATGTAAGTTGATTTAGTCTCGAAATTTGAGTTCGCAAAATAAAATAATTCAAACTTCTTTGAAAAGACTGCAATAGAAAATGGGAATAAACTTTTGAAAAAGTTCGAATTTCATGGTTTTATTAGGAAAAAGCTCACTCGTTTTTTTCAGGTTAACGTTACCAGCGAAAAAGTCCTACCAAGAGCCTTGATCCATACTGAGCCGAAATTCGAACTTTTCGGCCAGAAGTTCTTCATGTTGGGAGCCCTTGTTGAAGTCGATTGTATCGTTGCTGCGAATCCCCGGGCAGAATTGAAAATTGGAAGACGAATGTTAGTTTTTTTTAAACTAGAATGGATAATCCTAAATTTCCAGGAAGCCTCATGAGAACGGAGAGTTTGCCAACATTCCTCGCCTTTTTGACAGAAACGATGTCAACGGAACTTATGAAGTTGCTACTCGGTGGAGAGTCAACGTCAGAGAGGAGATGGAGGTTCAATGTCAAGGAATTCGTGACGGAAAGGTAACATTTTTCAATTTCGGAAAAATAGTCTTTCAAAATTGGTTTGCAGAAAAAAATCGAAAATTTCTTTATTTTTCTCGAATCCGACATTCATCTTCTCTAAAGATGTTGTAACAGTAAAATATCGGAAAAAATTGAAAATTCCGGTATCTTACAAAAGGGAGACTTAGGATTTTTGCGACATCAATTACAATTTTCGAAAATTGATTCTATATTGAATTTATTTTTGGAAAAAAACGGAAGAAGTTGTTTTTTTCAGAAAAAGGATGCAATCAAAAGATCAGAATAAAAAAATTTTTACGAACATGACGGGCCTTGATAACGCAAACCGAACGTAAATCGAACGAGTCGGGGCATATCCAGTGACCACTTTAGTATCGTAAGCATTCTTAAATGAACCCTGGAATTGTTCAGAAGCGCGCACGGTTTCCGTTACCTAGATCTGAAAAATCCTCAATTCCTTTTTCACCAAGATTTTTTCAGAGCAAAAATGCTCGTGTGACAATTTACGTGGCTCAAAATGAACCAACTGCGACAAGAAGAGTCGGCAAGCACAGAAATGCCATGTCGAATGAGGATGCAAGAGAAATCGTCGAAGGCGATAATGTCGCCATAAATTGCATGATTCCTGATTCTGTTGATTGGTAATTTTTATCGAATTTAAGAGAAATGAGATTATCAATTGTTACAGGAACGTGACGTGGTGGAAAGGAGACAAGCAGTTGGTTGCTGTACCTTTCAAAGATTCTGTCAGCAGACATGTCACGTCTTCTATCAGGTTCGTGAAAGAATGCGAAATAAAATAGATTATTCATCAGGATTTAACTGTAAAAAATTCGAACTTTATGAAAGGCAAATAAGTGTTCAAAAAATTATTAGTTTCAAAGCAGAAAAAGGTTTTGAAAGCTTCAAAAATCAGTGAACAAAGGGTTGTTTTCTTTTGGCTAAGCCAAAACGCAGTTGAAAGCGCGAAATCGTCCATTCCGTTATGAACACTTTAAGACCACGACGCGTTCAGCGGTACTTACTTTTTTGCAACATTATTGTTTATCGATTCAGGAATATAACAGTGGCTAATGGAGGAGAATACATCTGCCAGTTGCAAAAAGGAGATGAAATCAAGAAATTGTCCGTCATGGTGAACGTGAGTTTCATATGAGTACCTTTTAGAGAATAAATTCCAATCACGACAACTTTATCAAGCGTTTGAAGAAGCTCGAAATTTGCTAAGTGACTTTTGAAAACTGCTGTTTTAATTTTCATTCTTCTTGCAATCCTTCTCATTTTTTTCAAAAATTTATTTTTTCGAACAAATTTTTTTTTATGATCCAGTGAAAATTTTTGACTTACAGGTTGAAAAAAGCTCAGCTCCCACATTGATCAAGCCTCTGCCGTCACAGCCTCTGAGCTTGGTCTACGATGAATTCGCTGAAATTCCATGCAACATTGAAGGATCTCCTACACCTGAATTTGTATGGTCAGTTACTATCTTCGAAAATGAAGATGATATTGACGCTTTAATGTTTCAGGTACAAAGACAATCAAATGTACAGGCACGGTGATACAAACCTGAAGAATGGCTCTTTGATAATTCCGCGCGTTGGAGCGGAAGATGAAGGAAATTTTCGGTGTGAGGCTAGAAATCGCGCTGGATGGGCTGAGTACAAACTTAAAGTCAAGGTAAGAACTTGCCACTAAAAAATAAAAGACGATCTTTTATGAAAGTTTATATTGAAACAAATTCGATACAAATGTTTCCTTTCAATTAAATTTTCCAAATTGCTGCTTTGAATTTTTTCATTCGAGTTATTCCTTTTCCAGGTTCCTGATGCTCCTCAAGGTTTAACCACTGGTATCGTGGCAACTTTGGTCACCGCTTTCGTTGTTCTCGGCATTTGTCTCGGCGCAGTCCTTTTCTACGCGCGTTGGCAGAACAAAAGACTGAAGCTCAAAGAAGCGTATGGATTCATCTTCTTTAAGCTGAAATTCCGTCGTTTTTTAGTGCGATGCTGCAACTGTACGAGCAAATGATCAAGAGTCAGCCAGGACCTCTTACTGAAGCGAACTTGAAGCTGCCGATTGACCAGAGGGTTTATCAACTCCCTTATAAGAACGAGTTTGAGCTGGATCGAAAAAATTTGGAGCTGGAGGGTTTGGTAAGTATTTCTTATTCTGAAAAAAATATTGCATAGATTTATTCAGTTCCCACAAAAATTGTATTGTCCAGTCCTACCTATAAAAATATTTTTTTTAATTTCTAAAACTTTTTTCTATAAGAAAACCGGAAAAATTTCATCGCGAAAGCTTTAGATTCTCAAATTTTTTCAAACAAATCAAACTTTTTTTCAGCTTGGCCAAGGAAACTTTGGAAGAGTTCATCGCGGTTTGCTCAAAAAACCAAATTCTGACGCTGCCGAGGACCGTTTGGAAGTTGCTGTGAAATGTATGTCTCTTTTTTTGTGTTGACCGAATTGGGAATTTTAGCGCCCCTCAACAAGTACGACGTGGCGCAATATCGCATGCTCGCAGAAGAACTGAAGATTATGTGCGCCATTGGGAAACATCCAAATGTTCTTGCTCTTGTTGGAGCCGTTACCGATTGCATGAAACGGTTTTTGGCAGAATAAAATATTAAGGAAAATGAATGATTAATTTTTCAGCGGAGAGCTTTTCGTCGTGTTTGAGCTGTGTGAGAATGACAGCTTGAGGAACTACTTGTTGAAGCATAAAGCGAGTTTCTTGAATGAATTGAACAAGGTTCAAGACGACGATGACGGCTACATGCGACCAAAAAGCGCCCACAAATCTCAATACGCTGTGAGTTATTACTTTTTGGTTTAAAGTCTCAGGACTCAAAAAAACATCTTTCCAAATTTATCTAGTTCAGTAGAAGTTATACAAAGAAAACCTTAAAATTTGTTTCTCACTTATTATCTTACATGACCTAATAATAAAAAAAAGCAGAAAAGGGGACTTTTTTTAAAATAATTTCACTGAAAAGGTGATACAGGACATTTGAAAAAAACTTGAAATTTAAAGAAAAATTTTTTTCTGCAACCTGTTGCGATCATTTAAAATATAGAAAAAAATATATCTAATAACTTTTTTTAGTCGGAGACCGACCCAAACTGGGAATCCCAGCGCCTTTTGGAAGAAAACGCTTCGATGCTCTCGACTTCTGATCTCATCGCTTTCTCCTATCAGATTGCTAGCGGCATGGAATACCTCTCTTCCATCCCGGTAAGATCTATTTTTATTCACTCAAAAAATCTAAAAATGTTTTTAGTGCCTTCATCGTGACTTGGCTGCAAGAAACGTCTTGCTAACTTCGACTCGAATCTGCAGAATTGCTGACTTTGGAATGGCCAGGAAACAGGAGGGCGACTATTACAAGTACATTTTGATATTTTCTTCATTAATCGATCTTTTATTCTTTTTAGAACTGTCATGAACAAGAACGAAAGCGTCCCATACCGTTGGATGTCGATCGAAGCTATTCGCGATCAAAAGTTCACCGTTCAGGTACCAAATTAGAAGAAAAAGATTTGAAACGTCGTAAAAGAACTTCAAAAAGCTCATAACTGTAGCTTTTGCGCGATGTTCAAAAGTTCGAACTATTTTCGCTGCATGCGAATTCAAGTATTCTAGAAAATAGGACGCGCGAGTAGTTTTTAGTTGGATGCGATCAATTAATTGGTTTTTTTTCTTACGTCGGGTAACATTTTTTGCAATACACTTGCGGAAAACGGAAAGTGGTTTAACAATAACTCTTTTTCAGTCTGACGTCTGGTCCTTTGGAATTCTTCTCTACGAAATCTTTGACCTTGGAGGAGTGCCTTATCCTTCGTGCTCGAATTTCGATTTGTTCCCCCGTTTGGTCGCCGGATACCGCAACGCTCGTCCGCCTTATGCCCATGAGAACATGTAAAATTCCGATTAAATGAAAAAAAAGAAAAAAGATTTCCAGCTACTCTCTGATGCTCCAATGCTGGACATTTACTCCGGAACAACGTCCGTCGTTCTTGCAGTGCATGATTTTCTTGAAGGAACAGCTCCGAATCGCTTCTCCTAAGGTTTTTTTTGATTCATCATTTCTGTATAAGTAAACTCGCCGTTCTGATAATCGAACGCAAGTTGATCTAAAAAAATATGTAAAGAGATTTTTTTCGAGATAGCTCAGTTTGACTGATCTGTTAAATTAATATTTTATGTTTTAGTACTACTACAATTTGGAAAACCAGCTCCACGAAGAAATGCGGAAACAGAATCAACTGTCCTCCTGGCTGGAACCGTCCCACCCGCCTCAGAACGAGCCTGAGGATCCGCGCATTTTGGCCAGCTTCTCCCCCCAGCCATCAACTTCAACTGCTGAAAGAATCTACATTCCGGAGTTCCCTAACAAAAAAGACGCTGGAAAAATATCTCAGTAATTTTTTCTCCAGGGCTACTGTTTCTTCAAAAAATTATCTCACAAAGTTCTTGAAGAAATGGACACAGTTACGTCGTCCACAGTAACATGACCTTTCTTTCACTGTGAGTTCAAGAAAAAAATTTGATGACTTAATTCAAAAGGTCAAAAGGGCAAAAATGTCTCAATAATCTCAGTATTCCTCCAAGCTAATAGTTAAAGAAGTATTCTCAAAAGAGATTGTCATTTATTTTTTCGATTTCCATTATTCCTTTCTATCCAGAAAGGATTTTTTGATCGTCTGTTTTTGCTTTTCTTGTCTTTTTTTTTGCATTCTTGCCTGTCTAGGTTAGTTGTTTTTGTTGTATTCTATTCCGATCCTCATATCCTCTAGATATTTATTTGATGCCCCACTTCTTTTCTTTCTAAGTTCGCTCAAAGCTTTTCCTTCTCGAAAGTTTGTCATCTCAGGCGTTCCATAGACTGCCCTCGCCGCTTTAATAGTCAATAATACTTCTCATGCACCTTCCGAAATAATGATTTCAATTTAATTTTATGGTCTCCACCGGTTTTTTCTACAGGTGAATTAAGAGTTCCTAACTTGCTTCGGTTTGCTTTTCGCCAAAGATCATTCTCTAAGAGACTGTTAAAACATAATAAAGTTCTTCGTTCAATCTTTTCGGAAGAGAGTTTAGAGAACTGCACAAGATATAGATATTTTCTTACAGTGAGTCCAGAGCCTTCAAAAATATAAAAAGACCTGCGATGAAAACTTTTTTTTAGATTGAGAGAAACGCAACTCAAACTTTATTACTTAAAGCATGGCAAAAAAGAATTCATAGAATTCAACGGATTATAGGTGATTGTCAAAATTTTCGGAGTGGTCAAAGAGTCATTTACAAAGCATCAAACACTTCTTGAAGCAATCAGGAACTTCACATTATCAGCAAAAGCGTTTTTTTTTTCGAAGCTCGGGGTGGATAGAGCACTGAAATTCAGCAAAAGATGCTCCTGTAATCACTCCAGAAAGTTATTGCAAATAGGCTACAGGGAAAGCACACACGCAGATCTTTGATTGAACCAGAAAATTGTGGATTGGAATGATACAGTATGTAATATGAAGCAACTATCAACATCGGCTGACCGAATTTCTTCGGAATCGGCAATAAAAAAGAAGGGAATGGGGGCAAAGAGCGTCTCATCATACAAACACAGTGTTATGCAATTTGTTGCAACACGTCGATATTACCGCTGTCTCAATAGGTCAACATTGGTTGCTCCAAGTCAAATTCTTCGCCTTTTCTTCTCGAAACTTCCGAAGAAAGGGGGGCAATTTAGATGGCGTTGAGCGCCTTCAGAAGGACATCCTGACGACGTCTCCTTTCGACGTCCCGCTGCTCCTCATCGAGGACTTCAGCTTCAAACTCTCGGATGTCCAGAAGAACGTAGACGTAGAGCTGAAAAGAGTTCATGGAAAATCGTTCGAGAGAATTGACTCATGTTTTCATTGTACGTGACTCCTACGCTTTCATTCAACCGATGTTGTTGGCGCCATTGACGCATCGCTTCCAATTTTTTTTTCGGTATTCCAAAAAGCACAATTTTCGACCATCAAATGAAACTTTTTCGAACTCTTCGAGACTATTGTCCGCTAAATATACTTCTTGAGGTCTATTTGCACCTGTCCATACTGCAGTTCAACCAGGGACCATGCTTGCATGTTTTTTTCCAGGTGTTCTAGAAATAACTTTTTTAGAACTACTCAGGTATTCGCAAAAAGAAATCAGAAGTTTTTCAGCTTAGCGTTTACGAGTTCTGAAAAATAAAAAAAGTGACATTTATGCAAAAATGGACTTTTTATTAAATAATTTCAGGAAAGCTTGAAAAAAATTCGAAAAAAATATCTTTTAACGAGTAAAAATGGGCAATTGAACACTACATGCTATAGGGACAACTGACAAGTACAAAAAAATTGCCAGGTAGAAAGTAATAATTTATTTTTTTAAAACCCTATGGAATTATCTAGGAAGGAAATTTTTGAAATATCGAAAAAAAATTGTCGCGCTTCGACTTTCCAATTATTACAAGAACTGAGGAAAAAACTCACTTGGAAAACAATGACGGCGAGGAAAAGCAGAAGAACGACGCAGAGCTCCCTGGAAGAGACCATGTCGGAACGAACGGAAAGATCCGTTGCCACAACAGCCAGGAACGTGCGATTTCGGGAAAGCATCGTTAGCAGACAAAAAAAGGAGGCGGGGCCTGAAACACCGACTGTATAAACAGATGAGAGAGCAATTCGATTCATATTACGCACGACGTCTCTACGAAGTGACAAGGAACTGTTTGGTTTCGCACCCGCACATGGGCAGCCGTTTGACGTACAACGCGGACGCGTGACTCATTTTCCAAAAAAGGAGGGGCCGCCGACGGTTCGCCAAACGGCCGCACCGGTCAAAGACTGATAGCGGCTTGGCGGCTGTTTTGGCTGCTGCCGCGTTGGACGAGCTGTTTCAGAGTTCATTCACTAACGGTTGAAGCTTTGAGAGAAAGCTTGTAGAACATAGGAGACGGTAAAAACTTTTTTTCACAGTCTAACTTCATAATTTTCCGAAAAACTGGAAAAAATCGAAAACTTTTCCGAACAATAAAACTACTACAACTCGGAATCCAACTTTTTCTGAAAAATTGATTTTTACCGTCTCACAAAACTTCAGAAGTTTTAAATTTCATTCATTTTTGTATTCGAGGAAAATCCTTAAAATATAAAAATAGTAGAACCTTTTCTAACCTAAGCTTATTCATCATACTTGACAGCAGCGCAAGTAATAAAAAAAGCTAAAGATGATTTTTTTCAAAAGTTTTTTTATTCCTTTTATACTATCTAGAACTAGGTTAATAATTAATACTTGTGAAGATTCAGATTTCAAAAAGCAAAGTCAAAGAATTGGAGTGAGATCAGCGAAAGTTTGTTTCGAAAAGTTATGCCTCCAGATGAATACATTCGAATGTGGCTCCGCCCTTTTCAGAAACTCTCAAGAGCCTTTTCAAACTCATTTCGATACCGTAATTTAGCCATAACAATTGGAAAAGGGGATGAAATAATTCTGCAAGTTTTAAACAATATTTTCAATTTAGGAACGCAAAAAGAAAGTCTGAAGAAACAGAGTAACAGAATGTTGCGACAACTTGAAATCACACAATAGATCCTGGACAGACAGTGTGATAACAATGAAACTTTTTTGACTGTGTTGATGGATCTTTCTTATCAGAAACCGCAACTGGTCGTAGAAAAGTTTCAATGGACTACAAAGATCACTTTTCGCTTTTTTTTTTCAAGTTTTCAATCCAAGTTTACCTTTTTTTCTGGGATTCATTTGAGACCTAAAGTTAACCTTTTCTTTCAGTTCTAAAATCGCTTTATTTGACACCAGGACAAAAAAATTTAGAGAATCGCTTCAGACTATTGTCGTGATTTTTTGATAAAAAGACGCCTTTGTTTTGAGAGCCTTATTAAACTCAGAAAAACCTTTAAATTACCAGAAATGATAAGTTTTCGCTTTCTGAACCCCAGACAAACAACCAACCCACCCAGACAGAGATAATATCAAACTGGTTGTTTTTTCGTCTGGTTCTTTATCAGAACAGTTTACTTGTCATGAAAAAGTTCCAGTTGAGTACAGAAATATGGTTCTCTGAGTTTAAACTTTTTTTCGGTTCGAAACTGTTTTCTTGGGGAAATCAGGAGTCAAAAAACTCATTTGAAAAACTGTACCAAGATTAAAACATACGTATCTTTACCAGAACTAACACTTTTTTCGATTACTTCTATTTTAAGAGCCTTGATAACCGCTGAGAATCTTTTTTGTTTGTTGGTTTCAGGCATTTCTCAAGATGATTTCGAAACAAAGTAAACACTTCTTCTTTGAACTATCTGTTGAACAAGACTAACAAAAATTGATTAATTGGAGAGATAAATGATAAGATAAGAAAAACCGCGCTCGAAATGTTGAAAAAAGATTTTCACTGTACAAACATGCTGGAGCTTTGTTTTTGAAGGAATTCTAATGATCTGAAAAGTTTTGAAAGAAAGTTTTGAAGCTGATCTCTAGAAACTTTGATCACTTAATGAACTTCAAGTAAAGTTTTTTCGCTCGAACTTTTCCATTCGGTATTGAGAAGTCTCAAAAACTTCAGAAAGTCTATACGAAAATTAACGTTAAGTCAAAAAAGGCCAAGAATATTTTGAGAGAACGAAACTGAAAGCCAAAACGACGGTTAGTTGGGCGGAGCGACGAGAAAAATTGAAGAAGATCCGAAAATTCATCAAGCAAGGTGCCAATATTGTTGAGCGTGAAGGCCGTTTCAATGAAAAGATTGATGGTTTTTTCAAACATTAAAAATGAGCCAAAAAAAATGGTAGACATTTCTTGGAACGAAAACCACCAATTTCATCTTGCACGCAAACGATTATCGTTTCGAACCAGGTTATTTGTTCTTTTTGTTTTATTGGGTGGGTGTGATGTTATTTTCGACGATTGGAGATATAGAAAATTGTTTCTTGTCATGAAAATGTTTTGAGAAAATGGTGGTAGGGCGAACGCAAAAGTTAGTTGAAAAAAATAAGCTCTAGTTTAGAAAAGAAAAAAAGTTTGTCTATGACATTTTTAAATGGCTTTTTCCAGTTTCAGAAATCATTTTTTTAGAATTTATAACAGTTTAATTTCGTCTTTCATGCAAAATAAAAAAATATGAAATATGAGATGAAAAGATCCAAAAGGTTCTCCTGTGACTCAAATTATGTGATTCGTAGCGTTTCGGGTTGTTGACGCTTGAAAGTCTGAATGATGGTCACAAAAAAATGAGCAGCCTTTGTCACGGAAACAGAACACAGTTCATGTTTCAAAAAAAACGTCCTCTCAAGGATCTAAAAAAATAATTCTTAAAAAAATTGAGTCACTATTTGAAAAACCGTCTCATATTGTTTTCCCATGCCGTTACAAAAACAAAACCTAGGCTCATAAATATTTTTTCGTTGTTTTGACCGTTGGCCATAAATTCGGGAAGGCATTTTACGATGCTAAGTGCTTTTTCGGTTTCCTCGTAGGCGCAAGGTTTTTGTTCTTCCATGTTTTTCCCCTTCGCGATAGTACAAACGAGGTTTGCGAAGGGTTTCGAGGTGTGAACGGCCGGAAAAGAGAACTTTGCTGTGTTTACAGTTCTTCGAACTCAAAAAAATTTGGGAAGAGCTTCGAAGTCTGCTCAGAATGCTGTGAGATTCACGGAAATCTACTTGAAACATTTTGAAAAAAATTTTTCAAACTAAGGAAACTTTTTTAAGGTCAATTTCCAAATGCACAGAGGATAGAAGAGTTTCAAATTTGACGTTTCCAGTTCTGCAAAGTCGCGCTTGGAAAAATTTTATGCGTTCTCCAAGTGCCTTCAATAATCAAGCAATTTTCTTTTTCAGAAACATCTGGAAAAGTGAAAAAAAAACAGAAACTTTCGATTATTCCGCTTTTTGAATGAGACAAATAACTTTTTAACTCATTCACATAAAACAAAAGATTTTATAAAGAAAAAAACTTTTAAAAAAAGCTCGGAAAAGAAAGAGACAGAAGATGATCGCAAAGCGGAAGGCTTCCGATTCAACCACCGATTAAAGAAATTCATTTTCGGACCGTCCGAGAACGCGAGACAAGCGACACAGCGTGTGGACATGGGATGGGCCGGGGGCAAAGTTCGACACATTGTCTTGACCTTTTTGGGCGAGAGCCGCCGGTTTCACCCAGCTGAACCGCGTTTTTGGTTTCTCAAGAAGAAGTTGTGAACAAAAAGTCAATGTATACTCTGACCTTGGAAATGAAAGACGTCGATAAAAATTGAAGAGTTGTATCCTACTTCCTCGAAAATAAGTGAAAAAACAAAGTGAATTGAAAAAGTACGGCTAGATTTTGATAAACTATCCGTATCCGCCCACTATATTTTCCCCTTTTTTTCGGAAATTCCAGATTTTCACAAATTCCCGATGGGTTTGCTTAACAGTTGCAATTTGTTAAGAAAAAACAAACCGGCGCGGAGGTTGAGAGCAAATAATTGTTGACCGCAGCCCACGCAATCTCTAAAAACTTAGGTGATTTGGGGGCGGGGGCTTTTTATCAGAGAGGGGGACTATTGCTTTACCAAAAAGTTACTAAAAACGTTGAAAATTTTCAAAGCAAATGGTTTTTATAAGCAAATTTTCGAACAAACAATCAAGAAACATCTATACGAAAAAAATTCTTGGGATAAAAGAGTACTTTAACTATGAAGTTGATAGTCTCTTTTCTTTCAATATTTAAAAGTTAAACAAAGTTTATTTTTTCTTCCTTTTTAGCTCTTGGAACTCGACTGTAGCAAAAATATTTATAGAGTACAATAAAAAAAGCAAATGCAGTAGAATCGCAATTGGTCAGTCTTTTTTTGAGATTCATTTTCACAAGTTGTCCCATTCGTCGTAGGCAGAGTTCGGCTGAAGATCCTCATCCACCATGGGCTTTTTCTTCAGGGCGATTTGGTTCTGAATTTCGACAATAAACTTCTAAAAAAGGAATGATTGAAAAACCTGTTCTCTTTCGAACTGGTAGCTCTCGAAGTCGCGAAGGGTCACTTGGACATAGGACGTCACGAAATGTTGTTCTTCGGTTCTTTGGTACTTTTGCAGCAGGTCCAATGCCAATTCTTTCAATTCCGCCAAGTTCAAGGCCTCGCACTCTCCAACTAACCTGAAGTTGTAAAGAGTTTCCCTGATCTTTTTGCTGCAAAAGTACACTTTTTAGTGCGTGACTAATTTCGTATGGAATCATATTTCGTGATAAAAGATAATTCAATCATATTTAGTACAGAGATAACAACGCCGGAAATGCATTTACTGCGGGTTTTCAAAGACGTTCGTTTCCGGTTATTGTTTATGAAATGGAAGAAAGCTGATAAGAAAGATAGCCTATTTATCATTGGTCTTCTTCTGCAAATAATGGCTTTTACATTGAACGACCTACTTTGCAAGGTCGTCTGGTTTGCTTGGCAAAGCCAAAGATGGCACGAATTTCTCCTTCTTCAGTCTCAAGTAGGCAAGAATGTGGCGGAAAGTCTTGGCATCGCGGTCCAAGTAGTAGTTGCCACCCTGAAGTTTCACTTCTGATGAGTTCAGAGAAGTTTCGGAAAAAAATATATAAATAAGGAGTGATATGATAATGCGGGTAAACATCAGGTACGACCGACAAGCAAATGCGCTCCACGGACAAGGCACGCCAAAATGCTCAAACTTGCTCCATTTTGAAGCAAAGTTTTTTTACTATTTTATTAAAAAGAGTAATAGGATCTTTCTGGTCAAGTATAATATGATTTTGTAGCTGAAAAAAGGACATTTCTGACAATTTGTCTTGAAAACTCAGGCTTTCTTTTGAAAATGCCCGACCGAGGTAAATTCTTCAATTAGAGAATGGTTTTTTACCCTGTCTTTCAAGAACCGATAAATTCGTTCTTTCTGAAAATTCCTGAAATTAAAGAAAACAGTTAGAAATGTCGAGCACAATATCACTTTGTTTTCTATGAAATTTGTTTCGCAACACATTATTGACCTGTTATTAAGTTCTAAGAAGCTTAAAAATTCAATTCGTCATTATTCTCATAAATAATCTGGATAACACCTTATCTGTAGCGATAGGCTTCAGAGTTCCGGGTTTGAACCACTCGGCAAGTTTCGAACGCGGGTCGGCCAGCATATCAGTTCTTCGCACCTGTAAGAGCATTAGTTATTGCGTAGAAAGTGAGTCAAGATGATGCGGAATGAAGTCATATCTATGTAGGGAATTAAATTCTCTTTTTCGTTATTTTTTTCGTAAATTTTCCAAAGTTAAAGTAACAACCGTCCTATAAAATCTCAAAAATAAAACAATAAAAAAATAAAGAATGAGATTTTTTTCTGTATTTCCTGAAAAATTTCTCCTAACTTCCACCGAAAAATTTTTTTGAACATTAGATTTTATCTGAGAAATCAGTCCTTGAAAAAAGTGAAATGGTCATTTTTGATGCAGTTTGTAGTCAATTCATCAGAATCAAACACCTTCGAGAATTTTCTAATGTTCTGAAAATTCTAGTGGAATGATCTTCCTTTTTGAGTTGGATCTCAAGTTCTCACGGTATAAATATCGAGCAAGGATCTTTCCATTGAAATATTTTTCAAATTTGAATAAAAAGTCTCAAAAATCTTTTTCAAATAGTATCAAAAGAAAACTTGTGGAATTTTTCAATTTTGTGTGAATTTGCTTTTTTTCGGAATTTTTTTCATTCATGATCCGATAAAAAAATAGATATTTGTCCAGCAAAGCAATAATTTCATCAAGATGTCCTGACAAGCTCCTATTTAAAAAGTTTGAACAGCGTTTTAAAAAGTTGAATCGAAAGTTTCTTTATTTTGATTATCAAAAGAATTTTTGGGTTTTTGGGGAATTTCCTCACAAAGTTCATAAAGAATTTTTTTCTCATCCAATTCAAAGAAAAAAAAGAACAAACCGTGTACTTTTTTTGCCGCCGACGTTGATGTTGAGGATGTCGTCGGCATGGCGCGGACGCGACATCTCCTGGCTTTTAGATCGCGAAATGTCTGCGAGAAAAAACGCGAACGTTCAAGGGGCGGAGAAATAATAGGAGGAAACTTATTATACCTACACATGAAAATAGTTATCTTGTCCGTTCCACATCCAATCCTATCCATAACATGCCGTTCAAAACGTATCACAGCGGAAAAAACAAACTTGCTATAGAGGAGAAGTCTTGGGGCAGCTGCCAAAGGTCCAGGAATGGCTAAGAGAATAGGATAAACGGCGATTTGGATTGGGAGTATGATACAGCTCGGAAACAATTTTCTTTGCACTTTATTTCCGATTGCTCTCATTTTCTTTGCAGTAATCTACCTGAATGATTTGCAACATGCTGCACTTTCCAGAGGTAGGTTCAGTGGTCTTATGAACTTTTAAACCTTACAAAGGTGGTCATTCTTATTTGGGATAAGAAAATTTCTATAAATCCGTTCAAAAGTTCTATGAAGGTCCAGATAGAGCTCCCTAACAGTCACTACCGGCGCAGATTTCTAGTTTTTGAAATAAGACTCTCAAATTTGCAGATTGTGAGGTTCATTCCCAACTTTTCGAACTTAAAAAATGATTATCTCAAAAGTTAGAAAATTTACCGTTTCGCAAATATGAGATAACACTCAAGAGATGTTTTTCCTCTAAAAACTACTTCTTTCAAAATCAATTCGAACCCTTTCCTCTAAAAAAATCGAAATGGCAAAACTGTTGAGACCTTAAAACGTGCTTTTCTACTTTTTTTAACTATTGGGGTTTTTCATTTCAAGAAAGAAGTTTAGTCGCTTCTCGGAATGCTAATTGATAGTTTAGTTAGTTTAAAAAAACCTCTTGCTCTGTCCTTCAACTGACGCGATAAATTAAAAAAGTCATTTTTCACTTCTTAGAGGAAATTGCAAAAAGAAGCACCACTGCTAAATATCCAAAGACTCTGATCTTTTTCATTAGCGCAAAATATAGTTGTTGTGTAATAAATAATCATTTTTGGAATAAAGGCGAGCAACCGTGCGAAATGAGCGGGTTTGGGGCAGGTGCATCTTAATTGAACCTTTATGCAGATCTGGACTACGGATCAGGAGAATACCGTTAAATGTATGTGAGGGATGTGAAAAAAAGACGAAAAGCACATTTTGACGCAATATACAGCCGAGACATTTGTACGTCCTTTTTAGGGCTCAATTAACCTTGCAGCTGTTCTGCCTCTGGTTCGGATAGTTTTCCTTGCATTTTCGGATATCTTCGTTCAAGAGGGCACAAAAAGTAGTGACGACGCAAGGAAAAAATTAAACTTCAGAAGATTTGAAGAAAAAAACAAAATCAAAATGATTATTAGGTTCATAGATCAAAAATCAAAAAGAAGTCAAACTTGTTGTTTCAAGAAAAAATTTCAACGATTAGAAATAAGACTCGCTAAATTCTGGCAAAAATAAAAATAAAATAATGGAGTAACTTCAAACCTCTTTGTAGAAAAAAGTTGTGAATAAATAAATAAATTCATCCAGAATTTATTAATGAGCAACACTGCGATCTCAACTCTTTTTGAGTTTGCAACGAAAAATCTTAAAAAAATATATAAGTTTATGAAAAAAACTCTGCAACAACTGACTTCTAGCCGTCGTTTTTCTTACATTAAGCTTTTTTTGCTAATGATAAAGTTTGAATAATCTCAAAAAGCTCTTTTAGTTCGGGTTCCATGAATGAACTACTCTTCCCATTTCTTCCATTACATGAAGAAACATTCATAATTTACGGAGAAAAGTAATGAACAAGAAGTACTGGAAGATATCGACGAAACGATTAAGGTGCGTTGGAGCAAGTCGAGTGCAATGGCGTCGCGTCCGTTCGCCGACCTCTCCAACCAAATCCAACAAAAACTTCCCCCAAATATTCCAAAATGACACTTTTTTATTACATGTTGTGTGTAGTGTACATAAGATCCTTAAAGCGGAAAAAGAAGAAAATTGAGGATTTTCAAAGAAAAAAGAGTGGCTTATTTTCATCTGAGCTCGAAGTCGACCGTACTTCCTTTGACGCGCAGGGGATCCCGTGATTTCACCCTTTGCATGATCACTCGCTGAAAAAAACGAATTCATAGTTCAAAGTTATTCAAGTTTATCCAGAAAAGGCGAGGGAGGGAAGAAATTGGTATTTTTTCTGAACTTATTAAATCTTCGCCACATTCTCAATACCTCAATAAGTATATTGAATCCCAAATCAGATAGGAAAATTTAGATTTCTGTAACTCGCTGTCGTTGTTAAGATTTAACTCAAGTTCAAGAAATTTTCAAGTAGCTCTCCAATTGATGTTTTTCGTCGCCTCAAAAAATAAGCTGAGCTTCTATGTTTTAAAAAGCGATCCTGTAACCACTGTAGAAACTTGGCTCTTTATCCACTCTTTTTTTCTACCGAAGACGCCTCAAAAACAAGCGTTTCAATGCTTTAGGAATTTCCATTTTTCAAACCTAAATAAACAGAAAACTTGAATTAGTCAATTTCGCTCCATAAAATAGAGTAGCTACCTTTTTATCCTTTTCAAACCCTTCATTCCAATTTTTTCGAAAGTTTGCCACTCCAAAGATCAACCGAAGGCTTATGAATCGACTATAACTCACGTTCGTAACGGCTTCACTGGAATCCTTGTAAGCAATTAGTGGCGCCATGGGCGAATGCCTGAAAAGAATGGTTGGACCGTATACTTTGATTGGCCTCGAACCTCATCGTCGGCGACCCGACGTCAATCAAGTCGCTATTCCTGGGCCGGGGAGGCCTCGCGTAGCTTTCCGGCTGTCGGCCTGCGTTTCCTGCAAAACGTCGCCTCGATTGGTTTCCGAAGCTTCTCGACATGGGAAAAAACTCATTAATACACATTTATACTTTAGACACTGTGATTTGAAACTCGATAGGAGCAAAAATAAGAGTTTTGGCCGAGGCTTTGCGTTAAAAAATTCTGGTTCATGACAGCGACAACAAAGCCGTTTTCTTGCGATCCCTGTTATATGTTTCTTTTTCCAATTAGAAAAATGCAACAGACCGTGAGGATCGGGGTTCACTCTATAGATTTGGATAAACCATCAAGCTTATCGATGGCAGATAAGTTTATTCAACTTTTGGAAAAATTTGGCAAAAAATATGAAATACGGAGTTTACAAAGGCATCAAGAAGCTCAATCGATGTAATTAATTACCTGGTAAAAACTACTGAGCCGGCAAGGAAATTTACAATTTCATCTTTTGAACTTTTATGAAGCTTACCCTTTTAAGCTTCGATTAAACCTTTTCACAAAAAAAGTTTCTCGCTTATCTCGCAACTCAGGATGAAAAAACTTTGAATAAGATATTTAACGAAGCTTTACCTCTTGACCTGGATGAAGGGGTAAAAATATCGTCGTACTCAGATTCTTCGTTAGGACGTCTGATTTTCTGAGGCCTCTGCCTTTGTCGCTGTGGCTTTGGCGGCTCTTCTTCTCGATCTTCCTGAATTTCGAAGTTAGATTAAGAAAATCTACAAGATCAACCTCGCCACGATCGTCTAGACTGCTGGAGCTCTGTCGGGAGCTAACGAATCCTGTTCCTGAAATTCTTTGGCTTAAGTATATTTTTTCCATAGACCTACTACCTTCTCTAGGCGGGCATTGACAGTATCCGCCGTCTTTTCCTGGAGGTCCTTTCTTGCCAGAAGGACCTCGAAGCCCGTCGTCTCCTTGCTCACCGACCTCACCAACTGGTCCAGGATAACCCTCCGGACCTAAAAATTTGAAAAAAGGAGTATTAACAACAAATTGACAAACCTGGCGGAGCTGGATCACCATTTTCTCCTGGATCACCTCGAAGTCCTGCTAGGCCTGGAAGTCCAATTGATCCCTTGGGACCAGGCAAGCCAACAAGCTGGACAAAGTCTTGACCAGGTTCTCCATGTTCTCCTAAAAAAGTTCGGAGACTATTGAAAACTGAAACAGAAAATTTTTCAGAAAAAGTTCAGAATGATTGAACATTTTGTATCATGACTCGATTTCTTACGCCAGTGTCGCGTTTTCGATCCTGTTAAATCTTTAAAAAAAAACAAAATATAAACGTTTATTTGCTTCTTTTTGTCTATTGATAATGAAACTTGGTATTTTTTTCAAAACCTCATCGAAAACTTGAATTTCCCTTTTGGAGTGTTGAAGGAAAAAAACTCATTGACAGGTTTGGCTTTAAAAAAACTATTGAAATGTCCGTTCTTTGAATCAAAAATTGAATATTATTGTGCTTCATTTTTTTATGTCTTGAACTTTCCGGCTGAGATAGAAGGAAGCAGACTAAATAGAGTTTTTTGGAATGTGGCAATATTTTTCTTTTTCATCATGACAATCTATTAAAAAATGGAGGAAAGACAAAGAAATAAAATATAAAGATACCTTTCAGTCCGGCCCTGCCAGGTTGTCCACGAGATCCCGGATCTCCAATCACCCCAGGCTCATTCGTTCCATCTTTTCCTGGTTCTCCGGGTATTCCAGGCTTTCCTGGCTCGCCTTGCTCTCCAGGAGCTCCATCATCTCCTGGTGGACCTCGAGGGCAAGCTGGACAGTCTGGCTCGTCGACTTGATAGATTCCGTCAGTTCCTGGCTTTCCCGGTTCTCCTAAAACTTGGAAGGAAGTTTTTCATTTTGGATAAGTATTCATCCCTGGCCTGCCATCCGAGGCTGGATCTCCATTCTCGCCGCGTGGTCCTCGTGGACCTCGAGGACATTGGATCACCATGCAGTCTGAAAAAAGGGGCTTTTATGAGAATGATTTGATTCTTGGCAAGTTTCATTCAATTTGTGACGACTAACAGTAGACTGTCTCGGGGATTCTTTAAATTCGAACACTTTTGAGAACTATAAATAGTAAAAAGGTTCTGTATAGATATTTCGATTTCATGTTACATCTGCGAATAATTTTTTTCATAATCAGGGAACGATAAAAAAAAGGCCAAACCATTTTTGTGTTGCACTTTTATCGGAATTTCATCATCACTGATAAAAAAAATGACTTTTTTGCATTTTTCTGACTTTTTCGTGGCATTTATGCTCCATCGAACACATTTTCCAAGTAGCACACTTAATCTTCATGAAGAGCAATTTCGCTTAGGACATTAGTTTTCTCACTTCAATTTTTTTGCAGTTTTTACTCACCATCTTAGTTTTAACTGAAAAAAATAAAAAGGAAAAAAATTTTACTGAAATTATTCATACGTTGAAATTCGGCTTTGAAAAAGGGTTCAAAAATGGTGTCTAAGAATATCATTTTAAGCAAAAATTAGAAATAGATGGAGTAGATTGTCTTGATAAATATATTATTTTCTACAGCTCCAAACTTTCAAAAACCAATAGTCTATTAAAAATCACCGCAAATTTTTGGAGCGTCGCCATTGTTGCGACGACGACCGCTGCTTCTTCCACGCTCTTCATAATTGGACCACCGATTTCTGTTTCTTTGTGAAAACGTCTGCCTCGGGAAACGAAAGTGCTCGTGTTCCACGGACTCGAGATCGTCTTCAGCGCTTTTCCTTATTTTCTAAACACTTTTTAGTTATCTCAAGTTGATAAAACATTCGAATAACTCACTTGTAATGAATTTATGTGAGCGTTCAGATCTTGCACTACTGTTTCGATGTGATAGGCCATACAAAAGTATAAAGATGTGCAGGTGATTATCGTGAATAAGGAGAGTAAAGACGCAACTCTAGAAGCTCTCTGGATGATTTTGTCCTTCTCTACTGATTTCTTTGTCATCTGAAATGTTTAATCAGATTTTTAAAAAATCAGAAAAAAAAGATGAAGCAGAGAAAAACATTTAAAGATGGAGAAGTCCAGAAAAAAAAATTTTAGAATTGGAAGTGAATTAATTCCCAAAGAGGAAAAATATAGAAAAACTTCGGATCGAGAAACATAAAAGTGCGAATCAAAAAACATAGTTTATTCCTGATTTTTTGTCGAACCGTAAGGCTCAACTTTGCGCACCAGCAATTCAATGAAGAGGAGAAGATCGACATTTTTCAACCGCTGTAATTGACTGAAACGGGATAAAGTTCTAAAATTCGAAGATGTGCGCCTTGAAATCAAAGAAACTGAATCGAAACTGATTACTCCTAAAAAGTTCTTAAGCTGGTTGAATCAGGCAATTTTCATTTTCATTTTTCTGAAGAGCCCCGACAAACCAAGATGAGCCTATTTCAAAATCTAGGTATTCTATGAATAAAGTTTGACGGATCAAGAATCCACGGAGTCGAAAAAGACCTTTTTGAATAGACAAAATCGAAGGAACTCAACTAAACTGATAATATTTTTGAAACATGAGACTAAATACCATCTACTCAAAGTCTCTGGAATTACAATATATGATGTTAGTCGAAAAAAAAAGAAATACAAATCAAAAACTGCAAAAGCATAGCGATCAACTTCACAAAAAATTCAAAATGGATGAATAAGAGTTCAGAAAAGGCTTCAACCAAGTTCTCAGCTTGGCTGAAGGGTTTGAAAAAGTCGAGCAACGTCATCGAACAACTACACAACGACTAGAAATAGTCGAGTCACAATGCAGAGTCCATAAATATTCGACAGTAGAATATTGATGGGGACAAGTCGGTTTGACAAGCGGCGGAAAGGAGAAGCAACGACCGTCGCACCATAATTCGACGTGGGGCGCAGTTTCAGGCGGGCGCCGGCCGTCCGGTGCAATTTCTTGTGGGAAGAAACCGGCCGACCCACTTGAACCTCTCGATTCTCGCGAGTTTTACCTCCAAGAATGTGTCTTCAAGCAGGAACAATGACGCCGACGTTTACGTTGTCTGGGCTTCGACGCCGGCAAAACGGCTCTTCAACTTCGGCTTCCCACTTGAAATAGCTCACTCATTTCTTTTCCTTGTGTTGCTTCTGTCCTTTTGTACTCGTCAGGTGATTGAAGTAGTCGGCAGGAAGTCATTCTTTGGAAACATGAATCGAAGAAATGAGGTTCAAATAAGAGAAAAAGCGGGTTGTGAGGTTCAAAAAATCACTGAATATTTTTTCGGTGTCTGAAAATTAAATTGAGAAAAGAAGAAGAAAAGGTGACGAGCAAGTGGACTTTGTAATTGTTGGAAAACAGTACTTCCCGTTTTCTAAAGCTTAAAATCATCCTTTCTAGAAGATTATCCTTTGCTCCTTATATAAATTCATAACAGTTCTTCATGTATTTCTATCTAAGGCAGCTGAAAATTGTACGCTTTGTTAACAGGTTTTATAGTTACCCCCAACGATGATAACAAAAAAATGAAATGACCTTTTTCGAAAAACAAAACGATCGGGATTGTTGGCAGCGATTCAAGTTATTGTTTCACCATAATATTATGTTCTTCCCCAATTTGTTTCCCCATTATCTTCACCACAGTTGTCTTCTGTTTTGATGTTTTCAGCTATTCTTTTTTGTCGCGGATTTGGCTTCTCAATTGTTAAATGCTTCCCGAAAAGGCTTCAACGAAACGTCTCGGTTATTGACGACTCAAAAGGCATTTGCGAGATCTTTGCTCCCAATATTTCGAAAGTGAAGTTTGACGTCCGATTACTGAAAAGCCGCTCATACTCGGAAACAAGGAAGTTGCGATATATTTCAGATACCACAAGTTTACAGAGTTTTCCGCATCTTTTCACATATGATTATTGCATTTCCCGAACAGATATTAAAAAAAAAAACAACTATCCCTAGCAGACTTCAATGTTTCACCTCGAAGTTCAACAGATCAAGTATCTCTTTTTCCATATAATCAAAGGAAACCAGTTAGTATTTTTATTCGGTTCTTTTTTTCCATTGAGTTCTTTTTGAAAGAAGAAGACGATCAAAACTTGAAACAAAATCAATTTATTTATTTCCTACTTTGATCAAAAATTTTAACTAAATCATCTGAAACTCAATCGAATTTGAAACCTTATCATTATATACTACTTGGCAATTTTATAATCCAGCTTCATTCGCAATTTTTTCCAATCAGGGCCTTTTTTCATCTTCGTGAAATGGGAATGAGTCTTCAAAGCTTTCAATAATCCATCGAATATTCCATAAGCTCAAAAGCTTCATTCAAAGGGCGTTTCTGATTTTCGAACAGCAAGGTGTCGAGTTTGACGAGCTGCCCCAAGCAAACACACCTGCCGGCTGAGGACGATTCTGAAATTGGTCAAAAACAACGGAGAACTGTATTGATGAGGCGGATGGTACGATTGCTTCATTCTCGGCCGTTGTTTGGGTGGATCCGCAAGAGCTCACGGTGAGAAGAGGACACTTGACGGAGCATTGATATTATGTACACAGCGGGAGCCGGCCCACCAGTGGCTTTCTGTAGACGCCCCTCGGCAGTCGTTCCTTCGGTCAGCCGCCTCTGTATTCTACTTCTGATCTTCTGATTACATCAGCTAACCCTTCTTCTCGGCCAGACCGTTTTAAGTAGTGGTGCCGCTGGTATTGTCACGGCATATAGCAGTTGCTCACTGCTTAACATGGTTACGGTCGCTTTTCTGTTTCCTTATTTTTTTTTTCATTAGACTACGCTAATAAGCACAAACTCAGGTATTTTTGGTGTTTACAGTTTGCAAAGCTCTATGAAAGTTCAAAAAATGCGGGGTGAAATAGTGCTTCAAGAGTTTTGCAAAAAAAAAGGGCGACACTTTTTCGTACCTCGGGAAGGTGAATTTTTGCATTCCGTACGCTTTGAGCCATTCTACGTGCGTCAATTTACGACGGCAACGTCAAGAGGTTGACTTTAGCATATTTTACTACATGCCGTATTTTTTAAACCTGACCAAAAAAGTACCTTTCAGAAGCTCCTTTTCATTGATTGCAGTTTTTGAAAAAACAGTTTTTTTCATTGTACCTCGCAAAAAAACTGCTAAAAAAACCCAAAATCAAAATTATTATGTATCTTCTTTTTCAGTGGATAATTTCGCAATTAGTCTTACACAACACGTAGTTTGGATCTTCATTCACACAGAAAACGCAAAAATCAAAAAGATGACTTTTACAGAACAGCTTTATCAAAAAATAAACCAAATTAGCACAAAACTATTAAAAACAAAACAGTAGCATCTTGAAAAAAAAACGGAGAATGACATCGAGTACCCATTTTTCAAAGACTAGCAAACTTTTTCTACATTGGAAAAAAAGATCCTGTCAGAAATCATTCATCGGCATTATTTTGCTATAAATAACTCTAGTTTGGGGCCTATCCGGGGGTATTATTTGTACATGATGGCTTGAGGTTGAGCTTCTTGAAGTGACACTCGATAACCGGCGGACTGAGAAAAGTTCTTCTTTTGATTTGAGAGCAATAAAATGAAATGAACCTCCTCTTCTAGTCTGATGAAACCTGTCGAATTTGACAGCTCCTTCACTTTCATAACCAAGGTACTGAAATCAGCAGAGTTTTAAACAGTCGAGAGGCTTTGATTTTTTTTCGAAAAATAGGAGTTTTTTTTTTAAAAAGAAAGTACCTGAGAAAAACTTTTAAAGCGCTGGACCAAAATTACAAATTCTTTTTCCGAACCGAATAAAGTCTTGAAAAGTTCAACCAATCACCTTGTCCAAGTCTTCATCGTCGATTTCAATTGCCGATTGTCGGCACATATAACGATGCCGATTCTGATGATCAACTGATAATCGGAGTTCCAATGGCAAGTTTCGAGCAGACCGCTCTGAAAAGAACGGAAACTATTTACTGAAAAAAGAAACAAAATCTTACCGATTTCATGAGAATCAAGGACATTGAAGTGAGGGCTGAAAAACAGTTTATAAGATTTCAAAAATAGAAAGATCTTGATTAAATTATACTTTATGGTTAATTTTAGGCGATAAATAGCAAATTTATTTGGATATGAGACTATAGAAAGTGAAATAACAAAACTTCGTTAAATTTTGTTGAATCGCTTGTTGTTGGTGTTAGTTAGATGCAATCAATTGAAACGTGAATTCAAGTTTTGCCAGGTCAAAGCTAAAAGAAGTTTCACGGTTTTTAGTCGTTTTGTATGGTTATCACTCAACCCAGGTTAACTCGTCATAATTTTTCAAATGGTTACCTAATAAAATATCTCACTTGCCATTAATGGCTTTCAGAAATTACTTTCTTTCGATTGAAATTGAGTTTTAAATTGATTATCCCAATTTTTACTTACACTGGACCATCAACCCACCTCTGCCGTGTTTGCCCAAGCCGAGGTGGCCTTCTCACTCTCGCAGAATAGTACAAGTCCTCATCATCTTCACTTGCAATCAGCTTCTTGTTCAAACTGTGAAACGAAAGCTATCAAAAGAATAAAATCGAAAAAAAAGGAGTTGTTCTGACAATAAGTCAGATCATTGTGCATTTGCTCAGCGATAGCTATGAAATTTTGAGATTTCGCTGGAACACAAAAACGACTTTGGTTTAACTTTTTGGGTTTTTGATCACTTTATCAAAGTAAATTTCTGAATTTTCACTGTGTGGAGACGAGGAATAATAATTTGAAACTTTACAAGGTTCTGATTCTCCTAAATTCAACAAACCCATATATAAATATGTAATTTCAAAACTTGAAAAAATCGGAAAGTTTTCATTGATCAAAACCAACCTATCACATTGAACTGAGACTCTTTTGTTTGCGGCAGCTGTACTGGCTTCCACGGCCATGTCACTTGTAGAAGCGCCAAACTTGGCTTCTACGGAACGAGTTCCTGAGTTTCCGACAATTAATAAGGAGACTGAAAAAAATGGAGGCAACATATAAGATCAAGTTTCAACTTTTGAGAGAAATGAACTGTGATGAAAAATAGAATCAAGTTCTAATTACGAGTGGGCAACGAGGACAGGATAATTTTTTTTTAGGATCCACAGCTCGACAAGTAAAATCAGATAAAAAAGCAATTTTGCAACTATCGTTCCTGCTCTTTCCTTTTGGCTCTCAGCATCTAACTCTTGAAGCACTATAAAAATGCACCCAATCTGTGATGTCTAATTTACTTGGTCATCATCGGACGCATTATTCGAGGGAAAAATTGAATTCAAAACCCGTTTTAATGAAGAGGACAAAGGTTTGGAGGACATATAAATCAACCAGGAAGAACAATTTGAGGGCAAAAACAAACTGTGTTGGTGGACGGACGGACGACGCGGCGGTTCTGATGGCGATGTAGATAGTTTTGTATTGATCGTCAACACTTCTGGCATCGGCTTCGGGGCTTCGATCGATTTGTCTGCAATATTTCAGAGCTTAATCTTGATCTGGAACAGAGAACTACGAACCGGTTCTCACTGAGGTTCCCTCAGTACGATCTGATGACTCATAAATACACATTTTAAACACGTGAACTCTGTACATACAGGTATGAAGAGGAACTAAAATTTTCGAAAGAAATTATCCAAGCTTCTGATAATAAGGAAAAGACCAAAAATTGAGATGAAATCGAGTCTTCCTGCATGTTGGAAGCTTCTTAATTCTCTGTGGAAAAAAAGAATGCGTGGGAAATCCTTCTCAACAACGGATTGTTGTTAGATCTTTCGCATTATTAAATTATTTGCAAAGATTTTTTTCTTTTTTATAAGAATTTAACTTTGAAGATCAAGAAACAGTTGGGGAAATATGGCTTTATCGAGTCTTGAAAATTAGAGAGAGACAAAAAACCCCGGAGGATTCCCTTTCATGAACCATCCGGGGTCGCTCAACTTCATTGTAAAATTAAAATTCTTAATCAATCCTTTTATCTAGAACTTAAATCATCAAGAGGTCATCTGAAACAAATTTTATGGTTCGAAACATGGATATTCAAGCAGACTCTACTCAACCGTCCTGATGAGCTGAGATTACACATTCCTTTTGGGAAAAGACAATAAGAGAAATTAATCTCACCATCTATCACAAAGTTCTCTTTCTTGGAGCAGGCGGACTGAGCGACGAGCTTGAAGAGGAAAATGAACATCTCCATGAGAGTGATGCAACTGCATCCCATGAACAGCGAACTCGCGCCACCAAGGTAACCTGTCCATTTAGATTTCCGTCGCTGTATTGTTTTGGAATTTTAATCCTAGTCACACAGCCCATTTTATGGCTGACCAGGGGATTCTGGTTATTTTTTTGCTATTTTCGTTCTGTTTTGAAAGTCTTCAGTATACGAAATGAACTATATTACAGTTACTATGGCTTGGAATATCATGACAATATTAAAAAAATATTTTTATGGACCAATGCCTCATCGATTTTTATCCTTTCATCCCCGTTCTAAAGTATATTGCTTTTTGATAGGAAGTCGCGCAAGTAGTTTGAGGTCTGGCGCACTCTATCGTGAAGTATTGAAAAATGTCCCGCTGACTGCAAAAATATTTCAGCTGATGCCTTCAAAATTTCAGCGTTAACAATCAAGAGAAAAAAGTCAAGCTCAGGTGATTAACAGGAATTTAGTAATTGTTCTCAAAAAAAAAAAAAATTAACTTCAAAGATGCGTTTTCATCAATTTTAATGAGTTAATGTCTGATAGAATTTCGATATTTAACAAAACGGAATTTCGAACTTCAAAAGAAAAATAATGCTCACATAAAACGTCGACGATGCCCATTTTGCGAGTTTCTTCGAGGAGTTTCACCGTGGGACTGTGGTATATTGTAAATCGGCTCATAGTTTTCTCTCTCGAACTTTTCGATACCCTTTTGGAAACGCGAACGACAAAATCTCTGCATACCGGATAACAGGGATAATCTGCAATATGATGAACTTTCAACTTCGGTTTCAACTTTCGACTAATTTTCCTGTACTCACTGTTTCAGTTGATTAAAAAAAGAGTGAACTGGCCTCAATGATTTGAAAATTGCGAATAGCAGCGAAATTTGGCTTTTGAATTCAGACTGGAGAGTTCTCCAATGGAATCATGAGGTTTTTTTTTCAGAAAGCTCTGTTTTTCCACCAATAAGAATAGAAAATGAGAAAGTCGGAGAAACATGCTGTGAAATTTTGATAAAAAAAAAATATTGAGTTGGTGTTTTTGCAACTTTATGAAAAATCTTAGTATTTAAACTTACTTTTCTGAAGATTTGGCGGTTTCTCGATGACACAACTTTGATTGAATCCTTCATAAAATGGAGAAATATTAAGAAAATCACACTGCTTCGTGTCTTTTTTCAATAGAACGAGCCGCAGTTTCTCGCAATTATGGATAGAATATGGCAGTTCACTTTCAACACCCCACGGAAGGTCTTTCCAACCGTTACTGCACCTTGACCGCGATGAATTCAATCTCTTCACCTGGAAGATCTCTTCAAAAAGTGTAGAAAATCCAAAGAATATCATTTTTTTTTGGGAATATCAGAGAAAGAGGTGATAAAACAGGTGAGATACACACTTGCCCACTTGTGTGGTCTCCAGAACGACGTGTTTGTGCAATCCTGCTGCTGCGCTCATCTCGATTACACTATCATTGTCACCGAGATACATGTCAAAGCCTGAAAAAACCTATTTCTTTCCGAGGAAAACACAAATCACCTGTGAGTTTCGAAGAGAAGGTAAATTTATAATGACTTGGCGAGATTTGAACGCAATTTGATGATGAGATATTACTACAAACTGGTTCTTTTGAAGCGAATAGAAGATCCTCGCAGTTAAACCTGAAAAAAGTTTCTGCATGTGCTAAAAACTCAGCTGAATTGATCATTTAAATCCGCTTTTCCGCAATTCACATCGGTCAAAAATTCCTTGAAATGGCTCAATTATTTTATACGTGATGAAAACAAATTCAAACTTTGGAATAACCGCATCGCCCCGAGCCAACTTTCAAGTTTCAAAATGTGAATAAAATGATTTGAATTGAAAAAAAACTACATAATACTGAAGTGAATGCCCTGGTCAATTTTTCACGAAATTATTTTTTTCAAAGAAACCTCTTGTTTGAGCAGAAACGATATTTTTATTTCACTGGATTGGATTGTAGAATAGTTGACCCGTTGGAAAGTAGCAGCGTAAGCATAATTAGTGATCATATAACCGCACTGAAAAAAATTGGATTTTTTTATTAATAACGAAAAAAATAGTTAAGATTTTTCTTATTTTTTTTTTTGCTCGTCAGGCAATGAAAAAAAGTTTGGAATAGTTCAAAAAGCCCGACCAGGACGACAATGAAATGTCGGGAAATATAAAGTTAAAACCAGTCGGGTATACGAGCCAAACTCACAAAGATCATGTAGAAAACAAGACAAGAAACCACAACGAAACACCAAAAAATTAACGAAGTCCAGGTCGACGATTTGAATATTCGGATCTGAAATATTTAGTATAAGACCACTAGTTGACTTTTTTCTGATAATTGAATTTTATCTACAAAAAAAGTAAATGAATACTTTTTGAAGCAGCGCCCAATTTTACTGACTTGATTCGAAATTTGATCTGAGCCCAACAAGCCTCAGAAATTGAAAAAGCGCTGATAAATCTTTTGAGATACGTGAGCTATCAGAAGTGCTGATATCAAACATCAATCAGGCAGAAGATAAATAAAACAAACAGTAAGAGTCATGAAAATTAATTTACACTACTATGACTCAAAAAAAGAGATACTTTGAACTTCCCCAAGCAAAACATATTTCAAAAAAATTTAAAAAAATTTGAAAAGAAATCACCATCCCGTGGAATGTCGTCAAGCCGGTGTATTCTTCACATCCACTGTGTCCAACATGCAGATAAACATTTTTGAACATCCTCCCAAGATTCCAGATCATCTTCTTCGAACGTTGAGATGATTGTTGTGTCAGAAAAGTGAGTTTTCGTTGAAGAATTGGGGCAGAAAAATAGTGCAATTCCCCGTTGCAAACATTTTATTTTATCAACATGATAATTACAAAGGTTAAAATTTTCATAATTACGAATCAAAGTTATAATGTCGAACTTTTCGAGTCACCTAGATTTTTGGGAATGTACTCCTACTTGGTTGAATAAGGAAAAATACCAAAAAAACGTAAAGAAACCGTTTTTCTTTTTAAATTTTTTTCACGAAAAGTTTATTTTTTTATTTCCATTTTGATTACCAAATTTACGGTGTTTTTAAGTTTTTTTATTTCCTTGAAAACAAAACCTAAACTTCTGAAATCACTGAAAAAAGTCGAATAGCTGAATCAAGGGTTTTTCACTCTTATGAAAAATTCACACATGAAACTTCAATCCACCAAAAAAAAAACTTCGTGCAATAGAAAACGGGCATAAATTCAATTTAATCGATTCCTTTCCATGAATAGAAAAAAAAAGACTCAATATGATTTTTGAACTCGCAATCTGCAAGTAGTCGCAAAAAAAAAAGAAAATGGGACAAACCATCGGCTGAAGCGCGACGCATGCGTTGGTGGACAACTTCCACATTCATTCGATTTGACAACTGATTTTTTTTACGTCATTTCAGTCCATAATTCCTTCAAGCTTTGATAACGTAACAAGATGAAACTGATAAGGACCCAGTGTGATTTAACAACGCGTTTTTGTGTTGTTTGAATGATTACTGCAAAAATAATCCTCACGAGAAATTTGTTCCACTTTGCACTATGAATTCCGTGGGATGTGCTCAGCTGCTCTTTGAAATGCCATATACAGTTTAAGTAGATCTCATTTTTCTAAATTTACTTTTCTTCAATTGAAAAAAAAATCTCTGAAATAGATCTAAATTAATTTTCATCAAAGCTACAGTAGAAAAGTAACTTGGGGGTAGGTGAGTTGCCTTTTAAGGATTTCTTGTGGGTGTATAAAACGTTGAAAAACCAAAAGCTTTGAGATTTAAAATGACCTTGTTTTATGAAATGTTCTTTTATTCTTCTGACAAGGCGGTGCTTTATTAGATGACTCTTTATTCTGGGAAAACGAATTCGATACGGGTCTAAAAACATGGTTATCAAGGATTTCAGTTAAGACAGTCCCGAGATTCTCCAGGATACTCGGCATCAAGGTTCAGAATCCCAATGTCGAAAGTCTTGGCGGGATTTTCTCCTTCGGTGACGAAGTCGTCAGGAATGTTGATTTCGATTTTTTTCTCCAGCATTCCTGAAAAAAATTATAATTTAAAGTCTGAAGGGAAAGTTTTTTTGTTATGAAAGCGAAGAAAGAATTATATCCTGAATTTTTTTCGAAAAAAACAAGGAATTGCAATAAATAAACGCCCGCCAGAGATCTTTTTCGTTGCTTTTTCAATGAATTTTGCAATGAAGTTATTCAATATTTTAAAAAAATGGGAAGGGGATATTTGAGGGTAAAAGTTCAAAAAATCAGAAAGCTTATTTTTGGCTATTTTCTGTTTGTTTCAGATATAAACCTTCATTGAATGTTGCTAAAAGGTGAAAAAAAAACACTTGATTGAAAAGTTGATTCTCAATTTCCTGAAAGCCTTGGACTTTCATTCTTATCTGTGAGGGCTCCACAGTATAGCAAATTAATAATCTTCGAACTTTAGTTTCGTCGTGGCAATTGTGATAAACATTCAGTTTCGGGTCGATTGTGGTCCATTCAGTGTCGTTTCCAGACATTTGGAACTCGCCGCTCTCGTTGGACAACGCCTCGCTCATCAACGTGTCCTTGACTGAAAATATTTAGAGTTTGATTTCTTTTTGGAAAATCAACTCACTTGGATCAACTTCATAGAGCTTCAGGCGAGCTTTCTCGTAAGGCTTTCCATCGCATAAAAACTTTCCTTTGACCGCTGTACTTTGGACTTTTCGAATTTCAGGGATCGATGGTAGAAGACCAGGAAGTGGAATGCAATAAGCCAACAAGGGCAACAAAACGGCTAACAAACAACTTTTCATTCTGAAAAATGTTAATCTAAAGTCAATGCAGGAAATAGGAAATAGGGCAATGAAATGAAATGGATTGCAATCAGTCGAAGATTAAAAGGGAGCGAAACGGCGGGAGGTGAAGGTCGTCTGAAACAAAAGCAAAGCCTCTATGTAGTCTCTTTCGCTTTACACTGTCAGAAAGCATTTCCACATAAGCACAGTCGAGATTGAAGTTCATTTGCACTTCTAAAAGTGGCGATGATAACTGGATATTTGAGAAAGAAATGGAAAAAAAGAAACATAGAACTTTGAAAATTACACGGAAGTATAAAAAATGCTACGGTTATCAGTATTCTACACTTTTCCAGTTTTTTTGATTTTTTTAATGACCATTTTTTTCGGATATTTTTTTCGTTATCAGCTAACTCAACTTCTGTTTGCTACCTTTTTAATTTCGAATTTTTTCTCATAAACAACCTCAAAAAGTTCATCTATATCATTTTTTTCTGTTTTTAATGTCATTACTAATAACATGTTTCAAGAAAATTTTTAGAATTGAGAAATTTTTTTAAAATTTTTCTTCTTTAGACAATCACTTTTCACCTCACAGAAACAAAAAAGTTTAGAACTTTATTCAAAACAGAACATTATACGAATAAATAATGGCCTGATTCAATTTTAAATATGATATTTCTGGCATTATCTTGATAAAACTTCGTTCATCTTTAAGATTTTGGACAGCTTTCACGTAATATTGTCTTCAAATTCGTTGAAGGAGCTACCGACACTGTCATATCTCCTTTTGCCACCAGAGCTATCAGTTTGCGACTGATCCCTGCAAGAAGTTTTCGACTTTTGGTTTTTCCCATGAGCTGACCTGATCCTTCCCGAAATGCGTCTCTAGCATTGCTGGCCATTGTCGTTTTGTATTGGAGAACTATTTTATCTATTTTGGCTGGACCAGGGTCTCGAACAATCTGGAAAATGAAAATGAAATGTTTTCCTCCAATAATTAGTGAATTTTTTAAATTTCTTGTTGAAAGCTCTCAGTAGTTAATAACTGAAACGACACATAAAAAAAACACTGATAGTAAATTTTTTGAAATTTGAATTGCGATAGGAAAAGTTCCAATGGACAAAAAATACATATAAGTTCGAAAAAAAGCTCCTCGTTCGAATTTAATAAAATGTGCTCCAAAATTAAAAACAGCAATCATAACTAAGTCTTTCAGCCCTCATTTGGATAATTTTTTACTTTCACCTACATCCTCAACTGTCGGTTCATCACAAATGTACACTCACTTGCAACCTCTGCGCATTTCCCGGCTCAAGCAGGCAAAAAACAGGAGAAACGCGGAAAAGGTCGTTGTCGCTGCACTTTATCTTCACTGCCATCCTGGTCGTTTCTCGTTATTGTTACGGCAGGAAATTTTTTCCTTACCTGTGACTACTTCCGTTGACCATCATATGACGTGATGCTCCTCCTTGAGCTGAGGAAAAGAAAGATATCTGAACATTCTTTTGGGCCTATCAAACAATTTTTTTTGCGATTGGAAAACTAAATAAAAACGCGAAAAAACGATGAATTGCCCGAATCCATCAAAAATTTGCATGAAAATTTGAAGTTTAAGATCTTTTTGAAACCACACTTTTTTCTTCTTCAGATGCCAAGAAATTTAAAAATATTTTTTTGATTATACAATTTTCATATAATTTTTTTCCATGGAACTTTTTTTCTTTTTTTGGTATCAAAATTCAAAGGTTAACTTTTTCTCCATTACTTACCCTCGGTGTGATGAAGAGATCATGGTCTTCGAAATCGTAAGACATCTGAAATATAATGAAATATTGCCCAGGTAAATAGATTTACCAAGGACAAGAAGGTAAATAAAAAGTTATGAGAATATATCCGAAGAAAAAAATTCAATTTCATTGATGAAGATAATATATTCATCTGAAAGGAATATGAGTGAAAGTTTGAAAAATTAAAAATTGTTGAGTTGCTCATCTATTCACAAAAAAATAATTCTAAATATTTCTGAAATTCATTTTTCCGGCTGCTATCCTGCTAAAGCCGGAACCAAAATATGCATAGATGCAAAAAAAGAAGTTATAAACAAAAAAGAAAAAAAGCACAAATGAGGCGGCTGAAAGACATCTGAGCTGAATCTATTGCGAACGACATCCGCGATGCGACGAATGCGACGTCGGGGATTTCGCGACGTCATCCTCTACTTTTGATGCACCGCTTTTTTCTTTCTTTTTTTCCTTTATTGCCCTTGAGCAAGTAGAGCCAGAGAAGGAAATGAAAAAGCACTTTCGAAACATTTCTAATCACACCCAGGAGGCTATTTTGATATTAGCGTTCCATTGAACTAGAGAAGAAGCGAAAAGAACAAAGGAAAAATATTTCAGATCTTTTTAAATCTAAAACAGAAGAAAAAAAGAGAGGTGGAAAAACAAAGGATTTTTTTCTGATAAAAAAAGGAAAAACGAAAGGAATACAGTATTTTTTTGCGAGATTTTCTCTTCTCCACGTCCAAGTGAGAGGCGTTTTTTTCAACAGAAGCATCCAAAGAAAAAAATAATTTAATACACGGTTGAAAATATTTGGATATCAAAACTTTCTCAGAAGAATCTAGTGAAGGGCTTGAAATCTCGATTTTTGAATTTTTGAGGAAACTAGGCTCAAAAAGCCCTATTTACAGTCGTTTTTGTCGTTTTTGTCGGTTTTTTTGACTTTAGAATGAATTGTTCAAAATTTAAGACTTTTGAGATTATTTCGTACCAAAATTTTTTCTGACAGATTTTTGAAATTTCTAGAATGCTAAATTGCCCTCATTGTGACCTCCTGCTTTTTTTCATACAAAACTTTTTAATCAAAGACAGAAATCTGTTTCGATTTTCACAAGACTTCGAAGCTCTGAATAAAGGAAAGCCACCAGGAAGAAATATTTGAGGTCAGACAACCAAGAAAAAGAAAAACGTCAAACGTCTCAGTTAATTTGATTGAATATGTAGCGACGCTTTGTTGGTTTTTCTGGGAAGGCGAAACAGAAATTAGGCTGAGTAATGTTTTCCTCGCAAAAAAAAGGATGAGAACTTTCCCGGTGAGTGTTTTTCAGCTTCGCTTTACATCTTTTTTTGGTAATTAAATTTTTTAGAACGTCAGAGCAAAACAACAAAAATCGAAAAAAATTAACTTTGAGATAAAAAAATTTCCGAATATTTTTTTCTTTTTCAAGGTTTTTTTGCGGTTGCGAAAAAGTTTTTTTAAATTTTTCAGAACAGGTTCGAAAAAAAGATCAAAAAGAAGGCGGAATATTTTATTTCATAAACATATCTCGCAAAAAAACTTGGCGCTCGGCTTGGACTAAATTTTTCGTAGTTTATTTTTTTCATATGAAAAAAAGTTTGACCTTTCGAATGACTATTTTCTATAAATCACTAACCTTGCCCCTTGAATGAGTAAAATTTGACACCTCAAAATATCTCACTGCTTTCTTTGAAATTCCAAGATATTTTTCTTTCACCGGACCAGTTAAAAAACAAAATTACATCACGAGTGAGTGCTTTTCTTATTTTGAATGAACAATTATTTACTCTCCGCCGCTAATATTTGAATATTGCTGGGCCAAAATACATCGCTAGGTTTTTGATGAGAGAAGAATTTGAAAAAGGGAGAAATTGTTCGGATAACTTTTAGAGCTGTCAAAAGATGATTTGAAGAAGCCGCGAAGAAATTCGAGAAAGCAGACGAAATGTGTCAAGGAATTGATATCTCGTGTCAGCGGGGCAGACAATGAAGCTCAAGATGAATGAAGTTATTCCAGATGTTCCTTTGCTTTTTGAAGTTTTGGCTCAAAAAAAGCACGCATTTCATTCTTTTCGCTGGAAAACTTGATCAAAAAAGAAATGATCCTTCTCAATAGTTAGTAATTTTACAACCAAAAAGCTGATTAATAACCTGCCATAAGGCCTAAAAAAATATGAAAAACGTTTTTTTCTCACTTGAAAGGATTTTTAAAAGCTTATATAAAAAAAATAAACAATTTGAAAATACTGGAATGAAAAAGAAAGAAAAAACTGAAAACATCAAAGATAAATATTTTTTCATATTTTTTTACATCAACGAGAATAAATAGTTCCCGGACTAATGAAAAAGACACTCAAAGCAATCTCGAATAATTCAAGTGTAAAAATAACGAATAGCAATGAAAAGTTGAAAATGCGAACAAAAGATTTGTCACGTCAGCTTCTTTACACTTTTTAACTCTTTCCAAAAAGCTTTAAAAATCAGCAAAAAGTGGCCGAAAGCTGAGTGGGTTTAACAAACTTTTACTCAAAGGAAGGAGATAAGCAAAATGGCGGAGGATATTAAAAAGGACCATAGATGGCCGATATTTTCCCTTTGGGATATCGCCACCCTGTGACATGCCGTTGTCTTTGTCGCCGACTTTTACTCAATCTTTTTTTTGTCTCTCAGAACTCGCATGAAGGCTTGAAGGACGACGATGGCGGTTAAGTGAGTTCTCTTGAGGGAATGGGAAAAAATCATTCGCTGCGAAGTGACATCTAAGCGACTTCCGCTCGGGTTACTATCCCTCAGGAGGAACGGAAGGAAATGAAAGAAAAACAGTTGCTTTAGAAGATCAGCTAGAAGATCAAATCAGCTGTTTCATACAGTTTTTAAGGTTTCGATATCTGGAAGGTTGAATAAGTGTGATCGAACACTTTCAAAGTTTTCATCACGACGTCATGAACCTTCCAACTCTTCTGCAAAATACACATCCAGACAAAAACTTTTGGAAACGTTTTTTTGGAATGGTTAACCGAATTGAAGCTCTGATCTCTTTTGATCAGCTTTGTGTTCTTTATTTCTAGAATTCCATGATTTTGGCCAGAACCACTCGAGTTGTCACGAGAACTTATGATCCGTTCTTTCTAGGTGCGCCAAACTGACAAGAACTCAGAAAAGTCTCTTACGCCTTTCCAAGATAACTCACCAAATGCCACGATGGATGCAAATTTCGAAACACCAAAAACTTTTTCAATCAGTGCGCCTGCGAAGGTGTCGGTTGAAAGAACTTCACTTATAAAACAATGAATTCTGATAGATCAAATAAAAAAATATCAAATGTATGTAGCTGTTAGATCTCCGAATCAAATTCAAGATTTTAAAAGCTCTCATGGAGGCCCTATGAAAATACAGTTCCCCTTTCTTTCATTTTAAGAGCAAAAACACCCGAAAAATCAATAGAATCTAGAATTCGCTAAGCTAAAGTTATACGGTGTTTGTAAAAACGACTACAATTATTTCGAAATCATGTCAGCAATACAATCTGAAAGATTTTTATTTCCAAAGTTCCCTCGAATCCTCAAAAATTTCTTCGGTTCATTCCTTTTTAAATTTTTTTGCCAAAAGCCACCATTCCAACCAAAGTGAGTCTCTTTTCTGTTTTTTCAGGTTTAGAGAAGTTTGCAAAATCTTTTCTCAGACTATAAAAACTACTAAAAAGTAATGGGCACGCAGCTGCGTCCTTTTGGAGTAAAAGTGCAAGTTTAAGACGACCCCGTTTTTTGCAATTTTTTGCAACTTTCAAATTTTTCCTAAAAAATCAAAAGATCACGAACAGAAAGGCTAATAGGTATTATCAAAACCGGTTGGCAATTTGTGCCTTTTGGTCATCTGTTTTTTTTTTTCAATCATAAAATAATAAATTGGGACTTTGCAATAGTTTTTAATAAAACTAATCACGAAAAATTACCTGTTGAGGTTCCAACCTAAATTAGGGAGAATATTCACTTTTTTTTCAGTGGAGCTCCACCGTGTCAAAATGCTTTGCTTGCTTGTTTGTTTAACTACTTTTGTCAGAAAATCGAAACTTTTTCCAGAAGACTTTCATTCGAAGTAGGTTCCTGCAAATACTCGACCAGTCATCGAAATTCCAACCTTGTGAGAAAAAAAATAATACATCCGAATCAAGTCATATTGGTTTTTTGGGGCTCAAATCTGCTATATATTAATTGAAAAATAGTGCTTAAATAATTCAACGCGATTTCAACCATTGCGTAATTTTCACTCGGAAAGCTTTATCAAGGTACGAAGATTTCCGAATCCGGGCTCCCCCGTTTTCGAAGCTGACCATATCAACTCGAAGATGTTCGTGCAGAAAGGCTGGGTAATCGGAACTTCAATTCAACTTTCTACAAAACGGAGAAATAAATTTTTTTTTACATGTGTTACAAAACGACTGCCATGATAGAAATTTGGAAAGTTTTTTTTCGGAAAAAAATGTTTTTAACCAACCTTTTCCCTTTTTTTGTTCGACAATTCATTTGTTCCAGAAGTTAGAAAGTCGCACTCGTTCACTTTAATTCGATACTATCGCTTTTGTTTTTGGCATGAAATCAAAAAAATTGTCACATTTTTGCAAAACCGTACTGTAGCGTAAGCTTTTATAAAACTTTTTAGGCTGCTTATGAAAAAAATTTAATGAGCGCCTACAAAAATAATTCAAACTAATAGTCAGGACCTCTTTATAATTGTTTCGATTAAGATGTGGCATAAGTAGCGGACCTTTTGGTACACTCTTTTTCCATCTTATCGACTTTACAAAAGCCTTCTAAATGAGGAAAAATTAATTGAAATTTTTAATATTCTGTTTCACTTTCTATTGATTTTTTTGCAATTTCGCCGTTAATCAACGATTTACCATCATCAAGAAAAATCTTTTGAAATCTTTCCTTCGAGCTAAAGTGCCCGATCAACTTTTTATCAAAGGTTCTCTCCATCCGAAAACCCATCTATGGAATCAAGAAAAAAAAAGGCAAAGTAAAATATGAAGAATACTTTTCAGAGGTGATTTTCTTCGATTTGTTACAATTTTAAAGTAGCGTGCTCATGGATACACGTTAATACATTGATTAGCCAGCGACTAGAATAGGCCGGCGGGTGTAACGACGGAGACCATCAATTGCAACAACGTGACCATCGTCTTCTCTTTACTTTTTCGCCTCCCAATTACAGCTACTCAATCATTCCGTCCGGCCATATCACTTCAAACATGTTGCCGATTCTGATTAGCTACAATCTTTTTCAGACGTTTTTTTCTTGTTTCGTTTTTCCCGCGTTCGGTTTCTCTTCTTAATAACGGAAGAGAGAGAGAAAGTTTGGAAGTGACTGATTTTTGATAAATGGAAGGAACGCAAGTAACGAAAAAGTTTTGGTGATGAGTTTATTGATGAAGGGAACGGTCGAATCTTTGAAACGAGGTTAGAGAACCCGCTGCAAACGACTTTCAACCTTTTTTTTCTTCTTTTTCTTTTTTATTGGGTTGCTGTTTTACTGCTTCATTTTATTTGGGTACAGTGAGACGTTTAGTTTCTGTCTGAGAATTTCAGAGACACCGTCTTTTTGGTCAATTCCATCAGTTGATGGCTATGTTTTACTTTTCAAAACATACTTTTAAAATTGGGATTTTTTCATTAAAATTATAGAAAATGAGTTATTTTTTTCTCAGAAAGTGTTTTTATTCTAGCGATTATTCACTAACATAAGAAACGTGACCAAATTACTGAAACCACATTTTTTCGAAATTCTCAGAACTTTTTTTTCCGAATTTTGTAGTGGGAAAATTTCTTGGAACGCCCTTCAACACCAACAAAATGAATCACTGAATCTTGAGATAAGTTATTCATCCACGATTTTCAATTTATCAAACCTTATGAGAATTATTTTTCATAGATTTCCATTCGATAATCCATATCTGATAAAAAAATGAATAAGATTTAGAGATTTTTTTCGAAGTAACTAATTTCTAATAGGTAATAATCGATAGTGAGCAACTTTAGAATCAAACGAGAAGCCCAAAAATTTTGCAAACAGTTAAAAAATACAGAAAAAGGAAAATGTTTTTGAGAGCTCTGAAGATCATTTCCACAAAACAATTTTTTGAAGTTGTTTCTATAACTCAGAATTTTGAAAAGCTGTTTTGATATTGAAAGCCAAGCCGCTGGCCACTTTTTCCCATGCCTTACCGATAAAATGGAAAAGAGAAAAGTTTAAAACTTTTCTTCGGGTTTGTGGGTATACTTTTCGCTTCCGTTTCGGCAAAAGTGTCGTCTGCAGACCCATTATTTTTCCCATTTCGAGAGTCCTGATCCACAGTCTGTCGCACCGCAATGGCACCAAGTTGCCCTTTTGAACTTTTTATAATGCCGCCATCCTTATAAACGCCCTTTTGAGGTTTTTTGCACCTTCGAAAGATTCCTCTTTTTTTTACGGTTGCTGACCACGCCTACATACACCGTCTGGAAACATTCACGAGTACTTTTCCTTTTGCAGCGTCTGCAACTCATACCCTCACTAGGCTCTCTGAAAATCCTACTCAGTTTCAGTTTTTCAAGTAGTTATTACAAATTACTTGAGAGTAGTCTATAATAATTTATTCCAGGCCGCTTTGGAAATTTTCTTATGCCTCACATGCGGCTTTTATCGAAATTAGAGTATAGAAAACTTTTCTCATTTTACTCACGTCTTTAAGACCGATTTGAACCATGAAAATTATTGTGAATTTGAACTTGATCCAAAGTTCAACCTATTATTTGCTTCATAGTGAAGTTAACAGCAAACGGTTGCTGACTTCGGAATTTCTAAATACCATCGCCAAATCACTGAAACTTGAGAAAAAGCAATCACCTGGTCCTCATAGTGAAAGAATTCAAAAAAAGGCTATAACTAGATTTTAAAAGAAACGCACACATTCAGGCTATCAAATACAAAATTACAAAGTTTCAAGCTTTTCCGATGTCATTATTGGTTATAAAAAGTCTAACTTTGAGAATCGCTACCACATAGAGCTAGACGTTCAAAAAAAAATTCATATTTTCACGGTGAAAGTTCGGAAATTTGTAGTTTTCTAAGCGACACGTGTATTGCGCCTGTGAAAAAGTCTGGCGGACGGTTTTCGAAAAAAAAATTATTATTTTTTTGATTTTTTGCTTTTGAAACCAAAATGAGCTGTTTCATAAAACTAGACAAAGCTTAGGCTTTTTCTACCCGTCAGTTCGAATAAAATGAACAAACTTGCTATTTTTGGTTTTGCTCCGTTTTCTAAATCTTTTCCTGAAATTTGAATTTGAACTTAGTCAACGGAATGTGAATCCCGTATTATGACCCTTTTAAATCTATCAAGGATTGTTTTGTATTCTTCGGCATTTTTTTCTCATAATTTCAATAAGCAACTGAATTCTTGTATCTAACAGAAAAAATTCAGCCCACGCAACAATTCTTTCCTCTTTTCCACGCATAAAATCAGTGGTGGGCGGCCTTGCGCACAGATCGCGATTCGTCTAAAAGTCACATTTCGATTATTGAATTTGTCTTTCTTTTTTTTTTATGATTTCCTGGCCTATAAAAGCGCCGGGAACAAAGATTCGGCCAAAAATTAGCATGGCGCAACGTTTGAAAGGCATAAATCTGCTGCTGACAACTTCCTTGACTGAATCAATTCATCAGTGTCGGCGTTTCTTTTCCGCCCGCCGCACTGTACAATCATCGTTGCTTTTCTCTCGATCTCTGAACCATCTGATCTGAAGTCGTTCCATTCATTCCCTTCATGTCTTCTTCTCCTGCTCATCTTGCCCTTTTTAGAGCGGAAGTCAACAATGACCGATCACGAGAGCCCTTTCAAGCGCAAGTCATCTTTCCGCCGGCTTCTGACGGTCGGTTTGAACATTCTGAAAAAATTGAAACCCAGACAAACCATCACCGAAAGTGACATCCTGCCTGTGGTTCGTTTCAGTTAATCGAATTAAGTCTTTAAAAAGTGCCAAAGTACCGGAAAAGAGATCTCTGATCGGGTAGAAACTTTTTGTGAAAGATTCCGAAGACAAGTTTTCGAGTACTGTTTAATTCACAGTTGTAGCGTATACGATTTGAAATGTCGCAAATATAAAAATGATCACTGTATATGTTACTGTGAAGACGAAGAAGTATTGTGTTGTTTCTATTTCATTCTGAGCTTTCACAAAAAAATCCTATAATTTTTGACTTAAAGGCTGAAAAACAATTGAAAACGAAGGAAAAATCAGGGCATTGAAATTTTGTGGCAAGCTTCTGAAAATCAATAAGATCGCAAAACCGCCACCGCGACGCTTTGAAACATTCCACACACACTCACGGTTTTTGATAGAAATCACTCAAATAAAAAGTTTTCAAAACTTAAACTTTTTTTTGTCAACGAAGACTATTTGTTTCTTCAGACCATGTCCATAGAGAAGCTTCGAAAAATAGCCAAAAAAAAGCTAGCACCACTCGAAAACAAGCATTTTTCTTGAAAAAAACTGGACATAACAAGAAATCTTATGCACTTGATTTTTAAGCTCAACTTTTCAAATTTCAGAGCAGTCTGCGTCGGTCCAAGCGTTTCTTCTCGCGCAACAACTTTCCTGATGATATCCCAGAAGAAGGAAGCGAGACCGTTTTCCTGGTCCGCGGGGTCAGTTTTTATTTATTTTTTCTCTTCTAATTGTACTTTTCTCATTCTGCAAGACTACAATTTCAGGCGTCGGTGGAAAACCTCCGGGTGGTTGGCCACTACAACTACGATCACGTCTTCACTTCCAAACCAATTGAGCCTCCAAGAGAGTGCCCCATGGTTCGGTTAGTACTGAAATCAAGCAGACGGAAAGAAAGAATTGAAAACTTGCAGCTACTTTCCCAAAGAAGGCAAGTCTTACGACAAAACGTGCCAGCTGCACAGCTTCGAGCGCAAGCGTCGGTAGGAGTGGACCCAAAGCCGGGTATAAATATTGCTTACTTTCTCAGGTCGCACCAGCTTTTTGGAGCTGATCACCACGCGATGGAGGCTCTTTTCTGTCCTCTCCAGGCCAGTCAAGTCGAACTCGAGTTCAAGTCGGTGGCTCAACACGAAACGATCATAAGAGTTAGTTTTTCCTTTGGTTTTCACGACTTGAGAAGACACGACGCGGTCTATTTGGCTAAAAATGGAGTTTTAAAAAGTATTTGTTCTTTATTCGATTATGAAGTATTCTCTCTGCAACATCCAAGTGAACTCGTTAGGGTTCCGCTGATCCGTCAATATATTATTATTATTATAAACATCAATACAGTTTCAAGCTTTCGAAGTCGAATGAAAACAGGAAACACGAAAAAATGACGAAAACTTCATTTTTTACAGATTCACGCTCCCAGCGGAGAGACCAGTCCGTACTTGTATCCAAACAGCCATCGTACTGCTTCTTTCACTCCTACGGCGGTAAGACTTTTCATTTCATTCCCTTGTAGCTCTTGAAATATCAGAAAAATAAGGAACTTTTCCAGGCTGGATGTGGACATGGAAATTGGATTGTCGAGATCGCAATCCGTACTGGCTGTCGCTTCAAACATATCGCTACTGAGACCTTGAACCTCAAGGGACACGGTAATTCTTGAATGCTCCAAAAAAATCTTCATTTTTGGTTTTTTCAAGGACTTCGCGAGTACATCATCCAGACGGACTACACTCTCGCTCAGGGCGAACGTCTTTGGATTGACCACGTCAACTAATTGACATTCTCTTAATTATTAATTATTCAATTATTTCATCTTAATTTTATCTCACGTTAAAATCCTGCCTAAGGGTTAACCTACGGTATTTTGGGAAAGCTTTTTCTTCTTTTAATTTTAGATCTCCTCTTTGCTTTAACGGAGTTATCGAGTAGCGATTTTCGGATCGGAAAAAAACAAATTCATGACTTTGTTGGATTTTTTTAGAACCCCGTGTTGACTTTTTTGGTTTGGAATAAACCTTGTTGGTGGAATCGCGGAAGATTTCTATAAAAAAAGTTATTCTATCGAATATTTGGACTATTCTTTGAATTACTCGCATCACGATGTCGTCTGACAAGGGTCGTAAAATATCCGGTGAAATTGATGCAATTGAATCAAAATCGATTGCTCGGATTTAATTCAGAAAAAAACCAACTTCTACTGTGATCATAAATGAGGATCAATTTATTCATTATCTAGGATGAATGTTTTAGTATAAAACGAAGCAAGTCACTAGAAGGCTTCATTTTTTTCCCGCTGCGAAATTCCCGTAATTTACATTTTTCGACTTCAAATTATTTTTTTTTCCTCTTTCAAAGCAAGAGAAAAAAAACTGCTGTTTTGTTGATTGTCTACAGAGAGATTTTCAAACCGCAGTGAAGAAGTCAACTGAAAAAGATTGAAATATTTAAAAGCGGTTCTTATAAATAATTTGTTCTCAAAACCCTTAGCTACGTAATTTAATTTCGGGCTATGAATTTAATTGAGTTTTTTTCTCAACTCGAAATGCTGATTTTATTTATTGCTATCTCAGTGGGAAAAATTAAAAGAAGAATCTATTTTTCCTTTTTCACTGCTGATTGTGAGTCTCCGACCAGCGCTGAATGAGTCATAGTGTGCTTCTCGTGAGACGGTCACGTTTGAAAGAAATACAGAGAAAAATCTACCTGAAACAGAGTTCTTTTTGTAATTTAGGTGGAAGAAATTGCGAAGACAACCAAAAGCGAAGGTCTAGAAGCGGATTTTGGTCAAATTTGGATTGGTATTTGGTCTTTTTTTTTGCAGGAAAAAAAAGACAAGCTGGCACGGAATGAGGCTTTTATATTGAAGGAAAAAGGGAATACACGGGTAAAAGTGTGAAAAAAGACGGTAGCCCAGGTGCTTCGGCGGCAGCTCGTAAATCCCCGCACATCCATCCAGAAGACATCGTAGAGCGGCTCCGCAATATTTGCATTAGCAATTGGTTACGGAGTGTGTATTGCGACGGTTTTTCCACCCATTTGCACCATATGCAAAGTTTCCGGTAGTCGCCATATGGTGTGACGGCCGACGCCACAATGCAACCCCGTGCTCGTCATTTGTATGTCCGCAGTGTTATTAGAACTCTGCCGAGGTGACTTTTTTTGATTTTTTCTCTTTGTCTGCTCTTTTCGAAGCCTTTGGTTCCAGAAAAAATCTGAAAGAATTCGTTTTTGAGTTTTAAAATCTGCGAAACTGTAAAATCAGATTTTACATGAAAGGGGATTGTTCAGGTAGCAAAGCTCTTTTTTCTAGGCGCTCTGGGATTCATTGAAGTTTGCAGAAGAATTTTTTAATTCTTCATAGAACATTTGATAATGCTTTGCTACAGTTTCACAACTTCTTGATCAGAAAAAAAGTCTCCTAACGGTTGTTTTTGAGTCATATTTGAAAGCTTGCGATAGACAAATTTCAAGGAAAAAAAAGAATACTTTGAATCTTTTAGAGCGACGCAACTCGACGTTAAGGCAAAAGCAAGGAATATCTATTTTTTTTTCCAGACTCCGAACTCTATTTTTTGAACCAAAAAGTGAATGGAACGTTTCTGAATTCCAGAACTGAATCAAGTTTCGATATAAAAAGATAAGTCAGTACCTAAGTTTCCACCAAAAAAAACCTCAACAAGTCAAGTTTCTATCGAAAGGCTTGCTTCACAAAAGTCGGGACTATCCGGTTGAATATGTTTATGCGGAAATCTGTACGAGAGACGATGGACGCCTGCTGCGTAATCTGAGAACCAATGAGGATCTACCAATCTTCTCTTCATTCGTTTCGCCGACCTCGGGTCGTCCCGTCAGTCAACTCTTCTTTCACACTTTTTTGATGGTTTCTTTAGAGTTGTCTTAAGAGTTTTCATGCCTTTTTATGATGCAATCAATTGAAGCCCCTCTCTAAAATCGAGTACAGAAATAATAAAAAACGAATCACCTTTTGAGGTGTTACCTAACTTTTCAACTTCTTAGAAAACATCAGAGGAACCCAAAAAAAAAACTAAGAGGATTTTCCGAGAACTTTGTACAAATTTCTCGAAAACTTGTCAATTCAGCAGCTTCTCTCTGAAATTTGGTCCTTTGGAGACGATTTTGGGAAAAATCCCGGATTAAATCATTTTCCCGCTCCGTATTGCTTCTTGTTCCGAATTTAATGCTATTTCTTGTCATATTCAAAAAAATTTCGCGTTCATAATTGAATGATATTTGAGAACGAGAACAATGTTCCCCTTAAAAGTATCTTCATTAAAAAAATAATCAAAAACGGAACAGTTTTTCACAAATATCGGCAATCTTGACTGAAATTGTTCTCAAGCAGTGTAGTCTCCGTTGAAACTTTATTTTTTAATCTTTTTTATTTTTTTCCCAAACATTTAGACAAACTTTCTTGCATTTTCTTTGCAAGTCTCAAGAAAATGATTGGGACAGCCGCGGACGGACTGTCCATCAGCAGATTGATGAACAGCCGATGCGCGAAGAAGATATCCTCCCTATCTCGTTTCTCTATCAACCAGTCGAATTTGTCAAATCAGTTTCGCTCATTAACTTTCCAACACTTAGGCAACTAATCTCTGTACACACAGCATGGTTTAATTATAATTTTGCTTTGTTTTGCCAGTTTCAATGACAAGATTCCTTCGGTCGAACTGTGTTTTGTGATTGCAGCGCTAGGGCGCCGCGTCGCCAAATTTCGCGATGGGCGTTGGCCGTCATTTACTCTGTCATCTTCTCTAATTATACTTTTTTTCTTTTGGAATTTTGATTTGATTAGGCTTTTTTGAAAGATTCAAAAAATTTCACACTAGAACGGTGTTGCCGTGATCGACTCAATGAAAACATTTGCAGGAAAGTTCTTAAAGTTAGGATTTTTCTGGAAATATTGAAGCCATACCAAAAATAATACTTTTAATGAACTGTTCTTTGTGAATTTTAGTTCACGAATGTTTCCAAAGCTTGATGCTTTTGAACTCGAAATTCTTCCTCTGCAATACTAAATGAAGTTTTGAAGGTAATGACTCATCTTTTCCATATCTTATATTTATTTCCTTCAATGGAAATCGATATTTGTAATAAAGTTTCTTCGGTGTCCAGACTTCATAAAAACCTGGCATAAGAACATTTTCGGAGGAAATTTTTCATTAATTGACCTTGCGTTCTGTATTCACTTCTCAACTTCATCATACATTTCGAAAACCTGTTTTCATGAATCCTTTTCACTCAGCCAGAAGAAATTTATCATTTTGATCTATTGATTCAAACGCACGGCGGGAATATACGTTTTTCATTTTGGAGCTTGCGTTGGGAGTCATTTTTTTTTATCTTTGGGATTTCACTCTAATTCCGACTTGAACTTCAAGTTTTCGATTCAGAGGTTCGGAAAAAACTTCCCGTTATTCTGTTGATATTTATAACTTGTCAATGTGCTGAGTCATTTTTTTATTTTTGAACATAAATCCTTTAAAAAAAGAAAATCATCTCCGGAGGAGAAAACACAGATCGTTATCGTTTTTAACTTTTCATTAATTTTTTTTGAGATCAGCTTTCATTTTTTTATAAATATAGTTCATTCAGGCAAGTGCCGCAACTTTAAAAGCACTCAATCTGAGCGAAAACTCTGAAAAAGCTCAGAAGAATTTTTCATTTATTCTACCAAAGGTGAGACTTTGAAAACACAAGAATCTTGGAGCGATAGCTTTTTGAAAATATTCATTTTGCTTTCAAACTTGAAATTTGTTCCTAACAAGATTTACTGACTGAGCCACCGTATAAAAGAAAACAAAAAGATTGGGAAAATCCATTTTAAGACTGAAGTTCACTTTGATGTTTTACTCTCCAATTCCAACCTTTCGAATCTGACTATTGAAGAGCATCTATCAAACCCTTTTCAAAGGGAAAAGCCAAAATGTTGACGGCGTTTTTGGCACGCGAGTTGACGCGCTTCGAAGACTCGCGAAATTTCAGTCGGCCGCCCTGTCTAGCGCCCTGTTCCTCTGCGCGCGACGTCGTCTCCTTCATCTCGGCCATTGCCCCAAGAACTATCGATTTTCTTATCATTTAATCTTTTACTAGCAAACTGTGCCGACGATTCGTTATGGGGCAAAACTGGCTTAGCGCGGTGATTGAATTTTTTTTTGAGTTTTTGAGAATTTTATTTGGATTGTCCTTATCTCTTGATTATCCTGTAGTTTCGGATCAGAAGCGAGACTTGCTGTAAAGCTTCTTTTTCTTTTGCGTTTTTTTCGTTATTTAAATCTTGATGAAGTTTCATAATTCCATTATTTCAATCATTTTTTTCTGTCTATTCATATTCCGAAATATTTTCCCAATTTGGACACAATCAAAATCCTTAAAGAAAAAAAAACCGACCTAAAATATGGACTTGATGAGTTGCATTCCCACAAGTCCGATTACCAACAAATCACTTCAACCGTTTTTTGCAAGTCTGTTTTTTTTCCACATTCTTCGTCCATCTGACAAGACAAAGCCGATAGTCTCAAAGTTGCGAATGGTCGGCCGCAGAAGCCGCGACAAATTGCCCGACGCTCTCCACTCTGGCCGAAACTGTGTGGGAGCCGCGTTCAAAAACACTATGTGGCAGAGATGGATGCGTTTTTTTGCCGTGTGAGAAAACTGTCGCCGGCCGCTCAGCTTCCCCATCAATCGTCCCCATGTTTCAAAACATCTCACATCCGTTTCCTGTCTTTATTCGCTCCATTCGTTATTTTAGTCGTTTTTTTTCAAAATGGCTGTCTGGAAGGTTCAAAAAAACAGTTCGAAGTTTTTCTTATTTGACTGCATCACATTTGCTTGAAACTCCCTCTTTTTTTTGTTCATCTTATTTTTTTATGCAAATAATCTTTTATCATCGCTAGCTCTAGACAAAATAAATTTTTACATTTTTTCTAACTATGAGTCATTAAATTTTGCGCCTAGCAAATAAGAACTAAACTTCTTGAAGACGGAGGCTGTTTCTTTTCAATAACAATGGATATATTTCATAATCAAATCGCCCTCCTGAAAAGTGTTTTCTGCGCCGGCGCCTGATATTGATCTCGAAGAACGATTTTTTTCTTTAAAATGAGTCATTCGATGAAAGTTTATTTTTGGTCTTTTCAACTTTCTCAGAGAAAGAAAAAGCAGCTTTCATCATAAAAATGACTCAGTTCTGTGCAATTAAAAAATGGAAAAGAAACATATGAAACAGTTTTCAAATTTTAAGAGACTCATCAGAAAATGATAATTTTTAATAAAATTGAAAAGAATGACATGCCTCAATGTCTTAGAAGTCCTTGAATTTTCAAGATAAAGCAGTTGGAAATTCTTTTTGTTTTTATGATCAATCGCTTTCTTTTTTTATCACTTTATCTCCTATACATATCACTTTGAAATTTTTTAAGAATGATGAACGCTCGATAGCCGAAAAAGATGTTGAAGCTTCTGATCATCTGTGCGACAATTTCAGTTGTCGGCTGCGTTGATCACAAATATCGAGGTAATTTTACAAATTATTGGAATTTTTGGGGAAAACGGAAAACTGTAAAAAATCTGAAAAAAAGTCTTTATTCAAAAGTTGCAAAACAAATAATTTTATGGTTTGCAAAATAAAAACTACGGCTTTTTTTCGGAAACGACATTTTTTTCATCTGGCCTGAAACGGTTTATTATTTTTTTTCTATAGTCAAGTTTCGGTTATAAAAAGAAACTTCGGAATTTCCCATTTTTGTCATTTTACCGGTTTTCAGAAACTGTCCCGCGCTTTAAGACACCATACATTCCCAGACATGAGGTGTATCTAGGTGATAAGGTAATTCTTCGAATTTCAGTGAAAGGTTTGAAAAAAGTCCTTTCAGGTTCGTTTGAACTGTCAAACGACGTCCGTAGGACCTACCACTGTGGAATGGTTCCGCAACGGGAAACATTTGAAAGATGAGCTCAATGATCCACGAATAAAACAGGATTCCAACCAAATGACGCTGGACGTTAAGAGAGTCGACGTCTCGGATCAGGTATAAATTTAGAGTTTTTCTTCAATTTGTCAAGTTTTAAATATTGATATTATGTTTTTTTGTCTACAGATTCGACACATCTAAAATCTGATGAAAAAAATGCATTTCAGCCTGAAAAAAAAATTCCAGAAAAAAAGAAGATGAGCTATGAAAACTTGAAACCGAGCGGTGAATGAAATTTTAGATAACTCAACATTATTTAGTTTTTGAGAGAATCCATGAAGTTTTCAGGGTTTGTGGTCATGTACTGTTCATAACCCGGTCGGCCAGATTTCGAGGAACTTCACTATTGAGATAATTGGTACGTTTCTGATTCTTGTGCAGTGTGATTTTGTGTGATTTTCAAGTTTTCTCTATGGCTATCTGTGATCACTCTAGAGCATGATAGTGGATTAAAAGCTCTATCGAATTTTCAATATTTGAAAAAAAAAATCGAAAATTTTGAATTTGAAGCCGTTTCGAACCTTTTGCGACTTTTTCGAGGCGGGCTCTATTTTTCTCATTTCTTTTTTCGGAAAAGTGCTGTGGTGATTCGCATGTGTGAGTTGCAGACTTCTGCGACTATTTCATGATTCCGAGGATCGACCGACGCCGAATCCCGATGGAATGTGTTTGCCTGTGGCGCTATACTCGAGAAAAAGTCCGAAACGACGTCGACTTCTCCGTCGCCACAGAGAAGACGTGCAGCAAATACGCATCTCGGATGATTTCTCGTGCACGAAAGCCCTTTACCAAAAGTATCTGTTTTGATCCTCCGTGTGAAGACGGAGCGAACGCTACCGCCACTCAGCATGTCGTCAAGCATGAACTCGAACTCGAAAGTGAGACTTCTAGACGTCTTTTACTCTTACAGATCCCATCAAGCTGTTTGACTGGCTCACGGAGAGGAAAATCGAAGATGTGACCCATTTGTTGCCTCAGCTTGTGCCTTTTGCGGAGATGAGACGTCTGAGGAAAATGTTGAAAGACTGGCACACTTTGAGCCCTCAGCAGAAACTGGAGAGAGCTCGGCTCATTGTTGAACTGCGCAGTGAACAAGCCGTCGGTAGGCGGGAATCGTGAAAAAGCGAAAAATATCGGAGTTCAAAAATAGATGTAGCGGAACACTGAGATTTTTCTGAAGCTTTGAGTTAAGGTTGATATGTACAAAAACCAGGTTCATAACATGGAAATTTTTCTACACAAAAACTGTAAATAATTTTTTTCGGTAACTTTTTGAACCTTAATTGAGGACTTTTTTTGCAGAAAATAGGAAAAAATCTTTGAAAATTAATGCGAAAAAACCACCATTTTCCTGATATCTGAATTTCATCCTCTCTTCTCCAGACCCTGTCAGCGAAGAAGAGGATGAAGACATCGTGACAGGCGAATTGGTCGCTCCGGATGCGATGCCACAGCAGCTCAACACTACAGATGGTCGAAACACTTCCGGATGACCCAATAATGGCAATTTTTTCAGCTCCTCCAGTTTTCAAAGACACGGACCTCGTAAAAACGATCGCCGTTCCAGCTGGAAGAACTTTGCGACTCAACTGCCGCGCAGATGGATTCCCAGAGCCGAAGGTGAACATTGAAATGAGCTTTGTTTTTAAACTAGGAAAAATCTGAAGCTTTACAAAAAAAGAGCCATTAGCCAGACTCAATCAGATGTTTTCTTAGAAACTTAGAACTGTTGGTTCTTTTGACGAATTATTTGCGAGTTTGAGAAAAAAACTTTAGAATTTAAAATTTTGAGTTAGAAAAAAATAAGTTTGGTTTATGGATAAGGCATCACAAACCAAAAAAAGATGTTTATTCATTTCGAAGGGTATTTCAAAATAAGATGTTTCTCTTAAAACAAAAGTATTTCCTTCTAAACCTCAATGTACCTTCCTAATTTGAGGTCGCCTGGTTCAAAGATGGGTATCCTATCACAAAAGAGTCAATGAGAGCTTCTGGATCAGACTACAAAATCCGTCGTTGGACTTTGGAGCTTGAAGATGCAGTTGAATCAGATACTGGCATGTTTTATTGCGAGGTAATGATAGAAAATGAGCGCTCAAATCAGGAGCATGATTGAGGCTTTCAATCATCTCGACTCCGCGAACAAAACTTTCAACGTCACGATTGTCAACCGTATGAGAAGACCGCCAATTATTGTTCCGAATGTTTTGAAAAACCAGACGGTGAGATATCTCTTTGGTTTTTCTGTAATGACCAAGATTCAGGTAAACGTGAACGGAACTGCTCAGTTTCATTGCAAAGTGGTTTCTGATCTGATTCCTCACATCATGTGGGTACGGGTGAACAGAGTCAATGGAACTTATCATTACTTCAATGAAACTGCAAAGGAGTTTATGTTCAACTACACAGAAGTTGAGAAAATCGAGGTTTGTTATATTTTTTGGAGGGAAAACTGCTTGACTTTGTCCAAAAAGCTCAAAAAAAGTTCAGAACATCATGAAAAATGTATTGTGATAATATCATTGAAATTAACAGGAAATAATTTTTTTTTCGATGTTTTTTGTGTTTCAGAACGCCCACGTCCATCACCGAGGCGACGAATCTTCCTTGACATTGTCTAACGTGACAATGGATCATCAAGGACTTTATGCTTGTCTCTGCGGAAACTCACTTGGAACTGTTAGATTTATCTCTCAAAATTCATCCTAATTTTTTTATTTTTTTCAGACAATGGCTAATGCAACCCTGACTGTCAACGATTTCGTCACAATCCATTTGCTAACTGGAGAAGAAGAGCCGGAATCTACGCCTTGGAACTTCGGTACCGAAATTTTTCAATGAACTTCTATTATGTCGAGTTTCAGTGAGTATGCTGGCGGTGGTATTAGCAATATCTTTGCTCATGACGGCTACGTTAGCGTTCATCACTTGGAGGAACTACAAAAGGAAATTGAGAGAAGATGCGATTGGGTTGATACCAAAAAAGAAGAAGGTAAATTGGTTATTTATTCTAGAGCTTTGTTGAAACTGAAAAATAAGATTACTAATCTGATGGTTGAAAAACAAAAATAAAAACATGGACATACATACTTTATAAACTTCTTCTTCTTTCTTTTAGTAATTTGGTAAAAGAGTAGTAGGAAAACCTCTGAATTGGAAGAAAAAAACACGAAAGTTTCTTCGTTTAAAGAGCCTTTGAAACTTCGGAAAATCAGACTGATTTTGATGAGAAATAATTCACGAGTATGACATGAAGCCTTTCGAACTTAGCTTTGACAAAACTTCTGAATAGCATGCTAGTGTTTTGTATGATTCAGATTCCTGAATTTCTCTTCCAAAATTTTTCAAAGCTTTAATTTTTCAGGTAATCGTCACTCACAAAAAAGCAGCTGATGACAAAGATTGGCCAGATCTTCCTCCTTCCTATCACATCCAGGTTTTTATCAACCTGATTTAAACCTGAAAATATTTGTTAATTTCAAGATCATCGAAGAGCCCATGCCAAAAAACGCCGGTCGTCGTAGGCAGAGGGTCAATTCCGAAGCAATGCTTTCGGAGTATGAAATCGATCCGGATCCAGAATGGGAAATCGACCGAACTAGGTTTTTATCATTGACAAAGGCCAGAAAAATGGAGGAATTTGTAGATTGCGGCTGGTTGATGTATTAGGAGAAGGCGCGTTTGGAGAAGTTTGGAGAGCGATGTTGAAGCCGGATGAGAAAGAAGCTGGAGAGGTAACTTTTGAAAAAGGAAAAAGTTGTAAGGAAAAAAACATCTTCACAGGAAATTCCGGTTGCTGTCAAGAAGTTGAAGTCCTCTGCCCATGAAAAAGAACTCATCGACTTGGTGAGCGAAATGGAAACCTTCAAGGCGAGTTCTTAGAACAAGTTTTGAATTTATAGAAGTTGTTTCAGGTAATCGGTTATCATGAGAACCTTCTCCGTCTTGTTGGTTGCTGCACAGGTACAGGTCCTCTCTACGTGGTGCTCGAACTTTGTCGGCATGGAAACTTGCGGTACATCCGCCTTTTCCGGACTTCTAATTAATTTAAATGTTTCCAGAGACTTCCTGAGAGCTCACCGACCAAAGGATGAAAAAACAGACAAGAAAAAAATGGATGGAGACTTGATGGATTACCTCGAGCCTAGAAAAATCAACGATAAACAGCCCGATAGGGTGAGTTTCCTTCTTGTCATGCTATTCCCATGATTATTCAAACTTTCAGGAGCTCATCCCACACTTGACCCAAAGACATCTTGTTCAGTTTGCTTGGCAAGTTGCCAGAGGAATGGATTTCATGGCCAGTCGGAAAGTAGTTTTATACTGGTCAACCAGAAAAACGAGTTTTCACAGATTATTCATCGAGATCTTGCTGCCAGGAACGTTCTTGTGGCTGATAACCACACGTTGAAAATTTCTGACTTTGGTCTCTCTCGGGACGTCCACTGCAACGATTATTACAGGTGAAATGTTCGAAAAATGTGAAAAAGAACCGAAAGTTCTTCCAATCAATTGAGTTCATAGCAAAATTTAAAAAAAGAACGTCCAGGAAAAAAATAGAAATTTTGACTTTCGTGAAACAGCAATGTAATCTAAAATTTTTTTTGAATTGACAAAGTTCCAATTCGAATTTCTACCGTCATATAATATTTTGTTTTCTAGGAAAAAAGGGAATGGCCGACTTCCGATCAAATGGATGGCTCTTGAAGCTTTGGATTCCCACATGTACACCATCGAAAGCGATGTGTTAGTTATTTCGAAAAACATCATTTTGCTCAAGTTATTTCTATTCAGGTGGTCATTCGGAATTTTGCTTTGGGAGATAATGACCCTCGGCGGGACTCCATATCCCACCATCGCTATGCCACAGCTTTATTCCACGTTGAAAGAAGGATATCGGTATTTTTGTATAGGTTATTCTGCTTCTTATTTCTGGATTGCAGTATGGAATCGCCGCACAACTGCCCAGAAGAAGTCTACAGCATCATGGTCGCTTGCTGGCAGGAGAAACGGGAAAGTCGGCCATCTTTTTCCACGATCGTGGACTATCTTGACTGGATGCTGGCCCAGAGTACGAATGTGCCCACTGATGAAGAATTGGTAATTTCTCAAAAATGCAAGTGCTTCTTCATATTTTATTCAGGCCGCTCAACTGCTGGACACTCCTTTGAGCCAGAACTCGCCAAGTTCGGCAATCGGCCAATTTTCAAAGCCAAGACGCCAGAGACCCCTTTCCGTTCCTGTTAATCTCCCATCAAATGTACGTTTTATGATTGTGAAAATCCATTATGAGCGTCTTCCACCAAAAGCTTCAATGTTAGTTCGGTACATTGGATGTTCATTTCATTTCAGAAGATTCTTATGAGTCTCTAAATACGCTTTGAACAAGACGATCACTAAAAAGTGGCTCAAAATTGGTTAATTTTTGAAACAAAGGATCATTATTTTGAATTTCAATTCAGCCACAACACTCAATTTGTGACGATGAAGAGGAAAGCGAAGTCCTCAACAGTACTGACTACCAACCTTCCATCACGACTCCGTTGATCCAGGACTACTGCAACAGTGATGACAACGCCAATATCCGGTTGCCTTTCCAGAGGATGTTGCCTCGTCAGCAGACCGGTAACCGTTTTGATAAATTGGATGCTCTTCTAACGTCCCGACCTGTGCCAAAAATACGGGGACCCTTCGAAAACTTCTGATAATAGTTTCCCTCTTTTTAACTTCGAGGTTATCTGCAAAGCCGTCCTCAAGATATTTTAAACCGCAAACCGGATTTTGTCGAACGACCTAAAGCAATTATTTCAAAAGCCGATGTCGGTCATGATCAAAAAAAAAATTCTCACAAAGACACCTTTATTTTTTTTTTTGAAGTATAACATTTTTTCTCTGCAACCACAGCAATTTTAATTGAATCGGATGCAAACGGACAAGAAATCTTCACTCAATCTGGAATATTCAGACCCTTGCTCCGAATCGTCGGCAGATCCAGGCATGCCGGACACCTTTGGGTACGTGCGGCCAGCCGCTCTAACGCGAGTTACCAATCTTGCCAACCAGTCGCTTGACTCGGCGATTGGCTCGCCGGCCTGGCACACAAATGAACGGACCTCTAACCAAAATCTCACCGGGGGTGCTTGTTTAGGTTCGTGCTTAATCGCTTATTACACTTCACTCTGTGTGCTGCTTTTTTTGTCTTTTTTGTTAATTTTTAGTTTTATTCTGTTGGAATATTCTCAGTTTAACGGAAGTCTGTGAAATCTAGTCTATCAAAGAAGTCCTACTTGGGTCTTGAAAAGCCCGAAGAATATAGACAGTTTATCTTTTCTCCAGGAGTCGTCCAATTCCGATTATTTTTTTAAAATCCCGAAATACATCTTTTTTTGAGAAAAGTCCAGCGCTTCTGAAAGTTCGCCAAGCCTTTTTTTAACACTCAGAAATAGAAAATGCAGTAACGTTATTAATTCATAATGAGATGCCAAAAAAAGCGTATAAACACTTTTTCGAAAAAAACTGAAAACTCCAAATAAAAAAAGTTTTGAGAAATCAATTTTTTTGTTCACCCCGTGAAAAAAATCCTTTAGAAAAGCGCTAGATGTAGATACATCAATTTTTATTTCGAATTAAAGAGTTTAATCCACTTTAGCACTAGAAAATTAGTGCCAAAATCTAACCACATACAAAGGCCATAGATCCAACTTTATTTTTCATTAGTTTAATTCTAGCTTTTTTCTGTTTTAGAATAAACCGCTGACATGCGAAATTCCGTTGCTTTTTTGGTTGCTCTGACTTTTTCCTTTTATTTTCTTCTTTTTGTGGACCGCATCTTAACCCACCCCACCGTTTTTCTCTTTTTCATTCTACTTTTTGTGGGAATTTCAGAAAAATGATTCTTTTTCAGCTACAGACAGCCCTTTGACTACGCGACATAACCGCGACTACATCAACATATACCCCAATTCCTTTCAAAACACGCGTTTTCCATTTTCCGTCGATAATTGTAAAGAAACGAATATGAACAGGTTTTTTTGAGAAATAACGGTAATATTAGAGTATTTTGAAAGTTTCAGGTCAAAGGACAGTGCAATCAGCGACGTTTGTCATATCACGCCTCATGGCAAGTGCACGCCTTTTTCGACTTCCACCTTAGTTCATCCCACTACTTATCCTGCTAACCGGTGGTGAGAAATTCATACTTGATTTTATACAAGTTTAGAAAAAAATAGCTTGAAATACCTCGGTCGTGTTTTTTTTGGAGTTTTAAATGGAAAAAAATTATTGATTGAAGGTTTATTGAGCGCTATTCGATAGAAGAAAAGTATTTCTTAAGTAACCAGAGCTTGTAAGACTTCAGAAAACGGAAAAAAAAACACGAAAAAAACACTTCTTTCAGTCGAATCCTTCCATTTTCGGAAAGTTTGTTTTCCGATTCTAAATTAACACGTCCCCTCCAAAACAACAAAAGTAGGTTGACGTATTACATGAGTTTCCTGTTTCAGGCCTTCGTTCGCCGCGCGCGAGCCGCTCAAGGACACCGAAACAATCGTTTAATATACAAAAAAAAGCCATGTGAAATTTTTTTCTTTAAGAACTACGGGATGCTCGTTTTCATCGTTGCTAGCTCTCTTTCATAGTTCAATCTGTTGTTTTTTTATCTACTTTTTTTGTAAAACATGATCTGAAACGCTTCGTTTGGTCATTGTATTCTTTCATGTATGTATACAATATTCATCGCTAGTTTGGGAGAAAACTTTTGAAGAAGTGTCTAAAATTTTTCCACGCTAAAAGTATTTTTAAAACTTCTCAAGCTGGCGTGAATGAACTATTAACCTTATCATCTCTCAATCTCACGATTATTTCCTCTCTTTATTGATAAACTCCAAAATCCCACGACTACATCCGGTTCAGTTTATTGCCTGGGAAGTTCTCACATATATAATAGAATCATTGACAATCAAATTTGAGAGGAGGAGAATGTACGGGAACACTGGAAAAAGGGTGAAAACATCAATCGGGTGACCAAGGAGAAAAAAACGACGACAGTTGTTCTTATTTCCGAACGTCGAGCCTTGCGGATTGATTCCAACACTCTTTGCTGACACTTTTTCTCTCTTCCTCATTTTTTTCGCGACTTTTTTTGATTGACATACAAAAAAACTAATTCTACTCAAGGATTTTTTTGATTGAAAAAAAGAGAAAAAAATTCTGGTGGGATTTTTCATTATGCTTGATTATTTTTTTGAAAAATTTTGATATAAGAAGTAAATTACTCTGGAAAAATAGAACTGATAAATTTTATAGGTGCCTAAAAATCGATGCTGCATTATTTTTTTGTGGCTTCAATTTGAATAAGATTATCAATATCAAAACTTTTTTTCAAAATCAATCATTTAAGGGCTTTTTGTAACAACATTCGTCAATAATTTTCAACAAACTTCCAAAAGTTATTCGACTCATCAAAAATACCTTTGAATTGAGTACCCATGAAAAAATGCCTACAAGCTCGTTTTTTTTAGTTAGAGTTCGAGTTTCATTAATTTAAAGTCATTGTTTCACATTATTTCTCAAGAAAAGTTGATAGGAAAAATAAACGATTCGCCAACTTTCGACAAGAAGCTGTAGGGTTTCTGTTGGAGCACTAATCCAGTCAGGCGCTCTGCTTCGATAAAAAAAATGCAACACATGCTCCTTTTCATTTTTGCTCCCTGCTACTGTAGCATTTTTCGTCGTAGTGTGAAGAAGTTGAGGTTTGTTCAAAATTCATTTTTCGAAAGTTTCTCGTTATAGTCCATTTTTCCGGTGTCAAAAAGGAAGACCCTTTAGGAAAAGTTCATATCAGATGAACAAATACCCTATTTCTGAGAACTAAATTTTGAATTGCAATATCCTCCCATAAACTTCGTGGACATTAGAGTTTTCAAATGTGAGAATTTCCTGATAAGGTCTGTTTTGGAAGCTGGGGCTCATCGGGATTCGACGAAATCAAGGTTTATGAAAGATCTAAGTTGACACTTCAGAAATCGATCAGAGTTGCAGTAATCGCTCAAAAAATTAAAAATTTATTATCTTTACACTCATATGCATGCCGCTTGTTTTTCTCAAATCAAAAAAAGAGAATTCAATTCCAAAAGCTCCTCCACAAAATCTATAAAGTTTGGATACCGATAAGGCAATTTTTATGAGCCTTTTCACACGATCAGCGAAATAGTGCGTAAAGAGAAGAGATTCCGACGTTGTGCGAGCTACAGGTTGATGGATTAGAGGTCGCACTCCTAGGAATTCAGTTCTTTAACTTTTAAATATTATCCTTCTATAACTCTCCTAAACAGATTGAATATCCCTAAAAGTGACAGGTTTTATAAATGAGCCTGGGTAAAACTTCTAGGAACTTGAACCATTCTACAGTATAGCTGATTCACGGCTGGCTTGAGCCACCGAAAAAAAGGTCCTGACACGATAATGCACGAGACAGCGCCTGGCTCGTGAAGAGCGCAGACAGGACACGCCCCCTTAGCGTCCCAAGCTGGCCGTGAATCAGCTATAACTCGTCCGGAAAGTCATAATTCAAGGGTTGCGTTCGTTCTTTTCCAAGAATAAAGCGTTGAATTTTTTGAAAGTTGAAAAGAAGTGATATTTTTTGAGAGATTCAATCAGGTCACACTCCCAAAACGGCAACTCTTCTCCGGAGCTCCACCCGAAAAAGCGAAACGGAAGCCGCCAAATGAACAATCTGTCTGTCATCTCCGCAATTTGCATATTCTCAGACGTCGGTCGGTTGCCGAGGTCGCCGCGTATTCGTTTTTTCCTAGACGCCTGAGCCACCGTGCGCGTTTGGGTGACCTCCATAGCACTGCGCCTCCTTTTTTCTACGCTACAATCACGCTGATCTGTCTCGCTCACCTCGTATTGTATCGATTGCACCGTTATAACCTTTTTTGTCACGCTCCTTATCCGACTCGCTTTATTCTTAATTAGGATCAAGTAAGTACGTTTTGAGGAAAGATCAAGTTTTGATACTTCTTGTGAAGTTAGTGTCCTAAGAAACTGAGATGAGGACTGCTTTTTCAGTTTTTTTCCTCACAATTTCTTCTGTCTCAGTCCTATGAAATTTCTTCAACAATTCCAGGTGGGATAGATAAAAATTATCCTTGTCAATTTTTTTTTCATCTTTTGAATATTTCTTAAATTTCCCGAAAGTTTTTTTCAAATTTACATTGACCTGACTTCAGTCTTCCTATAATTATTCTCCTCACCTGAATTTATCTCTATGGTATTTGTCGAGTTCAGAGCAATGTTTCCAGTGAAACTCACTTTTTCGTTGAACTCAGCTTGACGAAGGTCAAAGTAAAATTTTAAGGACCTCAATAAGAATTTTTTAGAAATTTGCACTTGTTTCAATTTTTTTCTTTCAGTTTCTAAGCAAAACGATCAAGGTCGAAGTTTGGAGTCTGCTTTGATTTTTTATTTTGCCCTAATCTTAAACCGTACGATATCCTTTCATTTGAAAATTATCAAGTTGAATAATATTTAATAAGAAAGTTTCAAACTTTCAAGTTTGTCGAATTTCTGAGTATTGGCTATGTTTAAGTTTTTTGCACCAAAGCTCTTTTTTCAGATGAATTAAAGCTTGGATCAGTGGGGCGGGGATTGAAAACATTGGCTTACGCCTTTTTTGTAGGCTTTATCATGAAAAACGAGGTACTCAGAACCCTACTCAAACTAAAATTGTTTTTCTTTTTCTCACTTCGATCGGGATTATTCAGAAAATAAGTCAGCTTTTCGAAGTCCATAGTCTTTTTTTTCAACTTTTGGTACTTATCCGTTCCAATCCAGTTCAGCAAACATTTTCAGAGCTTAGAGCAAATGCTGAGCTTTTTCAAATCTTTTTTTCCGGATTTTCGAAATTTTTTGCTCCAAACTTTTTCTAGCTTTATCGATGAATTTGAATTAATTAACTTTTCAGTAACACTTTGAGATTGAAATTAAGATGAGAACTTTTCTTGAAAACATACTAATCAACCATCCCAGTTGTAAAAATAACGTTTGCACTCTTTCTCACGCTTCATCAATTTCAGAACCTACTCACTTCTGTTTTGTCGTTTTCTTTTTTGCCGGAATACAGTTTTTGAGAAAAAGTCGGCTTCGTGAAACACTTTTGGTAGTTTTTCCGAAGCCGTAAAAGGATTTTATTGCCTCATTCAAGCATAAAAATGTAACGTTGCTCTTTCTTGCAGGGAGTCATCCTCTGAATTTTGTTTGATCTATAGTATCGTTCATAGTTTGACTACAAACGTTTTGGATTATATGAAAGCGTAAAGTCATCTTAAACTATTGCAAATTTTATTTTATCCTCGATCTTCTAAAATTCGTTGAATCATAAAATGGATTTCATTAATTGTCCAAATTGTAACAAAATCAATTTTTTTATCTTATTACATTCCTAGCCAGTGAATTGTTCCGAAAATTGAATGAAGATTAGTAGTCTCAAAGTTTGAAGACCAAACTAGCACATAAAGAGAGCTACAAAAAAAAGACCAGCAAAAATCTGTGAAGAATTCTTGCGCGCAAATTTGAAACCTGAGGAAAGTGCGCTCCACCGAACTTTTGCACGCTCGCGCTTTTTGAATTCTCGGTCTCTGCGGCGAACGTTTAAAAGACCTGGTTGCGGTTTTTTGTTACATCCTTCAAGCGTATTCTCTTTTCTGCTCACGGATCAGTGAGTTTTTATTTAATGCAAAAATTAGAATGTTTGATTTTTTTAACAAACGAAATGTCAATGCATTTTGTAAATTAAAAACTTTTTACTGAAGTTAGTTTTTTTGAAATTTTTCTGAATTCCAAGAGTTTCTCATGTCTTACCAAAAACCGTTTTTAAAAATAATCTATTTTTGCCAGTTTCAACCTCCGAAAATAAAAATAACAACCACCGGTATAATTTGTTTTTTGTTCGACCAAGTTTTGTTACAGCTCATTCGAGGGCTACTCAATTTGAAGACGCCAAACGAATATTTTTTTTTGAGCTAATTCCTTGTAATTGAAGGATATTCGAGTTTCTTTTTTGTAGCATTAGACCACAGAAATGGTTTCGAAACCTACTTTTTGCTTCTGGTTTCTAAGCTTCAAGAATCAGAAAGCTTCTCCAATATTTTGACTGGTTAGTCAAGAGACATACATTTGTCCGTAGGATAAATGAGTCAAAGGCCTCGGTGGATAAATGTTGGTATGGATGCGGAGGACGGGGGCGCTGAATGGAAAGCAAAAAAAAAGGCGAGGGACGAGTGAAGAAACCTGTCCCTTTTGCTTTACGTGCTCCTCTTCTTATTCGCTTATAGACAATTGTTGTTGTTGTAGGTTTCCTCTACTCCCCAATTTTTTCTATTTCACAAAAAAATACTTTTTTTCAAACCAAAAAGAGTCAAAAACTAACAAACTTTGTTTTTCAACATCATTTCCCTCGCCGCTTGCTTTTTCACGCTTCACGCTCCTGCCTTCGGGGGAAAAATAGAGGTATCTCTGCGTTTGTAAATCATTCACCAAATTTGGAATTACGCCCTCACTCCGCCTTTTCTGGGAGAATATAGGTTTTTCGGCCATTTTTCAATTCGAAATAAGAAATTTAAATTTTTGTTACCTTTTGATTTTCTAGATCATGTGGAAAATCAATATCATTCAGTATGAAACAGTGAAAATTAATCCCGATTCCTCGATCGACCGATTATATACGTTTTGAGAAACCCCTTGAAAGCTAGGTAGAGCGGCTTTTGATAATATTCCCTCTTAACATTTTTCATAGTGATAAATCAAACCTAACGGTGGTATGTTTTAATCAAAAACAGGAATGTCAGGCTTCCGCTCAATGAATATCCAATCTTTTTTTGTTTTCTCTGCTCTTAGCGCATATCTGAATTTGTAGTAATTTTCCTTTCTACTGGTGCGACTACAAATTTTCGTTATTGCAGATGTAGGTATACGGAAATTTTTAGACTCAGTACAGTGTTCAGAGTTCAAAAGAAGATAATCGTAGAGAGAAAACAAAGATTAGCACTGAAAAAAGGCGACTCTCGATTTTTTCGCGTTTTAATTAAAATCTTTGTACACGAAGGTTTTCTATAACTGGAAGTAAAATTAGCCCCGTTATCTTTTTTCTTGTGAGGAAGTTTTCTCGGAGTCATAGTATTTCATCTCCAATTTTAAACTTCTGAGCGAAAGACACGAAACTTCAAGCTGAAATAGATGAAAATTATCTTTTACAGTAGGAAGAAACAGTTCCTTCCCTAGAAAAAGTCAGAGATCTTCATATTTGTGAGTCTTGATGAGCGGCCGTGAGCGTGGGTTCTTCCTATTCTTCTTCTGTTTTCCCACGACGGCCTCCAGGCTGCCATCAAAGATTTTTCGCCGAATCCTGGCTTCTTCTTCCATTTTGACACTTTGCTTTCGCGGAAAAGGCCGAAGAAGGAAAGTCCCAAGCAGCGATAGAAATGAAGAAAAGTATAATCGCGTTTTTCCTATTTTCTCTTTGAACTCCATCCGGTCTTGTTCATATTGCGTCTTGTACGGTTTTTGGCTTTGAAATAAAAAAATCTCCTTTTAAAAGTCGAAAAGTGTGAGGCCTCTAGATTCGACAGATTTTTTTTGGTTGAAAGAAAATGCATAAATTCCATCAGTTTTGACTTTTGCGAAATTCAAACTTCAAAACATTAGTAGATGGCAACGAAAACGAAAATCGGAGCCACGTTTTTTTTTTCCAGTGTTCCGGAATCAGTTCCTAGAGTACACTTGAAAATATTCCCATTAAAAGTCCAACCGGGGGCCACAAAACGTTCCCTGATTAGATTTTTAGCGTCCTTTGTGATAAAACGAAAGAACTTCTGACTTTTTTTTGAAGTGAAAGTTGTTATCGAGCTCTCTCCAGTGATTTTTAAGAAAGCGAAAATAAGAATAATTTCATTTTCTAGTTTTGGGATACTCGAAGGTTTTAAGACGGGCTATGTTGGGGAAAAATTAATGAGTATAGAATCTTTTTCGAAAATCGGATCAATTTTGCAAAAAAAGATCTTACATTGTTCACAACATCGATTTTTTTTCCGATTTTTTGAACAGGGAAGTTTTTTCTTCGTTTCTCTATGTCGTTTTCTAATTTATATGTCCGCTAGACGCTTTTTTCACACACACAGACGACAAGCCACGAGGCACGTTATTCGTGGATTTTTTTCACAACCGAACGGCTGCCGGCCGTTCGGCGGGGCTTTTGTTTTTGCTTCATTATTTTCGATGACGTCGGCCGGGGCAAGACCGAACTAACCAACGAGATTCTGCCTCATACGACGGCCGCCGACGTCTTCTTTTCCTTTCTTCTTCTTTTTTTTTCTTCCGTGTTTTGAAAAAGAGATGGATTGATGCACTTATTGGTCTCTCAGTGGTCAGAGCGTAGTTGCCGCTATCTTTTTGAGAGAATTGGTCTTTTCTCGAAACCGCTATCCCTTGTGATTCTAGAATTTGCTTCTTGGAATGAATCTTCTATTTTATTAGTTCTTTTTACAGATTTTTTGGCTCTTTTCTCTCTTTCATCCTTTCGAATCTAATCCATTATTTTTCGTTTATGATTGAACAATAGAAATACTTACCTGAAAATGGTAGTATAAAAGTAGTTAACTTTAGAATGGTTTTTTAAATTGATTTCCTAGCAATAAATTCAGCGTTTCTTCCTCGGTATCAATTTTTCTGAATGAATTCTAAAAGCATATTTTTGAAAAAAGATACTCTTGTTACTGGAATCTGCCTAGTTAAAATGATATAATTTTGCGTTTGAAACTGAAAAAAAGCTAAAGCTTCTATAATTTTTTTAATTTTGAAAATTCTGGAAAGAAACCTCTGATGAATCAAAATTTTGATTCAAAATCCAGTTTCGTGAACAGGATTAACGGAAAAGGGAGGGTTAGGAGCTGCACTTTTGATTGGCTTGGTGTGACTTTGATGTCTGGAAGACCTACAAAGTGCAAAAAAGTGAGGAGGATCTTTTGATTTCTCTGGTTTCTCAAATTTTTGTTCTTTTCGATTGCAGCTGTCGGAAAATGTTCGTTTGAACTTTCTGCCTTTTCAAATTTTCCAAAATCTCTTCATGTTAAAATTGGAGTCTCTTATGGAAATGTTAGGTCAGGTCTTCGTCGATAATGGTCAAAAGCTTTAAAGGTCTTTGTTAAGGGTTTCAAGTTGTTTTTATTTTTCCAAGATGTTCATTCAGTAGTTAAAATGTCAGGAGCGGATCTAATTGTGTCAAACTTCCTACCAGTTATTCTTGTATTTGAAAAACGTTCGGTGCAGATTTTAAAAACTCTACACGCGTTTCAACTTCAAAAAAAAATTCTAAGAAGGGTGATCTTAAGAAATTTTGAAAACTTCAAACTCCATTTCACTGTTTCAACCTTCCTACAAACGAATATATTTTTTCCGAAATCCCAAGCGACTGACGTATATTGGAGTAGTCAAACTATTCAAATAATATTTGTTGTTTTGTACACGCCACCTTATTCTTTATTTTCCGCCTTTCAGAGAAAGGCAAAAAAAAAAAGAAAATTCCAAATAGCATTAGTTTTTGGAAAATAAGAAGAGTGAGGGACGAGAGTCGGTGTGGGAAGAGGAAAAGCGCGGCGAATTTCTCGAGAAGCATATTTGTGAAGAAGGAATTTCTTCTTGTTGTGTGTGTGCCGGAGGGGTGGATATCTGTGGTCCTTGGGACGGATATGGCGAGGCGCGTTTCGACGGCAGAAACAACCGACTTCCCATAGATTCAACTCATTTGCCCAGCTTTTCCTTGCAACGCCGTCGACTGTCGTGAGCCGTCCAATTGACATTCGGCCGCCTTTTTTTCTGCCTTCCTTCTCAGCCCTCCTTTGTTTTTGCCTTCCAGACACCACACGTGTACCCGAATTCCCTTCTTTTCTTCTGGCTCCTCCTTTTCTATCGGTTATTCGATTCTGTCTGGAACGAAGTTGACAACAGTCTGACAGAGATGAACTGTTGTTTCAATGCAACGCTTTCATGAAAGGTAACTTTTTGAGCTTTCGACTGCGGCTTCTTCTGAGGACCATGCTTTTTTTTTTGATTTCTGGTTCCCAGCTTTGTTCGGGCAACTGAAATTACATTCTATGAACTGTTTTTAAGAACTTAGGAAAGTTTTTCGAGAACAGTTTCAAAAAATAGTCCACTTCGTTTTTTCCAATATTTTGTGGTTAAACATCATCCATGATGCGCTGAAGTTTGAAATTGAGTTTGATTTAAAAACTCTGAATGGCTTTCTGATAAATTTACCTTTTCTATTGATTTTCCTTCTAATCAAAGTTTTCATTTCGAAATTTTTATTGACTGCAAAAGGGAAAAACCCTGAAAATTTAGAAAAAGAAAGGTTCCACAGCTTCCACAGGTTTTTGAGAGTCATTTTCAAATGTTCCAGTTTGTGAGGAATAGTAAACTCTTTTTTGCTTCCTCTAATTTATTCTCAATTTCTGTGACGCAAAAAATCAATTTTTATAGCGGTTTAGTAATCATTCAGCATTAGTTAAAGTAAAATTATAGTGCAAGTCCTTAAAGTTTTTTTTTGGTTCTTGAGCAAACTTTTTTCCAAGTTTTTTTTTAATGAACTTACTTTAATAAACCGAAAAAAGTCTCTGAAGCTGGTCCTACTGGGTTGCAAATTATTTGTGCTTGTGTCGATAGACTCTTTCCAAGGTCGCGTTATCAATTAAAAAGTTTCTAACAGCAGGTCTCTTATCTTCAGGTTATCAAAAAAAATCCTCACTCTCGTTTCTTCATATTCTAAGAGTTGAAAAAACAGTCCGAAAACTTCTTCTCAAGTTACTTCTTTCATATTTTCAGAAGGAGCTATAGATGGCATATTTCCTTGCCTAAATCTCATTTTATGCTCTGCTCGGAAGGAAAAATCTAGCCAGCTGTCCTATGCGGTAAAGTATCGCGTATTGGGCTGGAACCAAGAGTCATTTGCCGGCGCTTTCGAATGTTTTTTTCTTTTGGAAAGAGAATGCGACGTGATGTTGGCGCTAGTAGTAGCGCCCTCAAGAGCTTCCGCTTGGAGCGAAGAAGAAAAAAAGAAGAAGCCGCCGCATCCTGCGGCGCTTCCTTCTTTGTGATTCATGCCAGCCCGATAAAAAACCCTTACGGACACTAACCTGCTTTCTTCCAATTGTCTTCGGGATTCAGAACTTTGTTATCTCCTATCGATTGATTTTTTGATAAGTGGTACTTGATCTACAGACCACCGTTTTCAATAGGTTCCCTAACGTATTCAATTAAAATGAAGATTAGTGAATTTGATAAAACTACATTTCTTTGACTACTTTCTAGATAATGTCTCGAGTAGCATTGCTCTCATTGAGAATACCGATCTTTATAGCAAAAGATGACGTTTTTTTCATAGCTTGAAACAATATTTTGATATTTCCGAAAGTTTATTCGAATGCACCCTTTTTCCTTTCATCGAAAATATATTCAGAATTAAATGGACTTCAAAAAAATAAGAGGGACATTTATTCTCTGATGAATTTGAACCTGAGAATTCCTAGGGCTTCTATATTCTTTCTCCTACGTGCTCCTAAACTGGCTCAATTTTTAAAGAATCGAGCAAAACTTATGGCTTCCCTGAGTCACTTTTTTTCGCTTTCAGGGTTTCAGAAATTTGATCGTTTTTTTTTTCATTTTCTAATTGAAAAAAATGCGGAAAGATTTTTTGAAGGTTTATACACATTCTCCTCATAAGGAATTTCTCGCGTTCCGATGATCTCATGATAACTTTAAACAAGAAAACCATGAACTCATGAAAACAGTTGAAAGAAGATTGATATGATGCGGATAGGGATAACCTGAAAGCTTTTACAGTACCCTAAATGTTTTTTTCGGTCCACGAGAGAATCATTCCCACTGTTGATGATCAGACGATTCCGTTCTTTTCTTTTTCATCATTTTATTATGTTATTCCAATGAATACTTATTTGATACTTTCCCATATTTTTTCCAGGAAAATGACATTTGACTGGATTCTGATTTTTCAGCAAAACGTTGGCCACGGCGTCAATCGGATACACGGGACGCTCTCCCATTGAGAGCATGCAGAACATGATATCTAGTGCTGCTGGCGGCTCCTACGGCCATGGTAAACTTTTTGAAAATGCTTTGATCATTTTATACAGCTCAATATAATCGCGTTGAGTCTTATGATCTGATAAATGAAATAAGATCAAAATTCTGAAAAGTCGAAATTGCGAAGACCGAAAATCCTGATAGTAATGACAATAAGTATCAGATTTGTGAGCTTTCAATTCGACAAAATGAATTTTACCTTAGAAATTAGGGAAAATAGGAAGTGCCTAATTTGTAGAATTTCAGGTTATTAGGAAGTGAAAACTGTTCTTGTTGAGTTCTTAAATCAGAGCTCAACTGAAAAACAAGATTACTGCCACGCGTTTTAAAAATCACACTTCAAAGTTCAATTAAAAGCTCTCAAAACTATCGGTTTTTCAGAAGTAAACGTTTTTTGATCCTATTAAAACACGGCAATTTCTTGAAATTATTGTTTATTTAGTACACAAACATTTTTTTTGTATTTTGTACTTTGCGCTTCCCACAGAATATCGATGATCACTGGTAAATTGACCTCAAAGAAAAATAGGTGATATTTCTGCAATTTCCTACATTTCATAGTAACTGCGCGAGTGCAGCTGAAACTTTGAATGAAACTTGCAGATTTTTTGATTTAACTAATTTGATGTTTTTGAGTCTCCTTCACGTAGTCAATTTTTTCGCTAGCTTTTTTTTTGAAAAGTTTGAGAGAAGCTTCATTTTTTTTCGCAGAAAACTCATAGATTTAGGATCATCCGCGCTTAACTTAGACTTTCATTTTTCAATCTCATAAGTCAAAAAAAGAAAATGCAACGCCTAAAAATTGAAAAGACGCGGCAAACCAGAAAGTTTCGAAATGTAGGGACGGAAAGACAGGTATACTGTAGAGGTTTGATGGGTTTCGCTTGTTTCAAATCTTATCTTTGGCAGACGAGGCAATGCTTTTAGAGATTACAGTACCCGGTGGAAATAGAATGAAGGTTTTGTTTCTTCTCCTTCTCGGAAAAACCCTTCGAACGTTTATTAAACTGGTTTTATCTGAATCCGATAGGTTTATCGAAATTCTCTTCATCCTTTTCTATAAGTTTGCAGTTTTAGAAAAGTGTTTTGACTACGATTTTTCCTATTGAAAGCCGTTTTTAAGTCAATAAAGCTACCTGTTTTATTTATTCGTTGCGTTTGATGGAATTAAGAGTTTTTCCGGTACAACAGACAGCTTCATTCATTTGATTACCGCTTGTTGTTGGTTTCAACTGTTTGGAAAATAGGCCTTTTTATTGATTTTATCCATTTCTCACCTCTTCAAAGTTCTTTCACTAATTACTTATAAACGCGTGATTTCCCTAAGTCAACTTCATATCAAACTTCTTTTTTTGATGTGTCCAGATAAGCTCTGAATAGAATAAAACACGAAATTCGGAAAGAAAGTAAATTTTTCTTTTTTTTTAGGCTGTAGCTCTTGAATACATTGAGGTTCGCTGATATATTTAAACTGCAAAGCCCATTTTCGCAATTCAAAAACTCTTCCGATCTATCACGGTTTGCGCGCGATCGCTTTTGTAAAATTGAAAAGAACTTAAAACCTGTTCTGTTTCTAAAAGAATAAAATAAAAGAAATCTCGTTAAACTTTGACAGATTTAGACAATATCCGATATTTAGAACCAAAAAAAAAATTTTTTTTTTTGATTAAATAATATTTATTCCAGTGAACATGATGCCGATGGGTCAGCCGATGACATCGCCGATGAATCCTGGAATGAACCATGGGATGAATCCGGCGATGAATCCAGGAATGAATCCGGCGATGAACGGACGGCCAATGAGTTTCCGCGCTCCCGGCGTTCCACCATCGTCCTCGATGGCGCCTGGACCAATGGGCATGCCTCCACAGGATACCACGTTAGTTCATTTCTGCTTTCGTCGATTTTTTGTTCACGGATAAATTAACCTTCTACATGTTTCTGTGCATGCTTCGCTCTTGCTCTCAAGGATCTGCTCTATTAATAACTGTATAAGCGACATGATGGAATAAAAGCTAGCAAAGTTGGATACTCCTGGGGAAGCTCTGAGTCGAAAATCAAAATTTTGCGCTTTTTTAAAAGTTCAAATTTGAGATTTTGTTTGAAATATTGAAGAATGCTCGCTGAAGAAATTAGCCCGAACATCCGAGAAAAAAATAAAGGGACGCGTGGCCTGAAACCGGTTTTTGTCAGGTTGGAAAAGTGACATCATGAGTTTTACTGATAATGTTATGAAATTTTTGGTCAGGCTCGATTTTTTTTCTTTTTCATTAACATTTTTTGTGAATTTTGACTAGATATAGCGAACTATGAATAAATAAAACATTTTTCATTAAAACCATCTTTTACTTCAAACTTAGATGATCCGATTATTATAGAAAACTGGCTAGTTGAGAATGGTTTTCAATGTCGTCAACTTGAAAATAAATACTCGACCTACCCTAATTTTGCAATAATAAGGCTGTTTACCGAAACCTTTCAAAGTCTTTCATTTGACCTCAATGTTCCGTGCGATCCTAAAAATAACTCACAGCTTCTTCAAGAGTATTTTGGCAACAACCTCGGCGAAAAATTTCGTCATGTCTTCTCCCTTTTTTGCATTGCCTCAATGCTTTAACGAATAACAAGCCGTCGCACCTTCACAGCCAGAATGTTTATGCAAATGTGAACTGCATTTTGAAGTGCCATCACCGAGATCAATATTCAACAATAACCCGCTTAATACACATTCCGGTTTCAACTCTCTCCGCGGCCATACACTACTTCATGAGTAATTGCCGATTTGTGATGCGCTCTGGTTATGTTGGAAAAGAAAAAAACTCAAATCCCACCTGTGTTGGATATTTACTTCTCTTCTGATTTTTCGATAGTTTTATTTCCCAATTCAGTTTATTTACGACTGTTTTCCGCTGTAAATCAACCATCAATCAACGGAATTGTAAACGGCGAGTCTGCGACAGCCGAATGTCATAATTCAAAAGGGCTTGACTAATTAATTTTTGGGCCGGCTCAAGCGTAACGAACGCTTTTCGGCTCAACTTTTCGATTCAGTGTGCTCCATGTGCCGCGACGTAGATCACTTCGATCGCACGTGGAATGACTCGAAAGTTGTATTTCATTTACGGTTTTCACGAGAAGGCAAAATTCAAAACTCCATCAAAAACCACAGGGTGAAAACAAAGCCTTGAGCCATTCCACATGCGACCCCGGCGTTTAAAATCGCTGAGAATTGACTTCATCAACTCTTAGAAGACCGCAGTTCGTGCTCGCCACGTATTATTCGTAGAATTAGATATTCAATGCATAGAAAAACGAGGAAGCACGGCAATTGTCGTTTATTTTGTGTCAATGATTCCGGTTTGCCGACACACATACTCCAGAAAAAAAATGGTTGATATAGAAATTAAAGATGATTTCTGAAGAGTTTGAGGATGTGGAAAGACATTAATTGAAGCTCGCCTTTCACCTTCAATAAACTTTTTTTTTCACTGAAAGAAATCTGAAATTCTCTTGAAAAGCCTATTTCTTAGTTTGTACTGTATGAAAAACAAATCATAGTTAGTTTGTTTTTCTTCGACTGTTTTGCTCCCACGGAATTTTCCACGAAAATTACGAGAACCTGCAATAAGGCTACCTGTGAAAAAAAAATCAGTTTTCTTGTTCGAATAAACAAACCTAGCTCATTTTATTGATAAGAACTTTTGAAGCTCAATTCCTCTGAGATTTTCTGACTGATTCTCTCAACCAGCTTGTATCCTAAACCGAAAGGAAAAGCCTTGAATTTTATTTTTTCTTCAGTAATAACTTTCATGACCCAAGTTTAACATAAGAAAATGCTTTTTCCGTCAAAAATGTTTCATGGTTTTATCTTATTCGAACCCGTTTTATGTTTAGTTACTTGAGCCACAGCTGATAAAATATCTTGGTAATATTTTTTCCTCCTATACTTTCGAAATTGATATTTCCTAGTTTGATTTCATTTCGAACGAAACATTTCAAAACCGAAAAATTTTCAAACTTACGTGGTACTTATAACGTGACGTCATTTTCCGTTGCATTCGAATACCAAAAAGCCCTTTTTCGGACTCAATCCATGAAAAAGTTAACGTCTTTTTTGCAAAGCTTGAAGCTCACGTGTTTCCCACAGTATGGCGTCATTCTCTTTTTTTCTGCATTTTTTTCACCGACCAGCCATGTTTAACAAAGTTTCTTTTCAAAAAAAAAACTTCCTTTTGGAATCTTGGCCTTTTTATTGTTGAGATCGGATGCATTTTACATGTTGCCACCCACAAAACTTTATAAGCTTTTAGAAGATAATGTTTTTCAAAGCTCCAAGTGCCGAACCGCTTCTTAATTTGAAGTTTTTTTTTTCATATTCTTCTCACTTCCAGCCAACCCAGACAGTTTTTTCTATTTCTAAGAGCAAATGTTTCAAAAGCTCTTCTTTTGGGATTTTTTCATCATAGTTCTCCCAAACGTTTTAAAAAGTTTTTTGAAGTATTTCACGATTTCTTGAAATATAATGATCTTTTTTCTCAAAGAAGTATGTTTTTCTATCCAGCTTCCACCTTTTTTTCGATTCAAGTGTATTTTTTTATTGAAGTCTGTAAGTCCTCCGTTTCTCAGGAATCTATGTCTTTTCAATAGATCAATTTGTACTCCGCTTATGGATCGATTCCTTTTTGGTTTCGCTTCTTTTCCAACCCCTATGGCTCATTTTGGGGGGTCAGCAGCTTTCAGCTTCTGAAAAGGTCATGTCTTTTCGAAACTTGAAGCTCGATGGCCAAGACAAAGTCCCTCATTTGCCAAGCTCTTGTTCGCCGTCGTTAATTACAAACGTCGAAGAGCGCTGACCTCTGAAGCCTCTTGGGAGGTTCGGAGGAAGAGGATACCTCTTGGCGACGTCGTCGACGACGACCCCCATACGCTCGATCCGAACTATGTCTCAACCTCTTTCCATCCCTCATACCACCGACGGAAGGGTGTGGCCAACCTCCAACTGTTTGCGCACGCTTCTTCTTCCTCGTGGTGAGCGCTATTTTGTCGCCGACCTCTTCTCTCCTGCCTCCGTCTCGGTTGCGCTGTTTTCCGCCGACCAGGATGACCCTACCGCATGGACTTTCTCTGCGTGTCGCGCCTACACTACGCTCACGACAATGCAAGCGTGTGTGTGAGTGCGAGTGTGAGCTTTTCCGTGAGTTCTCTGTGTGAGCGTGAGAGCGCGACTTGCTTCTCTCCGCTCCACGAGCTCATGTCGCATTGGCTGATTCGACCCAGTTGTGGCGGCTTTTCCAAAATTTTTTCGACGAACACCTCTCTTTGGTCCACTAAATGGATTTGAACCGAAGCTAAGATTCGATAGAAAAAATTCAAAAAAAATCTAACCATTTTCAAAGGTTTTCAAAATTGTGGAAAGATTTTATTCCATTTTATTTTTCGCTCGAAAAATCTTGAAAATTTTAACCACGATCAGTTTATCAAGTTGAAACTAAACATTTAAGCCATGTTTTTGTAATAGAAGCATTTTTCAAGTTTTTCTAAAGGTCAGCTTTTATGTCCTCGAGTCGGCAAAGTTCAGTTTTCAGACTCACGTTTTACTCCTTTTTTCGTTTTTACAGCCATTGATGATATTTCAAAATCTCCTTTTTTCTAGCTTTAATCACGTTTCAGCTTATTTTTATTTTCTCCAAAGCCTTGATGAGTCGTCTTAAAAGCTCAGCCAAACAATTTCCAGCCGATCTACTGGGAATTTCTCTAAAGATCAGTCACTTTTGTTCTTTTTTCTAATCGCTTATTGCAACATTTTTGTTGCGGAAAGCTCAAAATTATAGGTTGCTCGAGATAATCTGTTTTATTTGAACGGCTGTTCTCAGAGAAAAATGCTAGGTGTAAAATTTCTCAGGTTTTTTTTCGGAATTTTCTCACGAAAATTTTTTCTGTTGACGAGTTTGTGAATAATTCGATTATGACGCACCTTTTGAATTCATTTGAACTTTGACCTAGAAGTTGGAGGTTTCAAATTCCTGAGTATTAAATTCAAATCGTTCCTCCTTTTTTTTTGAGAAAGTTCAAGATCCTAAAAAAAGTGGGTCCGAGAATCGGACCGACCTTGACTGTTGCCTCGTGTTCTACTTAATCTTGTTTGGCCCACATTTGACTACTGTTCGTTTCGATGTCCGTTGGTTTTTTCGTCCATTCTCGTTTACTTCTTTGCAAATGTTGGCGTTCCAAAGCTGGGGAGACAATTAAAAAAAGGAGCAAAACTTTTCAATTAAGCTCAGAAATGCGAGAGAGAGAAACAAACGTAAAATTCTGGACCACTGATATCTGGAAGGATATCAATTATTTGAACAGAAAAATGACGAGAAAGGTCAAAAAACTTATCCTGTTTTTTCAAAAAAAAGTTTAGATTTCTAGTTCAGATAAAAACTACATGAATTATTCCCTACCAAGGATCGGAAAAAATTCTTTTTAAATTTTGAATTGAAAAGTTTTTCGAAATTCACCCAAAGCTGGGCTTATTAGAGATAGGACAAGTTGAAATTCAAATCTTGCTTTTTCAGATTACGAGGCAAGCTTTTTTTGAAACTTTCAAATTATCTTATTCCATGAAATGTTTGAAAAAAACGTAAATTTTTTTATTTTTTTGTATATAAATTTTTTTCCACGCCCAGTTCAACTTCTTCCCGCATTTTTTTCAATTTGCAAAGCCAGTTCCTTGTTTTTTCAGTTTTATTTTTCTATTTTGTTGTGTGGTTTTAAATCAAAAAATCAGACAGACACTAATGACATGTAATCTAGTCTTCGAAAAATTTGCTCTCTCTGAAACTTTGCAAAAATGTTATTTTCCAGTTGCCATGTTACTTTAAGATTTATTTCAAATTCATATGTTTGGGGAAACCTGTTGAATCTTCCGATTTTCAGTAACCTTTTCGAACGCAAATCATTCTCAGCTGTAGAAATCGTGTGAACTTCCGTTTCTTTTAGACTACTGTACCTTTTTTCTGACTTTTCTTTGAGACTTCTCTGCTTTAATCGTTCCAATTTCCGAGTTTCCAAAGCTCAAACGCAATTTGAAACATCGTTATCTGCTGACCCGGTCGTTATCCTTTGATTGCGCGTGCAGCTGCCGGACGTTTTGCAGCTGCGCGTTCGTTTTGCCCATTACCGGCTGATCCGCTTGTTTCGTTCTCTTTTGTTCCTTTTCAGTAGCGAAAAATGCAGGGAGTTCTCCTACAGTTCTGGAAATTGTCGAAATTATTTGGTCGGAATAAAATTAAACAGCGATTTTTTTAAATTAATAATAAAAACCATTTTTTTCTAGGTCTTGAACAGATTACGCTCTTTTTTTCCGAAAGAATCAGATAATTGCAAACTTTTTCAGCGTTGACCTACCTGACGAATGTCTAACTTTTTCCAAAAAAACCATTCTATTCAAATGAAATCTGAAATTTGAAAAACTAGCTGCCTTATGAACTTCCGATTTTTCGATTCTTCGTGAAACTTCGAAAAATGGTATTATTTTTGAATTATTTTTCGTGATTTTTCAATGTTTCGAGCCTTTTTTTTTATCTGTAAACGTCAGCCCATAGACCATTCCGCTAATCTCTTTTTTTTGACACGTATTGACCTTATTAACAGGATTAAGATGAATAGACTTTGCCTACTTCTCTAATAGAACATTTCGGTTTCCTTTTTATACTTTGAACTCTTTTGCCGATTGCTCAATGAAGGAATATAAAAGTAATAGATTGTAGCTTTCAAATAAGTTCAGGAACTCTAAAGAACCAGAAAAGTTCTCTCTTTACCCAAATCTTTTGCATCCGCTCTTTGGCTTGTTTTCTGAATTTTTGACACGGAATTCCGCAAGCAACAGCTGTTTCTTCAGACGCTCATAGTTTGGTTTCTTATCAAGCCTATCGTTTTTCTTTCTTCCTTTTTTACAGTGTCAGACACTCCGTTCCTTTTTTTGCATGTTGTCCTTGCGAGTGTGTTTGACGCCATCCAGTGGTCAATTGTACTCTGGTCGTTCATTAACTAGATTTCCTCATTCTTCATGTCTATTTCCGTTCGTCTAGCCCTCTAATTTTAGATTCTATGCAGAACTTCGTCTTTTGTAACACTTCAGCATTGTTTTGCAATTTTTTTCCGGTTGTATCACTTTCACTTTTACGATTGATATGAACCTTATCTTCCTATCTTTCATTTGCGTTCCGCCACGTGAGTGAGAAAGAATTATTAGCCGTCAGAATGTTGCGATTTCTAAGCTTCATCTCAGTTTTGAGCCGAAAATCGCGTGAATTTAACCCGCTTTCTTGGCCATTCAGTAGTTTACGCTATTTGGGCGGCAGGGGAGGAATCTGCTCGCGCGTTCGATAATCCTGTCACGAGCTTGAATTTCTCCGCTTCGTTTTTTTTCTACGATTTACTCAGTTAACCTTTTCTACTTGGGTAATTGCCAAAAGTTTCTTAGGGTTTTCTTTTGAAGTTTTCTTGTATTTTTTTCGGAACGTTACGAAGATTCTAAGCTATTGACGGCCTCGATGATGATAAAAATGATAATTCAACCATTTCAGCTTCGAGCTGAATCTTTTTCATTCCTAAAGCGTTTTATTGGGATCAAGTCCTGGTTTTATTTATAGTGAAAAAAGCTAATTGAAAATAGCTCTCTCCATTCATATCTCGGAATGGTCAAATCTCTGCTTGCTCGTTTCATGTCTCGAAACTTACGATTCATCTCATTTATCAAAAAAATTCGCCAAAAAATTTCATCATACTTCGAAAACCTTGAAAAATTGTCAAGCTTCTCTTCTTTTTGAACTTCATTGTTTTTCGAGCTTATATGTGAATTTTGATCTCACCCACGACTCTCAATAACTTCAACTACATCTTAGCGTAGTGCCTATAATTATTAGCAAGAAGCTGCAATTTCATGTTCTTTTTTTCTTATTCTCAGAAACTCCCTCGCATTTTTTTAACTTTTTTTCTATGAAAATTTCTACTTTCCCTGTTCCCATCTAATATATAAATAAAGGGAACCATAATTATAGGTTTAGTATTCATAAATTAAAACGTAATATTATTAGATCTAGGAAAAAGTCCGTTTATGATTTTTAATCAAATTCTGTTGAAGATTTATAGCCCATTCTCAACTTGATAAAAGGTTTTTTTTTAATTTCCAAGGTTGTTGTCCTGAAATTAGGTTTTATTGTCCACGCGCTTTATTTATGGTTCTTATCGTCTTTCGAAGAGAAAGTTTGGAAAAGAATAGTGAATTATTGTTCGAATTAAAGATTTTTTTGAAGAAATTCAGAGATTATTTTTCAGTTGAAATCAAGTCCAATTTTTTTCTCTTCTGAAATTTTTTTAATTTTTTTCAGATTTAACCTCAAAGCTGATTCACCTGAATCAAAGGTCTGAAGTTCGAAATCTCACCCTTTTTTTTCTCAAAAAATATGATTGTAGTCAGGTGCAATAATTTTCTCGTGGAGGCGGAAAGTTCCGAGTTCAGAACATCCGACTCTTTCAGTTTCGTTATCCTTTATTGATATTTTTTGGATTTTTTCTCAGATTTCAGTGAATACATCAAAGTGAGGGAAACAAAATGTCGACACTTGAAATTTCATAGATTTGCAAACAATTTGAGTTTTAAATTGGACATTTTTCTTTAATTTTGAAATATAGCCATGACATTTTGGAATAACTTTTACATACAAGTTGATACTTTGAAAAGCGAACTGCTCAAATATTCTATTTTGAAAAATATTTTCCTATTTTTTTTGAGATGTCTTTGAAAAGTGACCGAAAACGGGAAATGAGAAAGGAGTATTCAGTTTTTAAGGCAAAACAGAAAAAATTGACAATAAAATAAATTCTTCACAGAAGCCGATGGTATCAGAAAAAATACAAAACCCTTAAATGAAACTTTTGATTCTTTTCGAACTCTGGAAACTATCAGAATATCTTATTTTGATAACATGAAAAATGAAAAGTCATATCTTATTAGTAAAAAAGATTTTTCAATTGTAGTCCAATATTAAGTTCGAAAAATTCAAACCTTTGGATGTGACTCAGAAATTCGCTGTTCTCTCAAGTTCTCTGATTTGAATTAGCCGATAGAATTATTTTCGGTTATTTTTCAGAAAATCCATAATTTTCTTCCTAGTTTGAACCGAAAAATTCAACAAAAACTCATAAAACCGACGGCAAAGGTCGAGTGCCCATAAAAGGGATATCGGACAAACGAATCGAGGTTTCGCGTGAACAGCTATCGGTCGGGGTCATCTGATGGCTATCATTTAGCCTTTCTGATGACAGCCTCCCGCTCTTTACCATGCACTTCCAGCGCGTATATAATTCATGCGAGCACTACCTTTCATATCAAACTTCTTGCTTTATTTGTCTAGGGCTTTGTGATCTTATAAAGAAATTTTAAATCGGAAAAACCATTGCGACCTTTGTTCTTTTTTTTTCATTTTTGTTGAGTCTCCGCCTCTTTTGCCTCATGATGGGGCATACGGTCGTCAGCTCACGGCTTGGGGATTTCCCTTGGGGACACTTTTCGATCTTTTGCATGAAATATCGCCCTGTTTTGTCTCTTCTGCCTTTTCCTTTGAATCTCTTCGTTTTGGTAGTACTTGCTGTAATGTTTCGAAAATATCGGTTTTTTCTTTCAAAGTGAACATTTTCTGTTTCTTAGAAGGGCTCATCAAAATTCGTATAAGAGTCTGCTTTTTTCAAGTTTTACAAAATTTTTGGCGAAATTCCGCTCTTGCTCAATTTTCAAAACTTTCAGTTTCATCTTCTAATTTTCCATTTTTTTTTTTGTTTTCTCTAGGAGAATAACTTTTAAACCTGCAGTTTGACGAAAGTTTCAAGAATGTGTAGGTTCTTCCAATTCAAATAATCTCCAATGAAAAGAGTATAGAGCGTTGTTTGGTACTGAGAAATCAAACCTTTCACAATATTTTCGAAAGCTTTTAGAAATTTTAAATTTCATTCAATTATGTTCTGGTCCAAGGAAAAACGTTGTGATTTATTCCTCCGAATCGTACAGTTTCAACTCGATTCTTCCGTTTCCGTTGAGCTATTCGGGCTTTCCGTTTTACTTTATCTGATTTCTTGATGATTTAGGAACCGATTCAATTTGAAATAGTCTTGTAATTTGTTCAAAATTCAAAATCTTCCAGTGTAAATGGAAAAGTGATGAAAGTTTGAAGACGTCATGACTACTCGAAACTCCCTTGTATCTGGAAATATTGATAGAATAGAGATCAGAACAAAGCCTGAATAGTACTGCTCAGTTATTCTCTCACATTTTAGGCGTTACAATTTTTTTTCTAGCTTCTAGGTCTTTTCTACATCTTTAATCTGATCTGACATGTGTATTGGGAGAGTTAATTTTTTTTTCGATTTTTTGGTAGCACCCCTTTTTTCGAATATTTTCAGACAGACCTGTTCTATCTTTTTCATTACAAAATAATCTTTGTCAGCCGAAGAAGTTTTTCTCGAAAAATAGGACCTTTCGCTTTCTCACTGTCCGCAATGCGTTTGAAAACCTAGGTACATGTTTTGGAATGTTATCTGTCGAAAGAACGCTGGATCGAAATGTTTTGAGATAGAAGATAACCGAGGAAAATGTTTTGAGAAAACGTCCTCAATCATATCGTTTCCGAGCGTCTGCTAAGCTGATACACTCTCTAAAATCTGTGTTCGATAAGGTTGATCAAGCTATTTTTGAGTTCGAAACTTGTTTTTATTCTAAGGATCGTTCTATTCAAATCATTCCTGACCATCATTTTGGTGTTCGAAGTAAAATAGCGACGGGAAGCGGAGGACCAACCCAGCGACCCTCGTTTCCAACCTTCCCTCTGTTGTTCTCCGTGTTCTCCTCGACGTCTCTGCTTCTATCGATTCAAACAGAGGGCTTGTTTAGCATGTTGTGTTGACCTCCTGTCTTCGGAGGAGCCATCCGAAGACGTCAACGGCTTCTGGGAATATACAATTGTGTTTGGCAAGCGTGAAGAAAAACCACCGAGGCTTTGGGGAACAAAACCCAACGCGATAAGCAACCACCATCGTCAGAGGCGCTTATCAACCATTGATGAGATCTGTTCTGATGATAACGATTCGAGTGGAGCGTGTTTTGATAGATTGACTACGGCAGAGATAAGTTGTAAGAACGGAAAAAAAGAGTTTGAATGTTGAGGCACCGATGGTAAATGTCTCGATGGTTGTAAGAGATAAAATAAATTGAGGTCTCGACCTCAAGTTTTTTCCATTTCACAGAACTTTTCAATGATTTCAACTAGAAGGTTCAAATTAATTTAGCTGGCTTCGAAATAATCAACACTTAGTTTCTCTCCTGAAGATCACGAAAATGGTTACTGTCAAAAAAAATTTTATTGAAATTCATCTTTTTCATGAGATTCAAGCTATCGAAGTCACCTGAAGACTGTATACTCCAACTTCAAAAAATGACTCATTCTCATGCAATGATGATGAGAAGTTCATTTTTTTTTCTCAGATTACTTTTACCAAAAAAACCGAATCCGGTTCTATCAAGTAATGCTTCTCTTCGCGGAACAAAAAAAATGTTTGCGAATAGTTCAAGAGCGGGCGTCAAGCTCCGGAAAGGTGGAGGTGTACGAACTGAGTCATTTCAACCACATTCAATGCAAAAAGGTCCTAGCTTTTCTCTTATTTGTTCGAAATAATAAATCGACATTTTCTTTGGCGGCCCCTTTTTTTCTCAAGCCAAAAAGACGATCTCCTTGCCGGATGGGGCGGTTCGCGCGGCGAGGAAAACCTGTCGCACCGACCCTCAACTTGTTCTTTAGATTTGTTATCTTCTTTAAATAATCGCTATTTTTCTTACTTTTTTTATCTTGAAGCTAAGGTGTCAGGATTTCACCCGGGATCACGGTCATGTAAATCGAATTTTTCAACTCTTAGTCCATCCAATGAAATAGAGACTGAATTTCACTGAAGATTATTCAGAAATTAAACTTTTGCCTCCATTCGACATGAAAAAAAGTTGAACGAAATGATCTCAGATACCTCAAAAAGCAGTTTTTCGAAGGATCCTGCGCAGAGATCATTTTTGAGCTTCACATCCGTTTTTTTAAATCGAAACTTCAACATAAACTAGCGCATTTTTTATTACATGAAATTCTATTCGCACCTCTACTCCTGCTCCACAGGAACCAAAAATCTGGACATAGGCCTAATTTAACCGAAAAACGGTGATTTTGAAAAAAAAAACTTAGAAAAGCTTCGCTCAATCTTCTAAATTGTCGAAAATTAGCCTCTTATTTATGAAATTTTTAGCTAAAGCCTACGCTTATGCTGGCATTATCCTTTAGGTTTTGGTATGCATTTTGCTTCCAGTAAACATTTGCCTTGGCAAATATTATTTTCTTCACTTTGTTTCGAAAGGTTGTTGTGGGCTTCGTTCTAAAATTATCTTACTGATGTCACAGTAATTTTGAGTGCAGTTGGATATTTTTTTCATTTCGAACTATTTTAAACTTTTAGTTTTCGAGCTTCCAGAGCCAACTTCCTTATTTCATATAAATGTACTTTTCTCTTCACGTGAAAAGTTTATAAAATTCAGTTAGAATGATTTTTTTCTCCACAGCGCATTCACCCAATTGAACTTTCTTTTTTCAAGAAAAAACTTCATGTTCGCTCTCACGCTGACCCCGTCTTACTCATAGTATAAAAAAAAAGAAAAACTTTTGATGCTGTCCGCTGAAACACTTTTTTTTAGGGCAAACACGGACAATTCATGCCTTTGTGACTCGTTGACAGCGGAAAAAATTGAAGTTTTGTGCTCTTGAAAAAAAAAATACAGTTGAAAAAGTCTTCTCATTCTGAAAAAGTCTTCTCATTCAGATATCAAAACTTCCGGAGAAATTCAAGACTCTCATTCAAACTCATATTGACGTTCTTTGTTACAGAAACGTGCAAAAAGTGCCTAAAAATTTCATTCAGAATGTTTTTATCACGTTTATCCCAGAAAAAATGGAAAAAAAGTTTTTCTGTAGTTTTACCGGGAGCTTATTCTACCATGCCATTTCATTCTTGCTCGAAATTTTCAAAAAAAAATTTTGAAATTTCTCGAAAGTCATGCAGATAAGGAACCGAGTTCGGACTTGGGTCTTGACGGTTGGTATTTTTGTTTCCGTGTGGGGCTCTCGACAGTGCAAACAGGCACGAAAAGCGTTTGCGGTGGTGCTCCTCTCGCTGTATATAATCGTTCACATGACGACTGTCACTGTCACTTCTTCTCTCCTCGTCAACGCGCAAAAATCGAAACTTTCTGCATCTTGCCTCTCCACGCGCGCCCTAGGGCAACAAACACACGAGGCTAAGACGGCGACGAGGAGGCGCCGAGACGGCTAAGACGCCAGACCGCATACGTTCCGTTGAGCCGATCGATTGGTCAACTCGATCGATTAATTAGCTGACGTCATTAAGTCGATCGCATTTGGGTCGAGAAGTTGAGCTTGAGTTTGGCGAAGGAAATAGAAAAAGCCGCTGCTGAGACAGCTGAATTATTTTAAGTATTTACTATTATTCAGAAAAGTATGAGTTTTAAAAATTCACTTATTTTAGCAACTTCAGGGAATATACCAAGTTTTGAAAAATTCCGAAAACGACACAACTGGGAAAAAATAATGGAGATTCTTAATTTTTTTTTTCATAACTCAATCCGGGTAGATTCTGATTTCTCCAGCTGAAATAGTTTCAGTATCGGACCGAACTAAATCAATTCAAGTACCCAATCACTTTTTTCGGTCAGTTGTAGGTCGAAAATTCTGATGAAAAAAGTTAGAAACTTCTGGGAAGTCTCTCGAGCTTCTTCCCTTATTTTTTTAAATTCAGAGAATACTTCAAATTTCATCCATTTCGTTTTTTTGACGTCACCAAGTCGAACTGTTAAGAAATGTAAGATCAGGAAATCAAACTCGAAGCTGTGGAATTTGATAAATATCAGTACTTTCTACTTTGATCAATTGAGTTGTTGATAACTCCAAAGTTATCTATTTCATCAGCTTGCGCCATTAGGTCGAATGATCACGATCGATTTGGCTTTATACTTGATTTTTTGTCTCAGGTGATTGAGAAATTTTCGTTAGCTTCGATAATAAAGACATTTCGGTCATGTTTCTAACAGTCATTAAGCAAAGTTTCATTTACTTCTCGAAGAACCTGAGAAAGTCCAGAAAAGACTATCATTTTTGAAACCCTCATCAGAGTAGTGTAGGAGCTCAATCGGAGAAAAAGTTCTCAGAAGATCAATCTCGCTGACGTCATTAGATCAAGTGGTCGCAACGCGGCTGTTCTGTCGAGTTGGGTCAGAAGCTTTCGTAAAAATGAATCCGCAATCTTATTACGTTACCTTCCATCTCAATGACAATTTGAACTCACTTTTCATAATGATAAAAATGAGATTCCTTCCTCATAAAACTTTTAACCACGAGCTCGTTTGTCGAATTTCTGTTGGAAGTCATGATTACCACGAAGAAAATGGCCAGGTACAAGCTATGTAGAAGATCAAAGCTCAATTACACGTTAATCATTCTATTGGAGCAGACAACTTTTATCTAACTAATTGGGTGAAGCTCACTCATTACGCAACAGAATAGCAAAAAAAGCGTTGCGCAACATCCTCGACATTTTCGAATTTCTTCGCATTGTCCTTTTTTCTTGAAAAAAAGAGCTCCGTTCGTCGTGCAAAAGGTGATGCAAGGGCTGACTCCGCCTCTTACCGTATTGATGTTGCGATGACCGAGGCTTTTCATTCTCCTTTTTCCACCTTTCTTTCGCACTTTTTCAATTTTTAATAAGAGTTCAGTAGTTTGTTAGTTCTATATTAACTGCGTTCAAATATTGACAGGGTGGGTTTATCTTGGATCAGAGAAACTGGTTGGAGGGAAGGCCGAATGTGATTTTCTGACGAGTGAACCCGGAAATGGGCTGAACTGAATCCGGTTATCCAGCCTCTCCGAGGCGCCTCGCGCGTAGATTCGTTACGATCTGAGAAGTCAAAGAACTCGAGACTATTTTTTTTCTGCTTTCCTTGACCTTTGCGCCGTTCGGTTTGACGATTATCGACTTTTTTGAAGGACGTTGTGAGGGTCAGGGAATATTGAAATTATCTGAAAACTTTTCTGCAAATTCATGCACGTAAATTTCAGGTTTAACTCTTTTCACGATAAAATAAAGCCGAAAAAAATATTTTCATTAGAAATAGGACTGAAAGTGCTTTTGAAGGATCAGAAACATAGTTGTAAATCTACAAAAAACTTTGTTCGTTTTTCAATTTAACGGGTTAGCGCCAAATTTGTAGATCTCATTGTGAATTCCACTTCTTTTTCGTGTTTGATGGAAACTCCCAGATCCTTTATTAATTTGTCCATAAATGTGATTGAACTCTTTCTCGGAACCAACTTCACCGAATTCTTCATTACGCGACCTTCTTTTGAAGCTGTGTCGAAAAAATTAGGATTGAAAATGACTGAGAAAAGCGAAAAACAGTCAACATCGAATGTGAATTTTGAGCAAAAGTACATTTGCTCTTGGTAGTTTTACTTCCTCTAATGAGAGTTGGGACTTCCTGGAAACAAGCGTCATTAGCATTCTACTAAAACAGTCCGTTGCTTGGCAATCTCCAAGGCTCTTCCTCTGAATTTCCCCAACCCACTCTCTTACTCATCCTTTCCTTACTTTTCTTTTTTTTTCCAGATTCTACCAAGAGAAATTTGAGTGGATTATTCAAGAAATCTTGGCTTCAAATTATGTTAATTAAAGTCCTTTGAGGATTGTCCTAAATTTGTTGCAAATGCCTGACATTGCTCAGTTTTTTCTGGTTATCGGAAGCGCGCACCTCGATTTATCTTTGTCCATGTTCGGTCTCTTCTTCGCAACATTCTCAGTTTTTGCGCTTCCTTCTAGACGTGTTTATGGTGGGGTTAGCTGAGAATAATCGCAGGAAAAATGGATAATATTTGCAAGTCAATTTTCTACCTGAGGTGTTTTGAAGCCAGTTTTGTTGATTTATTCAACCTCTACTCGATTCTGTTTTCCTTACTCACACAAACAATGAGTAATACATTCGATTTGACAGGAAAACCTCAATTCTGAGGGTTTTTTTTCGACGAAATCAAGTCAGATGATACTTTAAAGGCGGAATAGAAGTCTTCTCTTTCAAGATGCTCAAGTAGACAAGTAAAAATGACAGATTTATTGGAGTCTGCTAAATATTTCATTTTTTAACTTGAACCAAACCGTAGCGTGATCTCGTTGATCCTTTCTACACGCGTTCAGAAAATTCAAATCGCGTCAGACGGAAAAAGACAAGAAAATTTTCTTGATCTCTACGCGTTTGTCTTTGAACAATCGAACAAAGCAGGTACCTCTACCATTCAAATCTGCTTCGTTCAGATCTCCCGTCCATTCTTCTCCCCTCGCACTTCAAACTTTCTGAGAGTGAAATTGTCATCTTCAAATCTCGTTAACCTCGATTTCTTTCCGAAAAAGGCTCTTCAGCTTTTGAGAATCATTTTGAAAGAACTGGAATATTCATTATTTATGAGGCCTCAAAAAGCTTGAATTATTAGATTTGTTCACGAGAAGTTGAAAAAAATACAGAAAAAAAGATTTGAGTTTTTCGAGGGTTTAAATCTGATATTTACTTAGAAGCAATTGATGAACATTTGACCTCTTTTTAAATTTTACATGTTTAATTTTTGATCAGTCACCAATTAGCTCTAACTATAAGAAGAGCTTTTTTTGATTAATTCTCTTATTGTTTCCATTTCCGATGAGTTATCTTATCATTATTACTGAACCGTGATCAAGGAGCAAAGCTCTAGGATTTCGCCATTCAGAACAAATGGAGAACTCTTTTTCCTGTTAGGCAGTCCATTCAAACACTTCCATTGCCTATGGTTCGCATTTCTAAGTTTTTTTAATGTCTTACTTTAAATGAAAGATTTGTTTTTCTGAAATATTTTATGTGAGAATTAATAACGGATGCGATCGAAATAGTAAGAACAGTTCTCCTATAGAAAAATGTGGAAAGGTTAAAATTTTTAATCTTAAAATTTAATCTGAACCTGAATTATAATTTTTTAATTTCTCTGTTATAGCCCACATGATCTTCGTTGCTTCTGATAACCTTCAAAAAAATAGGTTAGACTTCAATAATTTGTCAAGTTTTTTGCGAATCTAAACTCTATCACGTTGCTCGGTCCACCACACATTCTCACGCTTACTCTCATCACCTGTCGTTGTCGTCAAGTCCGAAAAAAAACCTTGTGGTAGATCATAAACAAAACGTTTCAAGGGCTGTTCGAATGCCGCGTCGAAAGACAGCAGACGGCGCGCAGGCGGCTCCGAAGGCGCCTCGCGTGCGCAAGAAGAAGGTGAATCCGGAGGAGAACAAGCCGCCGGACAACTACGAGCCGCTGATGCAGACCAACGGCTACGGGATGGACGACGGCGGCGGCATGTACACCCAGGACTACGGCTACGCGTTCGGCCAGCAGCCGCCGTTCGCCAGTCCCGAGCCCAACGGCAGTCCCTATCTTCTCCCGCCGCAAAGCAATACGCCACAGCCGCAGATGATGTTAGAGCTTCTCTTATCTTTTGGGCTGCTGATTTAGGGTTTGGTTGATTTGTGTGTGGGCATTCCAACCTAGACCAAGAAACATTTTTCCAGCAAATTTGATATCAAAATCATTACAAATCTAATTAGAACCTTGAAACTTGTTTGCATTCGAAATTTGTTGTTTTCAGAAGCTCACAAGTTCTATGTAAAAAACGGCATAGAATCTTAGTTTTTTGAGGTCTTTTGAAACTTTTTAAACAAAAACGAGACTTTTTTCTACGAAAAAACTATTTCATACAAGAAGCAAAACAAATTTTTTTTCCAACAAATTTGAAAAATTTTTGAGCTTCTGATAAACCAGTACATCAAAACATTATATTTTCGAAATAAACATGGAATTTTCCCAGCAGAAATCGACCTGTACCTTTCCAGTGGCGCCGAACTATTTTTGTAATGTGCTTCTAAATTAGAGCATGTACTTTATCGAGTTTATTGTCTCTGTGACTTCTTCCGTTTCTGTGAAACTGCTAAAACAATCTGTCACTTCTGAGCTTTGAAAGAAAGCCAAAAACTAGTGCTTGTATGTGTTTGATCTGAATAGCTCAATCAAGGCGGAAAAATCAAAAAATATGCAGTGATTGATGTTGATAACGCAATTTTGAGTTCATTACGGCCATTCAAAACCATGAGGAAAGAAAAACGAATCTTTTGAATCTGTAGTTTTTTGCAATTTGAAGTCGGGTTAATGAGCCAGGAATTCAGGATGCGGCAAATGCCACCGCCGCCGCCTCCTCAACCGTCCTCCACGCCCATGGGTCCCGCTCCAAGTCCGCTCGAATTTCGAGTACACGAAATGAACCGTCGATTATACATTTTCAGCAATTCGGGGGTTTGTTCATTACAATATTTCCGAAAAATCTAGAGTTGAAAAATATTTGTTTTTCAAGTCAGAGTATGAAGTCTTTTCAAAATCTCAACCTCATAATTATGCTCGTGAATTTGGCTACGGAGAAGCGCAAATAAAAATTTGAGGAATTTTTTTCAAACTTAAGAAGAATTAAAATCATTGTAGATATGTGAAAAAGACTTCGCTCAATGGTGGGACGCCTTTTCTCACGAGTTCTTCGACGACGACGCCAAGTTGTGGTTCCTCCTTTTTGAGAATCCCGATTCACCGGACAAATACTGTAAGTCTTGATTTATCTTGAATCTGCTGAAAACGGGCCATAGTCTTGCAACGCGGTCGCGAAACGGTCGAAAATTTGCCACTTTTCACTTTTCGAAAAAAAATTTTCTTGAAATTTTCACAGAGTGTGTAAATAGGGGAGAGAGTCACCTAAATGTGTTTTTTTAAGAAAAAAATTATATGATTTTTAATTATGAAATGAGATAAAAAAAGTTTGCTATTGTGACGATTGTGGGCCGGTTCGGCCATCAACCTCGGCCCAACAGCTCTGAGTAAAATTATAGTCTATGTACCTAGACTTGGAATTTCACCAAACGACATTCCGCTGTGCCGCTGCGCGCCTTTGCGAACATTGTTCGCGCTTTTGATTTTTTTTTCTTTTATTCAAGTACTCTACTTTTCTGTGCTCCCACAGAAATATCAATAAATTGAGAGCGTGACCTAGATTCAAAAGACGCTTCGCGAACGCACGCAGCGGAACAGCGGAATGTCGTTCCGTGAAATTTCAAGTCGTGGCACACAGACTATAAGACTCTTCCGTTTTTTTGTGAAACTTTCTTATAGCTTTGACTGGATCTTCAATAAAGAAGACAAAAAAAGAGAGAAAGACCGAGATTGTTTCTACCAATAAAGTGCAGGATTTCGAGTTGAAAAAAGAGGATGAAACGTGGGAAAACAGTAGAAATGACTAGAAATTATTTTTCAAATATTTTTTAGCTGTCGGCCGACAACTGATCCCCCGCTTCTTCCGGTCAATTTTCGAGAGCGGAATGAAAGAGTTGTGTTTTGTGCTCCGAGGTCCCACTCGGGAAACACCGATGCCTAGCGGCTGCATATCGTTCGAGAATGACAACGTGTTGCAAGTCACCAAACTCGACGCTCCGATGCACACGGAGGTCTGTATAGATTTCATAGTGAATCGTTAGGAACATTAATTGTCGGAGATCAATTTCGATTTCCCAGAAAACAGAAAACTCATTCAACCTGAACAGAACTTTCACCTACAGAAAAAAAATTCATTCACCGAATTTTCTAGCATAACACCTCTCTCAAGTTTCTTGTTTAACTAGCTTTTTCACAAATCTTTTTTCGAGATTTCCAAGAAAACTTTTCAGGTCAACGTTGAGTGCAAAATGTACATCGAGTTCACGCCTTATGACGAGGTTCTGAATCACCGGATTCGGTCATGGACGTTGGAAATGCGTGGTTGTGAAGAGTTCTTCTTCAATGAAATGACCAAGGTTTAAAATTTTTTTTAGGGGAATGTTAGGAATTTTTCATTTTAAAGATTTTTCAATTGAAAAAAACTTATCAACTGTTTCTAAAAAATTTAAAGTTATAGTTCTCGGAAAAGCCCTAAAATTTTAACTGTGTTCGATCAGAAATTCATGGTCGATTCACAAAAAAGATTGAGCTTCAAAATTTTTCCGACTAATAGCCAGATTTTCAAATAGAATCTTAATAGGATGAACTTTCACGGAGAATGTAGAACTCAGCAAGTTCGATTTTTTAAACTTTATTGATTTGAAAAGTGAGCTTCTGAAGCCCGAAATATTTGTTTTTCTCAATTCTAGCCCCCAAAATTAGCTCCATTTATTGCCGTTGAACGCAGCTACCGTATCCAATGTTTCAAGAGTCAAACATTTTTTCCCAGAATGTCCCGTTCATTTTTCTCACTTCAAGCCTTACCACGTTTTTACGATTATGGATATCGGTCCCCAGGGCGGCTTTTCATTCCAAATGCCGCGTTTCTTCTGCCTTTTGCCTCGCGCACAATGCGCGTTTTGATTATCAATGCGGGACTAACGAACCGAGAAAAATTTCGTTGAATAGGAAAATGAGCTACGTTGAGAGTACCAAGAGTTCCGAAGTTTTCATAGGGGCTCAAGGAGGGATTTTTTCAGTTGAGAAAGGTTGGATTTAGTGGTTAAAACTTTCAAACTTTTGTGCAAACCTCACATATCATTAAAATGATTTTTTTAAAAAAATGTTTCATCATTTCGAACGCGGATAAACTCTAAAAACAGTAAATTCGCCTACGCCTTTCTGCTCTTGGCTGAGGTTTTGAAACATTTTACTAAAACAGAGAAATTTCTACAGTTGAAAAACACTCGAGCCTTCATACAACACATTTATGTTTTTGGTCATCTAAAAATATATAGAAAGATGACTTTTTATCCCAAGTTTTCATAAAGCTAACAAGACTTAACTGAGTCATTATTTTTTAAAATTTGCTTTCCTTCAAAACTATTGCTTAGAAGGTAAACCTAAATTTACTAATTTTGCAGGAATTTGAAAGAATCGACCCTTTGATCGTCGAGCGGCGGATAACACGAATGGGGTTTCACAAGAACACAATCGGCTGCCTCAATTTATGCAAGATCCTCGAGCCGATGCAAGTTATCATGAGCAACAGCAAGTCGACGGGGGTAAGACGCCGGTTTTCTTCTTCTTTTTGACGGCCGCAGATTTCCCTCGAGTCCATTTGGCCCCCGCCGCATTAGGATCGTAGCGTCACAATCCAGATATTGAGCTTCGGCGGTTTTTTTTGAAGGATTTTCAGCTGGACACGCCTTCTTGATTTCAGTGTCTCGTTCAAAAAGCCCAGTTTTGACTATTCGCTTCAGTTTTTGGCTTTCATTTTTTCAAAAAGGTTTTCTTGAATTTCTTTCTTTATTTCAGCCTACCTATGATTCATTAATTCGGCTTAGCTTTTTAAAAAAATGTCTTAGAGTTTTTCAAAAAAATTGTTCTAATTTCTAATAAAAGTTTTTTTGACACCTTTTTCTTACGAAACTTAGAGCTCTGTTAAAAAAACATTCTACTGTGAATATAATAAAAAGTTGAGAAAAAAATTATAAAAAAATGTCTCAGAAAAAAACACGATCAAAGTTTTTTTGAAAGTCAATTTATTGAAAAAAATTGGTAAATTACTCGATGAAAAAAATTTTGAAAATTGCTAAAAAAACTAGTTAATGGATATGAGAATTTTATTAAAAAGCTCTTAACTTTTTTTATATTTTTTTCATCAAATGAACTGAACAAAGGCCGAAGAAAAAAATCTGAACCCAACTCCAATTTTTCTGTATAAATTCATAAATTTCATCAAAAAAATGGACTCGAGAAAAAGAGAAACGTCAAAAGAAACCTTTTTATTTACTTGAGGCGTTTAGAACCTCAATTTCCCGTTTCAGAACGACCCCCGAGATACAATGAAGCGAACAATCTTCCATCATTACGCGTTTGAAATGAAGCGTAGGGAAATGGCAATGAACCAAATGAGTGAGTTTTCTGAGAACCAAGTTTAGATTTGATTGAGATTGAGAAAATAACAGTCTCCCACGCACCCATTAAGAATATGGCTCGTGACATATATCCTTTTTTTTCATCCACTCCATAAGTTGCCAATCATTTCTCGCATTCTTACATTCGTATTCGTCTGAGCTTTATGAAGTTTTTGCGTCAATGTTCAATTGTTCAGATCAGCAAGCAATGCTTCCACCGGTCGTCGAGGAAAAGCCAAAGCCGCAACGCAAGCGCACACGCAAAACGCCCGCAAACAACAACAAAAATAAGAAAACCAACGCGAGTCCCGCTCCTACGAATCCCGCATTCCCGCCAAATCCCATGGCTCCTAATGTAAGATTTTTTTGAGTTTCAACAAACTAAAAAAATATTAGAATGAATTTTGGAAATTGGAAAAAAACAATTTTTTTCTCAAATTTTTCATAATGAAAAAAAGCATAATATGATATTTTAAAAACTTTGCCCAGAAATCCTACCTTTCGCAAAAAATTAGAAACAGTGATCTCACTTTTTATGTTATTTTTTCAAGATGAGGAATCTTTGGGTTTCCTTTGTTAGAGCAAAATTTCAGCCAAAGAAAACAGATAAAGAAATAAAATTAAACATCGAGCTCATTTATTCTAATTTCAGTTCTCCCAAATCGGCTACCAAGACGTGATGGTAGTTGGAGAGCCGTCGATGATGGGCGGCGAGTTTGGAGAAGAAGATGAAAGAACGATTTCGAGGGTCGAAAACACTCAATATGATCCGAATGCATTGCCGGTGGGTACAGGCTATCTTATTTTTAACAGAAAATAGACTTCGTGAGATGAAAAGAAAACTTCTTAGAAGCTACTGTATAAGGTTGATCGTTTCAAACTATTGTTCCCATTATTTCACGGTGGTTTCAAGCTCAGAGACTTAAAAAAAATCCCTGAAGTTTTTGTCAAACTGTCCAGTTTTCAGATGCGGCCGATGCAAATGCAACCGATGGTGCAGCAACAGATGGGCGGTCTTGGTATGGGAATGGTTCCGCAAATGGGCGGACCTCCCGGACCCATGGGACCGGGTCCCGGAATGCCGCCGCAAATGCAAAATATGCAAAACGCCATGCAGAATACCATGCAAAATACCATGCAAAATACGATGCCAAACACCATGCCAAACAATATGCCGCCAGGTAAAGATTTAAATCAAAGTTGGGATGAATAAAAAAATAATTTGTCCAGAGAAAACCAAAAAAAGGACAGAAAACTCTTTAAATAATGGTTTTTTTGATAGCTTTTACTTGAAAAAGTTCTAGCCGGATTTTTCCCAAGATTTTTTTCTCGAATATCCTGAATTTTCTTTTTTTAGAAAGAAGTTTTTTTCTCACTCCTAATCAAGCTAATGAACTCAAAAAATGATCCATTTTTTCTCACGGCTGTACGATTCCAGGTTACGGATTCCCACCGCAAGGAGCTCCCTGGCCAAGCCAACCTACAAATACGACCATGATTACGGGATGAAGGTAATTAATTACACCTTTAAAGTCATTGAATTACTCAATTTTCAGCAAAAATCGAATTCTGCTAGTCTCGCTCTCCTATCCCAGTGCTTCGCCGCTCTTCAAAATCTTGCAACGAGAATGATTTTTATTCTTCCTTGTGTCATTCCAATTTTGTTCTAAGCTCTTCATTCATTGTTTTTCCCCTTTTTACGGATCGAAATCCTTAAAAATCGAATATTCTCAATCAAAGAGCGTTCACTTCTCCACACGCCCCTCGTTCATTTGGTCATTTGTAAATGCATTTTCCTTCTCAGTTCACCTTGTTTCCTTTTTCATTCAGTTGTTACCGCGTTTCAGTTCAATTTGTAAATTTTGGTTGGCTAACAACTTCCAGCAATATTCTCATAGATACGTTAATCTCAAACGAAGCAAATAGTCCTCCTGGGAGGTTTTATTTGTAGCCTATCGATGTCAGGTTTTTGGGTGAAAACTAATTAATGTGATTATCGGTTATTATTTCTTACAATCAACAAGTTGTACACATTGCATCAAAAACGCTAGCCGCCAAGGTCTTCCTCACTTATTTCTAGATACAATCATATATTCGGAAAGGTTGCACCAGCCCGTGTCTTCAGCCAGCTACTTTACAAATCTTTAAGCTTGGGCTCCAAAATCAGTTTATCTCCTTCCCTCGGCAGCTTCAATAAGTCTCATTTACCTTCTTTTTTATCGCTGTTGATCTCTTTCTTGTAACATTTCTAACGATTTCTTGTACCAACGACATTTTATTTTTCGTTTATCATTCACCGTGTGTTTTGTGAATCTTACTACACTCATTTCGAATAAAATGTATTTTGACACTTTTAACCAACTTGTGAGTCGGTCAGAATTGCGACGCGCAGTTGTCATACTACCTCAGTCGGCGTCACCTACATCAAAATTTTCGCCTGCCCTCAAAAATTTTATTATTTTCAACTATCCACCTGTCTGACTCTGAGTTCATTTTTTCGTCTGGCTTTTCGCCCCTGTTGACCTGTACGCAGATTGGTCGTCATTTGCTCGAAAGAATCCCCGCTTATCTTAATTTATCCCTGCAAGTGACATAATAAAATTTATTACTTTTGTAAATGTCGTGTAAATGTTGCAACGAACTCAGAAAAAAAATTGCTGAAAAAATTAACTTTCAAAGTTTTTTGTAGTGATTTGAAGGAAGGTCTCAATGATCAATTTTTTTTTACAACTGTCATGTTTTTGATTTCGAGCATTTTTAAAAGTTTTTCCCTTTTTTGAAAGCTTTCCTTCCCGCACAATGCGCAAGAAAGCTTCAAAAAATAGCGATTCCGAGAAACTTTTTTGTTTCAATGATTCCGAAACGTAATGCAAAAAAGGACATCATTAATGCGTCTTTGACAAATTTTAAATCCCTCATCGCGTTCGTTTCTAAAAGCACTGCCAATACGCATTAAAACACATTTACAAAATGAAGTTGTTCCATTTCGGAAAATTAACGCCAAAAAACCATACAATCCGAATTCAATCTCCACGAAACTACTCGAGATTTTGAGAATTTGTATCGCGAAAAACTTTATTACAGATCTTTTTACATAGTTCAATGATGAGATCGTGGCTGAATTGGTCCAGAATAGAGGAAAACTGAATATTCAAACAAATGGAGATGGAGTACCAGCTTCAAGAAAAATCAGAAAAATTGTGAAAGTTGGGGAAGTTTTGAATAGAATAGATGCGCAGGTTTTACCCGACATCAAATGCAAGAGAACCGGTTTTTTTCTGTAATATTAGTGGCAAAATAAATTTAAGGGTTAGTAGAATAAGAAAAAGGAAAAGTATCTAAAACGATACTTGCATTCCATTCATCGCTGAAAATGTCAATTTTGGGAATCTTTCGATTGGAATGATTTTCACTGCTTTGATGAGAAAAAAAAGAGCTACGAAAGCAATAATTCAAACTTTCTCCACAAGTTCCTATTTTCCTGAAAAAACTCAGTTCAGAACAACTTGGATTTGTTTTTCATATTTCAAAAACTCGCATTAAGAAAAGCCTTGATTTTTTTTTTCTTTAGCTTAGTCTTTTCCAATGCGATCCAAAACTGTAAAAATTATTAATATTGCGTTTCTCGAATCCCGGAGTACGCCGATAAGTTCCAAATGGGTAAAAATTAAGGAAAATGAGTATGAAAATTGAAAAATTTGCTAACGTATTCAAAAGAGAGCAAAATAATTACATCGAGTTTTGATACAAAACATGAAACAACTTTTTTAATCGTGTCAGACGTTCACGTTGAAGTGGTGGGCTGCATCGATGGTGACGGTCGTTTTCGGACTGAGTGGAGGGTCGCTGGAGTTGGAGAGAGTGCGAGAAGTCTTCCTGAGCAGCAGCCGGACGTATTTCTTCAGTCGGTTGGTGAAGGCGATGAACACGAAAGCGTTCACCGACGCCGACACCATGCAGAGCACGTTCGACAGGTGTGATTGGAAGTAGTCGCTTCTGGAAGTTAAAATATAAACCTTCAAAGGGATAATCCTGTTTCATGGCTTTTGAAAAATTTGAAGGCTTTGATGATTTTCAACTTCTGTTATTTCAATGGCCTAACCGCTGGCCTTGAATAAGAAATATTCCTGAAACAATCGATTTTCCGCCAACTTTTTTTCATGTAATACGGTTTCGTGAAACTTTTGCAAAAGTATGAGTTACTTTTTTCCCTTTGTACTAGATTTTTATTCAAAAACTTGGCCGCAAAAGTTCGACTACGATTTTCATGCCAAAAAACAGGATCTCAGTTTTTTTTTGTTAAAAATGCTTTTCCTGTGCTTCTCTCAATTTTCGTTTTTCAATAAATGTTTCCTCATCTCTTTATAACTTTGCTTTCAAATTTTTCGAAGTTTTTGTTCATAAAATTTCACCTGTTCGGGCACTGATGATTAATCAACAGTTGCCATTTTCGAATAATCGTGTAGAGCTTTAAACTGTGGAATACGAGGTAGAGAAGGATAATGGCCACAATGGAAACTGTGGCGCGAAGTTCTTGTTTCTGACGGAGCACCTCGGCTTTCTGTCGGAAACAGCTTGTCAGAGGATGACTATAAATTCATCTGAATGTTCTTTTTTTTTCTTGGAGCTCACGTCAAACTGGTGCGTTTTGCTGTTCCGAAGCCGATTTGTTGGTAGGAGAGATGACGGCTTCGGTAGATTTCGTAAAGCGTAAGAAGAGAGAAAATCGACATCAAGGCGAATGGGACAATGTTCCCCATTAAAGGTTCCAAGACGGAGTGGTAGATGAATCGGTAGGGTGAGAGGATCTGAAAGAATTAGTTTTCGCACAAATGTATGATTTTTAAAAATTTTCTTTTCGATCACAGCTTTTCGAGGCCAAAAAGTTAAGCTTTTGAACTAAGAGAAACATTTGGGTTACAAGATTTACAAGATTGCTCCCGGTGTTCGGTAGGGAAGCTTTTTTTAAGGTCTTCTGAGTATATCAAAGAAAACTGTTTGATTATATCTTCTATAAGGATCATCCCCAGTTCCGTCACAAAAAAACACGAAAAAAAACGCGTTCTTAATCCCAACTTTCTTGTTTGGAGTTTAAACATTTTGAAACTCTCTGGAGTTTTGGTGATTCTTATTTTTAACACTCTAGTAAAATTTCAGCTCGCAGAAAGAAACGCAGTTTCATAAACTTTGAAATAGATTGAGCTCCTCATGAGGAAATTGTGAGCAAAAATTTGTATGTATCTTATCTGATGGTACTGTAGATTACTTCTACAGTTTACATTTCCTTTCAGTTAACATCCCTGATTTTTTTTATTATTATTTTTTTGCACTTTTTGGTACTCGAACCCCTCTAAAACAAAGTTTTTCACTTTCCTCCCAGGAAATGAGATATTCGGTCCAATTATCGTTGGCGGTGCATTGTTTTGGTGGTTAGAGGCTGCGCGACCTTTTGCGTGGAAAACAGATTTAGCCGCCGGAATGTTGAAACAACCTTTGGTTGGGGCCCATCCAAGAGCCAATCGGCTCCTGGCTTTACAGGACAACATTCTGTCTAAATTGCACCGATTCCAAAGGTTTTTGGCTCAAAACAATTGTGTCTCGATGATGTGAGGAAAATAAGATCACGTGATCGTCTAGGTTTTTGTAAAAGTTCCAGGAATGTGAATGAACTCTGAGGATGTTTTCATAAACTGATAAATTGAAGCAGAAAGACTTTTTTCTCTATTCTTGTAGTTTCCTGGCGAAGAATCTCGTTTTTGGATTGAAAAGAGGCAATATTGTGATATCTCAACGGCTTTGGTCGACTCTTAAACTTGCCTCAGTTGCTGCAATCCGCTTATTGATGCGCACATGAGGATTCCATCGAACTTCGAGTTCCAAAGCGAAAATTGGCGTTCGGAAAAGCAAAGCTGAGGCCAACATTCCAAAAAGCATCGTGTGAGCTCGTCCCACTGTATCTTTGAGTCGAGCGATCACCGGTCGGGATATCTGAGAGATTGAATGGGATTCAAATATGATGTAATATAAGTCACCTTCCAATAGCGGTGAGCACTGAGAGCCGCGATACACCAAACATGCATCGTGCTGATTGTTGTTTCAATCCTGAAAATCATTCAAGTGGCGAAACTTGATTAAAATGTTCAGTTTTTCATGGAAACACACCTTGGCATCGTGTGTTTGAGAAACCTCCTCTCAAACATGCAAATATCGTAGAAGGTGTGATTGGCGGAATGGTGAAGATCGCAGATGAGAGGCAAGAATTCAGTTGCAAGTTTGACCACGAGTAGGACATGATCGAGTATAAGCAACGCTTTGAGGTAAACGAAGACTCCAGACGTAATTTTTGGCGGTCGGTAGAGGAAAATCTGAAACAAGTGGAATCAAACTCAGATATATTCCTTTCAAATCAAATAAAAATTTTTCAAATAAATCAAATAAAAATTTTTCTACTTGAGTTTCAAATCAAATAAAAATTTTCTACTTGAGTTTCAAATCAAATAAAATTTTCTACTTGAGTTTTTAAAATGGCTCAAATCAGCAGAAATGCCCGATTTAGAATGACTTGCTGTGAGGAGCATTGAAAGCGTTACAAAAACTAATCAAAAGCTCAAATTTTTCAGCTAAAGCCCGACCGCTAAATGTCAAGCCATTCCACATGCGACCACCATTTTTTTCTACCTACCAGATGAATTTGCTGTTTTTGAAATTCCAAGTCAATCTTATCATTTAATGAAAAAAAAAAACAAGTCCTTTTTTGGTGAAAAAAAGTTTGGAAAAAAAGTTTTTTTCAAAAAAAATATAATGAAATCCAAAAAACGCTTTCTTACACTGCCTGCAATTTTCCTCTTTCTCTCAAAATCTTTACCAGACAAGAGCCACTTCTGATTCTCTTGCTCTAATAACCAAAATGTTCAACTTTGAGCTGTAAAAATATCCTCGAGATCCGGTTTTCCTGTTAGTTTTCATATTTGCTAACATTTTTTTTCAAGCTTTTGTCAACTCAGTTGTACAAATATTTTTTTGTAATTTATTTGAAGTCAGAGTTTCGCAATTAGGTTTTCATGTTTTATTTTAGAACACTCCGAGTGTTTTTCACAATTTAAAAGTTTCAGTTTGAACCATTTTATCTAAACTGACAAGTTTTGGAATGAAATTCTTAATTTTTCTACAATTTTCCCAGGTTCCATTTTGATCTTTGGTATCTTAGGAAAAGCCGATCTTGACATTTTTGTTTTTTTTTTCTTTTGCTTTGAAGTGTCCGACAGGTTTTTACTTCGAGAGGCCAAAACTTTTAATGAACATTTTCGGGTCGGGTGGTGGAAGTTTTTTTTTCTAATGTTTGTTTGCTTTTGAAGCGAAAAATCCGTTCAGAACTGAATTAAAAAAATACCAAGCTTTTCTGAACAAATAACTCCGTTCGCAAACTTGTTTTTCGTAAACCATTTATCGAAGTTTTATGATGAAGACTCGAAATTTATTCTTTCTTGGCTAGCAAATGAAAATCTTTGAAAATTATGAAACTCAATGTTGACTACGAAATGAACACCACTGAGTTGGCGGCGCCACAATGTGCCTGGTGATATGACATTTTTCTGTGCCAGGGTGTTCCTCTTTTTTTTTCAAAGAGAGGATGTCTCGATGCTCTTCCTCACACCATTGAATATGGCTCACCAATCCCGGAATTTCCTCAGAAAATAGAGGATCTTGTTTCACGCCTCCATTGTGAGCAACATTCCGAGCGTTCCCAGTTTTCCGTCATCTTGAAAGTTAGACGCCAAAATTGGTTTCGTGGAATTTTTTTGTTATTCCCAATCGTAACGAAATTCGAGATTTTTGAATAATTGGACTAGAGAAAGATTTGAAAAAGCGCGATCGAAATTTTTTGAATTCTTACTGAAAATAATTAAATACTCGTTGGGTCTGATATTCGTATCTTTAGTATTTAAAGTGGAAAGAAACATATTTTTAAAAGCACAGAAAGTTTCGATGATCATAATTGAAGTTTTTTCGGAACATGAGAAAAGTGAAATTTATCATTTGTCAGTTAGATAATTTTTCAAAGTTGAAGAGAAGCGACTTTTGGTAAAGAACACAGAAAGTGGAACAGGGAACACTATGATCACACAAAGAAAAGAAACTAACCATTGCGCCAGCATTCAAAGCAATGCCGAGTAAAGAGATCGGAAGCAAGAAATAAAGGTTGAGATCGCGTAATTGGAAGTAAAGTTGATGATCATGAACCCGGGGCTCGTGGTAACATGCTGGAGAGTGGCCGCTCCACGCGAGAGCCGCGCTCTCGCTCATTTTCGACTCTGCAGATCCGAAACTTGATCAACTAAAAAAAATGGAAAAGTTCAATGAGCGGCGATCAAAATTGAGAGTTATTGTTTGGACGAGAGATAAGGTTATTGTTTCATACTTTAATACTTTCACAGGAAGTATACAGGCTGTAGAGGGGCAATTGTAGGAGAAAGGCAAATCCACAAAATGTCTGAAGATAAATGATTCATGTTCTTGAAGCCTGTAACTTTCTGTTCTCCAGGCAAGCATCCATTTTCTTCACCATCCTGGTTAAATTTGAATCTCTTTTTCTTGAAAATATCTTTTCAGGAAAATCTTCTATCAAAGACCATCAAGTAAAATGGAGGAAAACCAACTAATTGAGGCTGGTTTTCAAAAAAACAAGATGAGAAATTTGAGCGGCTTGCTCAGACATTCGAACAATACACAGAAATATATTCGAGATGAAAAACAGAATAAAATATAGTGACCATATGTTAAACAGAAAAGAAAATGAGAAAAAAGACTTAGAACTTCAAATTGATTTTGCGACATTTATACATTTACTTACAATAACACTCGAAAAAAATCAAACTTTTCAATGAAAATAAAATGGACACCGCTTAAAAAAGATTTAGAGATGAAGCTTCTGCCTAACACTTGTTGGGATTTTTCTTTTCAAATTCTACTCCATTTTTTCAATCGACTATGAGTGAAAAATGATTATTGGACAGTGTTGAAAACTTTCAACTGCAAATCTTTGGTTAGGAGAATTAAAACTTGAGAGAGAGTTGAGGAAGTTTAGATTGAAATGAGAGCAGAGATCTCGAGTGCAATTTCTTCGAGGAAGCAGAGCGAACTTGAGAAGAGAGTGGGAATGGAATGGATAAATAATCATTTTTTAAACTTTGGAATGGCTAGTTGAAAAATTAAAGAAAAGAGTGATTTGAGAACTTAGCTGTTGAATGAACTGTTTCTGGATGGACTATGAATCCCAAAACAAAAAGAATGAACTGGCTGAAAAGTGGTCCAATTTCTTGAACTGAATCCTACTCCAAGAAAAGATATCTTTTTGGGCTCCGTGAGTCTAACAGAAAAATCTACTACCAACCAATTCATCCCAAAAAAAAGCTTGGATAATGTGCGAGCGTTCAAAACCAGTCAAAAAACAAGCGAAGAGAACAAAAATTTGTTTATTTTTCTAGGTCTTCTTCTTCTTATATTTCTGTTTATTGCTTCTTGCTTGGCGAGAATGGTTAATTGTCGAGAAGAATGAAAATAGGAATTTTTAGTGAAAAATACTGAAGGAGCTGGAAGAAAGCTTTACAAGTTGGCAGCTACCAGTAAAGAGAAAAATGAAGTGAAGTCACCGTTTCAACAGTTTGGAAGATTTTTATTCTGTGAGAGAGCACTGAAATTATGAAAACAAAAAGAAAAAAAAATTTAATTTAATTTAAAAATTTTGAAACTTTTGGAAGGATTTTTTTGAAACTCCTTTCGAGTTCATCCAAATACAAATAACCGGTTTTCATAGGAACTTCCATAATTACCGAAATCTCTTTTTGAAAAAAAAAAGCATTTGAGTCTCAAAGAGAAGTTCGCTGTTTTGAAAGCTCTCAAGAACCAAATCTGACCAGGCCTTCAGAAGTTCCTGGAGAAGAAGAAGAATAAGTAGGAGCAAAAGCGAAAGGAGAGAGTCTGTATCATGCGTGCGACGGCGTGTTTGGTCATCCGGCCCAAAAAATGCGGCCTGGGAGAAGAAGCGGACCAAGCCCCTCCCTCCAGACGCTCCACCTCAGGAACCGTCCTAGGAATTCTGAATCACGTAGGTGCGCCAGTGAGGCAACATCACTTCACGTCACATAAGCTTTTGGCAGAAAGGAAAAGGAAGAGCACAGGGAAAAGCTCATCGAATTCGACTTGAAATCTGATTTCGAGCCTGCAGAGAGCCTTTCCGGCCATTGAATCTGCAACCCTTCTGTTTTTGCTTTTGTTGTTCACTGAAGAGATTGAATCTTTTGAGGCTACACCCCGATTTAATTTATATATCCGTTGTCTGAAAATGCCAGGTTTTGTACGGAGACTTTGAAATCAGACTGAAACTCTGGTAGGATGTTTAATTTTTTTGAATAATGTTGAAGTTGTGGTGACTGTTATTTGTAACCATTTAACAGAAATTTGGGTCGGAGAAAAAAAACGCAGTTTCATAGAACTTTAAAAAAATGGACATCCATACGAGAAAATTGAAAGCAAAAAGTTTTTTTTCGACATTTTCTGACAAGCGTGATGGTACTGTGAGAGTAAGACAATTTAACAGCTGGGCTTCACATTAAACTTTTCTCTCATAATTTTCATAGTTATTGAAGTTACTACTGAGTTCAAAGTCATAGCAAGTTCCGTTGAGCTTCTTGATATTTTGATGCAAAAGGATCAATGTTGATTCAAAAATAGAACATTCATAAACATGCGAAAAATTGTGAATAGAACATAATGAGCATTTGCGTTCACTCTGAAAGGAACCAAAAAATTAACCATTTGTGTAAACATTTGAATGGGTTCAAAATAACTTTTTATTTGATCAGGTTTCAATAGTTTCCAATTGCAACGTTTTCGTTGACTTTTTTTTAGTCTTACGCTCAAGTTATTTAAAATTGGAAGCGAATTCTCTCAGTTTTGATGTGGAATCGGCAGTTTTGAAGCAAGCTTGTTTAAAACTCGGAAAAGCCGAAAAATCTTTGTTTCAAGCTTAAAACGAAGATCACGTCATCGAATAGTCGACATGGTCATCACGGAGAAAGAGAGTTGGGAAAATAAGGATAAGCCCAACTGCAAACATTTCGGTGAACTCGGCTCCGAATCCCCTTCCAACATGAACCCCTACATCACTCCAGTTCGGATACATTTCCCTCTTCGTTTTTCAAAAAAGCTAATTATAGCAAGAAACAAATTATATGGAGGCGTTAGCACCTTTAATTCCGAAAAAAAATAGTTTGAAGGCTCTGAGGATACGCATCAAACCGTGTTTTGTGAATTTACTGAAAACTGCCAAAAAAAAAATTTTTTTTACAATACGAAATTGGAATATGCTAGAATAAGGTGAAAAGATATCAAAAAAATTTGAGAGAAAAATATTGTTCAAGTGTGGCAAAAAAATCAACAGAACTGCTCGAATCTGACTTTGGAAGGGCAAAAAAATAAGAGCCGATAATTAAAAAAATACAAAAAAAGACAAGTTCTTTCAAATCGAAAAAAACAAAGTGATTTGTGGAATAAAAAAACGATCAATAATAATGCAATATTGATTGAAGCTGAAAAGTTAACAAAAAATACGAAAGTAAGAAAAAAAGATTAGAGAGAAGTCAAGATCTGAGAGGTGACATCCACCTATAAACAAAAAAAAACTTCCGCCTTGACTACCTGGTTCCTAAACTTTGTAAAAAGAAGATGAGAACAAAAAATCAAATTTTTTTGCAAAAATTTCCTTTCAGTTCTAGCATATTTTCGAAGTATTCTCGAGAAAAAAAATTTGCGAGATCTGGCACAAATTTGAAAACTCCAGGCTTCCAAAGGCACATGCCATAATCACCTGATGGCTCTTTGTATATTCATATAAAACTAGCGTAAAATATACTCGAAATAACTACAATCTTAACAACCAGTAAGACTCATTTTGACGGCCTGAGCTCATATCGAAATAATCCGACTTTACTTTTTCATAAAAAAAGGGTGCCTCTCTTTAGCGAGTAAATTGTGAGACGACTTAATAGGGATTAATTAAAGAAAGTACAAACCGAATTTAGAATATTCTTACGAAACAAGGGTTCTTTATGATAAAACTTTTGTTCGAGCTTGGTTAATTTTATCAGAAACCAGGAAGCTCAAAATAGTTATGTCGCAAACAAGAACTTTTGAAAAAAATTTTAAAATTATTGATAAAACATGAATTTTTTTAGGATGTTCCCAAGCTGAAAAAAACTTTTTATCAAATAAGAATGAATCATACGGAATTTTTTTCAAAGAAAAAAAGCTTAAAATCCAAATAAAGAGGTTGACTTGCGTAGTGTATGCCCTTAATATCATCATTAGACAATCTTTAGATATCTCATAGGTTTTACAGAAAACCGAGCAAGTTAAGAGATCCAGGTTCAAACATCAATGAAAAAAGTTGAGATATGGATAGTGCGTATCTTTAGCATATGTTGTGTGTACAAAAGCGTGCAAGAGACTCGCGTAGTGGGTAGAAATGAAGTGTTTTGTGGGGGCGACAGAAAAATTGTCGTCGCTTGCGGCGCAACGGAACGGAAAGGAGAAGAAAAAAACGGACAGAAGAGTCGACGATGACCGCCTGGGGGTCATATGGGAGCAAATACACCGGCGAAGGTGTGCATTTTGTAAGGAAACATTATGTCCTCGGCGACTAATCCGGTCGCACGTGGAAAAAGTTTCCCGTCGGCTATTAATAATCTACAATTTTGGTCCTCGTTCGCACCATGGTCAGGATTTTAGTTCCTAGGCTTTTGAGAGTTCATTCGGTTCGCACCCATATTCTACAACTTTGAAATTCATATTTCTAAAACAAGAATTCTGCCAAAATAGAGGCTTTGTGAATTCGGTTCCTATGCTATCGCAGAAATTTAAAGAGAATTTGAAGAATATACTAGAAGGCTAAGGGCTGTCCCTTGAAATAAAGCCAAAAAGCAGCTTCAGCCTTAAACTTCAACTTCAAAAAACGCTGAGTTTCTCAGAACTTCTTCACAGAGAAAAGAAAGGTCACTGGCTAAGAAAAAAACAAGAAAAAGTTTTCACGCTGTCACTCAAAACTCGAAAGGTGAGGTGTGAAAAATACTTTGAACATCCTGAGACGAGACCGCAAACTGAAAGGTTCAAATTTTTGCGAGCCCGAGAAGTATTTCTGATTATTTCACAGTGGCATTTTCATCTAGCAGTAGTAACTTGGGGAAGTTAGGGGAAGAAAACGAAAAAGTAAATTCAGCTGTTTCAGTTCGAGTCCCAGATATGGCATTTTGCAGCTGTTTCGGGGAACTTTTGGAGCCAGAAAATTAAAAAAGCAAGTAGTATAAAAATAAAAAATAACAACGGTACTAACAAAATCAAAACTTTGAGATGCAAAAAAAAAACCAAACAAAAAATTATTGACCCTGAAAGTCGAAAAGGTAGCAAAATCAATCAACATGGCATTTTAAAAGGTATATCCTAATCATCGCTGGTTTGAGGCTAAAAATGCGGAATCGATTCTGATGGATACGTCCGGACATTCTTTTGGCATTCTGCCTATTCGCTTTAGATTTTGAACACCGGGGATGGCTGATTTCTCCGATATCATCAATCTTACGTCTTTCTCGCGATGAAATCGTTTAGCCCTTCGATTCTAGAAACGCGAAATTGACGCCAATGGTTATATTTATTCAAATAACTTGAGGAAACGATAGCAGACAGTATTTGACTTGACTGATGTCTAAAAAAAGTTTTTTTAGTTTTGAAAAATTTTTTTGCTGTTGAAATTTTTCCATTTGAATTGAAAAAAATAAATGTTCTGAAGTTTGGCAGAAGAGCAAAAAGCTTACGGCAAGCCGAATTCCCAAGCCGTCTCCGATCCAAGTACTACCGGCTCTCAACGTTGCTTAACTTGCCAGATCGGACGGGATGGCGTGTTTTCAACGTGATGTGGTCGTAAGCGAAGGCGCCTCTGCGTTGCGCGTATAGATTCTCGGCCAGGGTGGGTGCTAGTGATAGAAGACGCAAGAATGAAGTTTGAAACTGTCAGAGTTCAATATAAGCTTTGAGAAAAGATTTTTTTCAGAAAAATTTTTTTGATACTTCTAAACCTGGGTAAAAGTAAAACTGAGAAAAAAATAAAAATCGACTTTTTATTTATAGTTTCTTTTTTTATTAAATGAAAATTTCGTGGAGTTGAAAAAAATAACTTTAAAAAAATTTCAAGAAAAATTTATCGCATCACTTTTTAAAGATAAAAATACAGTTTTTATTCAAAATTTACAGGTAAAAAAATTAGAAAAAAATTGGAAAAAAACTGAACCAAAAAAATCTATACATGTACAAAATAACTGAGAAAATACGCAGAAAAAAAAGTCGAAAAATTGAACCAGTCCTTACGAATGGGAAAAAAACTTTAATTCTAGAAAAAAACCCGAGAAAATTTGGTGGTATGAAAAAAAGACCAGCGAAAATTCAAACGGCGACTTTTCCGATTTTTTCATATCGCTAGGGAACTTTCCGACGCCACTTTCCGACGGATCTCTTTCCGACTTTTTTCCCTTATATTTTTCGGTTTATAGAACATCTATTAATATTTTTTTTTCCTATTTCTTTGTGTTTTAATCATGAACCAACTACCTACTTTATATAGGAAGATTTAAAACGAAGATTTTATCGAGAAAAAAAGTCGGAAAGGGATTCGTCGGAAAGGTGGCCGTCGGAAAGTTCCCTAGCGATACGAAAAAATCGGAAAAGTCGCCGTTTGAATTTTCGCTGGTGTTTTTTTCATACCACCGAAAAATCCGAAAACGGCAAAGTTATTCATAAATCAAGCTTTGAGAACGGTAGATCGCATGGACACAAAGTAAAAACGTCTAGTATAAATCTTTTAGTCCTTCCTGATTTCAATGAAAGCTTTTCGTCAAAAAGTGAAGAAGTTGAGGAAAAAATTCAAAAATAGCAACGCCACTCATACAATCAAGTTTTGGAGACGGTAGATCAAATGAACACGAAGGGAAAAAAGAGCGCGATGAGCAAACGGCCGTTCATCGGCAACATCATAGCGCCGTGTTGTATTTGTATTATACGTGGCGCCTTGGGGGATTCCGGTCAAGTGCCGTGTTTTTGCGTCCTTTCGACGACTCTCAATTTTTCATTAGGATTTTCAGACTATTTGTGTCTAACGAACAGTACAGACTTCGTGTGTGAGTGGCTGTTATTGCCGGAGCGAAGAATTCCCTCCTACCACTTGGGAGTTCAAGTGTCATAATATAATCATTTCACGCTACGGAAAAAAAGTATCGATGAATTTCAGGTGTAGAGTGAACTTTTTGGAAAATAGGTAATCAAAATTTGTGTGGAAAAACATGTTAGGAGGATGGGGGACGTCGAACCTTGACTTTGAGAGCTCAAAAAGATTTTATTTTACTTTAATCTTTAATCGAAACGGGTTAATTGTGGAAGAAAGATCACGTTTATGATAGAAAAAAATGAAGCGAAAAACTTTCAAAAATGAAATAACAGTCTATATATCGTGTAATTACTAGAAAATAATTGACAACGCAGTAAGGGTGATAAAATTAGAATTGTAATTTCCATACCGAGAAAATTCGAAAATTTTCAGCCTACTTGTCGCCATTTTTTATTCGAATTTCGTCCCTACGCGCAAGTAGTTTTGTGGTCGGATGTGCTAAAAAAAACTTGTAAGCTCGTACCCAAGGAAACGTCTTTGCAGCCGTTTTACTCCTCAGAAATGCTTCCGAAGCTTCCAGAGGTGCCAAAATTTCGCGCCTATTTTTGTGGGCTCAAAAATGACAGGTTTATGTTTTTTGTGCGTCGAAAAAATTTCTTGGCAGGAATCTCAGAAAATGTTTGTAAATGGACATTACAAATCAGGAAGATCCATAACCATCTATGAAGCGCATGAATTGGAAAAGATGGATCTCAAGAAAACAAGAACAGCATCATGAACAAGTAGATGATTTCTCGTATGAATTTAAGGAAAAAATATTGTTCGGAAGTTTCCTGGAAGTCCGCTTCCATGTGTAAAGGAGACGTTATAAAGTGACTTACAGCCTATGTCAATGTCAAAACTAATTATGGTTGAAGGGACACATCTCCTAATAAACTTTCCCCTCGGAATTCAGGGCAGCTGTCTACATAGAAAAACTCTGTCAAGCGCTTGATTTAAAAATTCACGTACGCTTGCCTCAAACAGTGTTCTGTGAGTGATCAAACAAACATTTATGGAAATGAGCTCGATTTGAATGAGAAAAAGTGCAGTTCCAGCAATAATCGCGCTCATTTCGATGATTCAAAGAGCTTTTTGGGTTTTTCTAGAATCATTCTGTGGTAAAGCTGTCATAATCATTCAAATTTCGATACTGGAATTTTTCCAGCTTCCCAAAAACCAATCAAAATCGTTTTGATGCAGGTACTGGATGGCAAAAAAATGAAAGAATAAAAAGAAAAGATATCAAGTGATTCAGAAAATTACTATCAAAACACATAGCATTTCCTGACTAAAATAAACATTACTCAAAACTGAAAATAACCGGAAAAAATACACGTTATCATCTCGTCATCATGAATGCCAGGAACAACGTTCTCAAACTTCAAAAATCAACAAAAAGTTGGTAAAGCTGATAAGAACTACAAAAAAATAAAACATATTTATCCGCATTGAGTAAAAATATACTCCGGAAGATCAAATAGAGCGAACTTCGATTTTTAACGTTGAAAAGTTCATTATTAAATCTCAGGGAAAAATGATTTCATAGATACTGCTGCAGTAGCTTGAAAGCAGGAAAAACCTTCGCGCCAAGTTGAAGCTTTCAAAAGAAGTGCCAGCCATTTTTTCTCGCTCATTACTTTGCATCAAGGCGTTCTGAATCGGCTGGACCGGAAATTCAAGCTTTTTCCGTACTTGGAAGTATAACAGCTACACAAAGGTGAAGAAAACCTTTGATTTTTTTTCCAAAAGTGGCCGACGTCTGACAAAAAAATAAACATCTTTCAAAATAATTGCTCCAGGTCATTAAAAAAACCTCTGCGTAACGTCTGGTCTCGGAAATTCTGAGAAAGAAATGAAAATTGAACTGAGAGCTTTGAAATTGAGCCAAAGAACGTTTTGGAGTGACTTTTTTTTTAAATTTTAACACGCTGTCTCTGTAATTTTTCAAAAAGTCTCAAAAAAACAACGGGTACAATAAAAAAAAATATTTTTTTGATTCTTATGAAACTTCATCCAGTGTGATAACCCATCATCAAAAATGCGGACCCAACTTTTTGAGCCATTTCCTCCTACTGTAGCCGGGTTACGGTAGGCAGGTGGGCACCTGCGTATCTAAGTATTGAGTGGTTTTTACTAGGCAAGTGATATATCAATCGATAGGTAATCCAATTTTAGGAACTTTTACAGTACACACCAACTGGGGTTACTGTAAGCATTTTCGAGTTACGGTAATTTTTTTGTTTGGAAAGTCGGTTTTTCGGTCACCCTGGCCGTCGGCATAGAATCGCATCGTGATTGCTTCCATGGAATATGCCCTCCAGTATGCTTTACACGATGCCACAAAAAGTTAGAATTTCTAAACCTAACATCTCGAGATTTCACTCGAACGCGCAACTTGGCACTTGGTGGCCAGGGTTGGTCAGGGTTGACGATTTTTCACTTTTTTCTTTTGTTAGATGTTGGTGTGAAAGCTTTTTAGAATGTTACTCAAGTGTGTTGTGTATTGTTTAAAAGGATTTAGGGAGACTTTTATGCTACATGTTCAGCCGAAATTTCGCTTTCAACTCAATTTTTGCTTGGAAAAGCGCAATTCCCTTCGAAAAGTCGAATTTTTTCTCTTTCCAACTGTCCCCCTGTTTTCAAAGCTATCAAATATGAAGCTAGCATCTTCAAGGTAACAATTCATGAGACTTTTCTTAACTTCCACCAAACCTGTCCTGCCGAAACTCCGTTTTGAACTTACTAATGGCTTGAAAAAGCAATTTTTGCTTTGAAAAACAGATTTTTAAAAATTTCCAACTGTACCGCAGTTTCCAAAGCTATCAAATAAGTGACTGACATCTTCAAAGTTATCATTCATAAGACTTTGCTCAACTTTCACCGAACCTGTCTAGTCAAAAAACGTTTTGAACCCTTTTTGGCTTCGTTGGTAAGTTTGAAGTTTGACGTTTTTGACTAGACAGGTTCGGTGAAAGTTGAGCAAAGTCTTATGAATGATAACTTTGAAGATGTCAGTCACTTATTTGATAGCTTTGGAAACTGCGGTACAGTTGGAAATTTTTAAAAATCTGTTTTTCAAAGCAAAAATTGCTTTTTCAAGCCATTAGTAAGTTCAAAACGGAGTTTCGGCAGGACAGGTTTGGTGGAAGTTAAGAAAAGTCTCATGAATTGTTACCTTGAAGATGCTAGCTTCATATTTGATAGCTTTGAAAACAGGGGGACAGTTGGAAAGAGAAAAAAAATTCGTCTTTTTCGAAGGGAATTGCGCTTTTCCAAGCAAAAATTGAGTTGAAAGCGAAATTTCGGCTGAACATGTAGCATAAAAGTCTCCCTAAATCCTTTTAAACAATACACAACACACTTGAGTAACATTCTAAAAAGCTTTCACACCAACATCTAACAAAAGAAAAAAGTGAAAAATCGTCAACCCTGACCAACCCTGGCCACCAAGTGCCAAGTTGCGCGCGTTCGGAGTGAAATCTCGAGATGTTAGGTTTAGAAATTCTAACTTTTTTTTGTGGCATCGTGTAAAGCATACTGGAGGGCATATTCCATGGAAGCAATCACGATGCGATTCTATGCCGACGGCCAGGGTGACCGAAAAACCGACTTTCCAAACAAAAAAATTACCGTAACTCGAAAATGCTTACAGTAACCCCAGTTGGTGTGTACTGTAAAAGTTCCTAAAATTGGATTACCTATCGATTGATATATCACTTGCCTAGTAAAAACCACTCAATACTTAGATACGCAGGTGCCCACCTGCCTACCGTAACCCGGCTACAGTAGGAGGAAATGGCTCAAAAAGTTGGGTCCGCATTTCTGATGATGGGTTATCACACTGGATGAAGTTTCATAAGAATCAAAAAATATTTTTTTTTATTGTACCCGTTGTTTTTGAGACTTTTTGAAAATTACAGAGACAGCGTGTTAAGTAGTGAGCATACATTTGAAATTATATTGAATGGGTCCTATAAAATTGAAAAACGAGACTTTACAGCAAAAAAGTTTTTTGCGTTTAATACTCAAACTGAAGACCCTTGTACGATTCAATCAAAAAGGGGAAAAAAATCAGCTGATAAATGTTTCCCTTAGAAAAAAATTGAGATCCACAGAAAATTGATGATGAATTTATTAAAAAAATAAACCCGAAAAAGATAAGCTGGAAAACTGAGAAAATTCATTCGAAGAAACTTAAAAAAAGAACTCAAGCCGTGTTTTTTTTTCAGTTTCAGCGTGATGAAATCATGGGAAAATTTTTTGGTATTGGTTTTCATCTGTTGGTTACGTGACGCAAGTCATCAAGGACTTGCATTTCATTCGCCGGAAAATCGCTTTGGTTTCCTTCGAATTTAAGTTTTGGGAAAATTTATGTTTACAGCGGGAACGCAATAAAAGATTAGAAATGTATACAGATGAGAAAAAGGCAATGACGAAAAATGTTTTCAGAACGCCTTGAAACCTTGGGTATTAAATTTTTTTTTCATAAAGATCGGAAAAAGTCCTTTTCGAAAACTCTGAAGCTGTAAGTTTTTATCGTTAGTGATGATTCTTGAATTAGTGAGTTTCTATAGTCGATCCCACCCGGCTTGAAAAACGAAACAGGTAGATTGGCAAAAAGGACGCGTTGAGTGCAGAACGCGGCTTTGACCGAAAGTTCGAAATCCAACGCAAGTAACTATTTTTTTCCAAGTTTTTTTCACTGTTTTTTTATTGACTTTCAACATTCTTTTTGAAAAAAAGAAGTTGAAAAGATAAAATCATGAAAAAAAGAAAAAAACTTTCTTTTTACACTTTTTTTCCATAGTCGTTTGACCTTGAGTTTCCCGCCACAAAGCCGCTTCGCGTACGCAACGCTTCACCTTTATTAATCTACATTTCTCGGTTTTCCTGTCGAAAAAGATCGACTGTATCAACTTTTAATTTTGCTGTAAAAATTATGTGAATGCATTTTCCAAAAGGTAAAACTTGGAAGTCAACTGATCGGTTTCTATAAACATTTCACAAGCCGTACTCAATTTGTTTTTTTCTCAACCGTCGAAAATGCTGCGGATACAATGCTTTTTGACAGTTGAAAGTAAATTTTCAGGCTTATAACGAATTCTGACCATGAATGACTTTGCTGGACGACTTCGCACTTTCAAGGAATTTTGCTTTGCCACCGTACAAAATTCGAAATTGTAGTTGATTGAGGAAATAAACGGTGAGATCATTTAGACTTCTGTAGAGAAATTAGTTAGGGATTGGAAAACCTCGAGATCTAGTTGTTTCTACGTTAATTGCGAATCTCCATAACTTTTTGTCGGCTGTAATCTCTCAAAAATTTTTTTGAAATTAAAATTTTTTTATTTGGCCCAAAAAGGATATCTTAGAAATTCCTCAAAAAAATTGGTCGACAAGAAGGAAATTATTTTTTTCTGAGGCATTTCATTTGATTTTTTTCTTATATACGGCTGAAGAGCTCCATATTTCTGAACTTGAAATTAATTTGAAACAGCAATCTTCACAAACCCAATCGCCATCCCAGAATTACTCATCAAGAGTAACGATCAACCTGACAAGACTATTTTCAAACGACTTTTTTCGTTATCAGCTCAAAAGTTCCTCCACGTCATTTACTGAGTAAATTCGTCTGATTTTCAATATTCAGAGAGGCCACGTCATCAAGTGTGTGTCATATTCATACGGTATTTCTGTTCGCTCCTTGATCTTCGTGATAAGAGAATCTAAACCGAAAGGGTCGGTTTTACGATTTGGAACGAATTCCATCTTGATTCATGGTAAAAGGGAAAAGATCAAAAAAACTGTTAGGATTCGAGTTTTCCCTGGAAAAAGCCAAAGAAGTTTTTTTCTTGAACTTGTGACTCATTAGTTCATGATAAAAGGATCAAAATGATAAAATCTGCATCTAGAGATTTCAAACGTCAGAATAAATTTATAATCAGAATTCGTTTTTGTCTTTTTGTGGGCGCCACATTGATTCCGTTCATTTTTTTCTTCGCTGGTATTTATTTTTTTAGTCTCGAGTGATTCACTTTTTTTCGTAGTAAATATAGTTTTTTTAACTTGTTCTTTTTACGAAAAAAACCTCATAAATGGAATCAGTTGAACTACTTTCAGCAAAATTTTTTTAATTTTTTTCATTGAAAATGAAAAAAATTGAAAAAAACGAATTTTTTTAAATAAAATAAATTGAGGAAACGTAGAACAAAAATGAATTTGATTAGAGAGCTTCTCAAAACATTTCGCTTTAAAATTATACAATTCTTTAACTAATAATTCCAGGACTTTTTTTCTTGCATTTCCCATTTAATATTTATTAAAGCCCTCTTGGGTCAGATATTGTGGTTAATTTGAAGTCCCTCTCCTCTTGGAACCTCTATGAACAATATATTCAAGATTTTTCCTTCACTAATTTTGCTAAGTGTCAAGTGCAGCTCAAAAACAAAGCTATCTAAAAGTTTGCAACGGCTTTTTCCAGGCTTTCCCTTGATTTTTTTCATACGTTATGAACTTTTTTCGTTATTTCTTGCTGTCAAGTCTCATTAATTCTGGATTCCACTCTATTTCAAACTTTGATGAACAAGAGAATGTGCAAAAATACCGCTATAAGAGGTTATTTGCTGGAAATGGCGGTTATCAGTAGAATAGCGTGGCCCAACGCTGATTCACGGCCTTGCACACCTTGGGGGCATGACGTTTGCACAGATAAGCTCGACACCCGCCGTATATATACATTGGAACGATACGACCTCTTTTCAATAAGCCTTTTTCCTTCAACTTTTTTTCTGGCTGCGAAATTTCCTATAAAAATGTCTCAGTCATAAGATACTAGCTCAAATTGATCAAAATCCACTTTTTTTTCTATTTTTCGAGCCTGCTTCTCTCAGAAACAGTAATTTTTGACTGAAACTTTGCTATTTTTTAGAAGTCGTCACTGTTTCAAAAGGTCTTGAAATCCGAGGAAAAATATTCTAATTGAGCCGGTTCCAGTCAAATATTGAAAAAATCAAAGGAAAATTCTTTCGAACTTTTTTCTGCTTTGGTGATTCCAATTCTTGGAAGCTCAATTATAATTCCAAGAAAAATGTTAGCTTGCTTAGGACCGCACTCTACCCAGAAAACTAGAAGATAACTATTTTAATTTTAACATAAGAATATTTGATCATTTCAATAGCAGAAATTGAGCTTTTCTGACAGTATTCAAAAAAAGCGACTTTTTATCTGCTTCATCACACCGAAGAATTAAGATCTTTTGAATACCATTGTTCTACTGATATCGAGCTTTACGCCTTTTTGGCATGAACTGTAGTCATCTCTATTTTTACTATTTTTTTTTCTTAGCCACAAAATTCTTGAAACTATTTCTCATTGAAAAAACATCGAAATTGAGCTTCGTATCCCGATCTCCGGTGGGTTTTGTTTAACATATCGTGGGAATCCACTTGACGACCGCATCTGTGTTGGCAACGCTTCTGCGAAGCCCCAAGACTTCTATGTTTTGTTTTTGTTCTTCTTCTGAACTTTGTTGCTTCTCCTTTTCGCAGCACGACTCCTTTGGAGAAAGAATATATATCTGGTGAACAGAACATTTTTTGTTTGTTTTTGGAAGGTCGTTCTTGTCTAGAGTTTTGTGATTTATGTCTAGAAATCCAGTTTGGTCACTAAAAGAATCATGTCTGCTCAAGTACTCAAAAAAAGGCTGATTTGAAAAATTGAGAGCACTGTAAAAACAAAGAAAAACGATTTTCAGTTTTTTTTTACTGTTGGTTCCATTCTCATTGTGAGCTTTCTTCTCTTTGTCATGCGATCCGACCCTATCAGTTCTACCTCTTAATCTTCTAAAAACAGGGAAAAAATCAACAGCTCAATTTTATTTTGCAAATTTGGCAAAAAGATATGGACCTTTATCAAACGGAAAACTGGTTCGAAAGATCCTTGGTAAACTATGATTCACGGGCGTCAACAAGAACTCTATTGCAAGACCAGCGTCACCCTGAACAAACGGAGCAAAAATGTTCTCCTCGTTCCTGGTCGGTACACGTTGGCATCCCTTTTCTTGTTCGGTTTCACGCTATTTGATTGAATTTTTTCTGATAGGATTCTCATAAAGTTTCAAGTTGGACACCAAAAATGTTTCAGAGGTTTCCGTAGAAAGAAGATAAACATGTTTTTTTTTTGAAAGAAAATGGATTTTTTTTTGTCTTACCTCATGGAGCATCTATTTTCCAATTTCCGTTGCCCTCAAATGAATATGTATAGCTCGACAATACTCAAATTTACGTTTTACATAGCATCTGAGGTCCTAGTAGTTCTTCCGAGATGCTTTAGGTAAAAATTATGAAAGAAGACTTTACAGTTTTTTGACCTTCAATACTGAAAAAATCAGTGAAATTTAATATTTTCGAGCACATCGAAAATCAAACGCGAAATAAAACTGTTTGACCCGATTTCACACAGTTTTCGAAGCTATTCTTCTCCTTATTGGCATTTTTACAAGAACCTTGAACTGAACTATTGAGAAAATCAGATATTCTGCTGGACTTTCAATAATTGTGCCGATTTCTTTATTCAAACCCAGAGGAAACTTGAGTCCACGTGGCCCCTGAAAGAGTATCTAGTCTCAACAGTTTCTCATTCACTCTCCTTAAGAAATTGGCCTAGGTAAACACCTTTTTGAGAACACTTGGACCACTATCTCAGGGAATTCACGCATTCCCCAGGAAATTCGAGCCGTTTCGAGCCGCGGCTCGAGCTCTCTTTCGTCACTATTTTTGTTTCGACGTTGCTCCGTTACGCAGATCGTTTGCATATTCGTAGCGACGGTTGGCATGCCGCCAGCTTCCTTCTCTATAAATACCGAAGAATAACGCGGAACGTTTCAGACTACAGAATGTGTCTGTCTGGATTCACCCAGATTCTCTATGGAATCGCTATGGTCGGCTGCGCCATTCTGACCGCCGTTGCTCTTTTCACACCTAGTGAGTTTTACAACCACGTTTTTTTTCGATTAAAAATTGGTAAAAACTTCAATTCTTCTTGACTGAGAATTGACTGAATATTGAAATAGTCATTTTTGAAATATTCAAAAAAAAAAAATCGTTTCTTTAAAACCTCATCTAGGTTAATAAGCTTTTTCCTGAGTTTTCAATGAACAAAATGCCCTCCAGCGTTATTTTTTTCTCCCTCTAAGCTTTCAAAAAAATAAATTTAAATTTTTGCCTGTCTCTGTTTCCCGAAGTGATTCTTGATTAAAAAAACTGAAAATGAAGTATTTTTTTAGAAAAATCTCATTTTTCAACCATCTTGATTTCTAAGACATTTTTGAAAAAAATTAGTTTGATTGGTTCTCAAAAATTTTTTTCTCTATATAAAGTTTCTTAGAAAAAAATGCTCATATACCAAGGAGTTCAGTTCTGAAATAAAAAAAGGAGAAAAATTGAAAAGGCAATTGCAATGTTCCTTTTTCAGGCTGGAACACCTTGAAAAACGACTTCAACCATCCAGACGAATGGAACGGTCTGATGCCTTGGACTTGTGTCGCCCATTCTCAAGGGGCCACTTGCCATGATTGGTGGGCCGTGAGTTCTCCTACTCTTCTCGCCAAATAAGAATGAAGCTTTTTCAAGAATCTTCCTGGTTGGATGCGATGCGTCGTCGTTTGCATGATTCTCGCTCTAATCGTTGAAATCGTGGCCATTATCTGGAACATCATTACCTTGTGAGTCATTATGTGTTGAAATATTTAGCGAGCAGGTCCTGAAAATGTTTGTTTGAATAGTAGGTAGACAAACAAAACGTAACAAGCTCGAAATAGAGGAGAAAAATGAGAACAAGTGGTATAATTTTAGCTGCGCCTGTTGCTGCAAGAAGTATATTATCCACCCATTGACCATCTTGGCCGTGATCGTGACAATATTGCTTCTGATCACTGTCATCGTCTACGCCGCCAACTACACTGGAGCTTTCTCCAGCCCTAACATCGAGAATTCGGTAAGTTATCAGGATCTCAAAAAGTTTCATTATTTCCAAGTATTTGGAATGATACTTAAAAAGACTTATGAACCTCTTTTTCTTAGAGAATCGTTAATTTCATTTTTAAACAACTTTTTAAAACGACGTTGAAGAAAATACGAAGGCCTTTTTATTAAAGTCGCTCAATGAAAAACTTTATACTTACTGAAAAGAACTGTCATTTGAAACTTTTAGCCACCACAAAAAATGTCCGATAGCCCCAAATGAAAAAGAAACATATGTTAAATTGTGATTTTTGAGAATATTTCGAAGCAATATGAGTAGATTTGCCAAGACCTGACGGATCAGCCGAAAGCTTTTCAAACTATTCAGAAAAAAAAGAAACAATCTCTGACCCTAAGCTTAAAGTTCCTTTCCGAAAACCCCGTTCTTCATGAAATCTCACAATTTTCAGCTCGGCTACTCATATTGGCTTACTGTTGGTGCCTTGGTTCTAGCTGCTGCTGACGTCATCATTGGAGCTCTGACCGTTTGTCTCGGCGAAAACTGTTGTTAATTAATTAATCAGCGATCTCGTTATTTTTTCGGGTTCACTGCACCTCGGTTGCACGTCACTTGTAAATTTTCTCATTTCTCATGCCAAATTTGATTTTTTTTACGAAATAAAAAAGTTAATGCTTGACCAACCCCAAATTATGTTTATCCAGACAGAAAAAAGAAGTTAAAAAAATTAGTATTTGATAAAACCTGTCTGCATAGACGTCTCTGAGAAAAAAAAAACATGATAATGCTGTAAAGTGGTCGCGTTACTTTTTATTCAAAGGCGTCTGACCACGAATGATTTGCGCCCTGTTACATCAGAATAGCAAAAAAATCTCCATATCAATCTTCTCTGTTTCTCGAATCACCTAAATGTTTGATTTTTCGAGAAAGTTGAATATACTCAAATTTTTTTATGAAATGTCATGAAACAACCAGAATAGATCGCTAGCCCTTTTTCTCGAAAGAGCTAAAAAGGATGAGAAGATGAAAAGATTTCCGGAAAAAAACTTATTGGAGTTGAAAGCCTTTTCAAATGTTTGAATCAGAAAGATGGATATTCTGTTTTCTAGAAAAGCTGAGTAACATTTTCAGATATTTTCGACAAGTTTTCCACATGATCTGCAAACTAGTACGATTATACTTTTTTGTTCTTTTGTAGCTTTTCTGAAAGAAGCCACAAAATCGTTTATTGCAGCTTTACAGGCTTCATCCGCACGTACTGCAAAACAAAAATGCATCGAGAAACCAGGAATATTTTCAACAAAGAGAAATAGCTGCTTTTTAATCCATCGTTTCATAGCTACGATGTGAGATTCCCATCTTGACACTCATGTGCGTAATTTCAAAGGCATTCCGTTGGAGATAGTCATGATAACGTTGTATTCTCTCGCCTTAGGTTGTTAAGCGCGACATTTGGCAGCTAAGGCAAAGAAGTTGCCGCCATATCACTTTGTTTGTCACTTCTTATCTCATATGTCGCCTTGCGTAAATCGTTCCTCATGTTATAAAACATTTGGCTGTTTTTTGACCTTATTTATGGGTTACAAGACTTTCTTTGTCAATTTGGTAAGTGTTCGATGTAAAAATATCCTAAGTGCACCTTTTAACGCTAATTTCTTGGGTCATTGTTCAAAAATTCAGGACTTTGTTTAGTTTTGAGGAAGTTTTTGCTGGTTCATGAATTATGGAAAATTTGAAGTGCCGTTTTTGCAACTTGGCATCCTCTTTTTCGTCTTTTTTGAAAAACTAATTTTGGAGCATTGAGGTCTAGAAGTTGGGTTCTTCACCAAGTTATCACTGAAGTTTATCATTCCCTTCAAATTCTAACAGAAAACGATGATTTATTATATGAACTTTAGAACAAACTGCATTATGTTGCGCTCATTTGCTTTGAAAAAAATATGAACTTCAAACCGTATTTCAATAACATTAAATCAAATCAGAATCAGAAAAAATGAAAAAAAGGAAGATCTATTTTTTTAGACAATTGAATGGACGTAATTGAGATAATTTGAAACTTTCCGCATCAGATTTATTTTTTTGATTAGTACCGATATATATGTATATAGAATGTCGATTTATGAAATAACTAATCATTTTGAAACCTTTTTCTCCTAACTTTTCACAAAGTTTCCGTAAACCTATAAACTTCTGGACAACAATCTTCGTCCCTACTTTAAAGAGTTCTCATCATTCCAGTTTTCCGCTTCTTTCCCCTTTCAACGGTTTTTTTGTTATGAACTCTCTTTTCTGGAACTGCGAAAAGTATGAATTCCTCGAAGAAACTGTCAAGGGTTTTTTCAATCAAAGTAATTTTAAAATATTTTCATTTCAAAAGTGTGTACGCTATTGCTCATTTTGATTTTTTTTAATTCTGGAAATTTCATAATTTTCCTGAACGTCCATTTTTTTTCCTTTTCCTATGCATCGGAAATTCGAATGAAAAGCGTTTACCCGAGTGAAAAAGCAGAAAATCGAGGCCCTTGTATCAATAGCAACGGTTTTCACACCCATAAAGTGTGAGAAAGGTCTGTTCCCCATCTGACTGCCCATTTCTAACGAAAAGACCAAGAAATCTTGTTTTCTTCTCATATCTTTCGGCACTAAAAAAACTTCGGAACTTTGGTTTCCTGAATTTTATTCATTAATACTGAGAAAGATAAAAACATCTTTTCGGATCGAAAATGTTTCAGAAAAAAAAATCTTCCCTCAAATGATAAATTTGATTTTTTTCGGACTAATGATTATGAAATCCTACCTATGTTCCCTTTCTATCGAAAGTTAAACACTGCAATGAAATACTTTGGTTTGATGGAAAGTTCTGTCAATATACTGAATCCGGGTCATTGATAACAGTTAAGAACGCTTAGTGAATCACTCTTGGCTTTGTATAGTTTGAACAAAAAATGAAGTATTTCTATTTTTTTTTCAAAATGACGAAATTATTTAATATATCATCAGAAGTTATGGAAGTTATCAGGTACTTTGGAATGTTGTCAAACTCGAGAATGATATATCTCTTGGAAAATATAATCAGCGCTAAACTTTGTCTTTTTTTATAGTTCACATTTTCCGCCGAAATTATTTGAAAAAAATCTCAGTAATTTTACGCTTGACTCGTAAAAAAATCAGTAAGACATCAATTTTCGTGTCAAGATAATCTCACACATGACTATTTCTCTTTCTTAAATAATCAGTGTATGAAAAATTGTTAGAAAAGTCAATAATTACTCAAAAAACCAATGCTGAAAAAAAAGGATGAGTCGCGCAGACAACGGGCTAAAATGATCCAAAGCGCAAATCGGCGCTAATTTACCTTTTTCTTGCAAAAAAAAGTGAAATTGGCTGTAGTCTTTTCATCAAGCGCTTAATGGGCCTTTCAAGACGTCAAACTTTATTTTATTCCATCCTAGACTAGAAAAGGTTCATCTCATAGTGAAAATTCGATTCTTTGGTTTCAGAAAAAAAAAAAGATTTTTTAAAAAGTTTTCCGTTGAAACATTTTTCGACCTCAAAACTCTGCAAAAAATTGCGTTTCTTTCTTTTCACATCAAAGCGGTTCCATTGGAATTTGATTTATTTCCTCCAATCGAAATCGCCTTGAGATCAGCTGAAAATGAAGAGAAAGATAAAGAAAAGGCGTGAAAAGAGGGGGCGGGTGATCGGCGATTCAACGTGTGCGGTTATCACAAACGCGCCGTTTTTGTGCCCACGCCTCCTGCATTTTTTCCCTGTTTCTGTTTTTTTCTTCGTTCCTCAAATTATTCATCAGTTTTGAAGCTTATCAAGATATATAAGCACGCTTTTATCGCACTTCCTTGCTTGAAGTTCTCGACTATTTTCGGTCTTTCAGCGAAAATGATATCGGCTAGAGCTGCACAAGTGACTTTCTTCATTATTTGTGCGTTTTGTATAGCCTGCATAGCTGCAGCATCATTCACGACAGGTTTGTGCTCTATTAGGAGTTTAATGATCAATTTTTGACTTATACATGACCCGCTCAATTAGGAAGAAACTCCTTTTGAGAGGACTTTCTTTTTCAGTATATCTGTTTTGCCCCCTGGAACTTGGGATATGAAAAAAACCGCTTAAAGTCGGGCCCAAAAAACCTTTAAATTTTGTGTCCAATTTAAAATAATCCAAGAAGTCTCTCTTGAAATTTTCATCTCTCTGCATGATGTGCAAAAGAATTTCCAGATATAATTGAGAAGTTCAGTAAATATTTCAAAGTCATGTCATGATTTTTTTTCAGGATGGTTGAGGGATACGAATAGTTCAAAGAACTACGATACCTCGATTGGTTTATTACCTTGGCCTTGTTTTGGAAACAAGGCGACAGTCTGCAACAATTTCTGGAATGTGAGCTTTTTTACAGTTTTTCTTCCGATTTTCATATTTCCATCTTCATCACCCATTCGAAAATTTTCAGAATTCACCAGCATTTTACCACATAACCTTCATAAGCATGATGGGCGCATTAATAGTTTCTTCACTTTTGATTTTACTTCAAATCGCTTCCATGTTCGTTTTTCGCTCATTGATAATCTTCTTATTACTTTTTTCAGGTGTGGCGTTCAAAATTTGTTATTTTTCGTTTTGATCGCCTTGTTATCATTGCTGAACACGGCCGCTTTAACCCTCGCCGTTACGATTTTCGGCGTAAAGACGCAATATAAAAGTAATTTTTTGTTTATGAAATCAAATTATTGATTTTGCCTTTTAGCTACCTACAAGGATCCGAATGGGCTGGAAATCACAAGGGAGGTGGGTATACGATATGAACTCATCAGAAAAGAAAAAAAAAGATTTTTCGATAAATCTCAAGTAAGAGTTTTCTGTCGTAGGGAATGATTTATTGTATCTAAAAAGCGTAAAAAATTTGAATGTAGCAAACAAAATAAAATTATGGGAGGGTTTTTTTGTATAGAGCAGTTTTTTACGTTGTTTCATTCGAAAAAAGGTTTTTCAAGGCTGAGACTCTTAGAAAATTCTAGTGAAACGAGCTCCCATGATAGGAATTTCGGCGTACAAGCCTACCAATTTCATTCCAACCCAAATTATTTTTCGTTTTTCAGAGTTCTAGAAGTTTTAACAGGAGATCTGAGGGTAAAGAAACGTGGAAGAAAAATAAATTAGGGTTTCTGATAGGAAATAATCACAACTTTGGTTCAAATCAATTTTCACTTATATCTCAGAAGTTATCATTTTCCAGTGGTACTACTCCTTCTGGATAGCTCTGGCGGCAGCCGTTTTGTCTGGTCTTATGTCTTTCCTGGCGTTGCTCATTCCGTTTTTGGGTAAACCAGAAGCCTACATGTACGATTTGCGGAAAGCGGAACAACAATACAGCGAGAATACGGAGTCTCACCTGGTGAGAAACGACAAACAACAGTACGTCAAACAGAAGTATTGAGAAAAAACCATTGAATATTCTTTTGCCTGTACATATTTTTCGATGAATGAAGGCTTTATGCGTCATTTCTTCTGGTTTTTGGAGAGGAGAAATTTTTCCAAAGACAAGGGTCAAATTGAAGCTGTTGATTTTTATATGTGTTTTTGCTGATTAAAGTTCATTCAAAAACGGTAAAGTTGACTTAAACTTCTTCTGCAAACGTGCGCTCTACAGATGAAAAATGTTTGTGTCACGATTTTTTTTAGAAATATTCTCCAAGGGTGCGAATAATTAACGAAAATCCATGAAAATTTTCCCATTTCCATTGGTTTTTTACTTAAAGATTGAGTTTCGTTTCTCTTTGAACTCAAAGAAAACTTTTCGTCAATTGTGCTTTGCCAACGAAAAATTGCTATGACATTCTCGGGTTTTTTTCAATTATTTTCAAACTTTCATGCTACATTCTGTTTGAATGACAGTACAGTTTTTCTACAGCTCCAAGTCTTATCAGTCCACCCAAAAAAGATAAAAGAACCGTATGATGAATCACAAGGCGTTCCTTTGTGAGTTGAACTTATTGGATGATTCATCAGTTTTTGAACTTTTTTTGCACCAACTCTGTGTTTTTAACTACGTTTATCGATTATGCGGTAAAAAATGGGTTACTACGGAGCTATGAGGAAATAAGAAACAACAAAAAACTTATGAAAAGAGTAACTAAAACTTCCATTGTGATAGTAGAAAACTTCAGCTGCACTGATAGAAAGAATGAGAGAAAAGGAAGAAATAGTCGAGTTACCAGGAAAATCAATTGTGATACCTCGAAGATAGGACAACAGTCGTAGATTAACCGGAACAGTGGCTTCCTAGGCTGTCGATGTTTTAAAAAACCAAGTACCGTTGGAAAAGATAAAAAAACAACCATATCAAGAGCTACGAGAAAAAATTGGGAAAAAGTAGTCGGGAGAAGATTTTAGACGTTACATCGTTTCTCGTTGAACTTAAAAGTCCCAAGGATATCATAAAACTAAAAAACGATTAACTTTAGAAGTTCGGATTGGAGAAATTGAACTCAAAGTTTGACAGGATTCCGAAAATTTACCAAAAAAAGAGCCGCCAAAAAAGTGAAAGGGAGCTTTCAAAAAATTGTGAAAAGAAGTACAAATTCTCAAGAATTACAAATGAAAATCAAAAAAACATGAAAAAATTCAGTCCAATTTGAAACTGTCTTTTGAAAATTTTGAGCTTTTTTCGAAATTTCTCTCGCGATAATATAGAAGGTAAGCTAAGTTAGTTGAAAAAGTCGCATCGTAAAAGTTATCGAAAAAGAGAAAGTATCGAGGAAAACTTCAGTTTTTCATGCTTTTTATGTTTTCTGATCGTTTCAAAACACCTTACTCCATAAAATAAAAAAATACTAGAACCGGAAAAAAATAATCATGACAACTATGGCAAATGAGGAACAATTCCGAGGAAGACGAAGCTTCATCTTGCGTTTTGAAAACGATGCCAGGAGTTGCTGAAAATAGTAAGGATTTGAGGTCGGAAGCTCTGGTAGAAACGTGGGAAATAACCTTTTTTTAACCTCATTCAGATCATTAATTTCAAAAAACAAGATCTTCTTTCGATCTACTGAGCCGAGCAAGATCATTTTTTTTCGTGTGAGCTGAAAAAATCATTCTGTGAACTCACCATAATTTAGAGGTTTTTAGTTTCGACAATTTCTCCAGCGGAAGGAGCAGGAGGAGGAGGAGCAGCAATAGCAGCAGGAGCGCGGCCGATCACTTGAAAACGAATTTTTGATGAAAAAAGAGAATTTAAACTAACATCTCTGAGCGGCGTCCGAAACTGCGGTGAACGCGTTGCCTGGAAATTATTCGTTTTATTAAATTTTAGAGTTGATTGAGGCTAAGAGTGCAGGAACTAAGGAGAAATTGTTCAACGTACCGATCATGCGGCCGAACCGAGTGCTTGAAAGAGAGAAAGTTTCGAAAGCTCGAGGAGCACTGGGAATGACCTGTTGGTCGATGATGACCGCATGTCCCTGAACAGTTTGAATATAAAGGGAAATGAAATTACCGTGAAATATTTATACTAAGACGAAACTCTGAGATATTCTTCGGATCTTAAATTTCAACCGATGCATCGAAGATAGTTAACAATTAAAATTTTTTCAAATATTATCGGTTAATTTTATCTTCATGAAAAAAAAAGATATTTTTTTTCAATGAAAAACTTCAACCGACCTGACTCGGGCTCGTAGATTTCTCAGGTACAATTTTCTGCTTATCATGTCGGTGATTGTACTGTAAAATATACAGCTTTTATGAAAATAACAAGTTTGACGTTGACAAAATTACAGATGTGAAAGCAAGAAATATTATTAAAAGAAAAAAATTATGTTCAGCAGAGCATTTTTCTTACTTTCGGAAAACCACTAGCATTTTTTTCCTCGGAAAATAATTTTTCATATCTTGACTGAAAACGAAAATATATTTTTAGTCAAAATTAAAGTCTAAATTGGCAATGACAAAATGGGTAGCAGTTGAGAATAGAAGAAAAGTAAGTAGAACTCACGACCGGAATGGCCGGCGGACCCGGATCACGTCCATCCAGAAGACACGCCTTGGTCTCCAGAAAATGATCGAAGAAAAAGGCGCATTCGGATCTCTTCCTCGCGCAGTTTTTGCCATTGATCGCTTTTCGAACGTCCCAGGATTTCATGGCACCTTCCGCGTAGTAGATGCAGAACAAGCCACAGTTTTTTGTGTCGTCTTGCTTGATCCGCTTCTTGCCATCCGCGTACTCAATATTGAAACGAACTCTCGGTCTGAAAGATGGAAAATAAACTTAAAACGTCAGTGAGAGTAGTTTTTATTTCATTTTTTTATAAATAAGCGAATGGTTGATAATGGAACTTTTTTTGCAAAATTGAGCAAATCTTTGATTCATTTTGTCAGAAACAAAAAAAAAAGAAGAAAGAATACCACCTCTATCCAGTAAATTTGAAAGTCCTAAAATATTCCACGCAAATTCAGGGATTGGTTTTTGTAAACCTTCCCCTCCCCTTCTGAAAGCCTTTTTTGATTCTGAGATACCGCAGGGTTTGATTTTTTGTGAAAAGGTAGTCCAAAAAATCAGCCAAATTTTTTTTTTTCGAAAATTGACCATTTAGGGTTGAATTTTTAACTCTGCTGCTCAGAACATATTTTTGTTCAAACTCGAATAGAATAGTTCAGAATGAATTTAGATTTTTTGAACGAATGCTTATACAATTTTTTTGAAAGTTCACAAACCTTCTCAAACCGTTTTTTTCTAATAAAAAAATGGAGTAAATTGTTTTTTTGGTCGATTATACTGATTACCAAACGGAACTGACATGTTTTGAGAGTCGAAGAAGTAAGCGAGAATCCGAGCACAGACGTCAGCCTGCACCATCGAGACCTCTCCGACAGAGTCATAGAAGACGATTCGAGGAGTCTCGACGCACGCGACGGCGACCTGCCAGTGGGTGCCCGTGATCATGGGAATCACAATTTTTCCGTAAGGCGGCTCTCTTTTGAGGAAGCACAGTCTTCGCAAATCAAAATCTTTGAGATCTTGATTTTTCCTGACGAAATCAAAGCACTCCGGGTGGATGAGAGTCACCCGCTTGCCGCTAGCTTTGAGCTGAAAAAAATTTTTCTTGTCTTAATTTAAAAAAAGAAAGTTTTTTTCAAGATAGAGATCATTTTAGCAGAGTTGATACTCTAAATTTCTCTTCAATATTAGAATGCAAAATATACGTTTTTTTCTCGCTTAACTTCCTGCGGAAACCTTGACAAAACGCGGAATGCATGCGGAAAAATGTTTCTGCAGATTGCGAATCCCCTTTTTTGATAACTTTTTTTATTTTTTCTGTTTTGAGAACTCATAATACCATAATTTGTTTCTAACCTTGAGCAGCATGAGCAGGACGAGATGCGTGGACTCCAGCCATTCGTCTTGCAGAATACGGTCTTTCAGACGTTTATCGATGCAGGCGAGCAAGACGTAGAAGTCGCCCGGAACTTCTTCTTCCAGCAGCTTGAACTTTTTGAGAAACTGAACATGTTTCATCATACATTGTTTCCAAAAAGATAAAACACCTCCTTCGCCAACTCTGGCGTCATTCGTTCCGCGTCAGGGCAGTTTTGATTTTGAACAGGTTCGACGGACATCTTCATAAATAAATTTTTGATGAAATGGTTCGATTTCATAGGAAGTTTCATTACGAACTCGGTTCAATAGGATTCACAAGGTTAAAATATTATGTTTGCAAAAACTCACGACTCAGTGCATGTGTTCTTCAAATATTAGATTTATTACTACTCAGGTCTGTACAGTTCATTTTTCTATTTAGTTTATTGTCTAGATTTTTTTGTGAACCACTTATTGGAAAACTGCGTTTTGCCCGGAGTTAAAATACCCTATCTCAATGAAGGAATGGGTTAATGAACTATGAATCTTAGATTTTTGGAGTTTTCTTGACTTTTTTTCGATTTGATGAAATGAAATATTATGGTTATATTGTTCACCCACTGCTTGAATTCATTTAATTCTGGTTTTCCAAAAGCAATAGCTTATTTTCATGTATTTACTACTATCGGACACACTGTTAGAAGTTGAATACACTAAACATTTTAGAAACAATAAATGCAAGAAAGCGTTAGAAGAAGTACGGTTAACAATCCCAGGAAACAATGAAGCGTTTCCCGACATGAAGATTTATGCAAATGGCGGGAATCGATAAGTGTTACACAAACAAAGAAGGAAAACTCGAATGGTCTGATCCAATTTTTTCGCCGCAAAGGCAGGAAAAATAGAAAAACGTGTGAATTTCATCAATAAAATGGAGAAAATGCAAAGGATGTGATTCTTGAATCGCCTAAACATTGCAAAAATGGAGAATTCTGTCTCGATTGGACTGAAAGTTATACTTCTATCATAAAAGGGTTAAACTTTTTTTGTAGTTGAATGAAATCTGAGAAGTAAAAAGAGACTGAATCATTCTGATTAGGGGACTACTCGGACTTGTGGACGAGTACCGAATTGATACTTTAGTGTCTTTTAGACCTGGGCAAGAGTACTTGGAATCAAGAGAGGATATCTGTGAAACGTCATAGGCTTCTGAAAAAAATCGACGGAGTTTCCTGTACGCGTCTGGACCGTTCTAAGTCCTCGGGGTGAGGTGGCGCAATGTTAGAGGGCCAGTCTCATGACTGACTTTTCTGAGTAGGTTCGATTCTTGTCAAGGGCAATTCTTTTTTTGAACTTTTATCAAAAAATGAAGATCCTTCAAAATAATTGAAGTTGATTCTATTGTTACATTTGGTTGACAAATAAATTCAGTGAGTAGAATAAGGGGTTTTTCTGTACAACTACGATATCTGTAAGCTGTCCTATAAAAACAATTTCTTCGAAAATGAAAAACTTCCTCGATGAAACTTTTGAATGCTATCGTTTTTCGTACTTTTATAAAGTTTTCTTTCATGATGAAACGTAAAAACAATTTGCCCTCGACGAGATCGAACTTGTTCATAAAAGTCAATCATGAGACCAACGCTCTAACCACTGCGCCAGGCCACCTCGGTGAAAGAGGAAAGTCCAGGCGCGTACAGGACTCTTACTCAATTCCTTCGGAGAGCATTTTTTTTTTCAGAAGTCTATGGGGTTTAGAAGATAATCTTTCTTGTTTCCAAGTACTCTTACCTAGGTCTACAAACCATCAAAACTTCAACGCGTCCGATTAGTTCTCTAGTGAGAAGGTTTTGGAACTATTAATCGTTTTTGTAGTCATTTGAAAATTTGCAAGCCTTATGCGCCTTTGAAAACCATGTGAAAAGTTTTGAAACAACTGACTTTTGTAACTGTTAACTTACAACACGTTCCGCTGCTATGATACCAGTTTTTCGCAAAGAATTCTGGGATTCCCGGCTGTCGTCAAAAAAAGTTTCGGTGAAAAACGAATAACATGTGATTGGTGGAGATCGCAGACATTGTCACGCGTTTTCGCATCCCAAGCCCGCCGTGATTGGGAATTACAGTTCCTAGCGTTTCTAAGGTTTTTTTTAAACTTCTGCCCTGGGTTTTCTTTGATTTATCGGTGTGCCAGCTTTTTGCAAGAAAAGGCAATGAAAATTCTGGATTTCGATGACGATATCGACATTTCTCCCTAGGGTCTGGTCTCCCCTAAAAATCGAATTGAGAGTGGAGACTTTGTGTGTCTGATAGACCTAGGTAAGATTACTGGGAAACAGAAATATTCTTCTAGACGACACAGGCAACCGAGGAAAAGGTCGTCAGCCAGTTACTGAACGACGCTCCCGAGTAAAAATGTATAAGCACTGGAAAAGATTTTTCCGCGGTCGGCTGTGTTGTTCAGATTCCGAGTGATCTCACCTAGGCCTATCAAACCCACAAAGTCTCTATTCTCAACTCGATGTTCAGGAGGAAAGAACATAGACCCTGGTCAGAATTGCTACCGTTTCACCCCCCTTCCCCCAACAGTGTCCGTGAAACATCAGAAAAGGAATAAAACATTGCCTGTAAATAGACGGAGATGCTTTCCCACGGCAAATGCGATGCGCCGTCGACGAGCCAAATCGTATTTTCATACGGCGCGTGTACAAGAAAATTTTTGAACAACACAAATAAGGTTATTTCTGGTGGTGCTGTGGTGAATTAGGGAAAATAATTCATCAATGAAAATCTGGTCTAGTGTCCTGATGGGAGAGCGAAAAATTATTTTTTATCAAACCATCATTTTACTTAAAAAACTGGAAGTTTTTTCTACGATGCTCTTCATTTTTCAAAATTTTTCTTGGATCAATAGGTGCAAAATTAGCCCATTAGACTACTGTTTCAAAAAGCTATAAATTTCAAATTACTAGTTCGGAAAACATGATTAATATTTTCAAAGTTTTTAAAAATAAACATTTTGAGGTCTTCGTAGATTTACCATCTACATACTTTGCCAGAAAAGAGATCATTTTTGCGACGATTCCCTGCGCCTTTAAACTTTTCAGCAAGGTGTTCTAAATGGACTATTTCTTCGGCGCGACTAAAAACCATAACATTGAAGGTTCGACGTTCCCCTCGAACACTAAAAGCAAAAAGAGAGAGAGAGCCCTGATCAATCTTCCACAGAAATTTCACGCGACTTGCAGCGCGAATGACTGAAAAGGTCATTTGAGATCACTCAGATATTTTTCGAGGAACTTTCAGTTTCATTACACTTAGCGGGAAAGGGCATGATAAGACTGCCACCGATCCAAAAAAAAAAAGTTGGAACTTTCGGAAGAGCGAATCAATAAACGCCCATCATATTTGTTCCTTAAACTTTCTGTTTTGATCAAAGTTTTTTTTCAGAAAGTTTCTGTTTTTGGGAACGTTTGTCGCGATTTCGATAGATGCATATCTACTTTGCAACGTTTTCATTGAGAAGGTGGCTGGTTCGATTTGAATCTGCAGGATTTACCTAATAGTTCATAATATTAGCACAGAGCTGGAAAAAAGAAAAATTGAAAAAGCAACATGAAGAGAAGAAATCGAGAAATTAGAATGTGACAATAAAAGAGAAGGAAACGAGAGAACGGTCCTGCAGTTTGAAGGCGTCCCCTCAGACGAAGCCCCGCCTCTTTTGATCCATCCGTCGTATCCGCCCACTGTTCAACCTGAGAAAAATTTCTAGGAAACAGAGAGCGAGAGAAATAAAAAGGTTTCCCGTTATATGGAAACAATCTTTCGGACTATGAAAATGATTTTCGATGACTCCAGTTTGTCAGCAAAGTCTCTTGTTTTATGGTTATATTTGAAACCATTTTGTTCCACTCAGGACAAGGATCTTTCTTGGGCTGTTACAAAAATGATAAAGTTGTTTCATATATGTTTTTTTCAAGTTTTATGAAAGGAAATCCTCGAAAAAAAAACCTTGCTTAATTGGGACTTTTTTAGCACCTTTATACCAATTTTCTAGACTCAAGCAGGAGTTACTGTAGAGAAAGAAAAGAAAATCTAACAGAAAATCATGCGGGGACCTCATCAAAGACTTTTTTTTCCTCATTGATTCAGGGTAGCTCAACTCTTACGACTGTGAACACCCGAATGAGATGAGAAATCGGAGAGAACTTTCAGATCATTTTTTGAGCTTATTGATGATATTTATAGGCTTATTCAATTCAGGAAATATACGAATAAACTAACAGAACTGAAAAAAATGCGTGAAAAAAAGAAAACCAGTAACGCGCGTTAGTCCAATCTATCAAGTACACTCTGACCAGAATTTTCCAAAATTTTGTTAAAAATCCAAATTACCCTAGTTGTTTACGTATTGTAGAACGCATTTCTTGAAAAAAACTTCAGAAAAATTTTTACAATGGGAACTTTATAAAAATTCAATATCCATGTGCCCATTGGCGTTCTGGCAGAGTGCCAAGCTGGCGTTACAGTGCGGCGTGTGCCGTCTCTTTCTCTTCGCTTTCTTTGCAGTGATTCGCTCCAAGGGAATTTAGCTAAACTCTCGGAGGCGCTTTCAGGGATTCAAGCAAATTTTTTTTAAGAAAGGAAAAACAGGAGCGATGCGTAAAAAACGGTTTTTTTCTATTTACCAATTAAGCATACCTCAACCTCGACGACTGTTAACAGCTGAGGAAGTTGGAAAAATTGGAGAGTATATTATGAAGTTTTTGGATCTCATTAACCTTGATGATTGGCTTTTTTGTTGTAGACATCAGGAAGGTATGCAGTTAGAAACAATAAAAATAAAATGAAAATTCAGAAGTTATGAATAGACAGACCTGGAGTTTTTGAAATTTTCTCAAAAATCCGAATTATTCAAGTTGTCAACGATTCATAGAAGGCGTTTTTCTAAAAATTTCAAGAATCTTTCCCGTGGGAACCTTATAAAAATTCAATATCCATGTGCCCATTGGCGTTCTGGCAGAGTGCCAAGCTGGCGTTACAGTGCGGCGTGTGCCGTCTCTTTCTCTTCGCTTTCCTCGCAGTAAATCGCTCCAAATACAGTTAGCTGAGCCTTTCGGAAGAACCTTCAAGGATTTAAGAATGTTTCATAAGAAAGCCAAAAATTCGGACAGGAATCGCGTAAGATCTGCATAAAACAGTTTTTTTCATCAATGTTAAGGGCTATCTCAAATTCAACGACTGTGAAAAGCCGAGATGGATAGAAGAACTGATATTTACTCAATAAATCAACTTTTAGATTTTATCATTAATCCATTTGAATGCAAGAAATAGAAAAATAAGTAGTTCAAAATAGTACTGATGACAAATGCTGTAGAAAAACTATTAACAAAGTTTGGTCACCTTAATAAGTAGGCTCTCACCCGGAGTTTCTTCAAATTTCTTTAAGAATCAGAATTATACTAGTTGCTAGCCTATCATAGAACGCATTCCTCGAAAAATAATGGGGAAATATTCAGAGGTAACCTTATAAAAATTCAATACCTGAGTGTCTATCATCGCGTTGGCAGTGCGCCAAGCTGGCACCACAGAGCAGCGTGTGCCGCGTTTTTTTTCTTTTTGCTTTTTTTCCGACGTGAACGTATTCGAAATATTGCTATACATTCAAATTATTCAAGTTTTTAACGTATCATTGAACGCATTCCTTGAAAAATTTCGAAGTCTTTTTCCAGTAGAAATCTTATAAAAAAATTCAATACGTAATTGCCTGTCGTCGTGTTAGCAATGCGCCAAACAGTAACTACAGTTTCTCGCCTTTTTTCATTTTGCTTTCTTGGCAAGTAAATATGACACATTTGGTTGAACTTTCGAAAGAACTTCCAAAGATTTGAGCATTAGTTCCTGTGGAAACCAAAAATGAAAACCAAACGGGAATCATGGAGAGTCCGCGTGAAACAGTTTGTTTCCCATCATCTGAAAACGCCGAAAAACAATTATCAGGCGTTGTATGGGAAATTTTTGTTATTCTTTCATAATTCCGAATTTTTCTAGTGGTTAGCATATCTTTGAACGCATTCCTTGAAAAATTTCGAGAATTTGTCCGATGGGAACTTTATAAAAATTCGAATCCAAGGGTTCATTGGCGTTTTGGCTGCCAAGCTGGCATTACAGTGCTACTTGCGCCGTTTTTTTCTCTTTTCCTTTTTCTCAAGTTAGTCGCGCCAAAGACTCATTTGGTTGTTTTCGAGTATGCAAGTTACACAGACAAAGAGCCAAGTTTCAAAGTAGGAGACAACAAAAAGTTGGCCAGCTGCACGGTATCCGCCGAAAAAAAAGAAGGACAATGGCGAAAGCGCCGCTGCCTCTTTTTTCCGAATGATCCGCGTTCGGAGTTTGAATTTTTGTTCTTTTTTTCGCTTCTCAATTTGAAACAAAGCAGTTCGCAAAGGATAAACAAAACCTTTTGAATGGAAAATGATCAAAAACCGGTCTTGGTGAGTTGCTTTTCATCCCTGGAACTTTTTTTAAAGTTCCCAAACTTTACTTATCGGCTCTTCCTGTTATTGGCGATCAACATATTGGAATTGGAGAAAAATTAGATTATCAATAAGAATCAAGGCTAAGTTTGACGACTCCAAAGCAAAACGTGTGATTTTATTTCAAATGAAAAAAACCCTAAAATTTGAGTGCAGAGCCCAGAGAAACTGGTTTCGTTCGAAATTAATGTCTAATGAATCAGGAAAACAGCTAAAAAGGTTCGATTGCATAAAGACTCAAGCCAGAGACAGGCTGGACACCTCGCAAGACCGATTCCACTATCAGCTCAAAGTTGGATCCTTCATGCGTTTTTTCCCAGAAATTTTCGTAAACCTTTCACGTTCTCTTTTATAGCTCTTTTTTTAGGTTAACGAGAAACTTTTTTTGAACTTTTTCTGAGAGGAAGAAATAATGGAAATTTTTCACAAAAAGGATGAAAAAAATCAAAAAAAATATAGAAACTTCTTCAATTTTTCAAGTCGATGAAAAAAAGGAGCAAGATTCAAAAAAATGTTTTTTTCTTCAAGTGGAATCTCAGATAATTCAAAGACTACACGCTAACTGTCTTCACGCTTTCCTGCTACCTACTTATTATTTCCGTATTCCGAACCTCTCAAATCAAAACACATTTTTGTTTTCTTAATATGAACATTTCGAGACAGGTTAATATTTGATAAATTTAAAAAGAAAATAGGGAAAAATGTTCGAAATATCAAAATTCCTTGTTTGTGTTTATTGATGTACAGGAAAAACCCTTCTTCAGTACTGACGTGAGAGTGAACGTGTACAATAAATACGCCCATTTTCGAGTTATTTAAAACGAAGTTCAAACCCTTTTCGAGGTTTTATCAGGTTCTTTCCAGCTTTTCAGCTTTTCAGCTATTTTTTTTTACATCTAGTTGATATTCGAAACAATTTTGTTTTCTATCTCAATACTAGTAATATTACCCAAGCAAGCATAAAACGAAAGAAAAACAGTTGATATTTGCATGGATATACAAAACAGTCTTAAATTCGTTATTTGTTCATTTTTTAGTCTTCAGGCAGCGTTCAAGCACACATAGAATATCAGAGCAGGGGAAATTAAAATTTTTTTGAACAGAAAATGTTTATTTTGGACCACTTTCCCAGGAAATTTAGAAAAAAACAGAACAAAACGTTCTTTCAACCCTTTAAAAAGAACATGACAGCGTTAAAAGAAAATGTGCCGATCCGGGGGCACAGTTTTATTAGGCGATATAATGGGTTTTCTGCTCGCTCTTTTTAGCCCTTTCTGAGAAACAGCCGTTGTTGTCGAGACTTCTTCCGAAAAACATCGAAGGTTGAGAAAAATGGAGAAGAAATACTTCTCACAATGAAAAACCGTCGGAGAATCGTCAAGTTTCTTCATTAAGAAGTTCTTGGAAATTGAAAGGTGGATCCTAAAAAATGAGCAGTTTTTTTGAAAGACGCGCAGTTTTATCAATTTCAACTATGGTTCAGAAGCCAGATGAACTGTAGCTTCCTGATCCGTAACACTTCAATGAAGCTATACATCTCGGACAACCAGCTTCCAAACTTTTTCACAAACTTTTTTTTTTTTTTCAGATTAAATACTATCACGATTAGTCAGTATGTTGATCACCCACTTTTTTGGTTTTTTTTTTCTTAGCGGACTTCTCTACCCAGCTACAAAAGAGTCATTTATGTTTCCCTTAGGTCCAAATAATGTGAAAAAAAAAGAAAAACAAATTGAGCCTCCCGTCTAATTTTCTGTTGTATGATATTGTGGTGTGCAGCAAAAAAAAAGCTTTTTCTATCTTTCTATTATTTTCCGGAATAATAATATAATATCTATCACCTGTTTTGTCAAAGGTCCTGCCTAAATTCTAACCAAAAAGACCCGCAAAAAAATTCAAACCTACAGAAAAGCTTCAACAAACAAAAATGCGTCATATGACGGCTTTTTGGCACGTCAATGACTGTGTGACTCAATATAGAGAGCAAATAATTTTCACAGATGTGAAGTAGAAAATAAAAACCTCCACTAGGATTTAATTTATCCATGTCAGTTTTTCGACTCGATTTCATTTTTATTGACAATGCGTAAAATGTTTCGAGCAATCTTTAAGGTTCTCGCGACGTAAAATTTTTACGATTTTAAGAATGTACCTAGCGAAGTTTAGAGTCTAATGTTCGAAGCTCTCTGGACATCACCGTGATAAGATTGATAGTGTCATCTGAAAAGTCATTCCAAGTTTCACAATCCTTGCTTACTCATTGTTGGTTTTCACGTCTCTATTTATCGCTTTCGGGCGTGATATTCACTTTTATTTGAAGACCAAGGGCGGTCTTTTACAGATTTTCTCACCGGAGCATTCTTGAGATGTTTCGGCACTCTTTAGCGAGCTTCACTTTTTCATTGTCTCAGAAACTTATTTTAGCTTCACTTTTTCCCAGTGATGGCACCCTTAACGAGTGAATTTTTCGAAGGTGCCGTTGCAAATTTGTTTTGAGTTCTGCATCTCATCATAATAGGTCTTGGTGACTTTGCATTCGTTCAATTTTTTTGGAAAACATTTTTTCACTTTTCCAGGAAATTCCATTTTTTTTTCTCTTTTCTATGGATCACTGTTTGCAAGAAAATTTGCATTGGCTCCGCTTCTGAGTTTTTCGAAAACAAAGGGCGCAAGTCACTTTGCGGTCGGCTGTTTCTTTATATGGCCCGGTGCGCGTAAATTCATTTTCTATGCGGTTCACAATTTTTTTGACTGTTTCATGAATTTTTCGGACTGTAGGTTACATCGAACCGTCATTTCTAATTATTTACACAAAGATAAACATTTATATTTTTTTCCAGAAAAATGGATTATTACCACGAACATCACAAAAAAGGGCCATTCGTCGTGGCTTTTCTTCTCATACTCGTCACGATTCTCACTGGAGTGGCCACTTTCACCAATTGTCCGTTGATTTTTGGAATTTGAGAAAAAATTCAACAGTTTAGACTGGGCAACACTCAGCGTTTTTGGCGCCAATGCAGGTCACATGGGACTGTACGCTTGGTTCAAGAGCGGTGCCAATGACGCCTTCAATGTGAGTTTATGATATTTAATTCGTTCCAATCTTCTCTTTGGAATTCCTCAAAGGCCCAGGTCACACTTTAGTCTATCAAATGAAGATCCTAAAACTCCAAAAAGGCATACCTTTCGAGAAAAAAAAAAACTGAAGCCTTAAAATGAACCATTTGTGCGGCTCAATTATTGAAAGTTGAATACTTTTCATCGACTTTTGTGTTTTTCGGAGCTGAAGAAAATCATATTTTGATTTTTCACCCTCTGTCCGGATCGACAGAAAAAAAAAGAAGAGCTTACAAATTCAAGTCTTTCGCATTTTTCTTTTTTTATTTTGCGTTTCGAATTAAAAAAATGTAGGTTTTCTACAAAAACACTGACATTTTTTTCTCACATTTTTTTGGCGGAAACATTATTACCTTTCAAAAAAACTCAAAGAAAAATCTTCTTTTCAATTTCACATAAAATTATTCCAGGCGCAACCAGGATGGTGGAAATGCACTGTAGTCACCATGTTGATGGCTTTTTCTTTCGAGCTTCTCTTCTGCATCCTCGTGATTCCTTCGATGTGAGTTTGACAATTTCGATACATGGAATTCAAACATAATTTGTAGACTGTTTTATATTTGAATGCCTAATGTTGCAAACCCAATCATTTGAAAACCTTCCAGTTGAAAAAATGTTTTATTTGAATTTGATGCTTCCCTTTGCTTGCTCTAAAGCTCAAACCGTATTTGGTCGGATGAAGAAGATATTTTATCGATTACGTGAAAACGAAAAAGGGAAGCTTCATCAAAATAACAATAAACTTTGACACGCTAAACTTAATTTTTTCTTCTACTTTTTTTTGTTTTCAGCCTTTTCCGCAAACACATCCATGGACATGCTCTCAACGCTCTTCTGTCAATAATCATCGCCATTTTACTGTTTGTTGGCATCATCACCTTTGCTGTGAAAGTTGGAAGTAATATAATGAAAGACTCACCAATTTGACATTTCCTTTTTTCAGGTTTCAATGTGGCTGGCATTAGCGTTCCTCTGAAGGTAAAGCGGAAGAAACTATTTTTAATTGGAACTTTCTTAATTTCAGCTTGGCTGGTCCTGGGGAGTCGGCGTCGCTGCCGCAGTCGTCTCGATTATTCTCATCTTGGCCTCCAGTGGATCAGCATATGGAGCAGCCAGATCACACTATTATTGATAATCCACCTTTTTTAATTGTGATAAAGTCTTGTATTATATATGAAGTGACAAATTTTTCATTTTTCATTTTGATAAACCTTTTTTTCGACTATTTGAAACTTGCAATAATTTAAAAAAGTTAAAAAAAACCTGATTTAAGCCAGTTCGCCAAAGTTTTTAAGAATATAAAGAGGAGCTCAAAGAGAGAATTTGAAGCTCAAAAATGTCAAAAAGTCTGACGAAATTGTAATTAAAACTTGCGGGGTTGATTGGGATATGAACGGTACTGTAAGAAAGGCAATGTTGAGGGAGAATCAGAAGAAAATCTGCACAGTAATGGGTTACAAAGTACCAGATGGCTTGGAAGAACAAACATAACCGCATCCTTGAGCTCGCAAAGTGACGTAGAGACAGCAAGCTCGTAAAATGTCCAGCCTGTCGCTGGATTGAACCCTCTTCACGCCAAATCTTTTTTGCCATTTCTGAGGCATTGGAAAATTAAGACAAAACAGTGATAACGCTTTTTAACTGGGAAATAAAGCGAAAGTTTGGAAAAATGTTTAAAATGAAGCAATCACTCTCTACGGTTGATTACGCGTCAGGGACGGCCGAATAGAAATTACAGCTATTTTAAAACAAGCACTGATATTATTTATACCATTTTTACAATTAGAAAAAAACCCAAAATTTGCTTGAGCGTTTCTCGAGTTTCAATTGCTCAAATTTGAGTTTTGATTTGCAAAGAAACAGCAACTTTTTCATGAGTTCTAGATTTTTTTTTCAATCAAAAAATTCAGACTTTGAAGCATTTCCCGAATAAAACAAAAGTTTCTCAAAACTATCCCATTGCTATTTCTGGCTCAAAACCATTTCTAAGTCAACAAAAATGATTATATAAACAAAGCACCATCAACAGAAAGGAAAAATAAACAATCCTTATCAGAAAGTTGGCATTCCCATCACTATTTCAAAAAGAACAATAGAACAAAATCAAAAACAAAAGCGAAAAGCTCAAAGTTCCGAAAACCATTTGATGATCCATCATCCGGCAGACGACAGCTGTTGGTTGAGTTCAAGACCAAAAAGCGATTTCATCGGGTGTTTTGGACTGTTGAATCATCTAGTCGGAAGATCTTATGAAACTTTTTGAGCTCTCTGACCCGTATCGAAATAAATAATTTTACGCATAGAGTGCGAAAAACAAAGAGGTGACGTCGAAAAATGAAGTGAGTCAGCCGAAAAAATGAACAGCCGCGAGCATCAGGCGAGGCTCTCTTATTTTGTACACCTGATGCCTCGCCGATCGCTATAAATGCGTCCGACCGATCAACATCGGCTGCCAGTTTCCGCTCTTTTGTTTTTCAGCTCACTGTTTCTTGCTTTTCAGAGTCTCTGATTCAATTTCTAATGAGCTTTTTTGAGTTATATAGCAGTTATAGGAGTATTCCTCTCAATAAAAGTTCAGAATAAGTTGGTTCTCTTCCAGTAAAAAAATTAATATAGAGTTATGAAAATTTTTCTTCAGTCGGAGGATTTTTCGTGATGAACTGGTATCATGAAATTTTTTTATCATTTTTAATCACCTTTTTCTTTCTTTTTGGTTTTTTCTGATTTCACCGCATCTCAAAATAAATATATATATAATGAGCTTGAAATCCCTACATGAGCTCAACGTTTGATGCTTTTTGTATTTTGAATCCTCGCTCAAATTACTAATTGGTTGAAAAATGAAGATTCAAGCAATTATGAATCTCTCATAGCTCTTGGAAAAAGGTTTTTAGTCGCCGGCGAAATCCGAACAATCATATAACACTGAACTAATCTAAAATTATCACTTTGTTGTTCTTCCCCGTTTCAAATTTTTGTTATCATTTCGATGCTTAGCCACTCTATTATAACTATTCCAATCCTTTTTTCAGAATCATGAAGAGCGCTATCATTTTCTGCTCAGTCGTCGCCATCGCTTCTTGCATTGAAATGTTCGGACGCGATCAGTCTGCTGCTGTAAGTGACGATGAACCTGTTTAAAAATTTTATTTCGAACAGTTTAATAGAAAAAAAACCAAAATAATCCTTTTTTCTGAACTTTTTTACATAACTTTTTTGAAAAACGAATCTTTTATTGGGTTTTCCAACCATCCGGCAAACACAAGAACATTCTCGACTGTTAAACTAGCACTTGGAAAACAGAGACCCAAACTATAAACATCGTTTTTCACAGGTCGAAGGACGGCTGATGTGCGACGGACGGCCAGCTGTCGGCGTTAAAGTCAAGCTCTGGGATGTCGACCGAAGTTTGTGTTTTTCTGAGCACTTTACATCAGTCTTCCAGTTGACGGAAAGCGGAAAGAATGAGGAAATTTTTCAGTGGATTCGGACGATCTCCTCGACTCTGGAACAACTGATCAGAACGGAGAATTCCACCTCGCCGGATGGACCAAGGAGTACACGACCATCGACCCCAAGCTCAACATCTACCACGACTGCAATGACGGACTCATGGTAGGGAAAAACTCGAGAAAACATAAAAAATTACATTTCTTTTCGTTTTTCGAAAGCCTGAATGGAGAATATTTGTAAAAGTTAGAAAAAATCCTTCTCAATCTCAACTTCCTTTGAAGCCAAAACATCAAAGTGGAACTATTAGAACTTATTCAAAATAACTAGGATACGCATGAAATCATGGACGCATTTATAAAAAATATAATTTCCAACTTTACCTACCTCAGAAATTTTTGAATGAAAAAAATCTGTTTTTTTATGACTTTTTTTAAATTTTTTTGAGAGCTGAACTTTAAAAAAATTATACCACGTAACTTTGTTCATTTTTCAGCCCTGCCAGCGCAAATTCGGTATCAAGATCCCAGATAGCTACGTCTCGCACGGAAAAACTCCCAAGACTGTCTACAACGCCGGAACTCTCCAACTGGCTGGCAGCTACCCTGGAGAGAGCCGCGACTGCGTCAACTAGAATATATATTTTTCGCCTTTTCAAGCCATTTTTTGTAAGTACGAAGTCTTTTCAACAATAAATCTTGCCATACAAGTCTTTCATTTTTGCAGTGAGTGGAATAAAACGCCTACTTTTTGAAAAAACCTATTAGAGGTTGAGAAAAAGTCATATCAAGGTTTCATGGAAGGGTAAAAAAGTAGTTGGAGCTTAAAACCTTTGATTTTTGACTTATTCAAAGATTTTTCACAATAACAGGAGCTGCTAAAAACGTTTACTGGAGATTTTTTTCTTCGATTCAAGATTTTTTCTACACAAAAAGGTTCTTTCATTGCCCAGATGTATGAGAATGAACCTCATAAAAATCAATTTATTTTTAATTACAAAATCTATACCAATAAATCTTGCCGTACAAGTACAAGTTCACAGGGAGTACATGACCAGAACACAAATCAAAACGAAAAACGGAGAAACTTTAATTGAAAAGCAATTGGTTGAAGAATCTTGAGCAGTGCAGAAGACCGGTGCGGCACATTTCCGTGGTTCTAAAGTTGATGACTAAAAAACTGGCTTTTGAGTTTTCCCACCTCACTACCGACATCCGATCAGCTCTTTCGAAGTTCGACCTGACGAGTTCGTAGTATTGTCCGTCGCTGAGAACTATGGAGTGAAGTTTCAAACATTTCATGCGGAGGACATCAATGAATTTGCTGGAGATTCGTTCGTTATAAGTTTTTTTCGAAAGACAAACTACCTCGATTTGTCAGAGAAACGGAGGGTTTCATCGTCCCAACGCACCTCGAGTCTGTAAATTATTGTCAAAGATTTCAGATATTTGATGGATTCACAGACCTGGTCAACCTTGGACAATTTTGAGCAATGCAATCGATGAACTGATCAACGTGGATCTTTGCAACCACTTTTGGGCAGCAGTCTTCTGCGATTCCCATCACCAGAACACTGAAAAATAATTTTTGGTTAGCCTATTCAGAAATTTATATATGAATAAAAAAATTTGTCAAGAAATGTTTTTTCATATCAAGTATCGCGTCAGAGTTCCGAGCATGTCATCCTGTACATTTGAGAAAATCATACGAACCGGATATTCTTGAGCTGTGGGATCATGTTCATCCAGAAGTACTCGAGAAGCTTGTGTTGTCCTCCCAAGCACAGCCCATGGAACTGATGACCATGTCGTTTGATCATATCAACCAACGACTGTTCATTCAGAGAGTCGCAAGTATCCAAGTTTAAATATTGCAAAGCGCCCATCGTGTTGGATTGTTGCCAGGCTTCCAAAACCTGGAAGTTGCACCTATCTTCAGAAAAAAGCCTGCAGTCTCACCTGATCGGTCATGCTCTCAAGCCAACTTGCATCAAGCCATCTGAGGTGGCCGAGTCGAGTCAGGATGAAGATCAGAGATTCAGAAGAAAGTTCAGTTCCCTTGACGTCCAGTTCCTCGATTCGCGTTTTCTCCCACTCGATTCCTCTGATGACTGAGTTGTCGAGCTCTGAAAAACAATCCGGACTTTTAGGGAATCCCTGAAAATCGGCTGTAGTTTACTCTATTTTCTACGCCTCGAAACGCGAAAAGTTTCATGAAAATTATTCGTGAGCTAAAAAAATGTACCATAAAAAAATTTATTTTTTTCGATAAATTTATTTTTTTCCTTCACCAAAAATGCCTTCCAAAACTTAACATTTCAATAATGAATTAAAGCCCTATACCTTAATTATTATCACATTTTCGTTTTTTTAACTCACTGGTGAAAGCCAAAAACAAGCTTTTTCAGTTTTCTGCATCGCTGGAGAACCGGCTTCAAACATGATCCAGTAACCTTAAATTTATTTTTTCAATTAAATTGGTATGGGGACCACTGACCTTTGAGCAGTAGTTGACACACAAGCATTCCAAATGAGCACAGTTAGAAGAAATCGCATCGACGTGATCGTCCGTGATGAATGGGACCTGAAATTATCACTCTACTCTGAAAAAAGAGAACTTTTCTAACCCCCCATAGATTGACAACTCGCAGATTTGGCAGAAATTGTTTGAGCTTGTAGACGTTGACCGTTTCGTAGACTTCTTCTTCCTCATCTTCAACTTTTTCGTAGGTTCCTGAAATGAAAAATGATTTAATTTTCGCTAGAAAAGTTACCAATGATGTGCAGGATCTGGACAGATGAAATGAAGGTGTAGATTTTCCGGAGGAAGCCTTCTAGGAAAATGTTTTCAGAGAGACAGATTGTGATTGACTTGAGACGAGATGGGAAAGTCTGAAGGTCTGTGAAGTCGTGCAGCTGCATGGCAGTTGAAAAATCTGAAAATAGGTGATTTGCGTTAGGGCAGATATACTTTGCAAGAACACTAAAAAACTCTCACATTTTTCAGATAAACTCGAAGAAAAACTTCTTTTAGAACTTTTAGTTTTCCAAAATTATGATAACAATGCTGAGAAGAGATAATTTAGTTCGGAAAATAGTTAGGAAAAATCGTTTCGAAGCTTTTTCGCTTCCTCACGTATCTGGAGAGTAGGCTATTCCTGTTCTTCAGTAATAATGATTCACCTAGAGTCAAGCTCTGAAGCCGGGGGCACTTATTGGCCAACTCGTGAAGAACATTCGGTGTGATGAGGTCAGTTGCAAGCTCGACTACTCGGAGTTCGGAAAAACGCGTTCCAATCAAGTTCAAGAAATGATCGTGGTTCGTGACCTGATAATCCATTCCTTCTGTCCAAAATTATTTTTCAAAAGTTTTCTGACCTGAATTCCACCATAACTCGGCCGGAATGAAACGAAACGCCATAGAAGAGGTGTACAGGAAACGGTGCGCCAACGTTTACAAACTTGGCCCGCTTGAAGGATCTGAATTACAAATCAAGTTCAAAGCTGAAGTTAGTGGGAAAGACCTGATAAGGTGATAGGTATCCAAAAAAATATGCTGGAGAACTGTGTCGGGGAGCTTCTCGATGGTCTGGAAAGTCTCATGAGAAATCGAAAAAAATTAAACTTTTTTACAATTTTTATCTGATTGATAACAAAATTTTCAAAGTGCACATTAAAGTTCAATGAAAAAAATTTAAAAACTTTTCTATCCGATTTTTCTTCTTTTTCGGTGTAAAAAAAGTTTCGGGAGCGAGTAGGTTTTTAACTTTTTTTGATAGACTTTAACAAAACTACAAAGATCAAGGGAACTGCGCCAACACAAACTTTCATGCCAAATTGAGCTTTTTTTCTAGAATCTCCCTGAGCAAGAAGTTTTGTACAGACATTTTTTTGGTGGTATGAGAAAAAAAGACCAGCGAATTTTTCGAACGGCGACTTTTTCCAATTTTTTTCTCGATAAACTCTTCGTTTCGAATCTTTCTATATAAAGAAGGTTGTTGATTTATGATTCAATCTTATAATGTTAAAAATTTTTTATAAACCGAAAAAAACAAGGGAAAAAAGTCGGAAAGTTCCCTTACAATATGAAAAAAATTGGAAAAGTTGCCGTTCGAAAAGTTTGCTAGCTTTTTTTATACCACCTCATTTTTTTGCATAAAATCAAAATTTGTTAGGGATGCGACATCGCGCGCGACATCGTGTCGCGTACTGATCGAAAAAAACTCGTCACTTTGTCTATTATGTTTCTAATTTTGATTCTCTCGCTTCTTCTTACTTTTCTGAGGTGAAATTCTGATTTTTTTTTTGAGTAAATCACAAGTACAAGTATTTTTTCAATGCTCAAAACTCGAAGTTGAACTGAGCTTATCAGTCGGTGGCTTAGAGAAATTTTAAGAAGACTACATAAAAAAACAAAAAAGCGAAAAATAGAACTCCAACGTTTTTTCGAAATTTTTCGTTCTAAGCTAGGTAAAATGAAGTATCGACTGAAATATTTTTTCACAAGATCTATCCTATATTACATGATGGTATTTATGTTGCACAGCGACGTATTCTCGTTCATGTTCGTCGTTGTCGTCTTCCAGATGTTCGAGCTTTTCTTTAAGCTCTGCGTCCGTGTCGGACATGGTGACAATGCGGGTCATGTCGTATATTGCCGTCATTTTTCACCTTTCGTGCCAGTTAGCAATTATACCTTTTTCAAAAACAAGTCAAAAAAAATGGAGGAAAACATAAAAGGCAAACATTCAAACTCAACAAACTATCAAGATTAGAAAGGAGAAAATAAAATGAGGCTGAGAAACGGGAAATCCGCTCTGCTCTTTTTGTAACTGCTATGTCTTTCAGAAACACTTTTTTGCTCCGAAATTCTGAAAATAAAGGGGAGTTAAAGAAAAAGGTTCAAGTTTCTAGAATATAAAATAAAAATAGAACCTCCTGAGAACTACGGGTTATAAATATCTGCATCTAGAAACATAAAAATCGCGACAAAATAGATTCAAAAAACTCAAGCAACTTAAAATAAAAACTATTTTTCATCCTAAAAAGAAATAATAGACAGAATCGAGCTATCATCAGTGGAATGAAAACTTTGATGCAACATTAAGCGACAAGACGACAACACTTTTAAGCTTCTTTTCCGCCAAAATCCGCTCGTTTTTTTGGCGAAATCTTTTTTGACTTTCAAATAGCTAGCCTGTTTTCATTTATCGAAAACAAAAAAAAAACTGGAAATAAACAAAAGGCAGCAAGATTGGAGGATCGTGAAAAATGGAGGATTCAAGCTCCGAGGGTGAATCCGTGAGAGAAGGAGTCAGCTGGCACACGTTGGAAAATCCGATGGATCAATGGCTCATGAGCACACGTTTGCATGTTACACAGAGCAGTTTACAAAGTCTGAGACTTCTCTCTTTTGAATTTGGTACACGAAATTCGAGTTATTGGAAGAAGTGTGAAGAATTAAGACTTTCGAATGAATTTACGAGAAATTCCAGAGATTTCTTGGGTTGATCGGAACCTAGGACCTAGATGACGCAAGCCGGACGCGCCACGGATGTTTCTGAGCCTTCCTAGTGATTTCTTCAGCGGCGCCAGCCCACTTAAGTGATCACTTTAAACTCAAAGAAACCTCCGAGGCGCGTACGGTTCAACGAAAATAGAACTACGTGTCCGTTGGAGCGCGTTTGAACCAATTTTTTTTATCTCTTTTTTCAATCTGATTCTCGCAATTTGAGTTATTGTGAGAAGTTTGAGAAACTTCGATTCTCGATAATTTGTCGAAATGGTATCGAAAATTTAGTTACAAGTTATGGAGAAGTATATGAAGAGATCACATTTTCGAATAATTTTTCTGAGTAAAAACTTCCGAAAATAATTATCGAAGCTTCAGTTCAAAGAAAAAAAAGGTATGAAGATATCTTTTCATAATCATATTGCCTCTCCAACGACTGCAGCTCTGAATTTTTTGCGGAAACATGAGTTTCTGAACATTTTTTTCTGTTAAAATTCTCATGGAGTTACTCAATTTTTTTAAAACTGACAAACTGGCTTTTTATTTTTTTCTGTTTTTGAGATACCAACTTTACAAAAAAAAATCATATTTCTGCAATGAGTAAAGTGTGATATTGAAAATATTTTTAAATTTCGAGATTTCCACTTTCTGGTAAAATTTATATCTTCTCGCTGTGTGTCGAGAATTTAATATAAGACATTTTTAAACAGGAAGAAGATAAACGATTTTTTTGAGTTCTTATCAAAAGATCAGCCTTCTTTCCTCGTTCCTTCCTTCTTCAAATCAGCTCAGGACAAAATAATCGGCTTTTCGGAAAGAAGTAATCTGGAATCGTTCTATTTTCCTGGAAGAAGTTTCGTTTTCCACAGCAATTACCCAGTAATCAATCACTGATTTTTCCACCCACCTTTTTTCTTTCGTGTTCAGGCAGCGCGTCTTCTCCGAATAATTTGTCAAAGTCGGTCATAGCGTTTTTTTGCAGTCGATTATCAGCCAGCCAGTTATTTCAGTAACTCTGTTCTCAAGTAAAAAAAAAGTCTCGTGTTTAGCAGTAATAATCTTTAGTCGTAGAAATCGGACGGACTCGCGGTCGGAGTTGTTTTTGAGAGGCGGAAAGAAGAAAGTTAAAACCGATTTCTAGCATCTGTTCTTCGGATATAATGAATAACTGAACGACTTAAGATTGGGTTCGTGTGTGTAAACCGCTAGATCAAGCTGAGAGGAACGATTTTGACGTTTCCCAAAAAAATCGGATCTTCAAGAGGTTGATTTGATGGATGGGTTCCTCGAGGTGAGAAAAAAGTCCAAAAAAACTAGCACACAACACTTGGCCAAGAGGTTAGGCGTCTTTGACTTCTGTGGCTTAAAACGCAGTTTTATTGCTTTTGAATATTCATTCTTTTCCTGGATGTCTTCACTAGAACTCAATATCTATTTCATGCTCCTAACTGTGATTTTCAATGAAAAGTGAGTTGTTTACTCATAAATATCGTAATTTTAATTTGAAAATGCTTTTTCGACATTGAACTCAAAAAGCAAGCCATCAATTAAGAATGAAGATTTGTATAACTTCAAAAGTTCACTCGTTCTCTCCTCAGACACGAGCTGATAATATTTCAATATGAAAATATTTTCAATACGTGGCTTTCCCGATTCTGACTTTCTTATCAACCCTACGCGCTACTTATTTGATTTGAACTTTGCCTGCTCCGATAAGAAACGTCAAGACGCACTGATCAGTCAATTTTTATGAGCTTATTATCGTCTCACCGTTCAGTGATATGATTTTTCGGGCTTCTTTTCTTCCCCATGCATTTTTCCACGACGAAGAGCGCCACTCTTTCGTTTTCCTTTTGTTGGAATTTTCATGAGAAAAGTCTAGGCTTTCAGAAAGTCGTACAAAAAGTAACGGCCCTTCATTTTATTTCCGTCTATAATATTTAGTTCTCCGAAGTTTAGTAGGATTTCTTTCAAGAATAAATGAAAGCGCTAAAAAAAGCCGTTTCAGCACAAATTCAAAAAAAAACTTTCAAAAAAATGTTTATTCACTTTCATAACTAACCAAACTTTCAATAACATTTTATACTTTTTATTTCTCCGAGGGATGGAAAAAACTCACAAAGGTAGAGGTGATATGTTATGGAGTCTTTTTGCTCGATTTGAAACTTCGCTGCAGAAAAACTGCCGCGGGGAGAAAACAAGAGTGCGTCTGACTTTGAAACTACTGTGGCGCGGTGGCAAGCCAATCAGCGACATTATAGAAAATTCTCTCGCTTAGGCTTTAACCGCACTCGATTAAAGCGAGTTTATTTTTCGTATCAGGGACTACTGAGATCCAATCTTTCAAAAGCTTAAATAAAAAAAATATATTATGCGGTAGAAAATAAGGAAACTAATAACACGAGCGCAAATTATAACTTTTTAATCATCTCCATAGCGACGCTATTTGTCACTCAATTAACACCCATTAACTTTTACTTACAAAAAATTCCCATAGTGAGCAAAGTAAAAAGACTGACCGGCATGCGGGAGAGCACCAGGGCGAGGTTGATCTTGGATAAGGCGCGAAGTTTATTCAGAATCCGAGTCTTTTTGAGTTTCCATTCCTCGGTATCGCGAAAATGTTTCTTCTTGACAAGCCATGTGTTGGCAGACGTCGAGGCCAATGTGTCGGTGCTCTGAAAAAAAAAACCGTTCGGTTTGACAAATGTTTCGTTTCTCTTAGTTTTTTGAACAACACCTGTTCGCTAAGTGCTTTTCCGGCTGTCAAGATAAACTAACATATCATTTTGATGAGCTGCTCGGTTTTCGGAAGCAATAAACTACTTTGTAGAGTCGAAACGACAGCAATTGTGAAAAAAATGAATAAACGTAGTACTGATTCTGGTTTTCCAAGAACGGGAATTTTCAAACCAATAAAAATCAATAATTATCGCTACTTTTGACCTCAATTATTTAGAACAAACTTTCTATCGGGATTTTTTCGTTACTTTTCTAGCTGATTAGGTGAAAGTGTTCAAATTGCAAAATACTTTTCTCTGAGCTTAATATGAGCAACTTTCAGGAATGCTGGGAGGTACGGCTCCTTGGGGCTGTCCTGCCAGTTGCTCACACCGCGGGAACTGTCTTAAACAGGGGAACCGTCTCTTGTGCCAGTGCTTCAGCGGCTACGAAGGCTTCGATTGCAGCCAAAAAATGGAAACTCTCTCTCCGGGAGCGGCAGGAGTTACGACGTCCGTTCCGCAGATCGAGCGAGAGACCTTGGCACTTGCGGTCGTGATTGCCGCAAGTAAGTATTCTTCACTTTTTTGCTTTGAATATTTTCAATATCCAGCCACTTCTATCTTCTTGTCGCTGTTCGTCATGTTCCTTCATTGGTTCAAAGAACGCCGTCGCCGACAGGGGAAAATTCGTTCAGGAAGCAGAACAGAACATCGAGAAATGCTGCAACTTCCAACGCCTAGCATCTATATTCAGCGTTAAACTTTCGCCGTGTGCTTTTTTCTGTTCATAAAGTGGAGTAGAGCTTGATCGTGTTTGGAAAATGCAAAGTTTTGTTTATAGTATGATCTATTCACGTGAATATTGCTAGACACCAGTTCCATGGTTCATAGTTCTCTCACAATCACGCGTCTGGTCTGAGAAAAGGCGAAACGGTTTGTCAAAAGAGAGATTCATGTGTCGTCGCAGCGTTTTTTTTCCCGAAAGATAGTGATGGAAGCGCCTTATCGCGCGAAAAATTCCTTTACACCGTGTCAACGTTTTGTAGGTTATGAAGTGATGACTTTTTGGCTGGTGTCTCGAGAAAAAAACCTCCAGCGGGAAAATGAAATTGTGAGCGGATGATTGATGATATGGAGAAGATAATTGGCCGAACGAGGATTTTCCATCACACCGGAAATATGAAGTTTTGAAGGGACATCAGAAATTTGTTGAAAAAGCTGAGGGCTAAAATTTGTCTTTAAAAATAAAAAAAGAAGTTTCATAAATTATAAAAGAAAATTTCGAAAAACCCCTATAGCTTCATAACTTTACTACTTTTTCTTGAAGTTTGAAAACCACCACTCATTTATAAAAATCTCTTGAATTAGCAGCTAAGTTTCTGAATGCGTGTATTTTTGAAATATTTTTTTCACTAAATTTCAAACTTTATTATTTGACGACTGAGATAGAAAAAAAGATTTTTTTATCCCGTTTCTTCTGCTTCTTCAAAATGACCAAGACAATTGTTTGTACCCGTTTACAACCAATAAAAAAGGCCTTACTGGCTTGTCTTTGGAGGCGCGAAAAAGATCCAGCATAATTTACAGCGTGTCGGTGCAATTGGAGAGTACCCGTCAACAAATTACTCAACAACCTTGAAAAAAGTAATTATTTTTAGAACAAACAGTTCGGCAACAAAACATGATAGCGCGGAGAAAAAGGAGTTCAAGAAAATCCTGTAATGATTAGCTTATTATCTATGAATTTTTACATGGAAACCGATGATAATATTGCAACAAAAAAAAAGAAAAACCCAGGAAATCCCCAGGTGAAAATTGAGTACGAGGAAAGAGTTAGGTAGTGTTACACTAGGAAAAAGACTTTTCGAAACGGAAGGTACCTATTGAGAAAAAAGAAAAATTGAAGTCATGACCAAAATCTCAAAAAATTTCAAGAAGTTAGAAACAGGTATTATCTTCTTAGTGAGATTTCCTTGAAATTATGACTGTTTTTGCACTTTCTCAGAAAAAAAGGAATTATGAATTTTGAATAATGGTCAGATCACTCCAGTCTTCACAAAAATTAATAGAAAAGGTGAAAGAAACCAAAATCACAAAATATGAAAGGAAAATGGATGGAAGGATACAATTGGTAAGACTAATTTCTTACATAAAAGCTAATAACTTTATTAAGTTTACTAAAACAACTTCCTCGCGTTCTCAAAAACTAGGTTCAAGAATTTTCCTATACTGGATAGGAATATTAACTTTTAGAACTACGAAAAAACAATTTAAAATCAAAACCAAGATTTTGAAAGGAACAAAAAAAGGAAAAAAGCAATTTCTGGCAGAGTCCAGACTTGGGATCATTCCTAAGATGTTCCAAGAGGACCTGAACAAGATTCCAAACGTTCTAATTCTAATAAAAACTGTCAATTTCGAAAACAAGACTCCGAGAAGAAGCTGAATGGATGAAAAAAAAAATGACAAGCAAGACGCTGGAAGATTTCGATCAAACAGAAATCGTCCACTCTCGCGTGGGAATGAAGATGAGTGCTTGTGAGGTAAGTGACGAGGAAGAAGAAGAGAAAAAAAAAGAGCCTAGGTAAAAATCGATTGATTGCAAATGTGAAAGGAGACATTTCCAGGAGAGCAGAACGAGGGGCAGCCAGAGTGCCTCCAACGGCTCGTTGTCACGTCGATTTTAAAGCGCATCGTTTCTGCAGAAACGATGATCCTCGGCAGCTGGTCACTTCACTGGGTCACTTCTCCGGTTTCGGTCCACGCAAACCGTTTTTTTCCGGTTTTTTTTAAAATGAATTTTCGAATAATTAACAATTCGAAGGTGAATTTAACGCATTACTTTGGAATGAAAGTTCAGTAATCAAGTTTTGAACTAATCGGTGCTGCAGTACTGAAGCTCCACCAAGGTGTTGAAAACAACAGCCATCGAATTTCCAGAAAGTTCAAGAAAGATTTATTTACAAGGAAGTTTCGTATCCATTCCGACGGAACTGTACCTTTTGCTCAGTTCACTCTAGCTTGAACGAGGTTTCCAATAAGGTCATCTAAACCTTATTCTTGCACAATTTTTTCTACTTATGACAAATCCTTCTCTGAAATTTGTCTCGAGCCCGTCTCAAGAGAATAAAAAAACTCTACAGTCTTTGTATTTTATTCAATTTTCCGAAAAGAACTTTCAAGGGTATGATAACCGACAAAAACAGAATTTGATTGTTTCAAAAATCGGTTTTTAAGCCCATCAAATGTGAAATCTGGTCGGTTTTACACAAGGTTTCGAAGTTGTAGCTTGGCGCATCGTGAATGGTATAACTGCGATTTTGAAACTTTCATTGAACATTGAATGAACCTTTGTTCTATCTGAAAGCTTAGGTTGATGAAGTCATAAACGTCAAGAAAAACGTTAGGAAAATGCGTCTGTTCAGTGAAAAACTTGGAGAAAAAAATTTTTCTTTTTTACCAAATCTTTTGCAAATTTGCTTTTTACTTTCAAACTTATCTTCTTGATCAAAGTTAGCAGAAGTCTATACAAAAAAAACTATCGAACAAAGAAGCGGGACTCTAAATACAATGAATTATAACTTTGGAACAGAGTTTTGAGCGTTTTTTTTTCTATGTTTTGAAACATTTGGGATTTTTTATATTCCGTCATTCAATCAATTTAAAAGCCAGATAAATCTTTAACCAGTCTTGATTGATGTTTAGTGTAAGAATTTTTCATTTCAAAAGCGCAAGAAGCGATTTTTCTAGGCTCTAAGGACACACTTGTCAGAAAAGCCCATTGTAGCAGTGGAGCAAATCTCGAACACATGTGTCTCCGTTGACGTATTATGTCAACGGAGGCAGGAATAAATTTCAAACAACTCGCACCCCGCGGAAAACGATGGCACTCGAGTGCAGACGGTTACCCGTCGGCCCGTACTTCCGTCGTAAGAAGTGACTTCCGTGCTGCTCCTTCAGGACGTGGTTCAACGACACTGACGACGACATTAGCGAGTAGTCGTTACTGCAAAAAATAGGAACAAATCTTCTTAAATTCTTGTTTTTTCAATAATTTTATTGCAGATCGTTGCAATGGAATTTGATGTCAAAGAGGCTTCATTTATACCATAATGAAAAAAAATTATCAAAGATTTTCAATTTCTGAATTCTGCCTATTTTTGGCTAATCGAGTGTAGATCTGATAAATTGGATTTGAGTCGATAAGGAAAGTTTGGGAAATATGCAAAAAATGAAGACCGAAATCTGCTATTTAATGGCTTTCTTTTAGTCTTCATACCAATTTTCTGCAAAACTTTTTTTGCGCCGTTGAAAATTTTCAGGACATCAATCTCATTCTTCTTTCCATAAGGTATACTCGCTAAAACACTAAAGTCAAAAAACAACGACTCCTCACCAAATTAGACGTCTATCCATGGTTGAAGTGCGCAGAAGCCCACTTTGGACCATACGCTTGCGAAGCAGCGAAGACTGGATGATTTCAGTAACGGCTGAATATCTCAAAGAATCTTCTGATTGATCAAGCAAATAAACTTGGCCAACCCAATATTTGTCCCCTCACAGGTGTCAAAAAATGACACATTATCGATTTAGAAAAATTATAGTTAACTTGAATTATAACTATTAAAATAAAGCAACATGAAATGAGGAAAAAAAAAAAACTTTCATACAACTTTCGAAATTTTTTTCTTTTAGATCGGTGTCGAAGAAAAGGCGAGAAATTTCATTACTGACCAAAAAAACTGTATTTATGCATTATTTAATATTCAGAAAATATGAAAAACTGATAAATTTGAAAAAAATAACCTCGTTTTAATAGAAAAAAATTCTCATAAAAAAAGGAAGGAATAATCCAAAAGCTAACAAATTTTCAAATTCCCAAAAATCTACCGATTTCAAACACTCACCATCATCCAAATTGGGGCTGAGCATAGTTTGAAAGAGTGAATCAGTATCAATCCGATTCGAAGTTGCTATCGCCCGTCTGTATATTTGATAGATTTTTGGCCTCCACTCTACGCAACACTCCATCCTCAAACATTCTTGATTTATCTGCGATATTGAGAAAAAATATTTTTTTCAAGAATGCAGAAGGAAAATTTTGGAGATAAGAGAAAAAAACGTAATTTGGTCCCTTCAAAACTAGGCGAATAACGTGAAAAATAATCATCTCGCTATAAAATTTTTATTTTTTTAAGTATATCATTCCCTAAGTTTTTAACTAAAATTTTTTTCTGGGTATCGTGAGCAAAAATAAAAAAATATTTGCGAATCAAAAAGAAACCATTGATATTTTTTTCACTGAAATTTTTCCTCAATCATTTCTTTTCTAGCGAATTCCAGTAGCTCTGAAACCCATGAAAATATTGATATTTTTTTAAAAAAATTCCTGGCTTTTTTTGATTTAGAAGTGTGCTCTATTGAACAATTTCGCTCACCTTGCATTATCTGAAATTTTCTTTCAATTTCGTAGTTTATGGTTGTGTTGCGTTGAAATAAATTCATTTTGAGAAGGAAATAAACGTCAAAGGCTTTCCACCAAGGAAGGCAGCTCAATTTTTTTGCTGAAGAGAAATAAAATACTTTTTAAGTTATAAATCTCCTACAATGATGATTATTCTGAACTTTCAAAAAGTTTCCAACCAGAGAATGAAGTTTTTTTCATCCGTCAGGGAGAAAATGAACATTTTAGGAACTGTGTGATTTTTTTATCAAGCTTTCTTTTCTAATAACCCAAATGGAAATATTGAAATATAAGTTGTGTACTCTCTTCAGTTGAAGTCCTCAGTTTCAGTTTAGATTGCTCAAACTTTCATATTGTGTCTCATTTCGCTTCTTAGTCGTAATATCTCTGTTCTGATCATTGAACAGTTTTGGAATAAGACAGAATTGAGAAAAAATTTAGCCCTGGGCGATTGCAGACGTCTTTATTGCGTGCGCCGCTTCATCCAGCGGATATTCGGCCTCGGAGCTCATCATTCACCTTTGCCCAGCGTCTTTCGTTTCAGTTTTTCCTTTCCGTGGAGAATAAAAGATGTTCGAATTGACTTGAAATGGACTCTTTTGTTTTTTCAAATGATGCGCCTTGAGAAAAGTATTTGTCTTTTCTGGAGGCTTATTTATGAGTAAGTTTACAAGGGCTCATTTTATTCGAACTTCGATTAATTTCTAATGATGCTTTCGAACAAAAATTCAACTTGAACTAATTCCAACTATTTTTCAAGGCTAAAATTTCATTCATGACTATTTCTGGATTCTAGGATTTTTTTCTTGAAGAACTTATGAATGAATAATGTCTATATTCTGAATTCTCCGCACTTTGTTCTCTGGCAAAAATTTTTTTACGTAAAAAAAGATCGTTTCTTCAAAATTACATACATTTAGAAGTTTGAACTTTTTCCTGTTCATAAACGATTGTATACACATTTACTTTTTTTAGTTTTCCATGACGAGGAAAAAGGTAAAATGGCCCTCGTGCAAAGTAGTCATTACAAGTGTTGTTAAAGCTTTGTTCAGGTAGGTTTTCGATTCATTTTTCTGCCAATTTCTGTTGTGAAATAAGGTGAGTGTCTCAAAATGTACTCCAGAACCGCAATACTTTTCACAAATTTTTATCTTTTGCTCATTTTCTTCATGAGGGGCTTTCGTTTCACGTGCGAAAAACTACTGAAACTTGATCATTAATTTAAAAAACTTTAACTTTAATACTTGAATTTTGCAGGCTACTTGGGAAAAAAATGTTTCGATTCAAAACTTGCTTCTGACTGTGAAATAAAAATTATGATAGGTTTTGAAATAAGGCTGCAGGAGCAAAATTACAATTTTTGCTCAAAGAAAAGTGTGGGAAGCAAGGCAAAATGAAGCCATTTCAACCGAGGATCTGAATCGAAGATCCTCCATAATTCATTTAAAAATAATGACCTCATTGATGTCACTTTTTGATTGGAGATTCAGTTAAAATTAATCCATCATTTCCTCAACCTTTTTTCAACTTGATTTTTGACGTCATGTGCGTTCTTAGAACCATTATCCACCAGAAATCTCTTCCCGAGGAGCCTCAAAACAAAAAGAATGCGCTTGATTGGTGGGATGTACAATCCCAGAACGAAATTGGCTCACATGCCCAAACATGGCGGTCAGCGCGAAAAATTTGGTTAACACCGGATTCCAGGCCGCCTCTTTGTCTCCTTTCGCTGCCCTTGCCGTTTTCAATACATATGCAATTGCCTTTTCCTCCTTTTTTCATAATTTATTGCAAAAGTTCATCGCTACTTTGGCTTTTCATCAGCATGAGTATCAAGTTGGGCGTAAAGAGATGATTCTGTTTGTTTGGATAGTCTTTCAGGCGGAAAATCATGGCTCAGAGGAATCTGGGACAAGCTCAGGCGAGGGTGACGTGGATCTGAATCAAACTGGCGACTTTCCTTTCTGAGAAACTGCGTTTTTTGCGATTGCTAGGCATATAATGGAAAAAGTTTCGAAAAATTTGAGAAAAAGCTAAAAAGTAAGCTGTGCTGTTTTTTTCATGAAGAATTGTCATATCTGTTCATTCAGCCTCTTTTCAATCAAATTCTAATGATTTTTCGCCGGGAAAGTCTTCAATTGATAGTTCATCGAGTTGCTTCAGAATGAAATTGGCTCCAAACGGAAAAAATCACTTTCAAACAAAAGTAAAAAATAACCTTGAAGCGACAAACTTAATTTTTTTTTGGTTCTATTCACCTTAAAAATTAGTAGGATTCCAAACTTTTTTCGAGAATTTTCCAAATTATTCTGTCAGCTTCTATTTCAAGCCAAGCATTTTTTCTGAGCGGCCCGCAATCTCAAAACCGTCTAGCCATTTCTTAGAGCCGTCCTTAGGGACACTCCAACCAGGAAAATCCTTGTGACGTGAAAACTAATAGCCATTTTATAGTAATTGATTTCGGAAAACAATAAGTCCTGCCAAAAAACAACAGGGACTGCATTACTCGTTTGAAAAGCGTTATATATGTTTTCCGAAAGGCTAGCTATAATGATATATTTCCTCCTGGATGCGCTTTCCGTCCGGAAATTGAGCCGCGACGGCAGGTTCTGTTGTTTGAGGCGAAACAAAAACAGAAGGAAATAAAGGGTGTAACGAACGTGGGCAGATATGAAATGAAGAATAAATGTGCTGAGCGGAAAATTAGCCAAATCGTGGCTTCTGGACCTGCTACAGCTCCTCTCCATGCACTTGTACACACGTGTGTTTCTTCGTTACTTTGTTCCTTGGTTCGAAGATGAAGCTGATTAGAAAGAAAAACCCGGAAGATTTCAATTAGAATTGTGAGGGCGTTCGTTATTTGCCCTTGGTCACAAGTTCATGACTAGACTGCTTTTTTTATGACTTTTCTTGTTTTTTGACACTACGTTAATTTTTTTTTACGTCTTATGTAATTATTCATTTGAATCGTCGTAATTGAAGCTCTTCTAAATGCAATACAAAACGTGGACATAGGTTTTTTCGATCCAATTTTCTTCACAGTTCTGCGCTTCTTTTTAACTTTTTTCGATATAGAGAGTTTTTATTTGGAATTTCCAAAGAACTCGCGTCAGCCTAAAGATTTAAGTTTTCGGTTTTTTTTTCTGGATTCTCGTGTTCACACAAATTAAACCTGTTAAAGAAAATTTTTTTTTATTTTTGAACTAAATTTTGAATAGGGAAGTCGTACTCAAGCAGAAATTAATGCCTTCCATTTTTTACCAGAAAAATAAATGAACCATCATCCTGTTACTTCTGAAAAATCTTTCATACTTTTTTTTTCAAAATTCGAAGAAAAAGGTGTTATTCCACCATTTCAGTTCCTTTTTTTAAATTTCTGACAAGAAACGTGAGCGTCATCCAATTGAAGCATTACTATTTTTGTGGAAAATTGAAAACTTCAGTTGGTAGGAGGAAGTGAACTTACTCGGATACAAATTTTCTTCGAAAGATTATCAAAAAAGCTCATCTCAAGCTGCTAAGATTAACGCCTTAAAAGCAGGTAACATGAGAAACTATGTGACATAGACTAATCCTGAGCTGAAATGCGAGTTAAAGCCATCTGAATAGGTCAGTTCTAAAAGGAGCATTTTTCTTTTTTTTTTTTGGATTTTTTCGCGAAAAAGATAGGAGAAAGAATAATAAACAGTATGGAGTGAGTATCAAGAATAATAAAATGGATTTTCACAGCATTCTAGATTTTATGATGTGAAAATTTCTTGCGTTTTTGCTATTTCAACTTTTTTTTTCTATTTTCTAAGTTCGTCATCCCTTGAATATCAGTCTGTTCTTATCAATTATTTGATTTTTCACAGTTTCTGCAAAACTCTCGCAAAGAGACATTTAAAAAAAACGCATTTTTTTTCGGCAGTACATGGAGACTTTGATTCGATCCTAATCAGAATGATACTGTGAGGCTTCAAGAAATTCGCTCTCCATCGAATTTCTGAATATCTGAGATTTTTTTTGCAGATTATTGAGACCTGCTCGAGTTCAGAAAAAAGTTTGCACCATCAAAAAAAAAGAAGTTTTTTTTGGCAAGCTTGACGTTATCAGTAATCCCCCATTTCTAAAGATAGCTTCGTATGATTTTTTTTTTTGCTCGAAAGATCATGTGTCATATTCAGAATATTCTGACCTAATAATAGAACGAGCCAAATTTTCAACTAGAAACTTTTACAAGTCATCTTTTGCAGCAAATAATTCATGAGAACGTCGGTCTTGATCGCGTAAATAGAATATTTTAGCGCATCCGCTAATGATGAAATAATTTGGTAGGTCATAAAAGCACTTGAAGATATATGACCAATTCGGGCAGGCAAAACGTGTTTTTATAGCTCAGAAAACGTTGGAATTGCCACGAAAATTGGCTTGTTAATCTCTGCGTTTAGAAGAGTTTTAGCTGTGATTTTCGATACCAAGTTCAGTTTTTATGGCCTGAAGGAATTGGATTTTTGAGTTTCATTATATCATAAACGATTGAAATTCAATTACTCATAGCTAGCCCAAATTTTGGGATCTTTTTCTTGTTTTATTTTTTACGGTCCATTCATCTCCCTAAGGTATTGTACAGATTTCCAACTGCAGCTTTTGATTTTTCCCAGAAAAACACAGATAATTGATCAATACTGCAAGAAAGCCGGACAGTAGATTTTCAAGCTGCATTCCTTCTTTTCAATTTTTTCTACCGATTTGAAGTTTTATGAAAAACAACCTATAACCATTTATTGTTCGAGAATTCTCCCCAACTTCTCGCTTTTTGGCTTCAAAAAAAAAAGCGAACGTCAATTTTCTTTTTTGGGCTTAAAGGGGGCGGAGCTTCGCGGTTTTTACCTTTGAAATACTCATTCAGCCACTCTTTGAGCCAATACTACCTTGAGTGCGCTTATTAATGGATCACTGCATTTTCTCCGATCTTTTCATCTACTCCTTGTTTTTCCCACGCATCAAATGTTACTCATACTACCGGAATAATTTCTCTATTCGGCCTCTCAATTATTTTCTTCAGAGATTAGCTGAAATCCTTATCATCATTTAAAGTTTTGCCTTTGTTTTCACAGAGTTTTTTTCAATTTCGAACGGCCAGTGGGTGGTCCGAGGGTTGAATTTCTTGCTCATGAGTGAGCAAACACCATTTTCATCGTCTCACTTGCCATAAATTTGGTAAAGTCGTCCCTTTTTTCTAGTCGAACGCTGTTGGAAGATCCTCTGTTCTCAATTTTGAGTTGAGACCAAATCCGAGTAGTTCAGAATCTCATTAAAAAAAGGTAATCCTTTACACTAACTCACTGTGTCAAATATTGCATTTAGAACTTCTTCAAAACTTTTGAAACTTATTTTATTTTCTCTTTTCCCCTTGCCAGAACTTACATGAAATTTGTTTTTTTGGAATTATTTTTTTGTCATCTTTCCAGAAAAAAATTTATTTTTCATCGCAATTGGTTCAAAAATATAAATCTATGAACGGCAGTTACCATCAGAATGTTTAAAGCACAAAAAGTTTGCAGTTGGATATTTTTTTGAACTCTCTCACATTTTTTGCAATCCATCTGAGAAAGAAATTGAACTTCTGAACTTGAGATTAGTACATGACATTCCTTTGACAAGGACAAAAGTATTTCTCCGTTCTCAGCTTATTTTTGAAGAAATTTTCTATAAATACACACTAGTCTTTTGTCATTTTCTTAAGAAAAGTTTTCTTGACGTGAATGTAAGAAGAAGTTCAAAACCTGCCGTCCACAATTGCTCACCTTTATTAGACATGATTCATAATTTTTTGACTGTCTTGCGTGATAATTCGAAAACATCACTTCCTCGTGCTTCATTTCCTGATTCCACCTTTTGAAATTCTCTTTCTTCTCATTTTAACTGAAAAAACAGTCTGCGGAGCAGTAGGATTTTAGGGAGCCATAAGCGAACCTAATCAGGAGTATCGAATCTTCTTCCGCTGTCCAAATAACGAGGCCAATTTTGTGAGGTTCGAGGCACACAAATGAAGAGATGTGACCTCACACAGGATAGAAATGTCACCTCTCGTTTGCATTTTTGCAACGGATATGTTATTCTGGGATTTGAGGTTCAGACAGTTCTACGAAATTTATGACAGTTCTTTTGGTCAGAAAGAAGTTTTCTGGAGACTTCTAGAGCTGGAGCAAAATATGTTCATCCCGTTTTTCATAAAGTTGGTACAGTTGATCGTTGAGAATTTTGAACAAGGCCTTGGCTTTTTTTACTTTTGCCTTTCATCCATCGACAGGCATTTTTTTTTATCTCTGGTCTTTTCCACATATTCTGGTTCATTCAATCAGTACCGGCTTCTACAAATTTTTTTAAAATTTTTTCAACTATGTCCCAATTTTCTTACTATTTTCCTTCTACCAATGGTTTCTGTAAAGATTTCTGTCTTTGTCGGTCTATAAAAGGTCTTTGGAAAGTTTTTTCACCTTGAGTTCTGAAAAGAGACCATTTTTATACTTCTCTCATAGTCCATACTGTTCTCCTCCCTTCTACTTTGCAAAAACGAAAAAAAAACCTTGTTTCGTGGATTGTTGGGAGTTGCTTCCTATATTGATACAAAATAAACTGAGAAAAAAACTTTTTAAAACTCGATTTTTTTGCTGTGAAAAAAACTTTCTGAAAACGTAATTCGTTAAGTTTATGAAACTTGAAGCAGCCATTTTTTTCTCATTTTTGATGAAAAATTTTTTTGAGCTTGAAACATCTTCAAGTCAAAAAAAGCGGAACTTACTAAATTTTTTTAATGCAGAAAAAAATTTATTTTTTTATTTTTTTGTTCACGAACTCTGGATTTTTTTGAAAAACGTTATCCTTTTCAGATTATAATACAGGCCAATCTTTTTCTCTTTTTTTTGATCAGGTTTGGCTAGTTTTCCCTTTTTTAAATGCAATTCCTCAAAAATATCAAGCCCCCTGACTTTCTCGGTACGAATTCACGAAATTCAATTTTATTCTACATTATCTTGTTTTTGTCTGGGTTCCTTGTCGCGGCTTATTCATTTGATTTTGTCAAAAACCAATCATAATCGGATCAACTAATTTCAGAAAATGCATGAGATAAACATCTCGGAGTATACACCTTTGGTAATTTTATTCATTTCAAATCAATGATTTCAATTTTTCCTAATTCAGGACTGGGCTCTTCCCTTATACGGCTACGTTATGCCTGTTTTAGTGGCGCTAACGACGTTGATTAACTCTTTTATCATTATTGTCCTATCACACAGACATCTTCGAACCCCTACGAACACGGTGCTCCTCACCATGGCCGTTACTGACTTGCTCACAGGTTTGCTTGGAAATTTCATTCATAAACCTTTTTTTCTGAGCCTTCTCTAGTTTTCACAGTGTAGATTACATTTTCTCTGTTCAACACTTGAAAAAAAAATTCAAAAAAATTCACTCCTCCGAAAGCTTTTTAGAGGCCATTTGTAACAGCAATCGGAGAAATACCATTTCAGAACGCCAGAACGTTCCAAAACGTGAAAACCAAAAACGTATAAAAAATCTTCAAAAAGTCAATCGGAATCTTCAGTTTTTTCTCAGAAAAAATGAGTGAAACTGAAACTTAATCTGAGTATCGAATTTCAAAAGTTCATTCAATCTTTGTCAAATATCCGATTTCAGGTGTTCTGACCATTGGTCGATAAATGGCATTAAATTCAAGATTTTCATTTTGTTTTAAGCTTAAAATGTTTAAAGTTTTTCAAGGCTGTGAGGAAAAATTTGAAGAACGCGAAAAAAACGTTTTTCAATAATTTAAATGTTGAAGATGAATATTCGAATTTTTTTCAGGCTGCACGTCAGTTCCATGGTTTCTGTACTACTACACTTTTCAAGGTTATCAGACCGATTCAGGTAGAAAATACCCGAGTTTTTCATTTTACAATCTATCTCGAATTTAGACTTCGGTTTGGACACCTTCTGGTGCCACGCGCACGCCTACCTGTTGGAAATATTACCTTCAATTTTTCACACGGCGGCGATTTGGCTGACTGTATTTTTAGCCATTCAAAGATACGTCTATGTCTGCGTACCGAACACAGTTCATCTTTACTGCACTCCTAAAATGACCAAAGTCATTATTATGATTATTTTTCTGGTGGGTACTCGTTTTCTTTCCTTGTTTGATACAGACCAACTTAAAACTTTGAAAAGAAAGCTGTAAAACCAGAATAGTCTGAAACCCGAAATCATTTTTTACTGGAGATTATATTTGAAATTGCTTAGTTTTTCTTTCATGCTTGAAACTAGGAAACCAAGCCCGGATTGGAAAGCCATAATCCAAAAAGTAATCAGCATCAACAGCATATATATCATCTCATCAATACTTCGTGTTAAAAAAATAATAATAAAAAAATTAATCGACACTGAGAAAACTGAAGGAAAAAGATGTGGTCGTTCCGTTAAAGAAAACTTTTGAGTATTAAGTTTTTTTCTTATAAATTCAACAATTTTTTTGGGTATCGAAGAATAACTTTGACCATTAGATAATTTTTTTGAATGGAAACTGTCATAGTTTTAAAAAATTTTTATCCGATTTTTTTCATTTAAAAGTGTTTAGAAGACAAATTTTAATATTCATTCTTCAGATTCTTTTTCAGAAGAGCAAGAAGAAAAATTGCTTCCTAAAGTGAAAAAAAATCGAACCGAAAAAAAAACTCATGTGATTTTTATAGACATCGAGCTTCCATTGAATTCCTGTGCAATTATTTTTTCAGGGCTCATTCCTCTCTGTGCTCCCAGAAATTCTAGGAAAGCAGAGATTATCGAAGCAGGTTGGCCAAAGGTACTTTTGCTACCTCACAATCGTCCCATGGATTGTTAATGTTTGTGTTTTATTAATCAATGATGTGAGCTATTCACGCTTTCAGAATATTGGCAAAGACGTCTTCTATTCAGTTTTCTACTGGTCCAGAGTGATATTACACGCGGTTCCTTGTGGTCTTTTGCTTGTGAGTTTGAACTCGGAAACTATGAGCTGTTTCATTTTTCAGGTTTTCACCCTGAAACTTGGAAGTACGATAAAGCAAGCCGAGATTCGGAAAAAGTCGTTCGCCCACCCTGTTGACATGGAAAGAAAAACAAGCTATGCCAGGTTTTCGCTTCTTTTTGATTGCTTGTGTCAAAATAATTCAATCTAAAATACGAAAAACAGTAAGTTAGTAAAAGGAACGGAGTTTCTGTTCATTTCAATGCTTCCAATTTCGTAGAATTATTTTTAAAAAACCAGTTTTTTCAAAGGGGCTCGGATTTCAGTAGAATCTCCACTGGATCTGGAGTCGGTGGTGGACGAAGTTTATACGCCACAAATCGTATGCTTGCTCTGATCTGCACTTGGTTCCTTCTTCTGGAGGTAAAAGTTTTTATTCCTTTTTCTCAGGAGTAGATTCTTTTTTTCAGACCTGAAAAAGGCCTTATTATTACAAAGCACACTGAAAAAAATAATTTTTGCAAGAGAGCTTATAAAAAAATCTGTGTTTGGAAAGGTTTTTTTAAGATTTTATATTTTTCAGATTTCAATTATCCGAGCGATTGAATATTCCCACTTGGAATTTCAACATTCGTTCCGTAAAATTAAGATTTTTTCTCTGAAACTTTCGCTCATTTCAAGTTGAAGCTTTTTCAAGAACTCTTTGTTTGTTTCGGTAATTTTTTCTAGCTCAAATAACCGCAAAGATAGGAAGTAGAACCTGATTTGCCTTTGAATAGATTTTCAGAAAAAAAAACTGACTTTTCGCTGTTATTTTGGTTTTTTTCCCCTCCAAAAGACTTTTTCTAACATGACCCCCAGTTCTGAAGGCTTAAAATGCGGCTAGGTGAGACGAGAAGTAACTTCGCCGAACTTCCTTTGTCCACACAAAGCCGAGCCGTCTAAAAAATTTACTTATCTCTCCGTCGGCTGTGGAACAGACTGGCGGGGGAGAAGAAAAAGAAAAAAAAAGAAGTTTTTTTTGGACGAACAAAGGGCCGCCGAAACATTCACTCGAAATGTTCCGCCACACGTGCTGGCCGGCTTTTCCATTGTTTTTGGAGGTGCTTAATTGGATTCAAGCAACTGCTTTCCACTCATACGATACTTCAGTGGAGGAGCCGAGCCGCTCCACAAACACTCAGATTTATTTTTGAGAGGTTTCAGATACCGGCTGCGATCATCTACGTGATGCACTTCCTGGTCGCCAATCAGTTCATTAAAGCCAGTCCTGGGTACTACGTCTTCTTCAACAGGCTTCTGGTCATAAGGTGTGGTCCCAAGCAATATGAAATAAAAATTGAGCCAAAAAATCAAAATGATTTATTTATGCCTTTAATTTTGTTATATAATCAGAAAAAATTGGAACTTTTTTTCTAAAAATTTAAAAGTAGTTGAGTTTGTTGCAGATTGCGTCAGACTACTATCTAACTGACGTGAATTGATTCCTTAGTTACACACTTTTTAAAATTAGTAGATTCTTAGTTAAATTTATTATCACTGCGTTGGAGAGAAAGAGGTAAAAAAAGATTGGACGCTTGTACTAAGATTAAAAAGTCCAATTTTTCGTTCGAAAAAAATTTTTTTAGAAGTTTTTATAAAAAGACTATGAGAAAAAAACAGAATCGATGAATAGTTTCAGCAGTAGGCCAAACAAAAAAAAATTTTTTTCATGGCAAAATGAATAATTGTTTTTTTGCAATCAAAACTTTTTTTCTGTGCATTTTTATAGATTTTGTAATCATTCTGAAAAAATCTTCAAAGACATTGATAGTTAGGGTATCTTTTCAGAAACATTCTCATCGTTCTTGCCAGCCCATTCCAGTTTGCAATCTACTGCTCCATGTCAGAGCAGTTTCGATTGACCGTTCGACAATTATTCACTTCCCGACTTTTATTCGTAGCTCAAGCCCAGGCAACTTTCCATGGTGGAAAAAGGTATTTTGTTCTTAACTATAAGCTCCTTCAACATTTTTTCAAGATATTCGTTGATTCTCGTTGATGTGGATACACTGGAAACCAAGAAAAGGACGACGAGTGTGCGGCTTTCTCGGTTCCTGGAAAAGTGAGTTTTTCTACCTAGACTTTGAAAAACGTGGAATTTTAGCTTCACGACATCTTCTACCGTAGAAGTCCAACCTAGAAGAAAACTGAATCGACAGTCGTCTTTTCCGGAAGAACTCAGAGCTTCTAGAGATGAGAATGGAATTGGGTTGTGTCGTGGGCAGCGCACACTTTCGACCAAAGAAAAAAATTCTCGTGAAACTTCAGTTTCTCAGTACAGTATGTTTTGAACAAATCTCCAAATATCAGTAATTATTTTCGCAGGAAAAAGCGGGAATACGGTATCCTTCTCAAGACTTCCTTCTCTTTCGATCGACGAAGATGCTTCGAATTTAAACCTACCAAAAAATGGAACCCACCTCACAGTTCCTCAAATTCAAATTGATATGTATGACTAGATTTACAGGTTCGGAAAAAAACTTCATTTTTTCTCGATCTCGTGGCACTTGGAAGAACCTGTTCAGCTCTTGAACTTTGATCAAAAACTCTGCAATTTCGCGTTGAAAAAAAAGCTTGATGAATCTTTCTAGACTATTTTTTGATCTCCTAAAATCAGAAGTTTTCATTTCCCCCAAAATCCAATAAGCTGATTATAATTGTATTTTGAAGATTCTGAATTTTACTGATGGACCATAACTCTTATTTAGTATTTTTGGATATTGTTCGGATTTCTGTGAGCATCTCTTTGTACCTATTTTTCAGCCTTTTCTTGAAAACTCCTCGTCGTCGCATGGATACTACCTTGCTCTTCACAAATTATGTTTCTTCCCGGCTCCAGTTTTTCTTCCGTCTCAGTTCCTAGTATTGCTACGAGTTTCATTTTTGAAAAACGCATCTCTCGCCTTTCAAAACTTGTTTCTTCCCCTACGAAGTACACATTCCAACGTGTTCAAACTTATAGGCAATGATCTCTCAGCGCGGCTTGGCCGCTTCAAAATACATATCCTCGATGCAATAAATTGTAAATTATTTGAATTATTGCGAAAATGGAGGAAGAAAGCTGGGAGTCTGCCAGAAAAGACAAGGAAGTGGCGCCCCAATCCCGGAGCTCCTAATTTCATTACACGTTGCCGTTAACATTTCTCTGTTTAGAAATTTGGCTCCATTTGGCACAATCCTTCACGTTGAGTCGTTGTCTGCGAGGCGGTGACGCTTTTTCTCCTTATTTTTCTCCTTTATTACGTAGATATTAATTTGGTGAATATTTTTCAGAAAATTTCAAGCTTTATCAGCAATCTTATTCGTTTAAAATGAAAAATAGAAGTTTAATCGAATTTTTCCCATTTTTCGATAGTCGAAAAAAAAAGTCAACCTGACAAAGAAAGTTTTCCGTGTGCCATCGAAAAATTAGATCACAGATTTGTTCATGAAAGTTTTGGCTTTTCAGTCGAGTTATGAAGCCTTAAAATTTCTATCGGTTTAATGAAAAAAGAAGGTTTTAGGGGTCATTTGAAACCGGAATAATACAACTACAGAAGTAAAAAAAAGAAAACGAGCAATTTTTGGAATTGAAATGGAGTATCGAAGCGAATCTCTTTCTATAAATTCTGAAACGGCAATTCAAAAAAAAAATTTTCGTTTTGAGTATTTTTGCCGCTATATATTACACTCTTAAAAGAAAGAAAGAAAGCAAGTAGCTTATAGTCGGGCGGCGTTTCAATTTTCAAGCCTTTCGAAACTTTCCAAGCAGAGGTAGTTTTTTTCTGTAACCAGAAGAGTTTAAAAACAAGTGTTATAAATATTCTTCTATTCTCAGCTTTTTTCGACCCTTCTCGATCATCCAGGAACAAATCTTAGGCCTACAACCTCGTAGAATGATGTCATTTTCTAACAAAAAAATTTTAAAACCACATGTGCTTTATTGCACAACCGCAGTCTATTCAACCTTATTTATTTCTTTTACGTTTTTCAAGTCTGTGAAAAAACAGGACATGACCTCCTGAATAGCTCCGTGTCTTGAAACATAATTATAGATTTGCAACGTGACCACTTTTTTTTAATTGTCGTTTTTTTATTGGCAATTTCTTTTATACAGCAGGGAGAAGGATGTTTTTTTGATATTTGTAGTGGAAGAATCTGCAAAGAAAGGTAGGTACGAGGAATATTTTTCTTATCTTCATAATTCTCGGATTCGTCTCAAAATAGTTGAAATGGTTCTTTTTTCAAATTTTTAAACAGAGAAAATAAAAAGTCATTGAAAATTTGACTCTTCTGTTACAAGAAAGGTCATTTTGTTTTGAGATCGGAAATTCATCGTTACCTAGCCCAAACACTTATTGATGTACTAGAACAAAATTCTGAAAACCTCAAGTTGTACAACTTCTTTTTTTTCCGAGAAATAAAGAACGGAGCTCCATAATGACTCGTTTTTTTGATTGTGAGATTTTTTTAAAACTTTTTCTCTAATAAATCAATTAATACTCAATGAAAGTAAAACCAAAAGATTTTTTTTGGATCGAACAGAAATCCTTTCTTGAAAGAAGAGGAGAATAAAGAAAAAGCAACAAAATTGTTTATTTCTTCATTGTGAATTTGAGCTTTTATTTATTTAACGCTGTTAACCGTCAAAAAGGCCCTATTTTTCTCATTGAGCTCAGATTTTGTTTATTTACCAGCCATTCATCCGTCCAGTTATTTTTCTATTTTTCAAAGCTGATTATACTCTGAACAGACCAGACTTCACTGAGGTTGAAATAAACTTCAGTCGTCGCTAATTTCTCCAGACTTCCCTCGGAACTCCCATATTTTGACGTTTATCTTTGTATTTCAAATACGTATTTAGAGGAGTATATTGTATTGCGCGTAGCGGAAAAACAAGCCCTGGGCCTTGGGTCGGTGGAAATTGCATTGTTTCGGTTTTAGCGGTCGGTACCTTGCAAATCCGCGCGGAAGCAATTTCGTCATTCATCAACTCGTCGGGGCCAAACTCTTCTTTCCCACTGCTTCGAGACTTTTTCGGCTTGTTCCTTATAGGTGCCACTTTTTCGATTTTTTTCGGTTGGTCAACTCCCATTGAAGTGAAGCGTCAACCACCTGGGACAACTATAAATGTTGCACTTCCCTTCTGAAAAAAAAACTGGACAATGGGAATTTTTTAATGTTTGAAATGTTGTGTTTTGTGTAGGCGTTCGCATACTTTGAAAATTCTTTTTGGTTCTACAAAGATTCCCTGATACTCAGCTTCCCACTGTTATTTTGACAAGTTTCAGGAGAGAATTTCTCATTTGAAAGTTTAACGAGCTCTGTCCCTTTTTGAAAATGAACCGAACTGAAAGTTAAATTATCATAGAAAACTGAATTTTACAAATTTTTTTCGAATGTTTGAAAATTACGCATAAAAAGTGCCTTTCAAACAATGTGCACATGTTTTTCTCTAGTTTGACCTCATTGAAATCCACTTCATTCAAAAAAATTTATAATTTTTTTGCTTTTTTTAAAAAGCTATGCAATCAACTCTTTCATTTTAAATTTTTTAGCGTATCACTTGTTTTTGCTCACTTCCCTGAATTCAAGGATGTGAATTTGAAATTCAGTCAATTTTCATTGAAGAGAAGCCCACCTGAAACATTCATGAATGCTGCACTTTCTCTATAAACAAGCGACAAAAAAACTTTTTTTCTGTGTTGGAATTGCTGTGTAGGCGTTTCCAGGATTATTAAGGTCTTTTGTGTCTTTCTAAGGTTCTTACAAAAATCGTTGTCAGTATTTTTATGGAATGAATCCGTCAAAAGTTTCATTTCTGTTCTTTTTTCTTGTAATTTTTGTTTGAAAAAGTCATTCCTTTAAATCACCTCTTTTGAAAACTACGGTTGAAAACGTTTCGAAGCTGAAATTTAAAAGGCTATTTTAGGCGGCTTTTATGATTTCGTCAGTACTCTGTCCTGAACTGTCCTTTTCTTCTATCCAGATTTTTACTGAGAATTTTCGTGATAAGAATTCTCTTTTTCGATAAGTAGGTACTTCTTTTTGTCCTAGAAATACGCATCACAAAGAGGCCGTTCCAGATTTGAATACCTTGATTAGGAGTTTTTCTGTGAATAACTCCATTTTTATTTTTAACTCTATCTATTTTCCAATCTCCCAAAGTTCCTTTACACACCGGATAGTTCCAAGTAGAAACGTCCTGGTGTACATTACTTTTCTCAAACCAGATCTTCGAAACGGCAAAAGCAACTTCGAATTCCAAAGACATAAGGAACAAAGCGAGGAGAGTGACGTACGGAAATGTTTGAAAACCTGGATTGGAAGGTCAAAAGAGGCACAAGTCAAGGCATAATGGATCCAAAGTTTGTCGTTGGCTGCCGTTTTTATTGGCCAATTGCTTTTATGCAACTCGAGGTGTGACGATTTTCGGCTCCGACCGATGAAATTCATTGGTTTCGCTTGGAAATTCCCAACTTTTTTTGAGAGCTTGCATCAACTTTTAATTGCAATCCACTCTAGTTTGTGGCCTCGTATGTATCTTCATATAAGATTTTTTTACATTCTTACCCATGTAGAAGAACAAATTCCGGTTTCAGGACTTTGATTAAGACAATTTTCCTTCGAATTTGGTCGTTTTTTAGAAGTGAGAGTCAATATTCCAATTCACACCTATTTTCATCTTTTACAAAAACAGCTTGCGCTGGAAGGATGGGAAAAAGAGACATTGATCCTTTGAAAATAGGTAACTCGGAAAAAGTAGGATTTTTATTTTCTGATACTTTCTCTGAAAACATTTAGACGAATACCATCAAAAGTTCGAGAAATTTTAAAAATTTTTTTTTCTGAAAATTTTTTTCCCTCACTTTGTAAAGACATGAAACGCGTTGAATGCATTTATCAACATGGCTCGAAAGGTTGCGTTCTGAATGGAAAACTTAAATGCCAACCATCCGAACAAAAAAACCAGGCTGCCAGTGTTCCAAAGAGAACTTCAAGTAGCCGAACTTTCAAAAAGTTTCAAAACATGGCATAAAAACAATATCGAAATTACCCTAAGAGCTGTGTTCAAAATAAAATCTTCTATTTTTTCATTTCGTTCTTATTCGAGAACTGCTCTCACTTTCAGCCGTCCTAAATTTGAAAAACCCAGTTAATTTCTGAATTTGACACCGTTTTATTTCGGCAAAATAATTGGAACGGAAGTTTACGTCACAACTGAACGATCACAAATCCTCTCATCAGCCCTCCCCAAATATTGTGCTTTCCAACAACTGATCGGAAAAAAACTCCATCGAAACATTTCCACATTTGGCAAGTACGTTTTTTTCTCTTTCAAAGAACCTTTTTTTGGTTCTTATTAACTTAAAAAAAGTTGCGATTTTTTTAA